>JALXJV020000023.1:25641254-26241254 GCA_024633595.2 Lepomis macrochirus | reverse complement strand
TTACACCTACTTTTTATATAACTTTTGTCTATTATGTATCTATCTATCTTTGGCTTATTCATATTTAAATAAATGCATTATTAGATGCATGTTTATTAAGCCAAAAAGAGTACAGAGGTGTGGTAAAAAGGCTCCTGGCTGTAGTAATAAAAACACCCATCACAGTTCATATGCCTGGTCATTCTCTTTAAGGAAAACAATGGTGGCCTTGAGCCCACTAAAGCATGTTCCTTCTCTCAGAGGACGCGGGTTGCTGAGTAAAGATGTGATATGAGATTTACCCTACTTGTAGCTCCGGGAGACAAGGCCCTCTCAATGATGATCCCAATCATCCCAAGGTCAGGGTGCTTTTTCACAACATTATCACCCCCCCAATCTCCCAGAGGAAGTCCCAGTAGATGATGGAGGAGCCATCGTGCCATTATGCTGCACAGTAAACTTTAGTGACGGTCTGGCAGGCTCCAACACACAGAGGTTACCTCGGTGATATGTCATGTCCGGGTCGAGGAAAAACTATGACCTCAGGGAGAGAGGAGGCAGCTGAAACTGAACGTTCTCCAATTTGTTGTGAAAGAGGAGCCTGATGCAAAAAGACGGTCCAAATGTACCGGGACTGCAAAGTTATAGTTTTATGAGGTGAAGTAAAGTCATGACAACCCTGACGAAGCCTTTGGTGAAACATGTCATTTTCACAGTTGCAGTTGCTATTTAACAACCAACTAATGGTAAAAGATTATATGATCCTCCTGGTGTGAAATGATTCACTGCTGGAGAGTATATGCATGTTAGATTTATACACAGAACTGCATGCAGAATGAAAGTGAGTGGGAAGTCATTGATATGTGTTTTTTTTAAGTGAGCTCTGAAGGACAGAGATCCAATCTGCATCAGGATAAGAAAAACAAATTAAAGATACCAGCTGTAAACACAAAGTCAAAATCAGATTGTTTATTATCGCAATCACTTTCTGGATAAAGATTTAATACCAGGTGTAAAAGGGGGATTTCAGAATTCTGTATTGGAGAGGGGATCGTCCTACTGCAGTGTCGCAGTTAAGGTGTGTGGAAGATAAGTTTAGTACTTTGAAAAGAGAAAACATATTTAAAATAAAACTATTCAATTATTAAACCAACCAGTTCACGCATTTTGGACCATGGTTACACGAGCCCGTTCTCATCTCAGGGCGTCATATACCGACGATTTGAGAAAGAGTGACAAAGCGTAAGTATTTTACGCCGAAGGTACCTTTAGCGTTTTATGGAGACGCACCGGTGCGTCTCCATGAGACGCTCGAAGCGTCTGTATTAGACGCCCGGGCGTCCGGTTCGGACCGGAAGTGCTAGCTAGCTAGCGGTAGCTAGCTAGGTAGCTAAGTTCGTTATAAAGGTGTTGACAGCCCCCCCGAAGCCCCTACCCTAACCACAACCATCCGAAATGTTGGTGCCTAAACCCAAGTCACTGAATGTATGCATGTCGACCGGCTAACCCTACAGCTGCGCACTATCGGCCTCACGGCCGATGTGCTAACAGGTAGGTTAGCCTCCCTTGTATTGCTTTAACGTAGGAAACGGGAGCGTTTCATACGGACGCGGAAGGGTACCTTTAGCGTAAAATCCTTACGCTTTGTCACTCCGGATGAAAGCGTCAGATATGACGCATTGAGATGAGAATGTGTTGGTTACACACAGACTCTCCTATAACATAGGCTGCAGAGTGCCATCACCCCTGACACCTCCCACCCCCACAAAATAAACTACTCAATTCACTAACCATTGACAAGAAAACAGTCCTTCAAAACTGAAAAAATTTGAATTCTTTAAACTTTGAGTTTAAAGAATTTACTTTGAGTTTCTATACATAAAAAAAGATGACTCAATAAATAAAAAGCTGAGAGACTGACTTTAGAGCAGTTTAAACCTTTAGCTTCATCATGAGTGTGAGTCCAAGACCATATTACAAAATCAAAGTATTTCTGTCCACAGTTAATTCTTATTCAGTGTTTTCTATTAGAACTGTCTCTTCCAGTTGGTGCCTGTCCAGTCTCAGAAACAATGTGCAGTGGCATGCATTGAAGCTTCACAGCTCCTTTAAAACATTAATGAGAATGTCCGCTGGCCATATTCACATTTCACAGTGATGCCTTCATAACAGTGTGTATCAAACAGGGTTTTTGTGTATCATTCAGTCATGCAGTGCGACGCTCTGTACCGGCCACTTAATAACCTCATAACCCCATTCCTTACCCTAACACCTTAACATCAACCTAAATTGGGACTGCATGATGTTAGGATTTGGGTTTTGTACTGTTGTTTTTCCTATGTTCATGGGATATTGTCATGGTTTTGTAGTCTGTATTGTTTTGGTTTATTCGCTTTAAGTTTCTTAGTTTCTGGCTTGTCTCACATCTTAGTTCTCGTTCCTGTACTTTAGTTCATGTTTTGTGTTTTCCTATTCTGTGTACTTATGATGGTCTGTCTTAGTCCTTAGTCTTTTGTCTCAATGTTAAGCATAGTCTTGTCACCTGTTTGGTCCCGTCTGTCAGTGGTACTGTTTTGCTGTCTTTGTGTTTTTACTTTGGTAGATTTGTCATTGTGTGTCCTGTGAACTTTACTTCCTGTTTTATTTTGTTAACCTCCTGTACCTGGTGTCCTTGTCTAGTTTCACTTGATTACCTGATGTGTCTCAGCCGTGCTTCTCTCCCCTGTTGTCCCTCTCTTCCTGCCTGGTCTCGTTAGCCTCATGTCTGTCACCTGTGTGCTCCCGCCCTGCTCGTTTGTCCCTGGTGTATATATGTTTGGTTTTTCTCTTCAGTCCTTGTCCGGTCATTGTTCATGTTACCTCTCCTGTCTGCTGTGTGCGCTACGCCTGTTGTCTGTCTCGTTCGTCTAGTCACCGTGTTCCTTTGGAGTTTGGATTTCTGTTTGGATTACCTTTGATGGATTTTTGTTTTGTTCTCTTTTGTCGTTTCATGGACTTAGCCACTCAGTGTAAGTGTGCTCGCTTTTTGTTTAAATAAATCACTTTTTTGAACTGAACGTTGTCTGCCTTGCGTCCTGCATTTGGGTCCTACAACCTGCTTAACCCACATCCACTGTAACACATGATGTGTTAACTGATAAGACTTTGTCCAGTGGAAGGCTGACACTGCTTCTCACCTTCATCTCATGAATTAGCCTCTATTATGATCAGTAAAAAAGTAGGGCAGCACAGTTGAAACACAGTGCCAAAACATTGCCTGTGACTGTTATGACAATGACTCCACATCATGATTTGGCTCATGTTAGCTACAACTCCGTAGGTGTTTGTTGGTCTAGATCAGGGTTTTTAAAGTCTGATAAAATTGAGACAGCTGCTCCCTCTCAACACCTCCATCTAATATAATTTGCTAATTCGTTGATTAAAATTTTAAGTGTCGTACATGGTTTTTAGACCAGAAAGAAGAGTGCAACCTCAATTTTGTGCTCGGTTTGGCAGTTATGCAAGCCATATTTTGCTGCAAAGTTCCACAAAACTGAAGTTTGACCATTTCATAGTTTAATTGTAACATGTGTCAGAGCAGCCTAAAAGCTAGAGAGATTGTCTCTTTACTCAGAGAGCCAAAGTTACAATGTAACCATTTTCTATTGTTATGGATACTACTATCTCCACTCTGTTACATATTTTATATGTACGGGGTAAATCATTAAGATTCCATTCATTAAGAATCATTAAGTCCTCGCAAGATGCAAAGTCCAAGAATAAGCGTCAGAGGGACGGCTTAGTCCACAAGATGCAAGACTAACCCAAGGAAAACAGATAAATGCCCCACAAGACAAAGAGGCTAAAACCAGGGAACAGGATGGGGCAGGCACCTGAGTAGAGACTTTCTTACAAATTACATCACAATCTATTTATTGCCTGTCTTTTTATCTTTAATGATAATGAGACATACAGCCTATGTAATAGAATTTCAATTAGCAAAAACAACTAGATCATAATGTCATTTAATATACAGAACGTACAGATTCTGCATTTGTAAGGGAGAGAAAATATGAACAGAGACACAGGCTGTGTCACTTCATGTCACCGCATGAAGCAGATATTTTACCTCCTTGCTGCCACTTGCAGCTTTTCTTCAAGAGACACTAAGCTGCTTTGACATTTTGCAATTACTAGGCTATGTAGCGATATAGCCGAACAAAGAGATGGCTGAAGCCAGCTAGACAAACGAGATCAAGCAAGACAAGACGACAGCTGACGTTCACACTGCAGGCCTTAAGGCTCAATTTTGATTTTTCTGATTGAGAGTTTACATAGTTCACATATACTTTAAATGTGGCCCATATCAGACTGAATTGTGCAAGTGACCTCAAAATAAAATGACCTTACAGCGCTAGAGGTCATTACGTATTGACAAACAGCTCTGGTAACATTAATGCCTAGATAGGTGATGTGACATGTGCTCCTGGGAAAGTTAGAATTTATGGGATGCCACATTCCAACTGTTGCTATGTAGTGGAAAGATGGAAGCAATTAAATCACTGGCCACTTAGCTAGCCACCTGAGGTCTTTCTGTGTGGAGCTGGTATGCTCTGCATGTTTCCTCCCAATGTACAAAGACATTGGCCCTCATTTATCAAAAGTGCGTACACCAAATTTCCAGCGTACACCTGGCGTACTCCCAAAACCACGGTGACTTTGACATTTATCAATATGGACGTTGGCGTACGGCACGCTCAAATCCTACGCCAGCTCAGGAGGTGGTGTACATGTACGCAAGTTTTGAGTTAGAGCCGAAATGCGCAGAAATCATTTCCTAACAGCACAAAACGCACTGACAAACTAAAATACATGATATATTATGACCCACTGTAACAGAAACAGCGTTTGAAACATTAATTTTTGTGTTTATATTTGAGCAGCACGGACTTTATACAGCCTACTGAGCAGTCAGAACATGCTTTGATTTGTATTTGGACTATTTTATCGTAGCTTTTGGTGCCTTTTATTTGGGTTTGCTTTTAATAAAATGTGGACCTTCAAATGAAAAGACTACAAGCAAAAAATGTTAAAACAACGAAGAGCATGAGCGGATGGCTTGAAGCACTGAGACTGGCTGCCGAAATGGACACAGCCCCACGGCCTTTAGGTGAGGCGGGCACAGACATGTCGCGCACAAAGCCCCGCGATTTATTATAAGACAAACTTTATATTATGACCGCACTAGCGAAGCACCGACACCCCGCTAAAGACCCCAGCGTCCCCAGACTCTGGCATGCTGATCTCTGTTCATGTGTGAGTCCTGGGTCAGTGCGTAAAGCCCATTCCCGGAGGTGATGGAGCAGCTTTTGATCAGAGCAACATTCTTTCATTTGGAGCTTATTTGGGACATTGATGGGCATTTTAGTGCTAAATCTGTCTCTTGGAGCACCACAAATAGCCAATTTATAATTCTAGGAACAGACAAAAACTTCTAGTTTGTGGAACGCGCTCTACAAACAGGTGGTACAGACGTGGTGCAGCTCATCATTGTGTTTGGACAACGTTTCACTCTGAACATAAACGATCCGTGTCCGTGCGTAATAGTCCCAGGACAGCACAGAGCACTGTTTCCCAAAGCTGCAAAACATTATGAAGCCTTGCTTTGCACGCTGGGGACACCGCCCGTATCTGTCCAGTATGTCCTCCGTTCATCAAATTGAACGCTCAGCGAGAGCTCTCGCCCGTGCCCTGCTCCTCCGGGATGAGCGCACTCTCCTCTGGGGCTGACAGCGCACTGGTCCGGCTCCAGCGAGGTTGACAGCCCGCGGTGGTCCCCTGACTCCAGCACTGGCTCTCCGGCTGGACCTGAACTGTTTATGGCTCATCTGACTGCTCGTGGTCCAGTTTTAAGCGAAGTTGAACATTTTGTTAAAATGTGTCCAGTTTAAATCATCGAATAAAAAATTATTAAATTGTTTCCAAATGAAAACCTCGTAATATTAAAATGCACAATATTTTTGAACATTTATGCCGGGAGGGGCTCTAGTAGTGAAACTAAACATTTAATCTTTATTTAAATCTGTCAAAACAACATAATATTTTGTTTCTGAAGTTTTAACTTGTGGACTTCCTGCTCCAAACCATGTATTTCTTGTCGTATTCCGTCAGTCCTTGCCGTAAAAGTCCTGGGTGCAGCCTCCTGAAGCTTGAATAATTGGGGCGTTTCATTCAAATTATACATCGTTTCAGCACGCGATTTATCAACACCAGGTGGTGCGTACACCTGGATTTCAAAGGTACGCACAGCTTCATAAATCAGGCGCTGAGACCAGTGTAAGCATAATCTTACACACAAAAATACGCCCGTTTCTACGCAAGAATGATAAATGAGGGCCATTGGGAGGAAAGACAGTGTGGCAAGGTAAAGCTAGGACAAGCTACATGAAGTGTAAGTATGAATGGCCTTGTGATAGGCTTGTGGCCTTGTGATAGGCCTGTGCTAATCTGTCAGGGGATATACCCAGCATTTAGATCAGAGTGTGCTAGAATAGGCAGCACCCTGCACTACACTCAAAAGTAATAAGTGATTCAAACAGTGGTGTAAACCTGTATGTACATTCATCAGCATCACCACATAGCCTTAGGGTTTGCTGTCCAAACCTGATAACAGGGTGCGAACTACAGGGGAGCCAGGGGGAGCTTAGCTCCTCTGAATAAGACATCAGCTCCCCTAAAAGCATGATTTGTGACATTTTAGGGGGTCTCTAAAATATTGACAGCATGCTTTTTTGACACTAATATCTATATTTCTCTATCATCATGGATCAGGCGGAGCGTCAGACTTCATCTAGCCAGAGGGAACGATCACCGACCGTCCACAGTGAGCCAGTCGCTCCGCGGTCTCCTGTCCCTGGTCCCCTCCACTACCTCTCCAGTACAGGTTGTGTTGCTAGTACGACCCACGTGCTGTTAACGGTTCTGGATCGCTCCCTCTGGCCGGTTCGGGATTGTTCCCTCTGGCTCATGATCTATGCACTACTGCAGCCTGGGGCTCTCCGCAGCGCCACGCAATGCAACTTTCTAAAGTTTTCCCTGTCAGGTCTCAAACACAGCCACAGCTGTTGTGTGAAGTGTAATTGTAGCAAAATGGCTGCATTTCATAATAATAATAATAATTATAATGTGACAAACATGACTGATTCTTTCACAGTCAGCCCCAGGCCTACATGCTTGCAGCTGTTAATGAGTCAGCAGTAAGAATCACAGTCTGTCCCTCTTTCCCTGTCCCGGGGAAAAAAACTGAGTTTCCCCGAAAGCTATGGTATAGTTCGCCCACTGCCTGATAATACTTACTTGATCCTCAGTGCACCTACTGCTGTTTTCTACCAACAGTGTTCAGCTCATTTCTCTATAGCCTTCATGACATTCTATGTGAGGAGACTTATCTCACAGTACAAACTCCTATCACTCCCCCCCGCTGCACCCACTTAAAAGCCCCTTTAAGTTACATGTACTGTATATTTAATCTGAGAGAGGTGTGTGTATTGTGTTGCCCGCTGCGTCATGTAATCCTTTCATCCTCTCTTAACCAAGACTGATCAGCTGCTCTTAGTTGTGGTCTGTGTCACTGTTGCGTCAGATTTGGCTGCATTAAGTCCACTCCCTGGCTGTGTCTTATTACTGATTCAGAGGATAAGGTTAGAGGGCGTCTGCTGGTTGAATGGAGATATCACACTGTCAGAGTTAAAACAGAATATCATATTACAGCTTTGGCCTGCGTCTTCCACACTCTGTTTATCCGCCTGTTTCTTTTTTAATCTTAGAAGTTTTTAGGCTAAACATTTTTTAGTAGCCTTGATGGACTCTCATGTTTACTTGTTAAACACTTTGTTAACACTAAGTTAATAATGATTTAATTTAATAAGTACATTGGATGGATAGATGCTTAAAGAACCAAACATGAAGAAGCATCAATCTATTTTGACTGCTGTTAGCAAAATACTAACAGCGTTTGCAGCGTGTTTACGTGTATTGAGGGCAGATGGCAGAGGGGCCGAACCATTTGTTTTGGGGTGGGTGGGTCGAAGCACATGCTGTCACGCACACTGCTTTCGTGTCCAGAAGGGAACCCTAGAGCCCTTTAGACTCAGAATGCGTCAGCTAGATCACTGTACAGAGGTCAAAGAGAAAGTTATAAGGAGCATGGCCAGTGCTGTCATTGTCAAAATCCTGAAACGTCACTACATACAGCTGAGTGCAGGGGAGGTGTCCACTGTGCTGATGCACAGATTTTTCCGGGCATTTTCAGCACAATAACCTCCCGAATCATGGCAACCAGGTTCCTCTTCGTTAGACAGGCAAGACATTATGGTAAAATAAGAAAAAAAGCGTACTAAACAGGAGCACGGCAGCCGCACCGAATCCACTGAAAAAGCACATCCAAAGAGCCTTGCATTGACCTAAATCTGAGGACAATGTCAGTAAAAAATCCAAAACAATCTTATTTTGGAGCTTTGCAACCCTCTCCTTCTGCTCTTTTATCTCCTGTCTCTTCTTGCTACCTCTTTTATGTTTCAAGAGCAAGCTAGTAGTCATGCCGGCATCTGCTACTTGTCAGATTTTGCATTTCACCCGGTTTCTGGAGTCTTGCCATCTTGTCACACGATCAAATAGGAGGTTAAGATTGGGCAGCCATACACATATTACCCACATATTACTTGAATTACTTACACACATATTATTTGATGTACTTTTTTTGTTTGGTGGATAGAGATGGCTGTATTTTGAGGGTTGTCAGTTGACCGTGGTGCTCGACATTGCATCCTTTATCAACTGAAACACTCACCCCACAGATGAAGTACATGTTGGAGAGCACAGCGCTAACCTGATTACAGGACCAGGTTTCTCCTTTATGTGGTATTCATGTATTCATGCATTGATTGCCACAAGTATGTGGCACTTTTTTGCCCACATTTTTTGTGTAATTTTGTTCCAATGAAGTAAACCCTTAATGGTATAGCTTACAATGATATTTTAAAAATATAGTGCTTCCACCTTTGTAGATTTACATTTATATATTTTTGTCATACCACACAATACAAATATAGTACTGTAAATGTCAACGCATGTCTCTCATCAATTTCCAAATCAAAAAATCACATTTACAGCTAAACTACATATATTACGAATCTTACGTATTTTATATAATATAGCAAAAAATGGCTATTCTTATGTATGGAAAACTGAAGAGCCTGGGGATGAAGAGTAGCAGACCAGGAAACCTTGGTAGAATGTCTTGCTCTGGACTTCTCTCGCCAACTACTGTGTCGGTATCCAGCGGTCCACCTGTCCAGCACTACGAGAGTGGACTTGCCTACAATGCCGGCCTCAAGACTGACCTCTATAATGGCCCTGCCTCCTAGTCGACCTCCACAGCTGTCTGCCTTGCCTTCTGGTCATCCTCCTGAGGTGTCTCAGGCTGATGGATGGATGGATGGATAGATAGGAAGGAAGTCACAGTACACAAACAAACCACACTGGAAAAAGAATAGTGCAAAATGTAGGTACATTTTTAAAATGAATGTCCTTTAAGCACTTGAATACAAGTGTGCAAACTTGACAGCAAATGTAGTTGTTTAGTTGAGTTTGACTGTAACACATTGGTGTAATGTTCAGGTGTCCATTTACCTTTGGCCATGTAGCGTATTAAGAAGCCCATATGAAAAACAGGCGAAACTTAACAGCCCTCGGGTTTAATAATTATCCAATATTATTTAATACTGTATGCATATATCAATGAAAATGGGATAGCTGTGTTTGCTTAGGCTCATAAGTAATGAATAGTCAGTTAACACTGTATATTTCAATTCCAAGCTCCAACTTCATCAACTACTCCCGTAATTATATTCAGCATATACTGTATATGGCAAGTATTACTGGTTATTATCATACACATACCATTACTGTGATCAAGCAGTCTTTAAGTAAACTACAGTAATATAACTGACACAGTCTTAATGGGAAGATATTTTCTGTTGAGTGTCATCATCCCTGGAGCAGGGTGTCATCTCCGGCTGTGAGAGCATCGACTTCCTCGCAGAATCGGCTGTTTTGATTAGCATGCTAATGCTGGAGTCAATTTCCATCATGGAGAATAGACGGATCTCTCAGGATTTGTCCCCCAGCATGTGTGAGCCTCTGACAGACGTTGGGTGGTGAAACGTGTCAGTTCTGATGGAGGAAAATCTCTCACTCTACACAAATGCTTTATATGTTCTTCGCATTCCCTACGCAAGTTAGTTCATCTAACTTTGTAACCATCTGCATTGTTCGACAGACCAACTTTGTAATCTATCAAAGTCATCTTGAATGTTAGAATTTGTCCAATCAACAGATAATTAACATGTAAGCAAATCGAATGAAACATTTCCATTGAGTGTATAACACTTGGATACAGGCTTGTTCAACTTTTGGTGATAACACTAGTGTTCATTATGGATGGATCCAGAAAGTGCTCCCAAATTAAATAAAAAAACAGAACAGCATTTGCAAATGCAAACTAACTAAATAAAAGCAACGGAATGGAAATAAAACCTCAACTAACTAAAAAAAAATCCAAACAGCAACCATGCTTCTAGTGTCTCTGGATCTGTATGTATGCATGTGCACAATCATACTTTCACTAATCAAACTGTCATGTTCAGGCCAAGAACAAAAGCAGAAAATAAAGTTTTCCAAAAAGAACCCCCCAAAACAACTCAGACAACACCACACACAGGAAAGGGCATAAACCAAAAGAAAACCAAACAAAACCAAAAACTATACTATTCAAACCATACCTGACCCAGTCCCCAGGTAATTAAACAAGTGCCTCAATTTTACACACACAAAAGCCTGCACAGGCTATTATATCTATCAGACTCAACCAAAACCTAGAGGCACAGGTGGTGTGCTGTTCACATGAAATCATAGCCACCCAGATTGAGAGATTTTATAACATGTCCCCAAAACTGAATCAAGGGATTGGAAAGCTGTTCAAATCATGATCTTCAAGATGTTGACAGGAAGTGCGATGGGTGGTGACGTGGCAGCTGAGACCAGACTCACTCAGAGGACCACACATCTTATGTGGCACAAACACAAACCAATTACAAAACTTACAAATGTCAAAGTTGCAATCTCTAGACAGGGCATCTGTCAACATATATTCTAAACCTATGTTGCGGGAAATTTGCAAAATGCTTACATGCCAAATGCAAAGCAAGGGTATTAATTTCATTAATGGTGTATCTGGTTAAGTGCTTGGTCAACTTACATATATGAGAAATAACTCTACTCGAACCCCTCAGCATCCTTCTGACATAGCATAGCCCCAGTTTCAAGAGCGCGCTGGCATGAAGCTCTAGTTTAAAGGGACTCTCAAAGGCATACACTTGCCTTTGGTTAAGAGATGGTTACAGTAAAGTAGTTGATTTGACATGGTTCACTTGACCTTGGCCCACCTGCCTCAAAGTAAGGGAGGGTGGATTTTCCAAATTTGCATTCTGCCAAGTTCAACAAGAGTTATGTTTGAGTGAGTCATGTTCAAGGATCTCTATGTGCTCCACCTAGGTGGCAGTGCAGCCTATACCAACCATTGAAACCTGGTTGGAGCATTGCATTAATGAGAATCAACAATTTTCAGCAATACTCACTAACACGGTTGGGATGGTGTTCCCTGAATCCTCAACATCAATGTAAATTGAAGAGGTAAGCAATCCAGCCTATTAATTCTGTAACTGTAATTAATTCTGGGCCCCCATCGTGGTGAGGGAGTCTCAAGCAATCCAGCAGTAGCAGAGCATGGTGGACCTGCTGTGTGAAATGGATGACAATGTCCTGGATGAAGGATGGGCCTGTGCCATTTGCAGCATGGTAGGCAAGTACCAGGTTCTTGAGCAGTCAGAGGTAGTCAGTGCAGGGTGTGGAGGAGCAGTGTAGTGTATAAGAACTTATGTAGGTTGAAGACATCAAGACTACTGCATTCTTGATGAGCTGCAGAGGTCAGATGGCACATACAGGCAAATTAGCCAAGAGTAAATCACTGTAGTCTAGGTGCGAGGTGACAAATGCCTTGACCAGAATCTGTGGCAGGTCCTGGGTAAAGAACGGATGTATCCTCCTAATTAATGGGAATTAATCTGCAGTAGTGGGTTATTGGAGCTTTGCTGGCTGCAAAGATCAGCTGGTCTTCCACTGTCACACTCAGGATCTTTGCAGTCTGAGATGGGGACACCATGAAGTTCTCAATGGTAATGGAGAGGTCAAGGATGGGTGATGCCACCTGTGGAAGGTAGAGCAGCTCGTTTTTGTCAAGGCTGAGGTCCAGGTGGTGTTCAGACATCCACTGAGATGTCAGCCAGACAAGCACAAATTTGTGCAGTCGTGAGTTTTCAGACGGGGGAAAAGCCATGTGTGTGAATAACAGAGAAGAGAAAACAGTAGAGAACCCTGGGGGACCTCAGCAGAAAGGCTACAAGGTTGAGACACAGTTACCCTGTAAATGCAATCCTTGAGCTAGGATGTGAACAAGGAGAGTGCAGGGCCTGAGACTCCCTGTCAATTTGTTATTGATTGGGCATGTGACTAAGCTGAAACATTAACACTTTCAACACCTTGGCAGCTGAGCATTTTCTTCATCTAGTCGGACCATCCAAGGGAGAGAATACCCAGTGGCAGGGTCTGAAATTAGCCCCACCAATTGGGGCTAAATTGTAAGCAGTCGCCATCAACCAGCAGAAAGACGCAGGTAGTAAGGGCAGTGTATTGCGGAAATCGACGCATGCCCCCTGGTGGAGGTGTGTGTTGCACACAACACACACCTCCACCAGTCAGCTAAGGGAATAGTTATGTTGGTGTTTCTAACCAAACTCACCAGGGAAGAGATACAGTCCATCTTTACAAACGGGTAGCTTGCCAGCAGCACTTCGGCTAGAACACAGAAGATAACTCCAGTGTTGTGGCAAGAATCACTAAGTTTGTCTATTAGAAGTAGATAAAATTTCTAAGTGGCAGACAAAAACATCAATAAAAGGTTGACAGCCATAGGTGTCATTTATACTGCGGACGCGGGGGGACATGTCAGAATCAAAATATCCCCTCCACTTTTTAGAAAGCATTTGTTAAAAATGTTCTGAAAAACAGCTTGCAATGAGAAATGTCAAAGAACAAATGAAAATGTTTCTTTGCACAATAAGAAAACATGCAATGCAATTTTAATAGAGAAGAAGCAAATGTGCATTATCCAAAAAAAGTAACTTAAGTATAAAAAAAAGCTTCTGATTGCTGCATTATATTCCAATTTATTTTTATATTCTGAATTGTCACCGGCCACCTGAATTTTGTTTCCCTTTTATAAAAATAAAGACATTTTCACCATAAATTGGTGCAAACAATGTCTCCAAAATGCAAAAAAAAAACCTCCCTGCCCCTGGCTACATGCTGACCTGAACAAACCAAGCATCCACGGATCATCACCCATTCACACTAACGACAGGTCTATTCTCCAGGTGTCTTATTGACACTGAACCTCCCTGTTATTTCCTCAAGTGCTCACATTAAGCTTAACACCCTTGATAGATAAATGGGAGAAGGAAAAGAGACAGACTTTGTGGTGTGCACTAACTTATATTCTTATGTTTAAGTGGGGAGAGGTGATGGAAGGGAGGGGGGGGGGTAAATTTAAGAGGATTACTTTAGCAGACATTTGCACACTGACTTTAAGGTGCTCAGTGTGATTTTGTCATTCTCACAAAACTGTCTGCTCTTTTGCTGCCAAGCTATTTAGCAGCTATCACACAGGAGGACGGATCTGAGCCACCTGTAATGGAAGGAGAGAGGAAAAGCACTTTGAGAGGCTGGAAAGGCCTTAAGGTTAGAGTTTTAAATTCTGACATTTAAGGAGCATTGATGCAAATAAAGTCCAAATGCCTTTTTTGTTCCAGTATGAAGTTATTTGGCTATGATGTTATAAAGGAAGCATGAAGACAAATATTCAAAGCTGATATTTGGGTTTTTATTTTTATATATTGAAATAAAATTTGGTTCTAATTTGGTATCCAGTTCGGGTATATCACTAGCAAAGTTAGGGAGTCAATTCCCTGTGGGCCTACAGGTGCAACACAGATGTGATAGATGTCCAGCAGATGGTACACTGTAGTCTAAATTATATGTCAGTACATTACATGCAAACAGCAAGAGCTTCTTTGTAGAGCTGCCATATTGCACTGTGATAAGCAGAACGTGGACCAACGGGAAAAGGGGGCAACTGGGAACTTGGAGTTGACATGGTACATAAATGCACACAGGGTTATGCTACAATCACATTAAATGGGATGCTTGGTAAATTTGGGAAAGATTCACATTTTTACTGTTTGTTCAACAGTGTATTACACCAAAAACAAAATGTATGCATTTATAGACTGATTTAAGCAGTGTAAGAGTATCCGATGGTATACTCATATCCCTAGAGATGTTTGCATATCCTTAACCCAAACTAATTGACTGCCTGAGGAAAAACCTTATCTAATATCTAAAAATCCTCTTATAACTCAAAGCACTTTCTGCTAGCACAGAGTACAAACTAACTTGACAGGAGATGTTACATTGGCCGATTTGACAATGAGATCTCAGCAAATGACAGGCCAAAGTGACTTGGCTGACTCAGATCAATAAAGATCCCAATCTCCTGCTCGACATGCTGATGACAAGAATGATAAGTATCACCTTTAAAGCAAACCGGCTGTCTTCATAGACCCTCAACATGAAAATTGATAATGCCTGCAGGCTGTTCTCCTTGAATAAACCCTCCAGTTGATAAAATAGACACTGTGGTCTTAAAGGATTTATCTTAGTGTTCTTCCCTCACAATGACATGTCTGAAGTGAAACGAACATTTACATTTTTGCCCTGCACCTCTGTGCAGTTTGGAGAGTAATCGCTACCATTAAACAAAAGCAAAAGCAAACATATGTTTCCTGTGGCTGTCGCCACCTTGATACCTGTCTGCCTCGCTGACCAGATGATTAGACCACTTCAGAGGAGCTCATTTTCAAAACAGCACCCTCCCACTTTATCAATCCTTGAGCACACAGGCAAAGCTAACATGCCTGTGGTTAGCTCACAGATTATTTGGTGGTCTTTTGGCAGAAACCATATCCAGGGGAGATTTTATATAAAAGGGAATTCTTTGTTGTTTCTGTCTTTGAAGATCATTTCTGATTGTATGATTAAGATAGGCAATAGATTTTTTTGCAATCATAGTCCCTTTGATGTTTTAAATTTGAGGAGTGATCACAATAATTTTAATAATGATGGAAGTTTCATATGGTTTCCTCTAAAGTGTTATTACAAAGACAAAAGACACTACACCTTAAGGAATTGTTGGACATTCTGGTGAATATGTCACAATCTGGCTCTCTGTTACTCCACTCCAGCCACAGTCCCAATTTCCCAAGTGCGTTCACTCTCATTTTCCATCTGTCCACTTGATGCCCTCAGACTTTGGCCTGGCCTTCCCTGTTTAACGCCTCACTTCGGTCTCAGTTCATATACCGGCCCTGTTCCATTCATTCATTGCCAGATCGTAAAGGTTGCCATGTACCTCATGCTTTGCTTTCAAGCTAGAACCTGCCGCCTGTTTCCTCCCTGTACAGGAACCTTTACCTATACCTGCCCTATAAACCATCTATAATTTACAAATCTCTGAAATTAACCTGCTGCCTCGACAGTCTGCATTTGGGTCCTTTCCTTGTTGCCACTCTCCATCACTGGTGTGACAGAATACATTAATTTACTCTCTCATCGAGATTGAGATGAGAAGATTGACACCAATTTTATGTTTGACATTGATATCTCATGTTTTGAAGTACAGAGCTGGAGTCAGGATGTGGTGAGCCTAGTTTAGCAAAGAGTGGAAGCAGGAAAAAACAGCTATCCCGACTCTGTCCAAAGTTTTAAAATACACTTTGTAATACCTCTAAAGGTCATTAATTAACATGCTGTATGTCATTTGTTGATTAAGGCCAACTGGTCCTTATGTAATCAAAGTGACCGTGACCTTTAGCATGTGCTGGGGTGGTCTGCAACAGCAAAGGGAGAGTTTGCAAAGTGTGAAACAGCAAGGATGAGAGTCAACACCTCTCAACCACCTTTATGTGCCTGAAAATGGTGGCTTGCACCCTCCAGATTGGGATTAAGTAATTGCAAAGGAGGAGGAGAGTGGGAGAACTTCAGCTATCAAGCTCTTCCCCTGTTGAATCAGGTCCCAGTTTGGGTTCTGGAGGCAGACACCATCTCCACATTTAAAGGCTTGTGCAGTCTACACGATTTTCAGCATCAGCTGATGGCAGTGCCGTTCACACTACACAACTTGCTGCCTTGTGACGGGAGTCTTGAAGTCACTGTGACATTCACACTATGTGACTGATCGGTGACAGGGGGTTACACACTACATGAGCTGACAGCGACTCTGTCATCCGACGCTGGTCTCCAAACTACGTTTTTTCAAGAAAACATGTGAAATATGAAACGGGAAATGACGCAATCCTACAAACAAAACAGCTGTTATTTGTTAAAGATACCAGTTACAAAGACAAAAACTGGGTAGAAGAATGAATTAGCACACACAGGTAGCAGGGATTGTCTGAGCTACAGAGAGCGCTGGAGGTGAGTAAAAAGTGTTTTGCAGTAATAAAAAAAAAAAAAGTAGCTGCCTGCTCTTATTGGCTGGATATGGATGTCGAGTCGGCCAACTCCTCCAGATATTTGGCATGCTAGATATCTGGCAGACGTTGGCAATGTGTCAGAAATGTGTTGGGGAGCCGTTTTGATGCGTTGTTGTGTAGTTCACACATAACGACTGCGAACCGCTGATTTACCCCTGATCACAACCTGACGGTCACCAAGCTCGCCGGGCAGCAAATCAGGCTAAAAACCATGCAGTGTGAACTAGGCTTAAGAGTGGGCTTAAGACTTTCCTTTTTGATCAGGCTTATAGTCAGGGCTGGTTCAAGTGAACCATCCCTTTGTTATGCTGCCTGCTTCAAGGCTTGATGCACTGAGCCCATCTCTACACCCCTCTACCTGTATGCATTCATATCCCATTAATGCATGTTAACAACTCAACATCTTCCCTCTCCCAGGTATTTCTGGCTCTAGAGCTGTAGAGTATAGAATGAGAGAAAGAGAAAGAAAGACAACACAGACAGACAAACCACACCAAGCATACTGCATTTACTCCAATTCCAAAAAATAAATCAAACACTTTCACTCCCATACCTGGTGTCGCACAGGTGTCACAGCAGGGGGATCATGACATCTTCATGTAAATCAGTGAGCTCTTTGTGGGCGTAATGTCATCAGATCGATGTCAATCTTCTCATCTCGCTTTACAAAATAAAGCAAATAAGCATACTGTTAGGACCACGGGAACTCCACAGATGAATTTGTTAATTTGTGGGATTTAAACCGTGTAATTGTAACTGACGTTTTGTTATGAAACTGAGTCAGGAAGTCACTAATGTCAGTTTCCCACACACAGGTGCACACTCAGCCTATGGTCCAAGCTTTCAGCAGGTTAAAAGCAAGGGTCACCTTTCCATGATGTAGTCAGACACCTGGTATAACAGTCTGTCAGTGGCAAAAAATAAGCACTTCTTGTTGACATAATTTTAACGCAAATTTAGGGCAATTTCCCCAAAGGAACATGTTACAGCCACTGCAGCCAGGTCATGGCTGCCAGCTGAAGCCATCTACACAGATTTCAAAACTTTTTGTAGCTCCCAGTCATTTCGAAGCCAAAATATGGGAAAATAGGGCCCGGCTTTAACAGTACAGAAATTATTCTTCTGTAACCCAAGACTAAAGTAACAAAACTATAATAATAATAAGTAATTTATTAAAGCAACATAACATTTAAGATGTGTTTTTTGTGTGATTTCGTGCCCGTACCATTTTAGTGTAATTCAACACTGTCATCTATAAAGACAGCTGTATACATTTTGTTATGGTTATATTGCTTATGGTGAAAAGCTAGTCAACAACTTCTCTAACACAGCCAAACATCAAGCTTGACAATATGACATGTAGCAGTATTACTAATAGTAATAATAGTCCAACTGTGAACGCAGAAAGAATGCCAGCTCAGCATCTGCTTTGCAGCCGTCTATTTCACAAAGCCAACTTTCCAGTCGCATCTTGTTTGGTCACTTCCTGTCATTCTTTTTCTTAACATCCTCTATCAACATCCTCTTCTGTCTCTTTGCCTCTGCCATTAGCTAAGGCGGCAGAGCCTGGTTATATTGCAGCTCGACACCAGCTGTTATTTTATGGTAGAAAGGTAACATAATGTTGCTCGATCACCTGCTGCTAGTTGTTGAGTTGATGTTAGCAAACATAATACCAAATATAACACACTCAGACATTGGTATTGACACCCTGCTCCAGCTTCACATTAGCACCGCTCTCCACCAGAAGTAGCATAATGTTGCTTGAAACATGGGTGGCAAGCTAGCCAAACATACACAACGTACTGCAAGAGGCACTAACAGTAATTTTACCAATGTCCAAGTGTTCTATCTAGAAGGTTTGCTAACATCAGATGATGTCTTCTACCTTATGCAATTTAACATCTCCCAAGTCAATAGTCAGCCCCTCAGATGTTATTAGTCATGCCCAATCTACCCACAGTTTCACCCTGGAGCCTGTCACTGAACTTTAGGTCCTAAACGAGCTTCAGACCCATCAAAAGCATTTGACTCTGTACATTACGCAAATGAATTATCAATGCTAAGAATCATTGGTGTCTCTGAATCGTCTTTGGCCTGGTTCCAAAACTACCTCTTCTTTAGGCTACAGTGTGTAAAAGCAGAGCATATTGTTTATCACCCTTTGCCTGTCACCAAGGGTGTCCCTAAGATTTAATATTAGCCCCCACTCTTTTTTCAATTTACATAAATAACACACCACTCGGTATCAGAAACAGAAACACCGCCATCCACTCATATGCAGATGACATGGTTTTATACCCATCTGGACCCTCTGCAGAGTCTGTTTTGATCTCCCTTCAGGAAAGTTTTCAGAGAATTTAACATTCCATTTAAGGTCTGAACCTTGTCATGAATAGCTCTAAAATTAAAGTAATATTATTTGGAAGGAAAAGAAACTCCACCACCACAATACCTTTAATTACAGACTTTGGTTCAAATCTTGATATAACACCATTCTACAAGTATCATTTAATGTGGCTTGACAGCTCTTCATTCTTTACACCACATATACTTGCACTACAGGCAAAAGTTATATCCAGACTTGCCTTCATGTATCGCAACTACACATTCATTCATTCATCATTTACTCCATCTTCCAAACTTACCATACTTTCCATGCTGGGCTATGGAGATGACCTGTACAGACTTGCTTGTAAAGGTGTCCTTGAGCAAATAGATGTTCTGTCATTAGATTTGTCACCACTGCCTCTTACAAAACCCATCACTGCAATCTGTACTCCTCCATAGGCTGGCCATCTCTGCATACTAGATGAAAACTTCACTGGGTTATTTTCACTTACAAAACTCTCCTTGGTCTGACTGTACCAAAACCTTACTACACTCAGCCTTTGTATATAAACTGAACAAAATTATAAACACAACACTGAACTCAAAGATCTAAGACCATCTCTACGTACACAAAAGGCCTATCTTTCTCAAATATTGTTCACAAATCTGTCAAATTCTGTTAGTGAGCACTTCGCCTTTGCCAAGATAATCCATCTGCCTCACAGGTGTTGCATATCAAGATGCTGATCAGACAGCATGGGTACTGCACAGGTGTGCCTTAGGCTGGCCATAATAAAAGGCCACTCCAAAATGTGAGACATACATACACACATGTATCTATTCCCAGAAAAAGTGGCAAGACACAAAAAAAACATCTTAAAAAAGTACTTCCAACAGCAATTCTTATGTGAGGCAGATGGTGAGGGATTTTAAATCGGCATTTAGAGAGGACTACAAGGTAGGAGTAACAGAAGGAGGACAGAAATAGATTGTTGAGGTTTGACAAATGAAACATTTCTTATGCTGTTTTAACAAAGTCAATGAAAAGTGAGAGTAAGAACCTATGGGAAGTAAAACAAATAGGGATTCATAAGGCAAGGAAAGGAGGACATGCAGAGGTTGATGAACAAGAAGAAAGACAGAAAAGAAAGCAAGGACAGCTGAAAAGAATAGGATGGAGAGCTTGAAAAAAATGGAAAATAGGTGGAAAAGGGAAGAGATGGAAGTGGAGTAGCATGGCAGGGGATGACAGGATGAATTAGGTGAAGAGAGAATAGTAAGAGGTCACATTTCAAAGCTATTCACCCACAAGACATGCGACACATGGCTGTGTCAAACTGCCTCAGCTTCTCACATTAATTGCCCACTCTACAGCTGCTAAGCAAATTCAACATGAAGGTTCCTGGAGTGGATAAAAAGGACATTCTTCATTAGACTCAACTACACATTTTTAGAATGGGTCTTTATATTCTGTTTATCATAGGATGATTAAAGGCTCACTGAGTCCTGGTGTTACAAGTGTTTTATTGTAAGATGTTAATCTTTTCACTATTTATACAAATATATAAAATTATAATAGAATAAAATTAAAACATCACATAAAGTTACTTAGTATATAGTAATGTGCAAAACCAGCATAACAGAAAGTTTCACATTATTTTTTATGGTGAATTGTGGAGGATGAGGAGGAGTTGAGGAGTCAAGCCCTCAAAGGTGAGTATATCTAAATTCAATCAAAGAATGTTCTCACTGAGATTTCTTCCTCCACTCCACTACAATGGAGGAGAAAAGAACGCTTTTGTAGTGCTCACAGCATTAAAAAAAATGAACAGGACCACATCCTTCCAAGAACATTTTTCAGTTGCTCTGGATAATCAATAGACCTAAACTATTTTTATTTTTTTTAAATAAATACAATCTTTAAAATCATTGTGTTGAAAAACCCCACTAAACCCTACATCCATTAATTTTTTGGGTTAAATTGACCAGCACTGTTACTCACTGTTACTCACTGTTACTCAGTAAAATCTAGAATGATAAATATAAGAGAATTTACATTTATTACATCTACAATGAATAGGCAACTTTTACAATGTAACAAATCCAGTCCAGTCCTTCAGTTTAAGTAATTTAATAGCTGTTTAGTATTTGCTGTCAGGCTGATGTACTAGAGGAGTGTGCATGTTGCATACGTATACAGCTCTGACACAGTGAGAGCCGCGTTTGTGTGCCACACAGGTGCGTCTGTCTGACCTTTTCCCTCTTTATTTTGTTAAATGCCTGATTGAGCACACCTGCAGCACTGCCAAGCTACACCACTGAGAG
Source organism: Lepomis macrochirus (assembly GCA_024633595.2). Classification (NCBI taxonomy): domain Eukaryota; kingdom Metazoa; phylum Chordata; class Actinopteri; order Centrarchiformes; family Centrarchidae; genus Lepomis; species Lepomis macrochirus. The sequence continues at coordinate 26,219,874 of JALXJV020000023.1, read as the reverse complement.
CTCTTGAAGTTCAGCTGCCCAGTCTGTGTGTGCCATTGTGTGTGTACAGTGGATGTGGCGTTTGTGTGCATTGCATCCACTGTCAATCCTGAGTTTAGCTTTAACAGAACATGCCAGCTCGGTACAACATTGTGTAACGGAACACTACTATGGCTTTGCACATTTATCTACCATACTATTATATGCGTTTGTGCGTGTGCATTCCCTGAACCCATATTGCTGTAATAGAACATGACTTTTACAATTTACATAGCACAAATTGGGTTAAAATCTGTGGCTTCACTATAATTGTATGTGCATGCAAACATGCCTGTAAATACAAACACACAGAGAAGGGCTCAACATTTGGGCAGACAGGTAGGCTTCTCTCTCCATTGTTATTAGAGTTGCCTTGCATAAATTGGTGTCAGCAGCATCTCTGCTCTTTCCCCTGTCAGTTCACCTCCCTTTATTAGCCACTCTTAATATCAGCACCCATGATTCAAAGGGGAGCTGACAGCTGACAGACTTTGACATCAATTTGGAGCATTGTTGACAGTGGCTGTTGACACTGCAGCATCTTTTCACAGAGGTGTTTCTGTTTGTCAGGACAGGCTTTGACATCAGTTCAGCCATTTGCAGCACCAGAGGTGGTGTCATTGTGGTGGATTTTGCGAGTATGAACAAAAAGTTAAAATAAAAGCAGCAACATCACCAATAAAATTTTAACCCTGCAGACTAGTAAGACATTTGTAATTAAGCCAAGGATTTGTCTGTGTTTCTCAGAGTCAGTTCACTTACAACACAATCTAATTTACTAAGAAATGTCAGGTCTGCCAGGTACTCTCGTGAGGCCCTCAACATTTTATTTAAAATCTTTTTGCTACTGCATGTATCTAAAAGAAGAACCAGTTTTAAATGTCATAGCAAAAATAAAGATATCATAACTAAACAAGTCTTAAGCCAAAAGTAAAAGTTGTAAAGTCACCCACTAAAATAATAAAGTAAAGTAAGTAAAGTAGTGAGTGTACAGCTTGTATAACAGTGTAAAATTGCTGTCCCCTCAAAATAACACATTACACAGCCAATAATGTCTAAACCGCTGGCAACAAAAGTGAGTACAACCCTAAGTGAAATTAGCTATTAGCAATTAGCTATTTTCCCAGCCCGGTATCATGTGACTCGTTAGTGTTACAAGGTCTCAGGTGTGAATGGGGAGCAGGTTTGTTAAATTTGGTGTTATCCTTCTCACACTCTCATACTGGTCATGGGAAGTTCAACATGGCACCTCATAGCAAAGAACTTTCTGAGGATGTCAAAAAAAGAATGGCTGCACTACATAAATATGGCCTAGGCTATAATATCACCAAGACCCTGAAACTGAGCTGCAGCACGGTGGCCAAAATCATACAGCGGTTCAACAGGACAGGTTCAACTCACAGCAGGCCTCGCCGTGGTTCAGCATCATATCCAGAGGTTGTCTTAGGAAATGCACATATCCAGAGGTTGTGCTTTGGGTAAATCAGACATATGTATGTAGCTTTCGAGCGTTCAAAGTGCTGCGCTGCATCGGGTCACCCACTCGTCAGCCTAGTGCTCAACGGAACCATATGCACACACACACACTGCAACAGACTGGCAAATTGGTCTTGCCATGGACCTGTCATGCAGCCTGGGGCGATTGAACGAACCTTCCAGTAAGCCACTCATCTCCTGAGCCACAGCCATAATGCACTCACGCAAATTGGTCTCATGGCTGCATCGAAGAACAGTTTGCTGAAGACAAACAGACTATGGACATGGATTACTGAAACCATGTCCAGTGGTCTGATGAGACCAAGATAAACCTATTTGGTTCAGATGGTGTCAAGTGTGTGTGGCAGCAACCAGGTGAGGAGTACAAAGACAAGTGTGTCTTGCCTGCAGTCAAGCATCGTGGTAGGATTGTCATGGTCTGGGGCTGCATGAGGAGGGAAGACTTCGGGAAAACTGGGCCGCAGGGCAGTATCCCAACATAATGACCCCAAACACGTTTCCAAGACGATCACTGCATTGCTAAAGAAGCTGATGGTAAAACTGACTGGCCTAACATGTCTCCAGAACTAAACTCTATTGAGCAAGGTCTCTAACATCCACCAGCTCTGTAATGTTGTCATGGAGGAGTGGAACAGGATTCTACTGGCAACCTGTGAAGTTCTGGTGAACTCCATGCCCAAGAGGGTTAAGGAAGTGGAAAATAATGCTGGCCACACAAAATATTGACACTTTAGGCCCAATTTAGACATTTTCACTTAGGGGTGTACTATTTTTTGTTGACAGCAGTTTAGACATTAATGGCTGTGTGTTATTTTGAGGGGACAGCAAATTTACACTGTACACTCACTACCTTACATTGTAGCAAAAGTGTAATTTCTTGTCACACAAATATATAATCAATTATTTACAAAAATGTGTACTCACTTTTGTGAGATACTGCAAATATAATTTTTAGGGGACTGGGTTGGTATGAAACAGCAGAAGCATGTTCATCTTCCCTGCATGTACTGCATTAATGCACATGCAACGTGTGTTTTAACAAGCCTTCCGAGAAACAGTAATCTCCACTTTCTTATTTGCATCTGAATCCGACGTTTGTCTCTGTACATAGTGAATGAGTCTGCTGTGTCATGCCGACACATGTCGTTGTATCTCATGCAGCATTGAGATCCAAGACCAGTCAGATATGCTTTACACAAGCACTTACGATACTCAGCTAAGTAAATCCACTCATGCAGTGGAGCCGGGGTACAGTATATCCTCTACCATACAACAGCTGGAAAATCAATAGCCGCAGGGGATGCCTCTTGCAGAATGCACACATGCATACTAAATACAGGCATATTCACATTGATTCTATTCCCTTTTCATGTCATATTTATCAGGAATGCTGGCACCAGACACACTTTTCGTGCCTCATGTTTGGAACCAATTTCCAGTAAGACCCATTCAAAAGAGACACGGGCCTCCAGAGAGAATGCTAACACTGCTGACACTGTGATACCATGTGACCCCTGGCTCTGGTACTGTGACTTCTATGCTCTGTCTTGGCACCAAGCACTATTTATACACCTTCCATCAGTAATGAAAACAGAGACAGTGTACAAAATGGATATTCTCCCTGTTGCATGTGAAATGCTCAGATATCATGGTGGCCTCTTACTGAAAGTCACATAGATAATGGCGCTATGGGATCAAATTTGTTTTTTAAAGTAATATTAAAAACATTTTATTAGATATCATTTCTATTTCATTATATATATTATCTTTAATTTCCAAAGTCATATTGCTGTTCCACAATTAATACATTTTCCCCCCCATTATAGTTAGAGGAGGGCTAAATTGGACCGGGTAATTTTCTACAACGGAAGTCATGTACAGTTACGTTTAAGTTTACACATGTTTTCAGGTGTGTGCAGAGGACAGAGGCCATATCTGCACTGATTAATGTCTATATTTCACTTCTTTCAATGTTCATACATTTTACCCGGAAAGCGATCACTGCCATGTTGCTTTTTTTAGTTTAAAACTGCTAATAGCACTATGTAGTTCTTTCTTAATAATTTTAGAAATTTATTTTCTATTTTATTTCTCCGATAGCTGGTAAGTCCAAAGACAGAAGTTTTTATAATATTCTTTAAGAATCTTTTCTATTTACTCTGGTTCAAATAAAAGTCATTTATGAGATCCATTGTATTTTAAATCCAATTTTCTTTGTAAAGAGTATAAAGCTGATCATACTGATTTCAAAGTTAAGGATTCATTAGTTTTAATTATACAGTGAAAACACTATCATAACATCTTAGTTGATATCCCTATATACTTTTATTTTTGTAAAAACATCCTATGTTTTGGTTGTGAACCTATACCCAGGTCATAGTCAGGGGAAAAGTGGGACTGACCACCCAGGGCCCGAATGGTGGTGGGAGGGCCCTTGGAATTTAGAATAAGTAATAGCGTCATTACTAAATTAATATTGGCTGGATGAATCACTTTCTGAGGCCGCTCTCAACCCTTACAAAATGTGCAAAATGGTTTTGTCTGCCACATATTATTTACTTGTTATTAATTTATCCTTTTTTGTGCTTCTACTACCTTCTTCACAGCTCTATATGACCCTTTTTCGTTACGTCAACTTCAGGCTGCAACGCCCCCACCCCAAATACTTTGGTCCCGGCCATCCATCGTTACAACATAGAGAATCCAAAAATAGGGACTAGGTGGGCTGCAACATGATGTCTGCTACAGAAAAAACTTTTTACTATTTGTTAAACATTTTCGCAAAATTGCATATTGTCGTGTCTTGTGGTCTGGACATGCAAACAGACAGTTTGTATGTCTAGACCACAAGTTTATAACTATTGAGACGGCTGAGATGGACTTTCCCATCCATGGACAGTGACCAGTCTTCCTTCATTCTTTATTTTATTTTGCTATTTTCTCTGTGCTGTAGACATATTGCCTTGCTTTACCACATTGTCACAATCCCCGAGGGGAGTTGTTAACTCTTCGCAAAGAGAATGAGCTTCCAGGACCTCTAAGGGTGTGGAAGGGATGGGGTGCGGTGGGGAAACAATAAGAAATGCTGAGGGAGGCAAAAACGTTCCAGGACTAAAAATACAGAGAAAAAGAAAATGTGGCTTTGATTCTGTGTCTGTCCATGAATATAATAAGTGTGTGTGTGTATGAGGAGAAAAAGATAAAGACAAAAAGGGTTTTTGTTACTATGCATTTGGACATTAGTGTAAATTTGGACACTATAAGATAAGGGCTGATTTTACCCTGAATCGGTCATCCCAGACTCATTGTAGATTTTTTAGTTGTGACGTCTGATTAATTACCAGAAGCTAATATGAGTGTGACCAATCTGAACAGCTATAAACATTTTTGCCTTCAGAAGTGTTCAGATGACACTTTTGTTGGGAGTAAGAGTAAGTGTGTGCATTTGTGTGTGTGTGAGAAAGAGAGAGAGAGAGTTTGGCGGGCATTGGCATTGAAACTGATCATGTACCATTTATCAAGCAACAAGGGACTAAATATAAGTTTTTCTCCACAACTGAGTTGGAAGATGAATTGCATGCAGCCAGCCTAGCTTACAGGGACTGCATGATAAACACAGCCAGCCAGCCGCACGTAGGCACGCACGCACGCACGCACACACACACGTTCAGCTTGTGCATTATCCAGTGGCATTAGTCTAACGCCTAGAGCTATCCTCCCTCACAGGGGGCAGTCTCAGGCACAGTATCCAAGCTGAGAAGCTCCTGGCTGGGCTGTGCAGAGACAATGTGGCTGCTGTCTGGTAATGGGTGTTGGTGCAAAGTATGGCAGCTACAGCTGCAATACAAACACAAACGCACACTTACACACCAGGGTGTCTGGTCATGCAGTGCTAATGCTGCCCTGCAGCATGCAGTAATCAGCGTTAGGGCTGTGGACCATGTCAAAACACTGAGGAGTGAAATCTCAATCGCAAGATGGGACCTGATAGAAAGGGGGTGAAGATGACAGGATGGGAGAGAGGTGGCACTGTGGCAACAGAAAAGGTTGGGGTGGAAGCAGAGCGTGAGATTTAAATGTTACAACTGAGTGAGGGGTCAGCCATGATTGAACAGCAAATCTTTCCCAGTAAACTTCCTGGATGTTGCAGCAGCATCAAATCAAACAGAAAAATATTTTCTTCTGATGTAGAAGGGAGGATAAAATAACAGGGCTATTGGATAACAATAAATATCAGTTCTTTACTGTCTGCGTCTGTTCGCCCTGGTTCAGGTCAATAACTGTGTTTAGTATCAGTGACCTGGACCCATTATCCTGCTAGGGCCACGGTGTGTGCAGACCTGAGTTGTAAAGCATCACTGTCTCCTTCTGTTTCATCTCTCACCACATGCTCCTCTGGGATAGTGGGCAGGAGCTGAGACCTTCCTGTGGCCACAGTTTTCTCAGTATGAAGTGTAGCGTTAGACTGATATGTCACTTTGCTGATATTGACCTCCACTGATATTGGTGACTCTTTATTGTCTGCCTCCAGAGTTTGATTGATCAGGTATTTATGGTGGAATTGATCAGTGGTTTTCATGCGAAACCTAGAAATGCTTCGAATGCCACAATCAGCCAACAAGGTAATGTAATTCTGCATCTTCCTCTTTCAAAAGCTACATTTGACCATTACTTTGAGAAAAGAAAATTAAGAAGAACCCTTACACAAGCATGTCTTCCCTACATGGATAAGCCCACTAGTTCCATCTACCTAATTTGTATGTTGTGTTCCTATCACAATATGGGCAGATTTTCATTTGCAAGAACATTTTACTTACCAAGAGTTTAAGCAGGATCCTAATCTAGATAATTTTTGGGGCCCTGTTTCACAGTTAATAGACAATGAAGTATTCATAGAACCAGCTATGGTTTGCAGTTATAACCCTAATGCATTTTATTTGTACGTCCACCAACAGGATTGGCCACAGTTCTTTAGTGCTAATTAAATACGCTTCACTGAAACACTTACAGGGGCATTATGTAGTTTGCAGCGGCCACTAGCGGTGCGGTTTTAAGATTGCTACCAGGCGTGTGCCCGTACGTGTGCTTGCTTGAACTCCAGCATCCAGGATTTTCACTCAGACATGTTCAGGCTCTGTTACTTTAATGTTCCCGACTCAGAGGCAGATCAACACCAGCGCCATACCTTTCACTCAGGGCTAGACACTTGCATTTTGGCTCAGTACTCCTGAAAAAAGCAGAATGAGAGCGGCTTCACACAACATGGTGGAAATTCAGGTAAATCCCACTGCAACATTACAGTAATATTTTTATCAGCTTGATGTTGAACTAATTCATGCTTGTCACATGATAAAGTTACAGTGACTGCATTTAGCCAATATGCTACAGCGTAAGCTCACCTGCGCCTTTAAGTACCTTTATTATCTATGTTTCTTTTACCGGAGGCTGAGCATTGTCAGCACAGCTAAATATATTGGATCTGTATCTGTATCATAGTATCGTAAAAGGCAATAAATCTAAATTGAACATTATGAAGCAAACAGTGGCACATCAGAGCTTATGTAGCGTTAGCTGGCTGCTCGTGGCTGCATCACTATGGGACAGTAAACAAATCGCTCCACATTTGCAAATGTGCACATTGCACAAAGTTATTATCATAGGGTATTTTAATATTCATGTGGATGTTGAGAATGACAGCTTCAATACTGTGTTTATCTCTCTGTTAGATTCCATTGGCTTCTCTCAGTGTGTTCATGAACTGACTCACTGTTTTAACCACACTCTCGACCTTGTTCTGGTTTATCGTATTGAAATTGAACATTTAAGAGTGTTCCAAAAGAATCCCTTTTTATCTGACCGCTGTTTGATAACTTTTAAGCTTGTATTGCTGAACTATACTCCATTGGGCAAAAATTTCTATACAAGATGTCTGTCTGATAGTGCTGTGGCTAAATTTAAGGATGAGATTCCATCAGCTCTAAATTCATTATCAGGTCACAAAGTAACGGAGGACTCCTATGCTAATTTCAGTCCCTCCCAAGTCGATCATCTTGTTGATAGATAGATAAAGCAAATATCGCAGAAACTTGAGAGGAATTTCTACCAAGCTGGAAAATTCTCGTTTAATTTGGAAAGATAGTCTTAAAACTTATAGGAGGGCCCTCCATAATGCTAAAGCAACGTACTACTCATCATTAATAGAGGAAAATAGGAACAACCCCAGGTTTGTTTTCAGCACTGTAGCCAGGCTGACAGTCACAGCTCTATTGAGCCAAGTATTCCCATAGCTTTCAGTAGTTAGGACTTTATGAGGTTCTTTAATGATAAATTTCTATTCGAAACAAAATTCACCAAGATCTGACCTCAACTGGCACAGACTTATCTCTAACACTCCATAAACTTTCATTGTTATGCAGATGATACTCAGTTATATCTATCGATCAAGCCAGATGAAACTCATCAGTTAGCTAAGCTTCAAATGTGCCTTCAGGTAATTTTCTAATGTTAAACTCAGATAAAACTGAAGTTATTGTTTTGGGGTCTAAGCACCTCCATGACGCATTATCTAAAGATAATGAAAGATAAAGTTTCCCTTCATTTTTAACCTTATGCGGCACTGCTCGACGAAGCGTTCACAACCCCTCTCTTTCACTTTCACTGACCCACTTGTAGACTTCAGTGTTCTTGTGTGTGGTGTGCAGTATCCAGGAGATGTGTTGTTCTGACCAAACATCTCTTTCACCTCTTTGCAGCACCAAGTCCTTGTTGTCATGGAGATGTCCCCCAATGGAATGCGCGACTAGCATGCATGAGGTAGTGAAGTAAATGTTCAGTACTTGTATAGTGCCTTTCTAGTCTTTTCGACCACTCAAAGCGCTTTTACACACTACTTCTGCATTCACCATTCTCACACCACTGAGCCGAAGTGCTCAACAGAAACTAACATTCACACACATTCATACACACATTCATACACTCAGGGGCTGTTCCACCGCCAGAGGCAATTCGGGGGTTCAGTGTCTTGCCCAAGGACACTTTGACACGCAGCCTGGAAGAGTGTGCCATTTGGACTGCTTTACAACAGTGCGGTGTGAACACAAGTGACGTATTAAATTGATTTGGAATAAAGTATCTGTTCCAGAACAAAACAAATCGATCAAAGTGTGAAAGCAACCTAAGACTCTTCAGCTGATCCAGAATGCTGCAGCACGTGTTCTGACAGGAACCAGTAAAAGAGATCACATTTCTCCTGTCTTAGCTTCTCTGCATTGGCTTCCTGTGAAATCCAGAATAGAATTTAAAATCCTTCTTCTCACATGCAAAGCTCTTAATCGTCAGGCACCATCTTATCTTAAAGAGCTCATAGTACCTTACTAACCCACCAAAGCACTGCACTCCCAGAATGCAGGGTTACTTGTGGTTCCAAGAGTCTCCAAAAGTAGAATGGGAGCCAGAGCGTTCAGCTATCAAGCTCCTCTCCTGTGGAACCAGGTTCCAGTTTGGGTTCGGGAGGCAGACACCGACTCTACATTTAAGAGTAGGCTTAAGACTTAACTCTTTGATAAATCTTATAGTTACGGCTAGCTCAGGTGAGTAGTTATGCTGCTATAGGCCTTGACTGCAAGGGGATTTCCCATGACGCACTTAGCTCCTCTCTCCTCTTCTTTCGCTCTCTCTGTATTCAACCTCATCCCATTAATGCATGTTACTAACTCGACCTCTTATCTTTCCCATAGTCGTGTGCTTTCTCATCCCTCTCCTCTCTCCTCCTATCACTTCCTGCAGTTGTTTTTGGCTCTGGAGCTGTGGAGTCTGGATCTGTGGTTGCGAGTCACCTGCTGCCCCCATGTTCCTGCTCGACACCCTCTGCTACAATTACAATTATTGTTACTACTCCTAGTGCTATTATTACTGCTATTATTAATATTACAATTGATATCATTAACACTACTATAAATAGCTGTACCATTTTTCATTCAGTCTTTTGCAACATTACCTTTACTGTCTGTACCTCTATGTGTATACTGTGTAGGCCGCCTCCCACCCCTCTCTCTCTCTTGCCCTCTCTCTCTCCCTCCCTCTCTCTCTCCTTCACTCCCAATTGGTCGAGGCAGATGACCGCCCACCCTGAGCCATGGTTCTGTTTGAGGTTTCTGCCTCTTAAAAGGAAGTTTTTCCTTGCCTGTGTCACCTAGTGCTGCCCTTAGTGGGAATTGTTGGGCTTCTGTAAATAACAACACAGAGTATGGTCTAGATCTGCTCTTTTATGCAAAGCGCTGCGAGATAACTGTTGTTGTGATTTGGCGCTATATAAATAAAATTGAATTTAATTGAATTGAAAGCAATAAAACTTTGCACTGGATAAAATTAGCAACTGCCATCGGCTAACGTGATTTTCTCTGTGTTTCTTCAGCTTAACTAATGCTCACTTTTTTTTTTACTCAACATCATCTGAACCTGTCGTCTGATGGTCTCCAGCACATACACCTTCTTGTTGTTTTGTATCCTTACATGGAGCCTGTGTTTTGCTGGGTTCAGTATGGGGAAAATGCTGTAAAGTAAGAACACTTTAGGTGTGACAAGACACTTAACTCATGAGATGAGGTTTTAACAATATTTTTAAGAAATCTTCAATGTTTTATATGAACATTTTGAGCATTAAACACTTAATTTCCTGCATTCTTGATTTTTCTGGATCAATTTATGGTGGAAGTGTCTATTTATTTAAAGAGAAAATTTAGGTGGCAGGTGGTAGACTGAGCACAGCAACAAGACACAGGGTAGGTATACTGCATCAGCAAGGTCTCTCTCAGGCATACATTTCAAGGTAGACAGGGCTTTCCAGATATGCTGCACAAGCTCTTTTGAAAAAGCACAAAGAAATGGGCAATGCTGCCTACTGTAGACACGTTAGATGGCCAAAGAAACTTACTGGAGTAGATGAAAGACACTTCCTTTCACAATCAGAAAATGTCGAGCAGTGTCTTCAGCTCAGAGCTGCAGAAAACAGAGGGACCCTGGTACACTCATCTGTCTGGAGACGTCTGGTCAGAAGTGGCCTTCATGGAAGACTTGCGGCTAAAAGGCCAAATGATTCAATAATGCACGGAAACACAGGAACTGGCATGCAGAAAAATGGCAGCAGGTGCTTTGGACTGATGAGTCAAAAATTGAAATATATGGCTGCAGCAGAAGGCAGGTTGTTCGCTGAAAGGCTGAAGAGTGATACAAGAATGAATGTCAACAGCTGTCAACAGTGAAGCATGGTTGAAGTTCCTTGTAAGATTCAGGCTGCCTTTCTGCAGATGGCGTTGGGGATTTGGACAGAATTAATGTCCTCCTCAATGCTGAGAAATACAGGCAGATACTTATTCATCATGCAATACCATCAACACTGCATGCATGCATGACAATGAACCTAAACATACAGCGAAAGTCATTAACTATCTTCAGCATAAGGAAGAACAAATATTATATTAGAACGAATATTATATTATTTGATTTACATTTTTCTTTGGTTTACTAATGTTGCATTTCGTAATTGATAAATACAATCAACTAACATGTCAATTTTTGAAAGCATTCTTACTTTGTAGAGCACTATACTTAATATAATGTAATTAACAACAATGTAGCTTGTAGCTTTTTGTTTTTATTTCAAGGGATCTTTTTTCCTAAACTCAGTCTAATGTCAATCTGGGTTGTCAGCTCCTTCAGGCAGGGTAGCAATCAACTCCAACACCTGCAACTACTCTACAGTACACTGAAAATACATTTCTGGTAGACGTCCAAGATTCCAAGGGGATGAACTGTCACATTAAAGGTGGACAACTTTGACCTGCTAATATCCTACTTTACTTAGAGATCAGTACTTGCTGGTCTGTTTGGGAATACTATTTCAGACCTGGGTGTAGTTCTGTTTTCTCCTTTGTATGCAGATGTGCACATTTGTAGTGCCCCATGTGGGCGAAGGTCTTCCATTTTGCCCAGCATACCTAGTGGCCCATATATATGGCTACATCATCACATTACCTGCCTCTGAAATCTTCCAAACCTTCCTTCAAAAATCTGTTAAGAGGAAGCTGCTATGTAGCTGACCTGAAATCATTGTCTCGGGGCAACAGTCCTCCCACCACCTCCATCTCCTGAACCTACTTCTCTGTGATGCAGACAGAGGCCTGGTCAGAGCAGGGCTGCACTGCCTCCACCTACCACTTCCTGTTGTGTGAGCTCAGGAGAGGCTTCCAGGCTTTGAAGCGCTGCTGACTACAGTCAATTCAGGACAGGGAGGGAAAGGGAGAAGAGTGGGTGGGCGATGTCATGGAACATGTATTTACAAGACATTTTGGTGGCCGTGTTCACCTCTGCCAAGTGCTGAGTGATGCACAAAGTGACATTTTGTGTATGAGAATGTGTAGAGGGACAAAACACTGGCTTCACTTAATCCACTCTTGCTGTTATTTTCAAGCACCAATCAAGCTGTTTTACATAAAGATCCAATGTTTTATCATTAATAACACCAAATTGAGCAACATCCATTTAATTTATTTACACAAATTAACTCAATGATATATCATACAAACATTAGCAACAATATTGCACATGCTGTTACTTTTTGTGTTATTGAAAAGGAAGAAATTCAGTGAAATGGGACTGTCAATAAAATAAACAGAAAAAATGCAAATTTATGCATCCATCCACTACAGTTATGCTTACATTAGGACAAGAAAGAGAGAGAGAGAGAGAGCAAGTGAGATAGATAAAGAGGGAGAGAGGGATATGGGGGATGGGGGAGGTAGCCTACATAATATACACACAGAGGACTGTAAAGGTAATGTTGGTACAGATTGAATGAATAATAGTATTAATATTTATAGTAATGTTTATGACACTAATTATAATGTTAATGAAAATAATAATAATAATAATAATAGCATAATAACATAATAACATAATAACAATAGGACTAGTAATAATAATTGTAGCAGAGGGTGTCTAGCAGGAACATGGGGGCAGCAGGCGACCTGCAACCACAGATCCAGACTCCACAGCTCCAGAGCCAGAAACACCTGCAGAAAGTGATAGGAGGAGAGGGATGAGAAAGCACAAGACTATGGGAAAGGGAAGAAATCAAATTAGTAAAATGCACTAATAGGATGAGAAGCATGGGAAGTCCCCTGGCAGTCTAGGCCTATAGCAGCAAAACTAAAGGATGGTTCAGGACTCACCTGAGCCAGCCCTAACTATAAGCTTTATCAAAGAGGAGAGTCTGATGCCTACTCTTAAATGTGGAGATGGTGTCTGCCTCCTGAACTCTATGATGAGCTCTAAATCCTGACTGAAAATCCTCAAATAAACTACTTCTCTGTAGAAAGTCTCACAGCTGTTTGGCGACTGCTTTCTCAAGGATCTCAGAGAGAAATGGAAGGTTAGATATAGGTCTATAGTTTGCTAAAACCCCTGGATCAACATTGGGCTTTTTCAGAAGAGGTTTAATTACAGCTGCTTTAAAGTAAAAACTGATTGATCTTATCTAGTAAAGAAGTGCTGACTAAGGGTAAAGAGCCTAGTCGGGATGGGGTATAAGAGACAGGTAGATGGTTTAGATGCAGAAATTATATAAGTTGGTAAAAATCGAGGAAGGCAAAGCAGTCTAAACATATATCTGGTTTTACAGTTGTTTTTAAAGTTCCTGAGTTTAGAGATAAATCAATGCCAGTTGATATCAGGTCTTGGTGGATTTTGTTTCTAATAGCTAGAATTTTATCATTAAAGAAGCTCATGAAGTCGTAACTACTGAGAGCTATGGGAATACTTGGCTCAATAGAGCTGTGACTCTCTGTCAGCCTGGCTACAGTGCTGAAAAGAAACCTGGGGTTGTTCCTATTTTCCTCTATTAATTACGAGTAGTACGCTGCTCTGGCATTATGGAGGGCCTTCCTATACGTTTTAAGAATATCTTGCCAAATAAAACGAGAATTTTCCAGTTTGGTGGAACGCCATTTCCTCTCAAGTTTCCACGATATTTGCTTTAATTTGCAAGTTTCACCATGGAGCTAATCGTCTTTGTTTTATTATCTTCTTTTTTAAAGGGGCAACAGAGTCGAGTGTCATTCACAGCGAGCCTGCAGCACTATCAATGATTTGAGAGAGACTGAAATTAACATAGGAGTCCTCCATTACTTTGTGACTGGAATCACATGCTTAAATTTAGCTACAGCACTATCAGAAAGACATGTCCTATAGAAATGTTTGCCTAATGGCGTGTAGTTCAGCAATAGAAACTCAAAAGTTATCAAATAGTGGTCGGATAAAAAGGGATTCTGTGGGAACACTATTAAATGTTCAATTTCAATACTATATAACAGAAGAAGGTAGAGGGTGTGGTTAAAACAGTGACTTTATGAACACTCTGAGTGAAGCCTATAAAATTATAAATAATTAATAAATAATAAATAAATAATAAATAATCACCTACAAAAATAACTTTCTCCATTTTAACTACTAAAGTTGACAAAAATTCTACAAATTTAGTTTAGGTTTACAGCTGATTAGTAGGCTAGAGTCAAAGATAGCTGCAACTCCACCTCCTCGACCTGTGCCTCAAGGAATGAGTATTAATATGACCGGGAGGAGTGGATTCATTTAGGCTTCATATTCTTCATCACCCAGCCAGGTTTCAGTAAGAGAAAATAAATCAATAATATAATCTGATATTAGTTCATTTACTAGTACAGCTTTAGAGGAGAGAGATCTGATGTTTAAGAGTCCACATTTAATTATGCTATTTTCTTGCACTATTGCTCTTGTGGTTTTAATTTTTATGGGGTTTCTATGCACATTTCCTTTTCGTTTTACCTTTGATTTAAATAATTTCAATGGTCGGGGGGCAGACACCCTCACTATACGGTTTTGGCTAGGTACCTCCTGGAATGAAGGAACAGAGAAGTGTGTAAGACCTCGACTCTGCGTAAGGTTTTGGGTGGGTAACTGCTTAAATAGAAGGGCAGAGAAGTGTGTTACATTGCCTCCTGGTCTCAACTCTGGATTGCCATGAATTTGGTCTACTAATAAACTTTTTCTAGATATCTAGATATGAAAGCTGCTCCATCCCAAGTGGGATGAATGCTATCTCTCCAAATCAGACCAGGTCTTCCCCAGAAAGTCAGCCAATGATATACAAAGCCCACAGTGTTTGCAGGACACCGCCTACACAGCCAGCGGCAAAATGATGACATGTAGCTACACGTCATCACAAGTCAGATTTGGCAGTGGTACAGAGAAAACTATGGTGACTACGGAAAACATTGTTTTTGCATATGTACACACTGACTCAACATTAATCTGTTAGCCGCTGTAATGACAAATCTAACAGATCTAACTGGTATTTAGTTAGAGCAGCAAAACACGCTACCAACACACAAACACCGGAAACGGAAATGAGCACAGGAGTTTCCTTCCTTCTTAGATAATGGCAGAATCTGGGGTAAGAACCAAACAGGGTGAAGCTGCAATGCTGCACACAGACAGAACTGACTTCCTGATGATCTGGAAATGTCCATCCTGACTTCGCAGAACCAAATGTTGCATGTCCCGCCCTCTTTTTTCCTGTCACATCTCTACTGCCTGTAATAAAGGTGTGAATGTGCCAAAAAAGCTGCAAAAATGTATCTAACAAACTTGAATGTTTACATTTTTTTATAAAAACAAATAATTAGCAATAATTAAATTGTAGCAGACAAATTTTCTGCCAAATGGTTTTAGCCCTGCATTTATGATATGGATGTTCATAGAAGATTCACCCTCACACACAAGCAATCATGCTCAACTGTGTGTGGCTCCCAGCGATTGGTCCACATCAACCTATGGACACTTATTTTAATTTCCCCAGCATCTCCAGGCAGAGGAAATTCCTACAGTTCTCATTCAGGGGAATCCGATCTCACGTTTTCTGACAGCTTTTTCAGAGGTGTGTCAAGCAAGCCACAGACTTTTAAATTTACTTTTCAAAGTAAAAGCTCTCAATTAAACACAACATAAAGTACCGCTGCAATGTCGTTCTTGTGCTTTTATTTTGTAGGCACAATCACTTAAAGGAGAACTCCAGGTAATTTTTAAGTTAATCTTGATTGTTATACCTTTGTGAGTTCTGTCTATAGAAAAAAAAAACGAGCCGGATTGGTGCTTGCAACACGGAGCTGCTACAGCTAATGCCCAGAGCTCCCACGTAGCTAAAACGGCAGTTATGGGGGCATTTACATAAAGAGTGTCTTTGGGCCTCTTAACAAACAGAAAGTGCAATTAAAATGTCTGTCCAACATGAACAGGGCTCTTACATGACAACAAGATGCGTTTAGCAACTTAGCCATTGTTTAAATTCACCTAAATAGTGTGTTAGACAGCTAGCTGTAGTCTCGCGCTGAAGTCCCGTGGGAACTCCATTCGTTGTTGCCGGAAAAAGGTAAATAACAGTGTGCAGGTGAGAGGACCGTAATGTGTGAAGAGTGATGATCGGAGCTCACAGGTGAAGAAGAAATGGTTCGCGGAATTCAGAACGGCACAAATGCGAACCATTTCTTCTTCACTTTGAGCAACTCCGATGCATGTCCTTGTAAAAAATAGTTTCTACCTTGTATGCTTTTTAATGCCTTTGACAGTGAAGGGTTCAGAATTAATTTAATGTTTTGGTTAGAGAAATAGTTCAACATTTTGGGAATTACACTTACATATTGGTTACACGTACAACACATTGCATAAAGCATGTTGACCCTAAAGTGAATTGAGAAATAATAATACTGATACCACTCTTATGTCTGTGCAGTAAATATATAAATATAAAAGTGTATGCTTAGCATACAGAAAACAGGAAAGGAGAAACAGCTAGTCAGACAATGTTTAAACACAGCAAAACTGGCCTACTGGCACCATCTAAAGCTTGTTAATGACAAATTAAGTAACAAAAAAAAGTTGCCAGACATCTGTAATTCATGTTAACTGTGATGTTAAGTTCATAGATGAAACAATCTCAGAAAACAATCAGTGAGCATTGAAGGTGCTATTTCTCCCTTTTCCCACTCTCTGTGCTAAACTAAATCAACCAGTTGTAGACTCAAGCATATGTACTTATGTAGTTATTAATCTTCTTATCCCTCTCAGCAAGAAAGTGCTTTTCCAAAAATGTTTAACTATTTCTTTAAATGCCCTGAAAACCTAATTTCTCATTTAGGTTCTTATATGTAAAATGGGAACATACTATTTTGGCCAGAGTAAGAACAATATGTGTTCTTCCACATAACAGATTAATGTATTTGTTTTGTTGTCCTAGCTTTTAACATTGGTTTGAAGCGGGCATTGCTCAGGTAGATAGGTGATGTCACATATTTCTGTAGTTTTGCTTGTGTTTTCTTGGAGAGATAGCATTGTTAATCAAATCTGATCAAACCACACCTTCACAGCAGTGATAAAACATTTTTTGGTCTTTACCAACACATGAGGGAAATATTTAGCTGTAAACCACTTAGTTATTAACTTTGTCTGTGGGGTGCTGATGAGGAAGTATACAATGGGTTTTTAGATTTTAGCCAACTTTGATTTTCGCACATTTTGTTACAAATATTTTACGTGAAACACTAAATTTTTCAATCCATGTTTCCAATGGCTTTAACCTCCACATTTAATGGTTTGACTTGTGGGAGCCTGTTTGTTTGTCCCCAAATGGTAGGTAAATCCCCAATTGTGATTTTTTGTTGACACAATGTGATAAATCCAATCACAAACTCATTGATAAGCAGACACAGGCACATTCTCAGCCAAACATTGCACAGAAAACTTGTTTTGTATCTGTGGTTATGTATCATTGTACCTATTGTAACTGTGACTTACTGATTGGTTGTCCGATATCAGTTAACCTTAACACCTTTACAAATTATAGTTTGGATGTAAAGGCTCATTTTGATTTGATTTGAAGCACAATGTCGGCCACCGATCCTTTCATCTAAGTAGAAATCCCTCAATATGGCAACAATGAAATATGTTCAACAATTCAGTATGGGAGCTTCTCAACAGGCTCTCTTCCACAGTATGATGTAATGCATCTCCGGAACCAATAATAAATATTTCATAGTTAGAGAAGCACTAAAATGTGACAATATCAACATGCCTGGTGGTAGATTAAAATGTTTATGAGGCTCGTTCACCCCAGTCCTCTCTGTCGAGACGGGCCAGTACCCATATGTAAATGCCTTGCACTCTGGTCCCTTTCCCAGGCACTAAACTTGATTAAAGTTCTGTACCAGGCTTCTACTGAGGGATTGCCTCAGTTCAATGCAATTTTACATGGCAGCAGATGAACAATCTCACTCACTGCCTGACTTACACAGCTTTGGCAAATTCATCACACTGGCTGAATATAGACATCCAAACCAACGGAGCAGCAAGGTTGCGGTTTCTAGCATACTCAATCACATTGAGGAAAAAGACCCCTGTCCCAATTTTTCTTCATCACTTAGATGCATATAGAAGACATCCATCAAGTCAGTGACAGACCTCAGCAGATAACTAACTGCTATCATAATCATTACCTCGCAAAGCTCGCTGACTATGGAGTTTTTAACGCTCACTGATGGTTAGCCAGCTGGTTACATTTGGCCTGTAGGTTTATGTGGCTTTGTGCCTGATCACCTCTGTTGTGTTCACCTTGTGCACTGATGGATATGGAGTAGACTTTCATGCTGGAGGTTTTTAAGCTTGTTTGGATTTTACCGTCATTTAAACTGGTTGTTTAGGGTTATTACTATGGAGTTGCAAAGTGGGATGAGCTACCTGCAGCGTCCAGGTTTCTGGAAGTATAGGTTCAGTCCATTTTCTGTATAGACAGATAGTTAGTTATAGGCATGTCCCGATCAGGTTTTTTTGCCCTCGAGTCCGAGTCATTTGATTTTGAATATCTAACGATACCGAGTCCCGATCCAATACTTCTATAATACTTAAAAAAAAGAATAAAGAAGAGCTAAAAAACAGATCCAGGATGTTCCTTATTTTTGATTTAATTCACAATATTTTAACATTCAACAACTCTGTCAACAAACAGAGCACTTCTGTGAGGTAGCTTTGAACAATCAAGTAACCATACCCGGCAGGCATGTAAACAAATACAAAAATAAAAGTGCCACATTGTTTGCAAAGCACATCTATATATACATATACATTTATATTCGAGTCCTGATCGGGAAGTAACGTCCGATTCCGATCGTGTCTGAAACAACTTGATCGGGCCCAATTTCCGATCTCGTGGTCAGATCTAGACATGCCTAGTCAGTTAGTTAGTTACTTGACTGGAAGCTGGAGCACCCACAAGACTTAAGATTGGCATGAAACTCTCCTGGTTGAATCATCATTACAACAGATGAGCAGAAAATTGTATACATTTCTTAAAAAGTTAAAGGTAAAAGCCTACAGTATGTACTTAAAAATGTAATGGCCGTGTTAATCCGCTCCTCTGTATAAGCAATGGATTCCTACATAAATACACAATTTTATGCCAGTAATTGGCAATTACCGCCATAGAAATACGTTGCAGCCAATGCAGCTAGTCATTTCAACATCAAAATATGTAAAAATAGGGCCCAGGTTTAAAACTACCTAAGTTATCCTTTTAATTCACTATAAGTGTTCTTTCAGTTTAACCCACCAAATTCTGCCACAATCTCCTTTAGCAAATCAAATTTTTCCTGTCAAACTTCAAATTCTCCTCTGTTGCTGTCAGCTGTCATAAGTGGGAATCATTGCGAATGTCAAACATTTACCTTACCTTTCCCAGTTCCTCGTTGTAGTAGCAAGGTGATGTGGGATTCCTCAGAATAAATGGAGATACATCCTCCACTCCTTTTGCTTCTCACAACCTCATCTGCTACACCAGGACATGCTGCTGCAGACAACACCCTGATCACCACCATGCTGTATCTCAATAAGTTAACGACGAATGCCCATAGTCCTCAAAAAATTCTCATTTCTGCCACATCATCAGCGTCTCTCTTCACTGCCAGGCCTCATGTTGCAGCCTGCCTCCACAATTAAGAAGGCATCCAACTATCCACCGGCGAGTTCCTGGTAGCTTTTGCAGCTACTGTGACATGATCCGCTCTGTCCATTTAGATAGAAGGCAAAATCCATCCATCCGTTATCTTACGGTTATCTGGGGTCGGGTCGCAGTGGTATTCAAGACATCACCCAAGCAACACTTCACCTGGGGATCCCAAGACTTTCCTTGGACAGATGGGCTATATAAATCCTCCACTAAGTTCTAGGTCTACCCGGGGTCTCCTACTAGTTGGTTCTACCTACAAAACCTCCGATTAAAGGCGTCCTGGAGGCATCCTTATCAAAAACCCACATTCTGTTTTAACTGGAATTGTAAATGCTCAAACTTTCCATGGTCCTTAACGCCTCCAGGTATTGTCCATCTAGGTTGTAAAGTTGAGGTTGACCAAGCATTCATAATCTTGAAAACAACCGTTATATAAAAATAAAATAATTTCAACTCAGTGGTCATTTATTTTATGAACATTTAGCGTGGCAACACTCAAAGCACTGCTCTGTTTAGAGCATGGCTGTAGTCTCTTGATTTGTTTTCTGTGTGTGAAAATATAGCCTGAGCCACCATCTTGGTATTGCGCAAACCTGAGCTGTTAGATTTAATTTCTCTCTCGAAGAGAAGTATTGCTTCGGAACAGACAGCATTTATCGTCATCTACAGGCCGATTTGTGGGAACTACACAGACAGCCTATATACCGAACAATTGTTCTGCTCAAGAGGAAGAGATAGACCCCACTTCCTTGTTCTACAGCCCTGTAGGATGTTCTGTTCTCAAGTTGTGGGCCTGTAAAGCATGGGAGTGCTTTTGGTCGAGTGTTGATCAATATTCACTGTTTTGGAAGCTTTATATTATTTGGAATGTAGTTGTACGGACAGAAATAGTGTTTTGAAGAAAACGCCCAATAAAAGTGAACATATAAACAGTAAATATGGCCAAAACATGGACATTCGTCTGGTATAATTTTGAAAAATTGTGTAATAACTGTTGTATATTAGTTTAGAAGATTCAGTGCTATAATCTGCAGAATGATGGTTTTGATGGTGAAATGTCATATTTTCCTTTATTGCACCTCCATTTACTCTCTAATAGAAACATAAATAGGTACATTTATAGTTGATTCATATTCCTTATCTTCTGCTCTATCAAAGGAGACCAGATGCATCTAGGTCTAATGTTTGAGGAGTTGATTCATTTTTGGGTATGTCCTGGAAATAGGTGTCTGTTTAGAAGTTAAGAATTGAAAACTTGGTTCAAGGTTATTTAAGAGCTTTACACCAGATCTCACAGTCATCTGGATCAGATTCATTTTGACAAATTTTGACATCACATCACATTGGCGGCTAATTTTGATTGGTAAATAGTGATATTTTATTCTCTAAAAAAATCTGGTGAAAAGTTGTTGTATACATTGTACTGCTTATGCTGCGTGGTTTGACAGATAAGTGTTAAATGGTAAAAGGTCTTTCCTCATATGGATCCTTTCTACTTTTCTGACCACTTATAGCGCTTTAGACTACATGTCACATTCACCTCATTCACACGTTTATATACTGATGGCAGTGGCTGCAATGCCAACTGCTCATGAGATATAGACCAACATTCAGACAGACACTCACACACCATTGGCACAGAGAGCAATTTGGGGCTCAGTATCTTGCCCAACAGTTGTGTTAAAATCTGCCTCCAGTAGAGGATGCTAGCTTGGGGTGTTTGGGTGGTGTGCCTTGAGATAGGAATCTAGGCCTGTATGTTGTTGAATGGTTGCTATTTACATAATAATCATTTAGATCGTCTTGTTGTATTTGTAGTCCTATTTCCTATGGTTATTTGATAGTTCTGATTTAGTGGCAGTACTTTCCTGCCACACATGTACCTCACCCCATTTATTACAGTATAAACAAACTAAAAATCATATTCTCTTCTTTAACTTCTCCCCACTCTTGCCCCTATGGCTCTAGTTGCAGACTATCTCTTATCCTTTAACATTATTAGTGAGTTCCCAGGGAGAAATGTAGAAGTTCCTATGTGCTCTTCATCTCCCTGGGAAATCTCTGAGGGACCAATCAGTGACGCAGGAATCCTGGCATCTAATGTTAGCTTCTGTCATCTAGCAGCCTTTCCAAAATTCCACCTCTCCTACAAACCATTCAGAACCATGTTGAAAGATGGAAATCCATTGTTTGTTTGTTTTTTCTCACTCCATTTCCAAGGTTTGAAATATTCAAATTGTGCCTCAGTAGAGTCCCTTTCGATGCTTATTTTACAAACAGCTCCCATTCCAACAAGTTCTCAAACATATATCCAAACATCTCTTTTTAAAGAAAACATTTTTCATACATTGGTAATGTGTGGTAAGCAAAGCTGCCATAGGTGGCATAAACACTATTTGCCTGCTTTAGCCTAAGCTGAAAACATTAGCATGCCTGCTTAACTAGCTCATTTACAGCGGTAGCTTGGGTTAATGAGTGAACCTATAATACTGACATGTATCTGAAAATGATCCAGGGTTCTGCAGAAACATCACTACTATGTTGTTTGTTGCTACTAACTGTTGTACTGTATCTAGGATTATTTCGTTTGTGTTTTTCCAAGTATATGTAACCATTACACAGCAGCAATTTTATGTAAAAGCCACAGAAGAGGTAACTACTTATGTATAATTCCAAATAATGCTGGTGCTCTGACAGGATTGGTAATTGAGTTTTTCTACTTCCTCTACTATTGAAGAGGCAAGGTCTAAACTCTGTTTCCTCTGGAGAGTATACATATTTTATTTATTAATATTTCTTTTTCTTGTCAACCTGTCAAGTTTACTATTACAGAGTTTCAGGTTTGCTGCTTAAATGCAGTGTCTGACAGCATTTGCAGTGGTTGCATTATTGTCGACAACGAAATATGGCATCAGATAATAAGAATAAAAACACATTAAATTGACTAACTGTAGCAGTTGCAGACAGCCAGACAGATAAAAATACAGTATCTCACAAAAGAGTACTTCCCTCAAATTTTTGTAAATACTTGATCATATCTTTTCAAGAGACAACACTGAAGAAATGAAACTTTGCTACAATGTAAAGTAGTGAGTGTACAGCTTGTATAACAGTGTAAATTTGCTGTCCCCTCAAAATAACACATCATACATTCAATAATGTCTAAACTGCTGGCAACAAAAGTGAGTACACCCCTAACTGAAAATTTCCAAATTGGGCCCAATTAGCCATTTTCCTACCACGGTATCATGTGACTTTTTAGTGTAAAATCATATAGCATAAAATACTACATTATTACCATCTATAATTACCAGTGTTGGGAACGTTACTTGAAAAAAGTAATTAGTTATAGTTACTCACTACTTGTTCCAAAAAGTTAGTAACTGAATTACTCTGTAATAAAAGTAACTTGTTACCAGAGAAAGTAACTATTTGTGTTACTGTTAAAAAAAATCTCTGCTGCTTCATCGAATCTGTTTAGCTGGTGTGTGTGTGTGTGTGTGTGTGTGTGTGTGTGTGTGTGTGTGTGTGTGTGTGTGTGTGTGTGGCGTGTGCTGGCATGTGTGTAAAAACACTGGCTCTGATTGGCTACCAAGAAACATGACTTTTCCTTAGCCAACATAATCGCTGGTTGAAAGGCACCCGAGCTTCTCTTGTCCCTCGTCTCTCTCCGCCGACAGAGTTTAGCAGGCAGGCGAGAACGGGAACAGGTGAGCGCCACGTTGCTCCCAGAGAACCTGATATGGAGAGCGCAGCGTACCGGTCCACTTCAAGCACCGCTTACCTCGTTATTAACCCACCTCCTGACTAGCTGTGTGAGCCAGCTGGTGAGTTGGGATTACACAGTTTATTACATAGTAACGCACCGCATTTAACGACCAGTAACGTTAACGGCGTTGTAACGACGGGAAAAGTAATTAGATAGATTACCCCGTTACTGAAAAAATAACGCCGTTACGTAACGCTGTTCTTTTTAAAGCTGTTATTCCAAACACTGATAATTACATTGTTAATTTCACATGGTGGTAAACTCAATTGGTAACTGTATACTGTAAAAGAGAGAGTAAACGCTAGCTATTCCTTCCAACATGAAGCAGGATACAGCAAAGCAGTGCAATCAGAGTGCTTATGGGCAGGCTCAGAGAGGTGGACAAGGCCTTACATTTGATTAGACAAACCTACGTGTTGTAATGGAGTAAAATTCTGTAAGTTTGTTTCTTACATCAGTCATTGTAGAGGATTCACTGATCTTCTCTGATCATAACGTATTTACACATAGGATAGATATTGTGGAAATGATAGAAAAAGATGGTTTAAATGACTAAACTGAAAATATATTATGTTGTGTTTGGGTGACTGAACCATATGTTGTCATGATATTTCACAAAAAATAGATATTTTTAATCAATGGTTGTGTGGTTTGAATAAAATACTTTTTTTACTACAAACTTGCAATAATAGTACCATAGCGATAAAAAACTATAACTGTAATAATATAAATATATAAAATAATATAACTGTTTTTAATAGCACAATTCTTCTGTTTATGTACGTTTTTTTACTTCAGAATTGCTTTGTAAATCTAAATATTTGTTTCCCATGCCAATAAAGCCCCTTTTTATTTAATTTTATTTCTATTTAATTTATTGAGATAGATGCGTGAATCCCCTCAGCTTATTAGACACCGCCGCCCCCCCCCTCCTCCTCCTCTTTTTAGTGTTCTGCCAGGGTGGTGGATTTTGGGAACCTGTGGATGTGGTGGTGTGCATGATAGCTGTGTGCGCACGTTTTATTTTGTGTCTTTGATGTGCGTGACTTGCTGTGTTAAGTGGCTGCGCACCAGTGTGAGTATAGTGGTGTCAAGGCACCCGGGTGACCCACAGGTAACTGCATGTCTGGCTTCTGTAGATGCTGAGGTGTTTTAACAGTTTGCTTTTATCCTTTAGTGTTTCTGGCAGCATTGGTATCTACCTCTTGTTTGTTGTTATTGTTTGAGCTTGTGTAGTGAATAAAATTGCCCAAAACCTGATTTTTAAATATTGTTTAAATAAATCATGTTTCCAGTCGAAACCCATGTCTCTGAATCTCATTAATTGTGGGAACCTATGGCAACTGTTAATTAGATATTTGGGTTTGAACACCTCACTATTTGCCTCGGTTATAGAGAGATAGAGAGATAGAGAGATAGATAGATGTTTATTATGTTCATTCTTAAGTATTTCACATTTATCATATTAATATTTGTGTGATACCATGTAAGTTGAATGATATCTGCCAAGAAAGTAAATTGGTTACTTCTTTTACTTCTACTAAGGACCATATGAGATTGTTTCTAACAGTGTACATTTTCCAGAGAAAAGGAATCTGAACAGGTTGGAATGACCTTCCACATCTGCTGTAGCATCCCTGTGAGAAGATGCTGCCACCATTAACATTATTAGCATAAAATGAAATATCTGATGGAAGAACATGAAATGGAAATGAGAATTCTACAGGTTGTATTGGATATGAAATTTGAAGCAATGAGCAATGACTCAAAAAAAGATACAGCAATTTATACAGTAGTGAGAGAATTGTGAATACCAGCCATGGTGAACACATATGAGGTATGAAAACTAAATCTTTAGTCATTTGGATATTCATAAGTGTGAGTATTTTAATCACCACAAACTACAACTACAGCCCTTGTTTACTTTGCTGCACACTGTTTTGATTTTGTACAGAATGAACATTATCAAGGTCAAAACTAGCCATAATGAATACATTCAATCATCTGGTTGAAGTGTTGCAATGGGAAAGAAACTATGTGCAAGTCCTTGTTAGTCATTACCTGCCTCAGCCACGGGCTCATCAGCTTGATCCTGATCTTCCATTGGAGGATCTGCTGTGCACCACACTTGTAGCAATGATAACCTTGGACCATAGTCTTGGCTTTAAATGTAGTGTAACTCACTCGCTTCAGATTTAAAATGCATCGGCAATAGGCAAACAAACCGAATAATAGAAAAGTTACTATTAACTCACCATTGTACACTTTATGATTTGATAGACTGGCTGTCACTAAGTCTACATAGACAACTTAGTGTGCATAATTTCGTGTGCAAGGCCATGCTGGGTAAACTGCCAGCATCTTTGTGTAATCTCCTGAAGCAAAATTCTAGCAGTTTTCATCTCAGTCCCATCAGGTGACTCTTACCATGCTCCAAGGGGTTTGACAGAGCTGGGGACGAAAGCAGGGTCCAATCAAATGTGTTGGTCCCAATCTGGGTTGTCTGAAATCCTGACACAAATAAAGCCCTGCTCTGACCATACCATGCCTGCCTCCTATTTCATGATAAATTTAAGCTTCAGTTTAGTCCTAGTCCTAGCTGGCAACCCACTAGATTTAATCTAGAACAGGCTAAATGTATGACTACTTTAAGTCTGTGCAAGTCATTTTAAGTTAACAGCTCAAACAGGCATTTTTACTATAATATATATATATATATATATATATATATATATATATACTTGTGTTTTTCTTCATTGTATCTTATTTGTAATTGTTACAATTGAAGCTTACCAATTTCCTTGTATTTTTTAACAAACAAATTAAACAAACAGCTATTGTAATACAACCTCACCATGTCTCCTGCTGACTAACATGTAATTAGGTATAGGTAATTAGGTACTTTCTTTTGTTAAGTGTGATTGTGATGTGTGCCTTCAATAATTCCTGACTGCTTGGGGGGGCATCTCTGTAGTAGTTTCTGTGGCTGATGCTGGCTTGCTTCCTGCTGGTTCCTGAGTCCTGGTGAGTTTCTGGTGCAGTTACTATGCTGGCTTCCAGGACCTGAAACTTCCTTAATGTCTGGGGTGTGCCCTACTGTATAAGAAAAAAACACTGGACTGCCTGTAGCCAACTCTGTCCCAATCCCCAAAAACACAGAACACAACCATTTCCCTGAGCCTTGAGCTGGTTCCATATTATATAGTGCATCAGATGCTAGTCTGGTATGACATCTCTTTCTTTCAATGTTTGCCCACCCTCATCTACCAATATCTATTTTGGATGTGTAAAGCCTGCTTTCTGTGGCACAGTACACAGCTGGATTACCATGCCTCTTCGGTGAAGGAGAAACACATGTAGTGGTTAAATAAGCATGGCTACACTTCACACACCAACAGAGACCCGAGCCTGAACCCTGCAAAATGAATGTAAACAGTAACTGAAACGTACAAGCATGCAATTGAGATGTTTGTATCACTTCGACTGCATTAGGTCCGGCTGGCACAGGAACTTGGAAATGCTTTGTGCTTCTCAGCAAGTCTATTATCCTTTGTAGGGCTAAAGTAGATAGGATGTTGCAGCTGGCGTTACAAAATGAGATTTATCTCTTTGCAATAGAAAAGGACATTTTTCTACCACTTGCTCTGGTTAGTGGGGAGAGGGGGTGTGGAAGGACTGAATTAGCTTGCGTGGAGTTGTGGGATAGACTGGAAAAATAAGTGAAAAGAGATGCACACCAGGGAAATTACTTTCTCCTAATTGTGGGTTGGACAATTTAATCTTGTCATAAAAGTGCCCTGGAGAAGCAATGAGGAGAGAGAACATTTTTATTGACTAAAGCCGTCTGATATCTGAGTGAATTAAACTGGACAAATACACACAACCTGCTGCTGCAGAGCTTATTGGTGATTGCTTTATTCAGACACACTGAACTGAAATAATTGGGGACTCAAGCCAACGGGTGCTGCAGTCTAGATTCTGAAAGATATTCATTTTGAGGGAAACCTCTAAGTCAAGTCATTACCAGAACATCAGCAAAACAAATACTGTGAGATGCTTAATAATAGTCTGTCAATATTGCCGCTCTGTACTAATGTTGACTGATCATTTTGCGTGCTTACCTCGCATAAAAAGCTATTGGGCTTCCAATGATTTTCTTAATGCATCTCATCACTATTTAGTCACTTTCTATCCAAAGGTGTAGCTGAGCCACAGGGCACATCCAAAATATCTGCAAGGTGAAGTGTCACCAGAGAGCGTCCTCTGTGATAATGTGACCGTTAATAAGTGACCATTGCCTTCCAAAGTCTGATTACTGGAGGGCCTGTAAAGTGCCAGTGCCAGAGCTGTGGAAAGCCAGAGGTGAAGTTCACAGGCCCTGGGCAGATGGTTTTTCTATGAGCTGAATATTTCTGCATTGCACAAAGCATCTATCCTCAGGCCTTCACATGATTCCATTACAGAGGGAGCAAAAGCAACAGCAGGCCTTACAAAGACAGGGATTTTGGATTAAGCTTTCATTGGAAGAGAGTGATTAGTGGAGTTCACATAATTCCCAGAGTGAAAGATGCACAATCAACTCCTGTGGTGCACAAGTGAAATGGAGAATGTATTTTCTTAAATGTTAAAAAGCACTAGCTATCAACCAACTGTTTTAGCTATCTGTTTCTTTACAACATTAAACACTTACTTTGGAGGACCCATTGTGCATCTTCCTGCTTGGAGGGAGTTGGCTGCCCAGACTGAGTAGGTTCTAGTCAAGGTTTCTACCTATTGCCACTGCAGCAAAGTTCTTTCTCTCTCTAGACCTGCTCTATCTGAAAAGTGTATTGGGATAACTTATGTTGTAAATTGTTGATACTGTTGATACTTGTAAATTGTTCCTCAAATGTAAGTCGCTTTGGATAAAAGCGTCTGCCAAAGTAAATGAGTAAATGTAAATGTAAAATGTTACATGTAAATGTAAATTGGCACTATATAAATAAAAAGGAATTGGTGTTTAGTTTGTACAGGCTGCAGCCTGACATCACAACGGAGGCGCTGGGAGCAACACCAATGGGGAACGGAACAACTCCCCAGATTAACATCGCAAGCCTCGTCGTGGCTCCGGAACCGCTCTCTGCACTGCTGTCAGTGGACTTGGTGAGGACTGGACTAGGTATGGCAGGTGGGGATGCGTCGACGGTTGAGGTGGGGGGCTCACCATCGATGTCAACGGATCTAGTGCGGAGGACCGGTGATTGTATGGCAGGCGGGGATACACCTGGTAAAACGGGGGGACCGCCGATGGAGAGCATCGGGCCTGGTGTTGCATTGAGCAACCCGAATGTAGAGCTGTTTGTGTCGGATAAAGTGGAGCATGCATTGGACACACAGAAGTGGACAACGGAATTGACTATCGCGGACAAATCCTCCCTGGACATGCAGCCCAGTTTCACGAGGGATGAACGCGGAGATCAAATTCAACAAGAAAGGGGACCTTTCACAAGCCCACGAGGTTGGAAAACTATAGGGCAAAATAAAACAACAAACGGAATTAATACGGGTGCAACTGAATATTTAACCCGACATAAAGCTACATTGAACAAACAAATTGTGAATAATCACTCATACGCATTGCAACATATTGTTTCTACAGTTAGTGGGGCGAAAATTGTATGGGACAGGGATCAAAAGCCTAAGGGGATCTTGGGTGCTAATTAAATATCACGCAGTTTATTACCAAAACTTGATGAGATAAAGACATTGCTAACAAACTCAAACTTACATCTTTTGGGCCTTACTGAAACCTGGCTTAAAGGTAAAATTAATACTAGTTTTTTGGAGGTTTCTGGTTACAGCTGTTTTCGAAAAGATAGAAAGACGAAGAAAGGTGGAGGGGTGCTAATCTATGTACATCAATCTTTGAAATGTACAGAAGTAACAATCGATTGTGATGTCCAAATAGAATACATATGTGTTGACATCTCTTTATCTCCTAGAATGCATTTTCTTATTTTGCTGTTGTATAATCCGCCAACTACTAATGAGGAGCAATTTTGTAATGAGTTAGAGAAACTGTTGAAGGTAATATCACATAAATCGAAATTATTGTTATGGGTGATTTTAACATTGACTGGTTTAACAAATGTAAAAGAGAAAATTAAAAACATTAATGACCAAATTTGATTTTACGCAGCATGTGAAAGGGGCTACAAGAATTACAAAATCGAGTAAAAGCGTAAATTGATTTAATTTTTGCAAATAGAGGAGAACGTATTCTGAAATCTTATAACTTTCTGACTGGAATGTCAGATCATAATATGACCCTGATGGTGAGGAAATTATCTAATAAACGCTTTGTAAAATCCAAAAAGCCTAATTACAACTCACTAATAATTTCTAAAAATGACGTTCCTAAATTGGACAATGAGTTAAAAGAAATAAATTGGCATAACATGGTGTGGGATGAGGTGGACAGCAGCTGTAGGCAAGTCATGAATAAAATAGATTCAATCGTGTCTAAATATCTAAAAAAGAGGAAAAGTGGTAAACAGAGATCTCTACCCTGGATGAATGAATCTATTAAAAAACTTATGAAGCAACGAGACCAAATTTTAAAACAAGCAATTAAAAGCAAGCTTAACACTGATATGGTTATATATAAAAGCCTAAGAAATTGCGTGATAAAGGATATGAGACTTGCTAAAAGCAATTACTATATCACAGCAATCAATGAGGCAAGAGGAAATCCATCAGTAAAGTGGAAAACAATTAACAACATTATGAAACCTAAAGGAAAGTCACCCCACTTGTGTGAACTTAAAATTGGGGATAAGTTTGTAAATGACAGTAAGCGTATCGCCCAGGAATTTAATGAGTACTTTATTTCGATCGGTTCAGGAAGTGTCGGATTGCAATGATTTGAGTAACAGGGTAGAGCATTACCAACCAAATAAATTAACTGATGCATTTTCATTTGAACAAACGACTGAGCAAGAGGTGCTAGATGTCATTGAAAAAAGTAAAAAATAGTCATGCCAAAGATCTTTTTAATATTGATACTTCCTTTCTAAAAAGAAATAAAGAAATACTGGTAAAACCTTTAACCAAATTGGTAAATCTCTCTTTTAAAAAAGGAGAGTTTCCAAGTGTTTGGAAACAATCTAGGGTTATACCTATATATAAATCTGGGAAGGTTGATCAAGCATGCAATTATAGACCAGTTAGCATTTTACCAATTTTTTCTAAGGTGTTGGAAAAGATTGTAGCTAATCAGTTGATGTCTTTCTTACAGTTTAATGACATACTGCATCCTCTGCAATTTGGATTCCGGCCACAATACTCGACAGAAACGGCCAATTGTTATTTTATTGAACAACTTAAACTAGCAATTGACAAAGGTCATATAGTTGGAGGAGTTTTCTTGGATATAAAAAAAGCCTTTGACGCACTTAATCATGATGTACTTATACAGAAATTATCTCAGTTAAATTTTGATAATATAACTTTACAGTGGTTTAAGACATATTTGGAACATAGACAACAATGTGTAATAATCAATTATGAAAAGTCACCTTTTGCAATGTTGAAAACGGGGGTTCCCCAGGGATCAATTCTTGGGCCTCTGCTTTTCACATTGTACATTAATGACTTACCAAACGTATGCCCGGGCTCGGGATTCCAAATGTACGCAGATGATGCAGTTGTTTTTGTAAGTGGTAAAAGTGTTGGGGCAATTACTGCGCAGCTGCAGCAACATATTAATTCTGTGTCAGTATGGTTTCAAAATTCAGGATTAACTCTAAATCTGAGTAAGACCGTGTCAGTTTGTTTTGCTTCCAGATTACACCCCGTGGAAGAACTGCATCTGACAATTAATGGTGAAAGAATTGCCCAGGTTAAAGAAGTAAAATATCTGGGATTAATCCTGGACTCCCATTTATCATTTGAAAGTCATGTAAAAAAAATCACTAGAACAGCCAGGGTAAACTTGTATAGTTTTAGAATCATACGGGACTGTTTAACATTTCATGCGGCAAATACATTTATGCACGCGATGATTTTTTCTCACCTTAACTATTGTATAACTTCCTGGTCACAGGCAACAGACACAACAATCAGGCCCTTATGTTCGATTTACAACAGAGCTTTAAAAATATTGGATAAAACACCTGTTAGAACACATCATTGTGGAGTATTGCAGAGGTTGAATTTTTTAAATTTTATTAAATTTTGTAACTTGAAATTAATGTATAAATGTTTGCACAAACAAACCCCAGATGTTCTTGGACGTCTTATAGTCCCACTTCGATCACTGGGCTCTATTACACGAGGAGCTGCTAACGGAAACGTAAAAGTGCCTGTTAGAAAAAAGACCTTTGGACAGTCAGCATTTACTGTCCAGGGTGCTAAGCTCTGGAACTCCTTGCCCAATGAGCTGAAGCAGGACCTAGACCTGGGGGCTTTTAAAAATGAACTAAAGCGTATTTTAAAAAAGAGATCAATTATGCAATCATTGATAGTTTGCGCTCCTATGCACATTTCTTTATGCAATTTAGATTTAAGTAATGATTTTGTAAATGTAAATGTATTATTTTTTGTATTTTATGTATGTAAATAATGTAATGTGAAAAGCCCATCTGGGGACGGACATTGCAAATTAGCCTTGGCTATAAATGTTGTAGTGTGGTGCATGTTGATTGTTCCCACTTGTCCCCATCAAATAAATAAATAAATAAATAAAATAATCAGGAAAAGGGAGTGTGTTAGCTTAGCACCTGCAGCGTCAATGGCAGCTCCTGCAAAGTTAGTGCTCTGTTTGTCCGGCATTATAGGAAGGACAATACGTCCTAACACCAAAATTACAAAAAAAGGTCCATTTTTAATTGTCCCAAAATGGCATATTAGCAACGTGACATCCACCAATGTGTCTCTGAGCTAGACGCATAAATCCTAGTTGCTTCAGAGGTGTGCGACCTCTGACATTAGCAATTGTATTGTTGTGTTCAAAATAATAGCAGTCCAACATCATTAACCAGATCACTGTTATTGATAGAAATTATATTCCTATATGGCAAATAATTTACTAGTAGGTGTAGTAGAGTAATAGAAAACCAACAGAACCAACAGTCGTGGAATGCATGCTGCCAATTTGGTGTAATTGAATCATTAATTGAAAGGGTCTTGTTCAAAATTATAGCAGTGTGGACCTCAATTTATGAGGTCATTCATTCTATGAAAAAACAGGTGTCAACAGGTGGCCCTCATTTAAAGACAAAGGCTGCAAATGTTGTACATACTGGTTGTAGTGCGTTTCTTTCTCACAACCGGAGTAAAATGGGTCATTCCAGACATTGTTCAGAAAAACAGTGTACTTTGATTAAAAAGTTGATTGGATAGGGGAAAACATATAAAGAAGTGCAGAAAATGATAGGCTGCTCAGCTAAAATTATCTCAAATGCTTTAAAATGGCAACCAAAACCAGAAAGACGTGTAAGAAAATGGAAAACTACCACTCGAATGGATCGAAGAATTGCCAGAATGGCAAAGACTTGGCCAATGATCAGCGCTGGGGAGATCAAAGAAGGTCTAAAGTTAGCAAGCTATCAGCAAGAAGCCCCTGCAAAGTCCCATTGTTGCAAAAACGGTATGTGCTGAAGAGGTTACAATTTGCCAAAGAACACATTGACTGGCCTAAAGAGAAATGGTGCAACATTTTGTGGACTGATGAAAGCAAGATTGTTCTTTTTGGGTCTAGGGGCTGCAGACAGTTTGTCAGACGACCCCCAAACACTAAACGTTATGGAGTGGCCAGCCCAATCCCTGGACCTTAATCCATAAGAAAAATTGTGGGGTGACATCAAAAAAGCTGCATCTGAGGCAAAACAAAGAAATGCCAAAGAATTTTTGAATGTAGTCCAGTCGTCCTGGCCTGGAATACCTGTTCACAGGTGCCAGAAGTTGGTTGACTCCATGCAACACAAATGTGAAGCAGTTCTGAGAAACGGTGGTCATACAGCTAAATACTAGTTCAGTGATTGACAGGAAAGCTAATTCTTCAAGCATTTTTCAGTTTTTGTTTGAGTTTGTAAAGAAAAGTGTAGGCACTGCTATTTTTTTGAATAGCCTAATATTCTTTTTTCCTCATTTTCTGTGAAGAAATGACAAATTTGATGATTTTTTTTCTTCATGTTTTGATTTGAAATAGAATGTGCAGTGTTCCCAATGCATTTGTGTGTATAGAAACAAAAGCTTTTTTAAGGATTTGGGCCTTTAGTCACTTTTTTCAACACACTGCTATTGTTTTGAACACAACTGTATGTCATTGTCAGCTAAATGACTAATTTATTTTATTAATTTTAATTATTATAAATATGTGAGTCATCGTTACAGGTATATCTATGATGATGCCTCACACATTTACTTTCACCTTATATCGCACTTATAGTTCCACTTTACATAAACATTCCAACCAGAAGTGTTATTTGTGCTTTTGCTAATGAGGCATAACTATTCCATAACCTTTCCATTGTGAAAGTTAAGCCATCTCAAATCTTCATCAGCAGTGATTCACGATCACATGCAGGGAAGCTGCTGATGAAGTATTAGGATGATGCCAGGATGTGGATTCAGGAAAGTCTGGCTTGCATTTCCCAATATTAAAAGTGAAGCTACAGTGTCCTTTTCACTTGAACCACATTAACTTGTTTCATTAACCGATGAGATGATCATCATCCAATGTAAGTAGATGTAGAAATCCAAGACGAGAACTGAGGCAAACGTGAAAAGACTGGTGGGGTTTGGATGGTATTTTAGTGCAGATATTAGGGCATGGATACATTTACATGGAAACGGACTTGCCCGATACCGGCGGGGGATGTAATTGATTTTCGCTGTTCTGTTTTCTGTCCAAAAAAAGCTACCGTTTGTGTCAAAAGAGATGTCTGAAGGGCCGCCATCTTGGTGAGGTCAGCTTTATCTGTAAGTTTCTTTTCTATCGTCAGATTGCAGACGAGAAGAAGAGTTTGCTTTGGCGGAGGCTGTCTTTATCAGCCGACCCGTAGGAGCTTCTAGGGTTGAGCCGGATACTCGGCTGAAACTAGTATCCGGTACGGATAAAGCATTTTTGCCGAATACAAGTATTGAGTAATACAGTCAATATCTGTGCTCGGATTGAATAAAAATCGTCATTGGGTAGCTGACTGTGCACACACTCTCTCTCTCCCTCTCTGTCCCGGTCATCAGAGATCACTGTCAGCTGCTCTTTTTTTTTACGTCACGCCCAATCCGAGTACAGATACAGATACATAATTCATATAGTTAACAGATACAGATAATGCTGTACTCGCTCATCCCTAGGAGATACACAGACATGCAGGATACCAATACGAACAGAAAGAGCCCACTTGGGGCCCTGTAGGATGTTCGGTTCTCAAGCTGTCTCCTGGAAAGCATGGGAGTGCTTTTAGCCATATATATTGACTGTTATTATCAATATTTTAATGTTTTGGAAGCTTTATGGCCAAAACATGGACATTTGCCTGGTATATTTTTGAAAGATTGTAGAATAACTGTTGTATATCAGTTTATTTTCATCAAATTTATGTATTCCATGTGCATTATAATCTATGGTTTTGATGGTTTATTGCATTAAAATATAACTTTTTTTACCAGGAGAGGATGAAAATATATTTTTTCTGTGTTTTCTCTCCATGTAGTCTGTGATGGTAAAATAAATGTAAATGTACAATGGATTTATATTCCTTAGCTTCTGACCTTTCAAAGATGACCAGAATTATGCATCGGGCCTAATGGCTGAGGAGATATTTCTGATTTATTTTGGGGATGTTATTTTAGGCATTTTTGCCAGGGTCCACGTAGTTATTAAAGGTATCTGTGTAGTCAGAGACCGTGTTTGGTAGGGTTATGGACGTAACAGGACCTGGCTTGGGAGCTGCCACAAAAGGAGCATGTGTGAAAAAAGCAGCAAATTGAAATGCTGCAACCTAAAAGTTTTTTCATTTCATTTTGCTGCATTATCTCTTCCCTGCCGCCTTCCCTAGCTTGTGCCAGTAGAGCTCTGAGTCAAGGGTCGTGAGGCTGGAGGCGGCCAATGGCCAGGGAGGTGAAAAAGATGTGGTAAGTAAGAAACCGAACCGCAGGGCCAAATCCAAGATGATGGAAAGGTAGCTGTCCAACTCAGCCCTGCGGTCAGGGTAGACTGACCGTAGGGTGTCAATATAGGGTAACAGGGAAGTGGCGGAACAGATGAGCTGTTAAACTGCAATGGAAGATGTGTAGAGTTTCTGCTGTCCTGACATTAGTGGGGAGCTTGTTCCACCACTGTGAAACCAGGGCAACTAACAGCTGTGATTTTGCTGAGCAGTAGCTGGGTCCCCCCTTGTAGATTGACAGTATGTAGTGGTGTGCATCGGATTCAAGCCGCCTCTGGTAGCCAGTGCAGTGGGCTGAGGAGCAAGAATGGATTTTTCTAAATAATTTATGTAAAGCGTCTTTGATAGCATATAAAAGCTCCTTAATATTCACTATAGCTTGTTTAATTTTGAGATACCCCCTCTGTAGTATTTTTATTGCATAATGATACTTTTCCCAATGACACTTTTATTTCCAAATGCCACTTATTATCATTGTCACTAATGCCTGCCTCTTGATGTTTCATCCAATCATAGAAAAACTACAATTTACTGCAATCAAGCTAAAAATGGACTCAAAACATTTACAAAGCAAATGTTATATTTTCTTTGGTGTATTCACACATTTGTTTTATTCATATCATTATTTATTTAAATTTGTATTTATTTATTTATTTATTTAATATCAGCCATTTTTTAGGTTCATAGTAGAACTTAGTCTCCATTTCATAACAGCAGACTACATTAATGCTGCATTTATCATTCAGTCAGCCATTATACACAAATATGGTAACTAAATTCCAGTAACGAGGTTCTGATATACGTAATCCACATCCATGACAAAGTGGATCAATAAACAACATACGAGGTATCTCAGTCCAGCTCTTTTTCCAGAGCCGAATCCACTTTTTTTTCTTTCTACGGGGACTGAGGCGAGATATCTACAGCCAGTGTAGCCCTAGGCATGCTTTTGGGGGGCTTTGGGCTCAGGCTTTGAAGCGAGCTATGAGGGCCTGACCACTGCAGCCTTCCACGTGTGTGTGTGTGTGTGTGTGTGTGTGTGTGTGTGTGTGTGTGTGTGTGTGTGTGTGTGTGAGTGTGAGTGTGTGAGTGAGTGAGAATGTGTATCTGAGACAGCCTGAGAGAACTGTGACCATGATTCTGTATGCTGGTCCACATACAAATCCCTAAATGTTTGTCAAGAAGATTTTTTAAACAGTGTTGTGTCATATGTTCTTGTCAGAGATGTCTCATCTCTGTTCCTGCCATTCAACATGAGGGTGCCTTGCATTTGTCTGTGTGATAGATGATAGATGGTGTTGATACATATCAACAACAAGCCTAATTCTCCAGAGCTTGATGTTTGGGTAGCTGAATCCCTCCATCCTGTTTTGCAGACCTCTACTTTTCAATCTCTCATTTCACCACGTCATTTTGAAAACGTACAGTTAACCCAATGTGCCCCACTTAGTTTATCCATTTACTTATTTGACTGACTATTTTCTAGGATCGGCCCCAGTCCCCCCGAGACCCTCAAGGATAAGGGGTTATAGCTAATGGATGGATGGAGTATGATTTCCTGCACTCAGATTTTTCTGACATTCATTGGAATGCAGTTAGCAGACAAGCATGTCTTCAGTGTTGTGGATTTAATTCAGTCAATAAAACAGTAATTTTTTGTTAGATTCTTCTTCTTCTTCTATGTTCTCCATGCTGAGCTGGTCATCAATACGTTAAACCATTGGCATTTCTCCCTACTCACTTAAGTCTACTCTTATGCATTTATAGGTTAGAAGCTTGCTCCGTATAAGTGGCTTGCCCAGATTCTGTACACATTATGCATATAAATGGTTGTGGTGTTCACCTCTGGTCTTATTTAAAAATGCAGATCATTGCAGGTAATATTACGTGCACCTGGTCATGCAGGCTCATTGGGTACCGTAATTAAATATTCAGTAATTGCTGAAACATGGCATATATGTTGCTGGTAACTTCTACATCTTATACCTTTCTGTTTGCAGTATCATCATCGTACTTGCTATGCTATTGCCTATCGTTGTTGTGTTTGGGTAATTGCTACATCTTCTTTGTGTTAACGGCGCAATGCTTGTCACATCTGCTATTTACACCTGTTCATTGCATTCTGCTAAGTGCTACGTCGTCATCACATCCTGCTAATTGCTGCACTATGATAGCATTCTGCTAATGTCTACGTTGTCATTGCTCAGTGTTGTCACATTCTTTGCTTTCTGTAAGTGCTGTCATGGTTATTGCTTCTGGTAAGTACTACATAAGTGGCCTATTGTGACCCCACACATCACACATGGTCCATAGAGACACTTGACCACATTCATGACCACATTCCTCACAGCACAGTCAACTTATTAATGGTATTATTGGCATTATTTGAACTATTAACAATAAATTTCCCATTACATGTTTCACTAGAAATCTGCTGCTGCCCGGTAAGGTATCACATTAAAAAATTATTACTTTGTGATGGGGTCTGATCACTACACATTTCTCATCTTTATTGGGCTCATGTCAATAAATGTCGTTCACTCTTAAACTCTCTCCTGAGTGAAATAAAGCTAAGCATGTATTCAATAAGGAAGATTATGTCACCTATTCATTCACTCATTCTCTCTCTCTCTCTCTGTTAATTTCAATTTGCTTTATTGGCATAAATGTCAAAAGAACAATATTGCCAAAGCTTAAAGGCTGAAACTAAAGAACAATTTAATTCATACTGCATTAGATAAATAAAACAATAAGTAAAACAGTAAATGCCTGTATTCGAAACCGCTTGCTATACTAATAGTACGTACTGATTCGGTCTGAATGTAGTGTATATAGTATGCAGTATGCAAACAAAAGCAAAATCCGCAGTGGGCCCTATGCCAAAAATACACAGATGGCGTACTGATTCAGGAAAAATCTCCAGTATGCATCTAACCAGTCTACCTCACATACTGTTTCCCAAAAAGCAAAGCACTAGAACTGTAACAGCAACTAGACTCGGATAGATAGAGATAGAGTTCACCGCAGACTAAACGGAACAGTGGTTCCCTGAACACCCTTCTGCTTGTGTTTACAAACTTTTTGCAGCTGATTGGGTAACACCTGAGACACGCCCACCAAACGGGAGAAAACATACCTAGAAGCCTGTTGCAGAACACTGCGCAGCATTGCAGGGAAACATGTCGTACAATCTGAAAATGTTGCAAACCGGTGCAAAACGTTTTGAGATCGAACTTGCCCCTGAGGGCTGTTTCACAAAAGTAGAATTTAGAAATCCAGGATAAGAGATAAAGCTAGGCTTGACCTAGTGTGATCAGAGCATCCTGGCTTTATCAGTTTCACAAAGGCCAAACCAGGCTCAGAGGGTGCAACTAAGTCA
This sequence comes from Lepomis macrochirus, assembly GCA_024633595.2. Classification (NCBI taxonomy): domain Eukaryota; kingdom Metazoa; phylum Chordata; class Actinopteri; order Centrarchiformes; family Centrarchidae; genus Lepomis; species Lepomis macrochirus. Next base: position 26,180,971 of record JALXJV020000023.1, on the reverse strand, counting down.
AGCCAGGTGTAAGTAATTCAGATAAATGGGCGTCAACAACTTTTTTCAAGAGACCACGCTGTCGATCACAGATTCATTGATGCTGAAATGGAAAAGACGTGTGCAGCATACTTTATTTGCTGTTACTCAATGAGTGTAAAAAAGGTTTTTGATGAAAAAATGTACATAATATAAAAAAGAAAGAAAGAAAAGTATTAAAACAGTGAGAAAAGTGTAGCAGACAATACTTATATACAATAGCCTACTTAATAAGTAAGTTGCTAAAAGAATCACTGCTCCCAACTGAAACTATTAATTATAACATTACCATGAATAGTAACGTTATGTCAGACCTTACAAGTAAGCACCGGACCTTAATATGTCACTCAGCAAATGTATTAATTACAACCACTAATCAACATACTGTCTATTCAGTTCATTTTTATTTATATAGTGACAGTTCACAACAAAAGTATTTCTTGGCAGCATTACTACTAGTACTAGTATTGCCCATTTAACCCTAATTTGAAATAATATGTAATGCTGAGATATCTGAGTGGGGAGTCTGGGCATCCTCCCCCAGATATTTTTGAGCATTAAACACTTAATTTTCTGACGTCTGAAGAAATATTCTACACCAATTTATGGTGGAAATTATTTTATATAAAATTTATTTATATAAAAAGGAAATAATTCAGCTGGCAGGTGACAATTCAAAATATAAAAATATAATGCAGTATCAGCAGCTTGTTCATTTAACTTAAGTTTCATTTTTGGAAAATGCACATATCTTTCTTCTATGTTTGCACAGCATGTTTTGTTATTAACCTTTCTTAAAGCCTTTTCAGTTATTTACCATTTTTTAGTGCAAGCAACATTTTTGACAAATACTTTTAAAAAGTGTGTGTATAGTAGGCTTGGCAGAGAGGCTGGAGGTCTGTCAATTTTGTGTGAAAATGGTGTACTTTTTTAGTCAATATGGATAATAGATAAAAAGTCAGTGTTGTGGTGCTCATAGAAAATACTGTATGATACTGTATGTAACTTGACCCTGAGGCTGTAGTCCTACAGCACATCCGCAGGTGAAGACTTCCTGCTGTGCTGACTGAGTTTTACTGTCATATGTCTGAACTGCACACACTTGAAAAAATTAACAAAATAAAAAACAGACTTAGATATGGAGATAAAAGAAGCACTGAAGATATTAGAAGACCAGCAACTGCAAAGAGAAGTGATTTAGTGATTTAGTGTACTGGAAGTAGACTGTAAGCCAAACTGTAACACAGTGTATTGCGGTAATCATAGTTTTCTCTCCCAAACACACAGTTGTTTCATGAATAAACAGTGCACAATATATCCTCCTTACTGAAGTAGGACTATAATTTGAGAGTATTATAAAAAGACATTGGAATCCTACATAGTGTGTGTGAGTTTCTTGAGTGACATATAATGTCCGGTGCTCACTTTTAAGGCACAATATAACATAATTATGACAGTTTCAGTTAAGAGCTGTGATATTTTTAGCTTCTCACACATTCAGTCGGTCAACAATTCGCTGACACTTTCTTTCGCTGGTTTATTGCTGTTCCCGCGTTACTTTTTCTTTTATTTATTGTTTTTTATTATTTGAATTTTTTTACAAGTGCTTTCATTCCACATAAACCTAACTTACTCGCTGATGCCATTGTGTGCAAAGTATGGTGGACGCATCTTCTCTAGTTATGAAACCTAATAACCACAACCTACTATTTTAATATAGGCTACTGAAAAATATGCAGAACACACAGGCCTACATAAGAACATGGAATGACTGAAAAAAACACTTTGGTTTCTGATCGGCGTGACGCTGACTGAACAGATAAGGCACCAGGATTAACTAAGCCTGGCTGTTAGCCTGGTCTGGAGCAGGCTAGCTGTACAGAATAAATCGCCATGGTAACTTATGTGCTACTGCTTTCGTGAAACCGAGTCAAGGCTTAATTCAGCCAGGATATCTGGAAAATCCCGGCTTAATCCCTTATCTTGGTTTTGTGAAACAGCCCTCTGGTCTTCTCTATAAAAGACAACAGAACTTGTTTTACAATTTTCAAACACTATTTCACCACTAGAACTACTTCTAAAAAGTTTTGATGCAAGAAATCAACTGTGTAGATATCAATATTTAATGATATATTTAATAACTTTAAATATTTTTTATATTTTATAATTGCAAAAAGAAAATGTGCTCAAATGTTTTCGGAGTTGAGAAGCTGCATAAGTGCAGCAGGGAAAGCTAATGAGCCAGCCCACGGCGTTAGCTAACGAGCCAGACAAAACTAACTTACAGACAAAATTATGAAAAGAAGATCCAAGTTGACAAAAGGGTTATGACTTTGACATTTAAAAAACATCCTTTGGCTTGACAATAAAGTATTTGTTAATGTTTCTTTTGGTAGAACATAAATTTGAAAAATACTCCTGTCTTGCCATGACAAAGACATGGTTTCCATGTCAGTTGCCTTCTTAGTGTGACCTTTGCTGTAACCTAGTTGTATTAGATGCCACCTACATTCTAGTCTAAATTTTGTGACATTCGCAGCAGCTCAGCAACTTTCTCAATAATACACCCACAAACATTTCACAATAAATGACAGGGGTTTGTCATCACATGTGACAGTAGGAAACAGGAGTCCTGGTGGCAAACTGTTTTTTGATCACCCTCATTTCCATTCTCTTTTACTACACAATTACACTTTTCAAAATCAGTGTTGGAGTTTAAAAGTGGTATAAATAGACTGCTTGTGCGGTGCAAACTGGAGGGCGGTTTCAGTGATCTCTCCAAGATTCCATCCACCACAGTGGAAGCCTTTGGGTTAATTAGGCAATCTTCTACAACTGTTTTGATGCCTGGCTTCAAAACACAAGCCTTTACTCGGTGTGCTAGTTGTGTGATGAAAACCATTCCAAAGGCTTGTCATATCACACGTTGACCCGGACGCTGTGCAGGAGAACCTGCTGCCTGAAATTGAAAATAGACAAAGACATCCAGAATATCCACATTAGATAGCCTCCCGCTTCACACAGTCCCCTTCCCACTGTTGAATTATTCATTTGCTGCATTATTCAACAAAGCTTTATTTATCCCTTCCTTGGGTTTTTAATCTTTGCCAGCAATGACTTTGTTCCAATATTAATGAAACCTGCCCTTTAACAAAGACATCATCTCTGGCAGTGGGATTGGCACAGGGCTCAAACAACCAGAATGAGCTATGACTTTGTCACAACAGTTCACTGTTGCAAAGCTTACTTGTCTGCAGGCCTTGGAAGACACGTGCACGCAGGACTTTCCTATTTTCTGGTCGACTACTGCTACTATCTTTGAGTATTTTATGAGGGGTCATTTTCTTGAATGTTGATGTTAAATAATAAATTATAACCATAACATCATAACATTGTTAAGTTTTTTGGTTCGCAGACCATGAGTACTAGAGACGTCCATCTCTTAATGATCACTACTGTCTTACAATTACTAAGTGCTATTTGTTAAGCTGCATCATTTGCCTGGGTCTGTGTTTCTTATTGATCTTTCCTTATGAATCGAATTGAATGATCAGCTTAGCTTGTTACAATCGCAGGGTGGACCCAAACACAGGAGACCCAGCTTTAAAAAGTTATCAGCAAGCATGTAAGGAGCCTAGCTAATAAGGAGAGCTCAGTTAATGTTAGAATGCAGCTGAGCTTTCGGGGCTGGCATGCTGTATATACAGTAGCTGGTAGTCAATATCGACTGCACGTGTGTCATTCTGTGGGAAACAGTGAAAATGACATTCATAGTAATGTTAATGAAAATATTAATAAAAATAAATATTAACAATAGGACTAGTAATAACAATTGTAGCGGAGGGTGTCGAGCAACCACAGATCCAGACTCCACAGCTCCAGAGCCAGAAATCCCTGCAGAAAGTGACAGGAGGAGAGAGGAGAGGGACGAGAAAGCACAAAACTACAGGAAAGGGAAGAAATCGAGTTAGTAACATGCATTTATTGGTTTAACCATGAGTAAGCACTTGGCAACACAGGCAAGGAAACCGGTAGAAAGCAGAGAAGACTATGGTACTTATTCATTCACATTTCTCTCTCCCTCTGTCTCAATTTCAATTTGCTTTGTTGGCATAAATTTCCAAAGAAACAATATTGTCAAAGCTTAAAAGATAAAACAAAAGAACAATTCAGTTCATACTGTTCATTAAATAAATAAAACAAAAGAAATGAAACAGTAAACGGCTGTATTCGAAACCGCCTACTATGCTAGTAGTACATCCGGCTTTGGCCTAAATGTAGTATGCAGTATGCAAACAAAAGCAAAATCTTAACAAAACCATGACTCAGGGTGAGCAGCCATCTGCCTCAACCGGTCGGGGGGGGCGGGAGAGAGAGAGAGAGAGAGAGAGAGAGAGAGAGAGAGAGAGAGAGAGAGAGAGAGAGAGAGAATTTATGCTGAATGAAGAATGTTCTTTTTTTGGAGCAGCTATGTGTATTTGTAAACATCACGTCAGTTGCATTGGGTGCAGCCTGCATTCAACATTAAAAAGTGTAATCAAGGTAAAATGTCATAAAAGAATGAGGTTAGAACAGCGCCCTCGAGGCACTACACAAACAGTTGTCAATTTTACAATTTAATATACTTTTATATACTTTTCATAGTTTTGATTTTTCTGTCTCCGTGAATGCAATGATCAAATCTGAAGTGTATATTGGGTCTCCCACGGGACTTTCAACTCACTAGAATATCAGAGCACATTCAGTCTGGACCGAGGGAGTCACTTGGTTCCCAGGGGGAGGGATGATACCCTCCGCTGTCCACTCTCCTGGCCTGATGCACTCGTGGACTTGTGGAAGTGGGTGACCCAGTTCTCTAAGTCTAACATCTGGGCTGAATTTTTTTATACTGAAGCCATGAGTTACACTAACCCAAAATTTATAATCCTACCTAATTAAAGACAGGATGTGAGAATACATGAGCAGGAACTGCTGCTGTTACACCTTTCAAGCTGAGCTAATGAAGTGGAGTGAAGAGCGATTCTCCTCATCAACAAAGCAATCCAAAGCTGAGTCTCGGACATGTCTTTTATGTGTGCCAGCCAATTCAAGCCTAATGGCAGTCTTAAACTTCAGGGAGCAGGGCCAAAGAACTACAGGCACCACTTATAGCTCTTCAAGAAGACTGAATAAAGTTCCTGAAACTGGACACAAGTGCAATGTCTAGTGCCAGCTCACACCACACGTCGTAAGAGAAGAACATGGAGCAGGATGAATGCATCATTATAAGAAAGGAATACATTTGAAGGTGGAGGGAACTACAAGAAAGTCAAATAGCATTAACAAACAATCTGTTCAACCTTTTGGAGTCATATCCACGTGTCCGATCTTCCACGGTAATGTAACACAAATGCACATAAACTGGAGAAATGACAAACTGTGACTCAGAAGGCAAAAAAAAAAAAAAACAGTTTAAAATGGATACAATTGTTTAAAATAAATCAAAAATACTTCATTTTGCCAAAACAGATTCAAGCCATTGTTAAACAAACATACACCTGTTTGATTGATACTCCCTGAAGTACACAATTGTCACACTGTGGGCGTGTTTTTTCTGCTATGTTCTTTTATTTTTAGTCAGTCATGTTATTTGTAGTCTGTTTAGTATCTGTCATAGTGTTTTGGGTTATTTCCTGTGTCCAGTATCTGTTATATAGTGTATTGTGGTTTGTGTTGCTCTCATGTCCATCTCTGTCTGTCTTCTTGGAGTCTTTGGTCTTAGTCCTGGTCCTTTCCCCTAGTTCTTGTTTTCAATATGTTGGTTTAGTCTCCACCTGCAATCTGTATCCTAGTTCTGTGTTCTGGTTTAGTTTTTGTCTGTTATGATCCCTGTATTATAGTTGGTCAGTGTTTGTCAGTTTACATGGGTTTCTGTTATTGCCTGTAGTTAGATCCTTGTCTGGTATTTTGTTACATGTGTTACTATGTTTGTTACTATGTTGGTTATTCTGCCCCATGTCTGCCTGTCAAGTGTTTTGTCTTTTTCCCCTCAGTAATCTGCCCGCTTGCTAGTCTCTCTGCTTTCCCTGCTGTCTCCCTGCCTGCCTGTGTCTCATTAGTCTCATGTCTGTCACCTGTGTTGCTCCCGCCCTGCTCGTTAGTCCTTGTGTGTGTGTGTATATATACCTGGTGTTTCTGTCTTGTCTTTGTCGGGTCTTTGCCTTGAGTTTCTGTGTGTGCCACAGTGTGTCTTTGTTCATCTGATCATCTGCTCACCTCGTTTTGCTTGTTCCCCGTCAGTCTTTGGATTTTGGATTTTGGATTGTGACCTGTTCTGGATTTTTCTGTTGGATTATTTGCAAGAGAACACCCCAAATATTTTGTACATATAAATTGGGAATGATACTCCATTTGAGCTGTAATTATTTAATACTTGCATGCTATGAAATTTATTCTCAAATAATTTGATGACGTCAAATTGATGCAGTTTTGATGCCTTAGTCAAGGAAATACAAGTGCATAGTTTCATATATTGTTACAACATTCAGGTATTTGACCTGGGGAGAAGGGAATGCGATAAGAATATGTGATGTATTGCTTGTAAAAACACAGAATGAAAAATATAACACTATTTAAGTAGATTTTTCAGTGTACAGCTTATGTGACATAAAGTAATAAAGTCTTTATTACAGAATTGTAACAATCATGTCAGCTTGTCTCATCTTCTTGAACAGTTTTTTAAAAAAAACTTATATTGTCATTTGAGACTAACAAAGTGCAAATTTACCAATTTTGCATTGATTATATTATTATTTAGTCAATATAGGTAACTGCAGTGGCTCTGATGTTCATAACTGCACTAGATCAGTGTGCATCACTGACTTTAGGGAATGTTTAGGAGAGACCTCTATACGAAATTTAGAAGATATTGTGAAACGTCAAACATTTCATTTTCTTACAGCATTTTCATTGGGAGCATATCAGTACATTTAGAAGAACTAACCAAATTCAGACTTTGTGCAACCAATTCATGTATAATGATTCTTATGTGAATGTAGAATTTACAGCATTAATGTGTTTTCATTATGTGGAGATGTAGAAAAGGGGGAGTTACAAAGCTCAATTTCATTACATAACTTTTTATATTGTGACAATAAATGCACCTACCTACCTATGTCGGCCATACTATGTGCACAGACAACCTGTTCTCACTCCCAAATCGTCGCATGGTCAAGAGCCATAGTCGTCAGTTTGTGACGCAGTGGGAATCCCTTTTCCATCACAGTTCGACATTTTCGGGTGAGAATGTGTTGAAACAGATAATTTTCCAGTGTTTTTGTTACTGTTTACATTCCTCCAGATGCAAATTCAAAAAAATGCACTACTGTATAGGGTCATCAGCAGTCACATTACAAAACAACCTGATGGTGTTTTTATTGTTGCTGATGATTTTAATCAAACAGATCTCAGAACTGTTTTACTTAAATTCCACCAGCATCCCCAGAGGGTGCTCACTAAGACAATAACATCATTCACCAATCAAAAGGCCTGGATGAGTGGAGAGATGATCCAAAAAAGCAACTTTCGGTCAGGTGATAAAGAAGATTCCAGCACCACCAAAGCCTGGACTGCAAAGAGACCTAATCACGACAACACCCAAGATATGTGGCAGGCCATCAAAAATATCGCAGGCTGCAAAAGCAGGAGCTTCCCCCATCGTGTGTGAGGCCACATTACCAGATGAGTTGAACACATTTATCGCTCCTTAAAAAAGAGTCAGCTGTAAAGTCTACTCCACCTCCAGAGGACCAGCCACTTTCATTCTCCACAGCAGATGTGAGAAGAGTCCTGGAGAGTAAATATGAGTAAAGCTGCTGGGCCTGGTAACATCCCTGTCCGTATACTAAAAACATGTGTCATTCAGCTAGTTGTTATCACTGACATTTTCAACATATTACTGTCTCAGGAGAGGATTCCCACCTGCTTCAAGACAGCCACCATTCTTCCTGTACCTAAAAAGTCTGTGGCGTGGGTTTTCTCCTGGTGCTCCGGTTTCCCCCACCGTCAAAAAAACATGTTAGGTAGGTTTTCCAGTCAGTGCCGTCAGTGACATGGCATGGCATTTCAATCTGGAGTTGGGTTAAATGCAGAGGATGAATTTTGCTACATGTATGTCTATGTGACAATAAAGTATTACGTTACATGTCTGAATGACTACGGCTGTCTGGTTCTCACCTCCATTCTGATGAAGTGTTTTGAGAAACTGGTTCTTCCGCACACAAAGAACAATGTCCCAGCCAGCCTGGACCCTCACCAACACAATCTCCCCCATGAAACAGATCAACAAATTCAGCACCCTGGGTTTAAATACACCACTCTGCAACTGGATATCGGACTTCCTCGCAAACAGACCCCAGACAGTTGGGATTGGTGGACACGCCTTTTGGATACAAAAGGACAGTACCCACCCATGAACCGCCACACTGCAGAGCATCTTTTCCCCCCAAGCTATCAGACTTTTAAACTCAAATTCATCCTCAGCACTGCTCCACTGAATAACTTTAATATATTTCTGTTCTCCATTTTTACAGTTGCTTTCATATTGCTGTATATTGTCTGCTGTAGCAGAAGGGAGTTACAATTTCACTTTAAAACCTGTTGTAATGTGACAAATAAATTTACCTTGTATCTTATTGTTTGGCATCTAGGCTCTGACCCAATCACTCCCGACAAGGAAACACAAAGCTGCACAGCAGGGAGTGGTGATTGTAAGTTCCCACCTACTCGAGGACAGACTCAGACTCAGCCTACATGTGGAGATGTTCTACCCCTGAAAAATGAAGAGGGAAAAATCACAAGTGAAAGAGATGTTTCCTCAGTGAGAACTTTACTTGACTTGTTTTTGCTGTTTTTATAAAGAGTGTGGGCACTTTTTTGGTAACACATTATAGTTCAATATATCAAAAGGTGTCTACCTTTCATCAATAATAAAAAATACATATTATAATATTTAGCCTAATATTTTTATACATTGTACTTAATTGTTTTTATAGTATTTTTATAGTACCTCTTTCACATTTTGATTGTAATTTTTTATTTTAAAATATTCATACTGAAATCAAGATCAAGCGAGAGCTTGCCCTTCTGCTTCACAGGAGGTTTCTGTCCTCCCTGAGCTCGCCTTAGGACACCTGCATTACCATTTGACAGGTGCACCACCCCAGTCAAACTCCCCACCTTCTTCTTGAATGTTGCAGTACTTGGTCTTTTTTATTTCCTCTTAATATGTTTATTTTATGTACCAAACACCAAGGCAAAGTAGCTGCCCACACTAGATCTAGTCTGTCTTCATTTTTTTTCTTTGTTTCAAATTCTTCTGAATAATTAATAAAGTTAGCATGACTAATGCTGCCATTCTTAAAAGGTTGGCCTATGGATCTTACTTAATGACACCAAACATCTTTTATGAATAAACAGAATATTATCCGCTTTGCAATAAGTAATAGACTGTTAATCCAGGTTTCAATGGCGGTCATGTACTACATCTGTTATTATAGCAACACTCATACATACGACCCCTTTATATATGCATATTCATATTAAACCCAATGAAATAGTAAAATAAAATCAATTATCAGTGACAATACATTTCAATCCCCTTGTATCAAAGCAATGTGTCCAAAGAGATGAAAAGTGGAGGACAGACACATTGCAGTGTATTTTTTGAATTTGCATTTGGGGTGAATGTAAACAGCAGCAACCAGATGATAATATGAAAGTTTCATCTTCACAATAAACAGTCTGACATTTAGTCCATCTTGACTACGTTTGAAAAACCAAGCATTATTGCTGTAATACACAGCCTCTCATCTGCTGAAGCCTTGTGCTGACCGTTTGGAACATGGCCAAGTGCTTGATCGGGAATGTTGATGGATGCAGTTCTCTGTAACAATGTGGGCAAACAGTGTCTGAATTCTGTTGAGGCCCATTTGTCCAGACCAGACCTTTATGAGCAGAATTAAGTCCAATCTAGGCCAACATGGCTCCTATCCCACTCTCTTTCCTCTCCTCTGTGTGATCACGGCACCCGCCGTGGCACCAGGTCCGGTTAAGTGGGCTGGGTGGATCGTGGTCCGCTGCACTTTAATCCAAACACCCCATCTTCATTTTCCAATGATTGTATTTATGTCAGAGGTAACACGTGTTTCTTTAACAAAGCCATGAAAAACAGATAACAATCCACAAATATTTCAGTATCCATAAACAAGGGGTGTTGATAGTAGCTACCCCCGGTGGTGGAAATGGGAGGAACGCATGGGAACGCACAACAAAGGACGTTCATTGACTAAAAGTCGGGAGGGAAAAGAGTTCCTGTTCAGATTTTGAAAATCTATTCATTGTTTTTATAGGGGAAATCACTTATATCTCTTTAATACTGTTTGTAAAGTGTGGTCATGAGAAGAATATAATTTATTGTGTTTCATAGCAACACAAGTCCAGCTACTGTCCATACAGCCAACGGAAAGGCATTAAAGGGTCCCTGGAACTAGTCCCTAAAGTAGAATTTCTGTGCTTGTGTTGTCATCGGCTACAGCTGTGCTGGAAGCTGTAGTGATGTTGACAGTTACATGTCCTGCCTCTCTGAAGCATTAAAATCCCAAAGGACTCTGTAAAGTCACTATTGGCACCCCCCCCCCCCCCCCCCTCCTCCCACCACCATGATTATGCTAATGTTACAATGTGAACCAAATCTGTGTTGGAATCATAGAAATCCTGCTCTCTGTGAGCTCCTGCACAAAAACATACACGAGCAAAGTCAGTGGTCAGCAGAGCAGGGAGGCGTGGAGAAGTGAACCAGAAGGTGGCAAAATAACTCTGGATTACTCGAGGTGACAACAACTACACTCCTAACTATAAGTAAGTGCAATGAAACCTTCACAAGAAATCAAAGCCTGTTAATTTATTCTAGTCAATGTAACATTAATCTTCATTATTTGTTGATTTCATGTTATTTTTTGCTTTTAGACAGAAAAGAGAGGAGAGGAAACGATGGTAGAAGAGGAGAGGGCAGAGTAGCAGAGAAAAGGAGAAAGCATGAGAACAGAAAAACAGAGAATAGTAGGAGAACAGCTAAAGTTTTTGAAAGCTGAATATGCAGTGTCATCAAATCTGTCAGCTTCACAAAGTGTGGTTAGAAAGGTTTGGCATGTTTATCCTTGGTTGTGTTGTAGGCTCTTCTGGTGCAGCGTTTGGCTTTAGTGATAGGCTGTTCTCATCACTTGCTGGATGGCTTTATTGTCCTGAGCAGCAACCATATTGTCCATCCGTACAATGTAGGAAGGTTGTTGGACTAATAGGTGATTCTTAATGGACACATCAGTCCAAATGCACTTGACAGGACACCAGTATTGGTTCACTGCATTGTATTAACGTAGTTGAAGGCACGGCAAAGGGCAATTATTTCCCAATGGAGAACTTAAACTTTCTGTAAACAGAAAATGAAACTCAACGATTTAAGGGCCTATATTTTGGGTTAACTTGGGTTTACCCAAGTTAAAATTACTTAATTTAGCTAAATCTAAATAAATAGACACAATAGCAATTTCTACAATTATACAGTACAAAAAGGTTGCGGGTGAAATTGATTTGTACTGAACATGCTACAGTCATTTCAGACTGCATGGGTTAACAACAGCAAAAACAAGCCTGCAGCATAGACTTTACATCTTTATTAACCTGCATTACAAAGGCAACATTTGTGTTCCCGTGCTTGAACTTCATTTCAAACCGTGGTTCAAACCCCGGTTGCCCTGGCACACCTGGCCCCTTGCGCACCTTTCCTTTATACATCCAATTCATTGTAAAATTGGCGGCACATGCATGAGCCACATGCTCCGCCTTGGCTCTTCGCATAAATTACTATGCATATGAACATAAATACACCAGCATCACTTCCTAAGTTCCAAATAACAACAGCCAATCCTGCTGCAAAACATGGGGAAAAAAAGAAATTTGCAAGATCAAGGTGCCGATCACTGAAGTGGAGGCGAGAAGAAATATTTTATTTGATGGAGTTTTCTAATACAGAAATCTAGGTGTTTGTGAGGTGGAAGTTAGAAAGCACAGATTGTTTGAATGCAGCTTGTTCACAAATAAAAGAAGATTCAGAGAGTTTAACAGAATTATATAATTCTAAGACTTGAGGTAAAAAATGTAAACATTATTAGCTTAACATACAGGTAGATGGTGAAACCTGCTGGGCATTTCTGCCTGTCGCACCTCCACCGGTGCCTAAGAGATTAAGGTGTACATATTGGGGAACACTACAGAGGGCATTAATGGGTCATCAGCTGGGGACCACCAGTCACGGATGTTTCGCTCCTTTAACCCCAGTACATCTCATGGTGGCGGGCGATGGCAGGGATTTCTCCCTGCCACCCCTGCTGATGCCCTAGATGGAGACTGGACCCCAACACTTTGCCTTCCTTCTCAGCCATAGCCAGTAACTGCCCCTTTCAGCCTCTTCTGCCAGCTCTTTCATGGCTTTCCGGTGCCTTACGCCTGTTGCACCCATGTCGCGAGCAGGCGAGAGGTTGAGGAGCCCACGAACCCCCGATACCCAACCTCCACAGGGTATGTCACTGCCTTCCAGCCAGCCTCCCTGCACTCTGCAGCCAGATCAGAATATTTGGCCCGTTTCCGCTCATGGGCTGCTTCAAGTCCTCCTTCCCATGGGACTGTGAGCTCTACCATCAGGACCACCTTGCAAGCAGCAGACCAAACTGAACTGGATGGAATGTGCGGTTAGGGCCGGGGGTCTGCTATTCATTTCCTGCCTACATATTTCGACAACTTCAGCGAGCTTCTTCAGCACCAGGTCGTGCCTCCACCTGTAGCGCCCCTGTGCCAACGCTATCTTGCAGCCAGACATGATGTGTTGGAGGCTCGCATTAACAGTGTTGCACAGCAGGCAAGATTCCTCGTTGCCGAATCATCTGTGGAGGTTGCGGGGGCAAGGTAAGGTGTCATATGCTGCTCTCACAAGAAAACTTAGCCTGGCCTGAGGAATCTTCCATACATCGGACCAAGCCAGCTGCCTGTCTAGAACGCCTTCCCATGACAGCCAGCCTCCCTGTTGGCCCTGGGACACTGCTTTGATGGTAAGCCTCTCGTGCTCCGCTCTCATCACCTCTGCTGCCACCATGGCCTTCCTCTCTTCTTTGGATGCATTCGACCAGAAGAGGTGGGCCTCACCGCCAGCGCTAAAGATGGTGCGGTCACTCCTGACCCCTTTATGAAGGGACAAGCTTCGTGATTTTGAGGGTTTAATTCTCATTCTTGCCCACTCCACAAGTTCGTCAAACCTCTTAAGCAGTCTCACAGTGCATGGAGCTGTCTTGAGTATGGTGGTGACGTCGTCCATGTACCCTCTCAGTGGAGGTAGCCTTTGGCCTGATGGCAACTTCACTCCTCCAACCACCTGCCTTGCCCCAATGAGGATGATCTCAAATGCTGCTACAAACAAAATGGGGGAGATTGAGCACCCCATGGCAATGGCAATGAGGTAAAAAATGTAAACATTATAATTGTTGATCACATCAGAAATCACACCTGTCGGCTCCTGCTGCTGACAGCCGGCTGCCAGAAACAGTGGTTATAGCCTAGGTGTATTTGTACCAAGATGGCACGGTTCCGCCAGGTTGGTCTGTTAAATGCTGGACCCACTTCAGCACACAGATCCAACAGCATGACTCTAGGGAATCTAATCAAACTATCAGCCAGTCATCCTCATGGGCCAGGTAATCTTAATGGAGACTCTCTAATCCTTCCATTGGTGTTGTCATCTGCAAGGCCAAAGAGCAGCCGTACAGCATTACGCACAAGTGTCACGCAGTATTTATATGTGTACAGCAGTCAGACTCAGTACTTCACACCTTGCCAAAATGATGGCTTCAGGCCGTGGTCCCCTCCTCTCTGGGAGATCATTTGAAGATGGAGCTTAGACAGATGAACACATTTTTTAAGGTCAGTTTTGTTATGTTTGGCCTGCATCATGAGGACTGATGATGATGTAGTGTAGCGATTGTGTGAGAGCTGTCACTGGCTTTATTTCAAGACATATTTAATTGACATAATCCATATGTGCAGGTGGTGAAGATGGTCTGGGTGAGATGAGATGAGAATGCAGAGCTGTTTGTGCACCGCCGCGTCTCTGTACGCCTAGCAGCACAGTCTGTTCACTGCAGCGATTTCACACACGAAAACTAAATTGAAAACTAAATATGCATAGAGGATATGATTAAAATGATGAAATATTTAGCAGACATTGATTTAAGATTTGCCACTAATTTGACTTATTTTGTTTCTTTTACACTTGAAAGGCGCAGTATGGAATAGCAGACTAATGGCTCACTAGTACGAGCACAAATAACACTGCTGGTTTGAATGTATAAATATTAAAGTAATAACATGTGATATGAAGTAAAATTAAATATGAGAGTAGGGATGAGGATTTAGACCCGGTTCCAAAAGGAGCCAGTTCCAAAATTTCTCAAAACCCAAAAATCAATAAGTTCTAGCTTATCGATACTGCTATCGAGACTTGTGGGTCCTATGATGTATGTCAAATCTGATTTAATTTGAAACGCAACTGATAAGAAATCATTGGGCTGCAGTTTCTCCCGGCTCTTACATGCGGCAGCAGAGCGAGAGGCTGCGCCGTCACGGTGGAATAAGGTGAGGGTTAAACTAGCTCCAAACTGCTGTAACGTTAGTTGATGACAGCTACGCTCGTTACTGTAAGTACATGCAATTGCAAGTAAAAAGAAGAAAGAGTTAATTTAATCATCTCTGTCCTCAGTATCTCATCATGTATGTTTCATACAAGCACTGCTAATGCTAGCTAGCCAAATGTTAAAAACAAGCTAAATAGAAAGCTGTCTGTCTGGAGCACAGACTGGTCTGTAGTCTTAAAAACTCAGCTGCTGGCTGAGACAAACCAGCCGCTCCTCCTTCTACCTGGTAACGTTACCTGCAGCCAGCGAGAGGAGGAGGAGGGACTGATACAGGCTGATGTTATTCTTTCTAAACGTCACTCACTACTTGTGATGTCAGATAAAGTTATTAGGTTACGTTGCTGTTGTAAACATTAATGTTGCTGCTCTACAAACAACATTTAGCTGTATTTAAAATATTAAATTAAAAAACAACCAGGCAGTTAATATGTACACTTCAATATGTTTATTTATCGCAAGTGATATGTGTCATCTCAATATATAACGTTATCGCTCATTGAATATTTTCCTCATACCGTGCAGGCCTAGCTCATGCCCATTTGGGCTGGTCTTACCAAATAACTGTTGAGAATATTTCTTAGGTGTCTTAGTTGATGTAAAGGTAAAAAAGGTAAGGGAAAGGTAAGACAGGTATAGCTTAGAGTAGTTTAGCGGACCCCTAAGTGTTTATCTGACATTTATGACTTCAGGTATTTCTCTCATGTTCTTGTTATGGTCAAGATGACAACAAGAGACTGATTAGTTAGAGACAGTAGCTCAGACATCAGGCTAGTAGACATCAGTGCTTCTCTGGGAATCTTTCAAGGTCGAGCCATACAAGAGTGTTTACAAGAACTCACTGGCTCCACAGATTAGGGTACAATGGATAGTGAGAGATTCCAATATGGCAAAGCATTGGAATCTAAACATCAGATAGATTAGTTGTTCTAGGTGAAGGTGACCTAATAGAGAAACCTACAGGCACTAGGGGGAAGACAGGAATATAAAAAGGACCAAAAGATGTTATCCTTCAGATTTGGTGTTGGCATTGTTGTGTTTACACGTTGGATGCTGACACTGTTTCTCTTTGGCCAAGTATCATTAAACTTTGCTGTGTAAAACTTCGTCAGTCTCCGAAAACCTTCTTCACACCTGACAACTGGCTCACCACAATAATTTCTCAACAATAACCATCACTAAATGATAGTATCGATAGTTGTATCCATTAAGAATTGGATCGTTATACAGTCTCAATAAGGGTATCAATATCAATAAAAATTAATGATCGCCATATATGAGAGCCATTATTATGTATTCCTCTCACATTCAATTTTATTTTGATATTAAACCACTACATACATGATCAAGCTTTTATTGTGTATTAATGGACATAGTTAGGTTTTTGATTTGACTACTTCATTGAACAGTGACAAGAGTGGAAACGCTATTTTGAAACACTTGGTTAGTTTTGTCACTTTGGAGTTTACTAAAAGAGCCAGAAAAAAATTTGCGGAGGTTCCACACATTATCACGGCAGTTCAAGACATTCATTTGTTACATCCCACATGTGCCTGAAAACCAGCATACGTGGGAGAAAGTGGGGTGAGTTGTGCCAGGTTTATTCAAAGTGACTTTAAAGTGAGGCCATGACAGTAATGCCTTCAATTTAAGGATGTACATATGTTTCAGGATGTGGTGCATCCCTGAGAACAATAACTTTGGAACTAAAACAAATTGTTTCAGAAATATAGCTTTTGGGGAAAAAGTGGTCTCATAACACAACTTGCCCCTGGTGCGGGGTAAGTTGTGCCTTTGGGGGGATACTCTGGGGTAAATTGAACTGTAATGCTATATGAAAGCAAGACAAATACAATACAAAATTACTCATTTAAGGTTTATTTAGATATTGTCACCCTGTTGACATACATAGAACGCTGTCTGTCAATTATGTAACATATAAGAATAAAGTGACTAGGCTAATTTCTAATCATTCTATTGGGACTTAGGCCACTTAAATACTTAATAAAACTTCTCTTTAATAAAATAGTGCAAACTCAAACTGAAATCAGTGTTAGCTAAATTAAACAAATGGCAGGTAGGCCTAAGTCAAACACTGATGAGGCATGCCCATCTCCTCACTTCTCCAGATTATCCCCTGTGAGTATGTAGGTCTAGGTGGTCTGGATCTGGCGTACTACTTAACATCCCACTTGTAAATGCTGCAGGGGAATATAAACTTCTGCTCCCTTCTGGCTGTACCACTAAGTTTTTGGGGTGCAGGTGATCTCTTGAGCACATCACCTCTAGGGATGACTCCCTTATCATTGTCTTTAAAATGTAAAGTTGGGCTTTCTATCCACAGACTCCTTACAACTTTGCCTTAGAAACTTTGCGCTGATGTCACCACCCTCAACCTTCTCCTCCACTTCCACGTAGTAATAGGATTTGGTTTTACCAGCAAAGCTCACAATGAAAGTCACCAGCAGACAGATTCTTGTCACCACCATAATCATTCACTAGCAAGGACCACGCCACAACAATACCTCATTTAAAGGGTTAATGAATGTGCTAAATGTACAAATAGATTAATGGATGTAAAGGGGAATGATGGTGGAGAAAGGATGCCATCTGGATGCTGATCTGAGAGGCTGCGTGATGGGCGGGCAGCTGAGACTCAGAGTGGGTTTTGCTCAAGTGATTTGTTGAGCCCCCAAAAAAGAGTCTGATTATATTGTGCTGAGCCGTGTGTGTGCTTGATCGAGATCATTGAAGTTGTTGTGAATGTAAGAACAATAGGCCTGGGATGACCAACGGCTGAGGACCTTAATGGTTTGGTCGGAGATGCCTGACCTGGCCGCTGTGGAAGCAGCACCGATGCGGAAGGAATGGCTTGAATAATGTTCGGGTGAAATGCCTGAGATGCAGAGGATTCTGTTCAGATGTTTGTGGAACCAGAAGAAAGAAGAAATTCATGCCTGCCCAGTAGGTCTGAATGGTGGAGGAGCGGATTTTCTCGATGGAATGCGCGTGGGTGATGAAGTTGCAGATGGACGCGATGTCCGGGGAGGAAAATGGCAGCTATATGTGGCGTGAAACGCCTAAAGCGATTCCAGTTGGTCAAGTAGGCTGCGAGAGTGCTCGGGGCGAGGCTGCTGATGATGGCTTCTTGTGAGGTATAAGAGAGGTTTCTCAGCTGAGGATTTAGTTGAATGTTGTGGCTGAAAACGGTGGCACTGGTGTGGGGTGATAGTCCGATTCTGGAGCCAAGTGTCTGAATTTCTTTGTTTAAAATTTCGACTACTGCCGTGTTGTCAGAATGGATGAGAATGGACTGGAATGGATGAGGCGAACCACCTCCCCCCGTAGTAGCCGCCGAAAACTAGGGAAGGAGCTGTGTCGGTGTACAGCTGAATGTGTACGGCTAATAGCTGACATTTAGTGCATCTGACTGCTAGGAGAAAGTTTGAGAGAAGTAGGGAGATGGACTGTCTGCGGGCAGCGATGCCTGGAAGGATGTTGTCCAGGGTGATCCCTAAGAACTCGATGGACGTGCGAGGCACTAAGGTTTACTCTTTGGAGGGGAGGATGCCTAGCTCTTGAAAAGCTTTGATGAGTGGATTAAGCCCTGTGTGAGGGGGTGAGGATGGTGGAGTGATGACGAAGAAATCGTTGAGGAGGTGGAGTATGTAAGGAAGTCTGTAGTTGTTAGTCGAGATCCAGCACAGGGCTTTGGACAGGGAGTCGAAGATCTTGCTTCTGCAGCCGAAGGCAAGACGCACGGAAAAATAATAGGCACCTTTCCAGCGAACCCCGAAAGAACGGCAGAAATCTGGGTGAATGGGCAAGACTTTGAATGCACTGGTGATGTCTGCTTTGGAAAGCCAAGCCCCTTGACCTGCTGTGCGGATGAGGGTGATGGCGTGGTTAATGTTAGCGTATTGCATGGAGAAATCCGGGCTGGGAAAAATACTGTTGATGCTCGGAATGAGTGAGCCATGTGGGGAGGATATGTCTATGATCAATCTCTTTTTTCCAGAATACTTCCGGGTGGCGACGCCTATAGGACAGATTCGGAACATTGGAAAAAGGAGGCTTGTCGAACAGGCCTATCATGAAACCCTCTTTGACTTCTTTAGCTAGGAAAGAGTTGACTATTTGTGGCCCTGAGATGGACTGGCTACCTGTCCAGAGTGTACCCTGCCTTTCACCCGATGTCAGCTGGGATTGGCTCTAGCTCCCTGCGACCCTGTACGCAGGATAAGCAGTTGACGATGGATGGATGGATTTATAACAGATGTTATCTCATTGCCCACACAGAGCAGGTGTAGGCTCTCCTCTTTGTAATATACTTTTTATATATAACATTAAATCACAGGCACAAATCAAAGCACACAGGTCAAAGGCACAAATAAATAGACAAATGCATTAGTCAAAAAACTGGATTGTTCAAATGTCAGTGGGTAAAAGAATATTTTAAGCCTAGAAGGTCTGAGAAACAGGAGGGGGGCATCCCATGTAGGGCTTTATTGTCCACACTGACAACCGGTGGAGATTGGTCAGAATAGGGGTATGAAAAACATTCAGTGGTCTTTAGTGAGCTTTCTGTGATTCATCTTGTCTCGAGTCTGCTTTAAACAGACAGCTGCAGCAGTAGATTCATCATGTAAGTCATTTAATTCAGTTTCCCACGATCTTCCAGGAAGTTACCCCAAGTGTGGATTCAGCCCATGGACCTTATAAAAAAACCCCAGCTCAACATCTGGATGCTCTCTTTTATCTAGGCACGATCACTGAAGCTGCCTACAACTTGAAACAAACATGTAGCAGAACTGAACTCTCTTTCTTGGGGCAACAACACAAGTGCCTAAGACCCTACAAACCAGTTCAGTTAGTCAGCGCCAACCGGTTACCTTTATTCACATACAAATACAAATGAATGAAGCGGAATTTCTCACGGTCTGAGATGCTAAAAACAAAGTCACAATAATACAACTTGCATGACAAGACACCCATTCAATGCAACACAGTAAATAAATAACACTGGATGGGACCATGTGCTTTGTTGCTCATGCAGTGGATGGCACCAGGGTGTTCAAAAGTCTGACAGCTCGGGGAAGAAGCTGTTACAGAACTAGGCAGAGGCGGTGTTAATACTGAGGAACTTCCTGCCTGATGGCAAAAGCGTAGACAGGCTGTGTGACAGGTGAAAGGGGTCTTTCACAATGGCAGAAGCTCTGTGGGCACAGCGCTTCTGGTAAATGTTGTGAATCAAGGGGAGGTAGACCCCCATGCAAGGTCTTCTGTTCTGATGCTGTACAGTTCACTAGCCACAAGGCGATACAGCCAGGACGCTCTATACAAGTGATCATCAACTGGCAGCCTGCCCACCAAAGCTTCCCAGCCGTCCCACTGATGAATGTATTTGCGACATTATGAACTGGGCATCTGTGGCAAAATTCCAGTAAAAATGCTGTCACTGCTAATGCAAACATTTCCTACTGCTGAAGCTTAACATTAAACGCAATTAACAAGTTGACTTTTATTATGAAGTTGTCACAGGAAGTGTAAATGGTTTGTCAGTGAGATTAGTGTTGACCACCATCATTCATCAAAATGCGGTCAATTTTAAAATGTTTTGACAGCGGACCAATTTGAATTACTGCAGTAACTAATGCAACAGTCAGGTGCAGCCGCAGTGAGATGATCGATGACGAGCTGCAGGCAACATCCCGCACACCTTCACTTTCTTAGCCAGGTAAGCCACTCTTGACTGCTCACATACTGTAATTATGGAGAAAGACCAATTACTAGCTGATAATAGTTTGTGTAGCTGCCCCAGACTTCTATGACCGGCACTATTAAACCAAAATTGCTGTTAAGACCAATAATTACATGCATCACATGCACAATAATGTTGCAAATGCATTGTGTCAAACATATAGAAAAAAACCCAGTTGATTAATATTTCCTGTCAATCAGAACAGCTTTCTGCAGTTACATTTACAATTACAGATTCTAACCGTCATTCCTCCAACAATCTCCTTAACTCCTTAGTGAAAGTCTGAGAGCATTTTCTAATTAAATAAGTAAGTAAGGCTATATAATACAAATAATATGGCAAGGTATTACCATATTTTTAAGAAGTCTGGTCACAATGATATAGCTAATAAAAACATTAGTTTTGTGAAAGTGAAGATTTCAAACACTAATATGCTAATCAAGCCTAAATACATTTAAAAAATGTGCCTGGTTGGGGGAATTCTGGCCCTTAAACAAAAATAGTTGAGCACCCCTGCTCTACACTGTGCTCTACAGAAGGTGCATGATCCGCACGATCAGAACATGAAACAGCAAAGGACTGTGATGGAACCAGAGTTGTTCCCTGTCTGGCTAAATCCACAACAGAATCATCAGCAACTAGCACGTCAAATCAAATATTCCACCTTTTACAGTTGATTCTATTTTTATGATTAAATTCCTTGATTCCGTCTATGTTTTCAGCATTGCAGAAATCAAAGGGCCCTAAATTAGTTTGTCCTGCCGACAAGAATTCTGGAAGCTTATGTAAACCACTGCATCTCTCTAAGCCTTTGCTGTGTGTCTATCTTTCTCTCTCTCTCTCTCTCTCTCTCCCCCTCTAGTTTTTGCTTTGTGTCCTCTTTTTCCACTCAGGCTTTCCTGTGCTGGACCATCCTGGGACCTCTCCTGGCTGTCGGTGCCAGGAGAGAAAGCCAGACACATGGTTTCCCCAACTAAGGCTGTTATGAGCCTCATCATATTTTCTTTTCTTTGTTTTTGTACCTGTGATGTTTGGAGGATTCATAGTTGGAGCATCACCTAGAGCATTTTATATCCAAGCTGTTGTACTGTATCAAAGCATTCAGTGTAAATGTCACCCAGTTTGGGAATCCCTGAGTTTAGAAGATATTTTGTGGACTAAATAACTTTATTCAGTTATTCATGAGGATATAGCTCTATTTTTACTTTAAAAGATATATTTAAATTTTATGGGGGGAAAAATCCTCAACTTTCAGTGCCTTCTGCACTTTCATGTCATACAATTCAACAAAACACTGTCGAGTCCACACTATGTGGAACTCAAACAGAACTCTTTGTAGATGTGGCTTTTTGAATGCAACATGGAGAGTAAGAAATAGGGGTCATTTTATGGCTGGTACAAATTGCATCAGAGTAGAGACTCCGTATGAGAAACTGAATTTGCTCTCATCTGAACAACAAAACTCAAGACTCTGAATACAAATTGAGAGTGAGAGCTGAGGAGAATACAGTGCTCCGGCTCTCCTGATTCCACCAAGATTGGATGTGCCTTGTTTCCAAGTGAAGTGCTCGCTGCTACAATTCTATGCCCTTTGGTCCTCCCCTGCTAGTTCACTTTCAATTATTAGTTTTCTTCCTCTTTTTTTTAGCAGGGGGGTGGAGGGGCTGTTAAGGGGGAGGAGGTGAGGTGACCTGATATATATCAAATCAGCCCTAACAGAAGACAACTCATCGTCAGATTTCATTTTGATTAGACTCAGGCATCCGAGGGCCAGAGGAGCACATAGGCCTAATAACAGGCAATCAGTGAGGGCCACAGGTCAGGCTGTACACGCCTTTGTCAGGGTAATAGTGTTGAGACTGCGCCATGCTTCAATATGAGTTGTTGGCTTGGTAATCAGGCTGCACAGAACAAAGACTTGCTCCTCGTGGACGTAAAAGATAAAAATAATGAAGAGCTGCATGTATGTGCTTTCACAGACAATGATATCTGCTGCATTGTTCCCCTGAGAACATTTTTTTCTCATGCCTGTGCTTCAGAGGCCATGTTCAGCTTGTCTTACATTGTTTTATTTGCTTCATTTTCTGTAGCACACTGTTGTGCTGTGCTTGGACTGGAGTATCCCCATCCTGCCAACCAGTCCCTATAGGGCATTGCTCTACTATTGTTGAGCCCTGACAACTCACAGATAGTAAACCAGCTTGTGGACAAACACTGCTGCTCCTTTCACGTTCCAACTAGGATTCTGCTGGCAACAAAAGAAAGTCAGAGAATTACCTGTCACAGACACTTCAGGATTTTGGATATTTAGAATACAAAATCTAGGTCTTCAGGAATTCACTATTGAAATGCTAAAGCAGAAATCCTTTCCTGTGGGGTGTTAATATTCAAAAAAACAACTTAGTCACCCCTGTCTCTCCCCCACAGTGAGAATGAAAGAGCTTAGTAATCAAAAGCGTCTCCCCACATGGCCTGATTCTGGTGATTATAATGATGTTTATGTCACTTAGTCATTCCCATCACTTTTCCATATTTTTAGCTCTCATAGTTTTAGAGCATCAGTAGACATTGAAGTAGTTGAATCTACACTTGTGAATCAAACTGAGTGAGGATCATCTCCTCACTCAGCCGTGCAATAACTGCAGATCTGCTTATTTGGAGATCACTGGAGATATCCTGGCACCGGAGCAGTAACCACCTTTGATGCTGACTTGAAACTCTCAGATAGTGTATTTTATGTACTTCATAGTGTAAAACGAGACTAGTCTACATTAGTCTAACTGGCAGGGCCGTGCAGAGACGTTTGGAAGGGCAGGTACTGAAAGTATAAAATATAAAATAGGGCTCTTATATAGTATATTGTTATGTATTCTTTGCTTATATGCATGTGCTGATGCTTCTGTATCGATACATCAACAAATGCTGTGACACAGTTTTGAAAAAGAAACACAGGGAATACCCAGCTCTAGCTTTAAAACACGGTGGGCTGACATTACTTACAGGGAACAGTTGCTGTTGAGGGGTGTGTTGGGGATGTTGCTTCTGCTGCTGTTCTTGTTGCTGCTGATACTACTGGAAATAATCTGTGACTAGAGATATTATAACAAACATAGGAGATACATCAGATGATGACACAAATATATGACCGTGACAAGATGTTAGGATTGCTGACAGTGTTTGGAACTATAGCTCACAATGACTGGCCTGCTAGTAGTGATGCAGCCACTGCCAAGGCTGGCAGCTATGAGAAAATAAGAGGGAGACGCTCACAGATACTGCTGCACACGGAGAGCTGCAGGGAGTGAAAACACGACACCAGATTCAAAACAAGTGTGGGAAATAATCTGAGAAGGAAACAGCTGTCAAAGGAGGAGGTTGGCCAAAGCAGGGTTAAGAGTGAGACAAATCTATACACAGTTATGTGTGTGTGTGTGTTTGTGTGTGTGTGTGTGTGTGTGTGTGTGTAGGCAATATTGTGATAATGATTTTATATATTGCATTGTGAATCTGAGATATATTTTGATTGACTATATGTCTAATCATAAATCTAAATAAATAAACTAAGATGTGTGTGTGTGTGTGTGTGTGTGTGTGTGTGTGTGTGTTCATTCTGTTGGCCCGTAATAACCATGACAGACCAGCCTTTGCCTTTCACATTAACATTTCATGACCTTTTTCTGGAATCTATATAGGGCCATTTCTTCTTCACTATTTACTTTGATGTCAGGAATATTATTTATTTTATATTGACACGGATTTTATTACATGTATTTCCAGTTAGTTCATATAGTGGGTTTGCTGTTAAATCTATTTGAATACTGTTCTGAATTAAATGATCATTTTAAAAAAGGGCTGATAAGTAGGCTATAATTCGGAGGAATAAGTAATGAACCTGTCTTACCAATGTTGTTATAATTATTTTAAGGCACATTACGTTTTATTAAGTTACTGTACTAATCCTAGTTCAAGTAAAATATTTTTAGTCAAATTAAAAAAGACCACATCTCTCGAGGCCCGAAACTTTTCTCCCTCAAACAGCAAGAACGAAGTGAACAGAGCACCTTCTTTCTAGTAAAATACATCCAACAACACACAACAAGCACATTGCGGCAAACCCCTCTTACTGGATGAATCGGGAGAGCTGCTGAATCACTAACGTCTGAACGGGAGGGCTCGTCACGGATGAGGTCATCAGGTGAAAGGTCATAATGTGGGTTATTTTATTAACAGCGAAATTGTTGCTCATTCATTTTACTAATTGTTTCATTCAGCAGGTCTTTGCAAAAGGACCTTTACAAATTTAAAAATAAATAAATAAATAAAATTTGTCATTGACAAAACGCATTTTGAACAAAGGGCCCGAAGGGCAAAAGGGCAGGTGCTCAAGCACCCATTGCACCCCCCCTCTGCACGTGCCTGATTATTGGTGGCTCTGATGCCTGTATTTCCCATTCACATGTTGGCATGTGTACCTGGCTGCATACCCTGCCTGTTTGTTGTCTATTTTGTGTCTGTGGTCTATGTGCGTGGTGCCTTTCTGTTCTCTCTCTTTCTCTGCCGGCAGTAATGTTGGGGGCATGCCTACATTGTCTCCTTACATACCAGGGGCGAGTTCAATCTCAAAACGTTTGCACAGGTGTGCAACATTTTTGGATTGAACGACATGTTTCCCTGCAACATTGCGCAAGCGTGTCACAGGTGTTACCCAATCAGCTGCGACAAATTTGTAAACACAACGGTTTAGGAAAATTCAGTGTGCTTGCGTACACAGCAGGGTGTCCAGGGAACCACTGTTGAAAAAAACGTTTTGCTACGTTTTCTCTGCGCTGAACTCGCCCCTGATTCAAATTACACGACTGACCTTTCTATTGCTGTTTTTAAGGAGTGGCCATACATCCAACCCCCGCTGGATCGTTATGTCCAGAGTACTCATGTGTATGTTTAGTTTTTTTAGTTGCAAGTGCAAGAAAAATACATTAAAATCATCACATATAACTACATTACAAAGAGATAAAGGTATGTGTAAAAAAACAAACAAAAAACAACAATTTAGTTCCAAGTGTCATCAGTATAGTACCTATAATGAAATACTGCAATAAAATGAAATAGCGACAGAACTACAGTATATGAAAAATGTTAATGTAAATTGCTAGTGGCTACAAGTGTGTTGTGTTTGTTGTGAAATAAAAGATGTGTGTACAGATTAAATTGTGCGTATTTGCAAATCACACAGTATTTTTGTGGATATATTTTTTACAAACAACATAATACATGATCTCTGACATTGGACAAAATTCCACAAATGCGTAAATGTTCTGTACTTGTATAGCGCCTTTCTAGTCTTTTCGACCACTCTTTAACACACTACTTCTGCATTCACACACACATTCACTCACTGAGCCTAAGTGCTGAATCAGAAACTAACATTCTCACACTGGCGGAACAGCCGCCAGGCGCAATTCGGCGACACACAGCCTGGGGGAGCCGGGGATTGATCCGCCCTCCTTCCGATTAACGGCCAACCCGCTCTACCTCCTGAGCCACAGCCGCCCCCACGTGTAAAACCCACATGACCTACAAATTTACGAGATGTGAACCAGTCAATCAGTATTTTTGTGGATATGATTTTACATGACACACATGTAAAAATACTAATTTGTGAATATTAATTTTTTTGTTAATCTTAGTACATATTTGTGGATTGTCTTCTGTGGGTTACAAATATTAAAGTCCAATTATTTCAATCTTTCATAATGAAACATCTGCTAAAAACCTATGTAAATGAGTTCACCACAGGGTGGTTGTGGGTAACTGTGACCTCACTGTTTTGGTGTGAGGCCCATCTTTGGGCCAACTACTTCAGTTCTTCTCTCAGTCCATGAAGAGGGACCACAGAGAGAGATAATGCATCTGATTGTTGGTGGAAAAAACACAGCATTTTGATTGATTTTCCCTCAGCTGGAATGGGTTAGCAACCCGGAAGTTTCAATCTGTAAATCAATAACCTGTTGGTGATCGGTGGATATGTGAGAAAAACAAACTAAATTTCTATACCTATTTTGCCTCCTTTATTATGGTAATTGATGAAAACTGGTACAACAGCTGATGACAACCGATGACAATTTCGCTTTCAGATTTAGATTTTTTACCATTATTTCAATACATTTAGTTCAATTTTATTGATCTTTATTGTTACCATTCGTTTTTATTTACTACTGTTTGCCTGTTATTCTGATTGTTGTTATTAGTGTGACATTGATAACGTGACTAAAAAATAACTTCAGTAGCAGTTTTAGTGGTATGGATTGTAAGCGCTGAGAGGGAAGACATTTCATATGGATTATATTATATAAGGACACTCCAAGTACTGACCAAGGAAAATATGCCAAATCCATGAACATGAGTTTTTTTTACAATGCCTTATGAATAAATTATTTTCCACCATGTAAGTAATTCAGCTATGTAACTGTAAGCCTAATGTTAATACACACTACTCTCCTGAGTATCTAGCAGCCATTATAGCCTAAGATAATGATCTGGATGTATGCAGCAGTTCTTTACTTCCTCCCATTGTTTCCTTGGCGATCAACCCATTACTCTTGACTATTGCAACCCCAATGCTAATGGCAAAGGAGTTGAAAAAGAGAAATACATTTTCTGTATTTCGTATTACACAGATTTGTGAGACAGGAGTATTGAAATTATAATGCATAATCTCACCACACACCTGTCAGAGTGAGGTTATGTATTGCTGAGTGTGTGAGCCAGTGTTTTTATGTGATTTAGCTTTTAGATGTGTTAAGGTGATCAGCTGGCTGATGTGATTAAGCAGGATAATTGTTCTGCCAAAGTGATTGATTTGGAACTTTTCCACAGGGACTTCAGTATTGAGTGCGGTGGAATATGGATTATAGAGGAGTGGAAGCAGCTACTGTGGATCTATGTAAATTCGGCTGCACTCATTAATTATGGTGTAACCTCATGTCTGAAAGCATAATTTGTTTTAATTATAAGACATTTTCTCTAAAACAAATAAGCTGCTAGGTCTGTTATTTGCAGAGTGTTGTGCATTTTGACCTTTAGAGAAAATTCAATATCAAATACAAACAAAACATTACACTTAAGACCACATTCTTAAACTTGCATGTTGGAAACTCTCCCATGTCCTGTAGACCTCCTGAGGTTGCTTTACTGTCTCTGAATTTATAAGACCAATCAATAAAGTGATACATACATCCACCTTAGAAATAAAGTCTGTCCAGATGTTAGAAAAAGACACTGAAGCTATTGATGCAAATTGCAAGCTGGTAGCGGAGCTCCGCACCATGGCACGCTGTGTCTGAACATCCTAAGTGGTTGACTGGCTGATAGGAAGTGGGCAGTGCTTTGCAGCTCTTATGACTTCTGTATGTCCCCAGCATTAAACATTAAATCTCTGCCATCTAAAGCTGTATTAGTGAAGATTATCATATTGATTGATATCAAAATATCTTACTGAAACCTGGTCATGAAAAATATTTACGCCTAAATGAATATACTCCACCCAGTCATATTAATACTCTGACCAGCGGTTGCTAATCGCAGCCATTCTAGTCAATGCTTGTGAGTCCAGACGCAGCTGCAGCGCATGCCAGAATTGGCTCTCTGCTCTGCAGAGAATAGTTACCCGGTCTATTTTTGATGGAAGCTGCATCAAGCACAGAGCAGATTGAACTGGGCAGGAAGTCAGACACAGAACGACATAGAGAATCCAGACAATTTAAAACACCCTGTGGAAGTGAAAGTTAAAACAGACACAAACAGAAACTATTTAACTACATAGCCTACTCAATCATAGTAGAAGCACAAAAAGCAAACACTAATTACCAAATCAACAAAATCGTGTCAGCAAAATCAGGAAGGCCAAATGCTTTGATTCTGACATGCTCCTTGAGGGATATACAGCCTGAAGTTGACAGAACGAAACAGAGAGCTGTGAAGAAAACCAATGCTTGCAAAAGGTTCTTAGGTACGGATTGAATATGCATGAGCAGGCTTTGGGGGAATACATACGCTATCTTGGCTGCAGTCTGAAAGGAAGCTGTGTGATTCGAATTTCCTCCCCATAATGACAAACTTTTCTGGCTAAAACCCCTGATGGACACCATCAAGAACACATGCAAGTAATTTTATTATCCCCACAAAGACATGGCATTCAAGCAACAGAGTGGACTTTTCAATTTACAATGGCAAAAGCAACATCCCCTCTGGACATGGCCTGTCCTATAATGATGTCCCATGTTATCCCTGGAGCAACCAGCTGTTTCCCTTTCATCCCTGTGATGACACATGGATGAAAGCAAAATGCACGTCACAATGCTTGCCAAGTGGCTAGTCCGACAACCGTCAAAAACACCTATGGAAAACACTGAGCTGCAGCACACCTCTCTCCTCTCCCTTCCAAATACTAGCTACCCTCCAGGCAGTCATTGGACATAAAGTTGTTACTGTGGTGTAGAGACAGAACTTTATGGATGAAAGATACTTTTGTTACAGATTAATAACTCACCACTCTGAAACTCTTGCTCAAGTGCATGTTGCCAAGCTGGTCAGCAACATGAACCGCTGAACCAAAGCCCTGTTTACCGGCTTCTTGCCGACCCGCCCTTCTCTGCTTCTGATTGGCTAGTAGTCTTTAACTAGGAATTGCGCATGTGCAACTCCCAACAAATCATGTAGAGGCAAGTTGTATCACTCCATAGCTATAAGGAATCCTTAAACACAGGGTGAAAAGAGGAGCTGCAGCGATGTGCAGTATGACAAAAATATGGTGTTTTTTGAAAATCAAACCATGTAAATCTGTTCTGGTACAACCCCTTAATAAGATTTTGAACCTTAAAATGAGCCAGACAGGGCCTATTCACAGTGTCTGTGTTTGGTGCATGTCACAATGATTTGGGGGCCTTGGTATAGAATGAAGACATATTCTTTAGGCTGCAGTAGTCCCTGCCAGCAGGCAGGACGGCAAAGTGAAGAAAACAGCACACTCAGCAACAACCTTGATTCCACACACACCTTATGACGGCAGTACAGAGGTGAATGAAGACATTTTGTGTATGTGTGTGTGTGATAGAGAATGTTTACACAGTTGCATATGCATGTTTATGAGTTTGATAAATGAGCAAGAGAAAATGCCGCTGTTTAGAGAGAAAACTCATCTCCCTCCCTCTGTATCCAGATGTTTCTTTTAGAATAAAAGCTTCTTTGTTCAACATCTCCCACGGCCTAAGTACATCTCTCTACCTCAAGTACAAAAAATTAAGACAAATCAGGTCAAGGATATTTTAGACTGTTGCACAGCTGAAATGACTAACAACCCATCAACATCAACCCCCAATGCAACACAACACCTCTGTATATGTATTGAATGCTATCCTCCCCAACATCTCATCCTGGGGCTCTCTGATAAGAGATAATTGCCTCTTTGCTTATCTGAGGCCTAAGATTAGCAAGATGGTAAGGTCCTGAGCCCTCCTCCCCTGGACTAGCAGTGAACCCAGATAACTTTGCCTCAGGGACAGAAGAGACAGCATGAACAAATAGACATAGAGGACTATGATCAGATAGGACATTAATACTGAAATACATAACTCAAGGAGCTGCATGTGCTTCTTGTTGCTGTGCAGCATTAGTTCAGGCTTTACCCAAAAGACCAAACCTAGATCCAACCATACTCAATAATTTCCAACAAATTTCAAAATTGTTATTTCTATTTATACTGATGATAAAGAGGCCTTCTCACTTGTCCTTTTTATATTGAAACAGCAAATTCAAATCATGTTTCAGGATGCACCAAAGTACTAGGTCATGTACAAAGGGAATTAAATTACTTATTGCTTTGACATGTCATTTTGATTTTGTTGGACCTTTCTGCTGCTTTTGATACAGTTGACCATTACTTACTCTTGGACTTGTGCAAGGAATTCAGGTTAAGGCTTTAGAATGGTTTTAGTTGTATTTACAACAAAGCTCAGTATCAGATATGAGCAATCATTTTTCGTCATTATCCATTTTATTTTACTTTAATTATATACTGTTTACGCCTCCGCTGGGTTCTTAAATACAATTACATAGAAAATACAAAAAATAAAACACACTTCCCACTAAACATTGGACGTCGGATAGACGTACAAATCATGTCTATATTGGGTCCGTCGGTCCATGACCCATTCTGGACATCTATTCGACGTCCAAACTAGGTCCACTATTTGGACGTCCAACCATGACCTAACTTGGACGTCATCTTGACGTTCAACATTTGACCTTTGAACTTGGTAATTTTTTGGACGTCATTTGGACGTCTATGATGGTTGTAGAAAATGTACATGATTTATTTGTTTTATTTACAAATAGCGCCTATCAACATGATTAATACATATGAATACAGATTATTTATAAACAAACACAATTTATTATCTGTATGATTTAATTTAAGTTTTTTTTTCTTTTTGTTTTTTAATGTTCCTGTTTTTCTTTAACAGTTTTTATTTTATTTTAACTAGCCTAATCAAGTTGTTTATTTATCTATACATGTATTTTTTGCATTAATATATTTATTTATTTGGAAATATAATTTGTGGGAAATTCAAGAAATAATTTCATGTTAGCCTAGTGCTATGCCTGTCCACCTTATTCCTATCTTAAAAGTACCAACAGCAGCAGCAAAAAAAAAAAAAAAGTACAATATAAGTTCTTTGATCAAGGACTTTCAACTAAAAACCGAGAAGGGTCCAGCTGCAGCCTGCAGACCGTGAGATCGTGACGGAAGTTGAAGGAAGTTGAACTTCCATATATGGTTTGTCCCAGAAGCCACTGCGGACAAAACGTGATGACGTTTATCTCGGCTGACGTACAGTATAGATCCTAATGCAAACTACACCGGCTGGGTTGCCTTAAGACAGGAGAAGACAAGAACGTGAAACCACGGCCGATTATTATCAGGTTTGCATCAAGATCAGCCAGGGATCTGACGTGGAATCGTGCCAGGAAGAATGACTTTCTTCAAAATCATCGATACCACTTCAAGGAGGATCTCAGCGCTACCGACAGAGCAGCGAGGAATCTCCTGTGGCCGGTGGTGGAGAAGGCGCGAAAGGAGGGGTACTTCAGAGGGGCCAGAGCATACATAGATGGTAAAGAAGTGTAATTTAATTGAAATGTGTTCATAATTGTGCTTTGTCTTGTGACCTTGAATAAAGATAAAAATGGTGATATTGAATTGTATTGTGATTTATTTGTATGTGTATAACTGTAGTATTGTAGTTATAAGTTATAAAAAAAAGACGTCTAAATTTGACGTTAAAAAGACGTCCTCAAACGACCACATTTGGACTATAAATAGCCCTTATATGAAGGTTCCACCGACGTCCAAATTAGACGTGCGGTAGACGTCGAAAAAAAGACGTCATCTGGCGTTACAAAACAACCCCTTCAGTGGACCAAAAATGGACGTCCAAAAATGACACGAAAAAGACGTCACGCCGACGTCACGTTGCGCAGTGGGTTAATGATATGAAGAAAAAATATGATAATATAATACACGGAATGCATCTTCCTATGGATATACAAAAAAACAGAGATATAAAGGGATGTAAAATAAGATGGAGATTAATAATAATAATAATAGTAATGCATACCATAATCAATGGAATAATACTAATAATTATATTCTAATATAAATTAAGTTAAATTAAGTTACTGAGTTTCTTCTTAAAAGAAGTGTTGTGTAGAGTAAGTGCAAAGCAAAGTGCAAAAATAGTTTTATGCCTGTATCATGAAAGTGATAAGATTTTAGCTTTGTTTTACTCGTTTCAGCCGAGTATCCGGCTCAGCCGTAGTTAAAACCCCTCAACTTCCTCAAGAAAAACAATCTCTGGTTGGCCTTTTTACAGATGGAGCCAGTGTTGGCATGAAAAGTCAATTTATCATCCAGAAGGATGCCCAAGTACCTATACTGGCTTACTGTCTCTCGGTTTCAGTACTAGAAACTATACTGATTATTTTTTTGCCGCTATTGAAGTAATCTGCAGGCAGAAGCATGGCCCGAGACAACCTACCCGATGGATAGCAGTGCGCAAGCCGGGTGTGAGACCAGACCCAAAAACCTTGGTGTAATGCCTAATACAAGCCTAGTGACCAGCTAAACTGAACCTGTGTGTGTGTATGATTGAGCCTCCATTGTGTTTGTGCCCCCAATTTAGTCGCAATCGAGTAAGGAAAGGACCATTGAGTTGAGGACAGGATGCCACAGAAACAGAACCAGAGAGGCAAAACAGGATGACTGTCATGGACAACCCACACTACAGGGAACTGTCTTCCAAAATATGTTGTTTTCATTGAGAGATTTGGATTGAGCCATCAGCACCAAAAGCCTGTAAATAACTGTTTTTTTTTACTTCTAGACCCTTGAAAGTAGTTTTGTTTAAAACTGTTACTTTTTATCATTCGTAATCTTTTAAGTGGTTTGAAGGCCTCCTCCATGTATACCTCTTACGACACAGATACAGTAGCTCCAGGATAGCAGTGTTCATTGTTTCCTCTGACAGCAGAACCATGTCTGGTCTCATGGAGGTCTTAGCAACCTGCTGGTGAAACATGAGTTGTCCACCAACATCTGTCAGTCCTGTGCTGTGCTAAGAAGCCTGGATTCTGATGAAAGGGTTGTGCCTGACTTATCTCCTGTTTTCACACAATGGCTCTCATTTATCAAAAGTGTGTACACCAAATTTCCAGCGTAAACCTGGCGTACACCCAAACCACGGTGACTTTGAGATTTGTCAATATGGACGTTGGTGTACGGCACGCTCAAATCCTACGCCAGCTCAGGAGGTGGTGTACATGTACGCAAGTTCTGAGTTAGAGCCGAAATGCACAGAAATCATTTCCTAACATCACCAAACACACGGACAAACTAAAATACATGATATATTATCAACCACTGTAACAGAAACAACGTGTGAAACATTAATGTTGTTGTTTATATTTGAGCAACACGGACTTTATACAGCCTATTGAGCAGTCAAAACATGCTTTGATTTGTATTATCGTAGCTTTAGGTGCATTTTATTTGGGTTTGCTTTTAATAAAATGTGTATCTTCAAATGAAAAGGCTATGAGCAAAAAATGTTGTAAGGTAAATATATACTGCATACAAAAAACAAAGAGCATAAGCGGATGGCTTGAAGCACTGAGACTGGCTGCCAAAATGGACACAGCCTCACGCCCTTTAGGTGAGGCTGTTACAGACATGTCCCGCACAAGGCCCTGCATTTATTATAAGACAAACTTTATATCATGACAGCAACAGCGAGCACCGACACTCCCACTAAAGGCTGCGCGTCCCAGGACTCTGCTGCACGCTGATCCCGGTTCATGTGTGAGTCCTGGGTCAGTTCGTAAAGCCCAGTCATGGAGCAGCTCCAATGTTATGGAGCAGCTTTTTATCAGAGCAACATACTTTCATTTGGAGCTCATTTGGGACTTAACTTTGATGGGCGTTTTAGCAGTGCTAAATGTATCTCTTGGAGCACCACAAGTAGCCAATGTATAATTCTAGGAACAGACAAAACCTTTTAGTTTGCACGGAACGCGCTCCACAAACAGGTGGTACAGACGTGGTGCAGCTCATCATTGTGTTTGGACAATGTTTCACTCTGAACATAAAAGAAAAGTTACGCCGCGGATGGTCAGATCCAAGTCCGTGCGCGTCCAGACCCGTGTCCGTGCGTAATAGTCCCAGGACAGCACAGAGCACTATTTCCCAAAGCCATAAAAAAGAGGCCGACAGCCCGCGGTGGTCCCCCGGACTCCAGCACTGGCTCTCGGGCTAGACCTGAACTGTTTATGGCTCATCTGACTGCTCGTGTCCAGTTTTAAGCGCATTGAACATTTTGTCAAAAATGTGTCCAGCTTAAATCATCAAATAAAAAATTATTAAATTGTTTCCAAAAGAAAAATCTCATAATATTAAAATGCACAATATTATTTATGCCGGGGAGGGGCTCTAGTAGTGAAACTAAACATTTAATGTTTATTTAAATCTGTCAAGACAACATAATATTTTTGTTTCTTAAGTTTTAATTTGTGGATTTCCTGCTCCAAACCATGTATTCCTTGTCGTATTCTGTCAGTCCCTGCCGTGAAGTCGTGGGTGCGGCCTACTGAAGCTTGAATAATTGGAGGGATTTCATTGAAATTACGCACATTTGTAGCCGCCGCATTTATCAACACCAGGTGGTGCGTACACCTGAAATGCCAGGGTACACTCTCATTGATAAATCAGGTGCTGAGAACAGTGTAAGCATAATCTCACGCACAAAAATACACCCGTTTCTACGCAACAATGATAAATGAGGGTCAACGGGTGGTCTGCTTCTGGGGTTTGGACCACCAGCCTCAGTTGGTACATCCATGCCACATCTTTCAGCCACCTTTCCAGCTTTATACAGACGTTCTGGATTGAGGCCTTTTTGCTCAGGCTGCTGTCAACAAACTTTCACAAGATTTTTACCAACCTCTCTGTGATGGTCAGAATCTTGATTCAGAAAGACATTCTGGGCCACCCCATAAACTTTTTCCTACCCTTTCAGGATCTATCTAGATCCTGGGATTGATTATGTGTTGACTCTTAAATAGCATGTTCACAGTGACTGCAAATAGGATTACAGAAATGGTGTAGCATGTGATGATACCCACAACCAGTCTGTGCCATTGTTATGTTTTTGTCCCTGCTAGTGCTCTTGTTGTGGTAGTAATCCAACATAAAGTCGCTCTTGTAGGCATTGGCCAGGTCTAACCACAGCAAAACCAGGTCGCCCTTGATCTCTTCGGCCAATCTGCGAAGTTGTTTGACCACACCTGCATGTTCTAGACATCCTTGTACTCCAGGATCCAACGATTGAAAGAACTCCAACAGTCACCTAGACACAATGTTGAAAAACCCCTACCTTAATCTGACACTACTAGTTTGACTGCTCTCCCTTGTGTGTTCTCATGTCCGATTTGTATGTTCTGAGGTGGACTTAAAACTCCATTACATACAACAACGTCAGATATTACTGAATATATAGAAGTATATTGAAAACAAAATGTTCTTTGACATACTGAAGCAGAGCATGATCTCTTCCCTTGAGAGATTGGGCAACAGGGCAGTATAACAATGACCCAAAACACATCTCTAAGATGACCACTGTCTTGATAAACAAGGTTAGGGTAAAGGTGATGGACTGGCCAAACTCCGGCCAATGTCTCCAAACTTAAACCCTATTGAGCATCTGTGGGGCATCCTCAAACGGAAGGTGGAGGAACGCAATGTTTATAACATCCACCAGCTCCGTGATGTCATCATGGAGGAGGGGAATAGGACTCCTGTAGCAACCTGTGAAGCTCTGGTGAACCCCATGCCCAAGAGGGGTAAGGAAAATCTGGAAAATAATGGTGGCCACACAAAATATTGACCCTTTGGGCCCAATTTGGACACTTTCACTTAGGGGTTTACTCACTTTTGTTTCCAGCAGTTAAGACATTAATGGCTGGGTTATGTGTTGTTTGAAGTGACAGCAAATTTACACTGTTATACAAGCTGTACACGCAGTACTTTACACTGTAGCTTCAGTTTTGTCACATGAAAAGATATAATCAAATATTTATAAAAATGTGAGGGGTGTACTCACTTTTGTGAGATACTGTATGTGTTTCTTAACACTGCCTCACTAAGCAGGAGTTGTCTCTTGCAGTTTCTATGTCATTTTCCTACACCTTTCCTTCACTGGAGTGTCTAACCTGATAGATGCTTATTAAATACTGTATGTAAAATATGAAGCCACACCACACCTCAGCAGGATCCATGTTAGTTGTTTCCTGCTTGTGGTCCTTATCTATCTTAGAAAATGAAGTGAAATTAATTTCCTCCATTATATCAATAATACTTCTTCTTCTATCACTTAGAAGTATTTGGCACATGTGCTCACACACACATGCATGCCTTTACATGCAAACAAAATGGGTGTTTGCAATTTTAAATTCAAGACAAAATCATAGAGTGAATTAAAATTAGGTGTGTCCATACATAAATCACTAAGAGCTTTGGGCAGTAATAGTCACACTTTTAATGGTTTCAGAATTTAATAACAAAGATAATTGCTCACTGTTGATAGGTTGAGGTTTGGACAAACACTGTGTAACAGGACCACACACAAGAGCAGAGAAATGACTTGATAGAGCAATCTAAATTTAAGTCAGATGCTGAGAAGGGTTGTTAGTCAGCAGACTGAGGGTATTCATAAAGCAGAAAAAGACTTAGATCCACCTGCATGCCGGCCTTATAAGCCTGCATTGGTATGCAGCAACTGGTGGCAACCCAAATTAAAAAGGAATGTATTACACAGGATTTTACACTTGGCCGACCAGGCTGAAGAAAACTCATCAATCCAAAGAGTAAGAGATAACTCCAAAGGGAAGGTTGTTGGGTATGTATGGGATGGGGTGGGGGTGGGGGCTTTCTACTTGTTTTCTGACTGTCTGAAAAACATGCCAACAAATCCAACTATACAGAGCTATTTTCCATTGTTTTCTTTATTTATGTATTAGTTTGACCCTGAAATGCTCAATAAATATTTTCCAGTCACACAACACTCTTCTTTATATACAATTCAAATATTAGTGCTGTAGCAGTACTATGGCAGTTAATAATGTTTTGTTTGCTGGGAGGGACTCAGGAATGGTCTTGATTCTGGACCTGATTCTGTGCGTGTTAGTCTTGAATTGTGACAGGACTCAGGACTTGTTCATTTAGATTTGGGAATGGACTTGGGATGTGTTTGTCTTGACATGGGACATGACCCAGTACTGGCTGATCTTGAGATATAACAAAACTTATTCTTGATTTGGGACTTGACTCGGGTATTATTGGACTTGACTTGGGACTTTCTGACCATAATTCGTTACAGGACTCAGGACGGATCGGTCTTCATTCATGGAATTGTGACTTGTTCTTGACAAGGGATTTGATTTGGGAGTTGTCGGCCTTGATGTGTAAATTTTTATCCTCATGCTGCTTTATATTAAAACAGAATCATCAGATCATCGCTTTTATTGCGAAGCAGCCACAGGAAATGCACTAACCACAAGTTAGCAGCATACTTTGCTAGTGGAGCTATTGTGCACTAACAACGGGTGTAAAAAAAGATGTCGAAGATCAGATTCAGCTTACATGATTCCAAAACACATTGGAATTTAATAATATTACTTAAAACACACAGCAAACATTTTCCAAGACATTATTTTAGGAGTTCTAGATGGGTGGCTAGGGTGAATAGGTGCTCACTATTGTTGCCCCAGTGCCCCCTGGTTCATTTGTCAGACCATGGGCATTTATAAGATTGATTGATAGACAAGAAGACATCGTTGAAAATTAGGCCTCATGGCTTTTGAGGTTAAATACTTTGTGTTGTACCTGCTATAAATCAATTTCTTCCATGTGTCCTGAACTCCACTTCCCATTAATTAAAAAGGATTTGTGAGAATTAATTGGGGGACTTTGTAAGCCACCTTATCAAATGTAAATTGCTTATTAAGGCAAAGTAATTAAAAGGAAACCCACACCTCAAGAGCACTGTTCTGTTGTATTAAGGACCTCTACACACTTAGACAACAGGTTAGGGGTGATGCATGTTGCAAGATTTTTTCATTTGATGTCGACTCAATTAAGTCAGCCCACACAAATGGTAGGTGATCAGAGGCGAAAACTCCCCTTGCAGATTTGCTTCAGGGTTGTCTCCAAACTCCTTGATCTACACAAAGATGCTTCAATAGCAACTTAATTAGGTAAAAAAAATCATGTACTGTCAATCAACCCTGAGGGACAACTGAACAAATATCTGCACTCACACAAGCAAACACAGTAATTATACCACTGACTATTGTTGTAAGGGTGTTAATTTAGTGTCTTGAGAAACTGGAGCATTGTGAGCACTCAAAAATGTGCAGTTTTACTGTATTGGGGGGGGTACTGAGGGTTCCGGGGAGGTCCGGAAATCAGTCAGTGTATGGTGTGACCACCATTTGCCTCACAAAGTGCAACACCACTCCTTCATATAGTTGATCAGGTTGTTGATTGTGGCCTGTGGAATGTTGGTCCACTACTCTTCAATGGCTGTGCAAAGTTGCAGTCAGGTCAAGACCCCGGACAAGCATGCAGATGAGCTTCCCTGAGACGGTTCCTGACAGTTTGTGCAGGAATTCTTTGGTTATGCAAAGTGACTGTTGCAGCAGTTGTCTGGGTGGCTGGTCTCAGACGATCTTGGAGGTGAAGATGCTGCATATGGAGGTCCTGGGCTGGTGTGGTTACACATGGTCTGCGGTTGTGATGCTGGCTGAAACGCCTTTGGAGACAGCTTATGGTAGAGAAATGAACATTTGATTCATGGGCAACAGCTCTGGTGGACTTTTCCTGCAACCAGCATACCAATTGTACGATCCCCCATAACTTGCGACATCTGTGGCATTGTGCTATGTGATGGAACAGCACATTTTTGAGTGGCCTTCAATTGTGGCCAGCCTAAGGCACACCTGTGCGTGCTTAAGACCTGTGGGATGGAACTTCACTTTTCAGTGAATCCCACCTCCAGTCTGCATCAGTGCCTGTGCTCTGAAAAACCTTCACTAGAAACCAACCCTCAAGAAACCCTGCCCCTCTGAACCAAACCAGTATCACTCACCCACATCCTGATGAAATGGTTTGAAAAACTCATGTTTTGCTGTCAGCCCTCAACTAGACCCCACCAGCATAGTAAGCAAAACGAAGGACATGCTGTGGCATATATCCTCCATACCCTCCTTCAGCACTTGGATTCCACTGTCCACTTTGCCAGGGTTTTATTCATTTGGTCACCACTACATCACCTACCATCATCACCAACACCAGAGCTCTCAAAGGCTGCGTTCTAATCCCTTCCTGTATAACCTCTACACTGTCTCAGCCCCTCCACCATAACACAGTATCTCAAATATACCATGGTTACATCTCTTGGGGAATGTAACTCATTAATGGATATATCAGCCAATTCATCTCTGTCGAGGGTTTTGGTTGGTTGGTTGGTTTTAAGTTGTTTCCTATGTTTTTATGTAGTTTCTGGGTTTCACTTGTGTTCTGGTTTTGTTTTTCTGTCTGTTTCTTCCTTTCGAATGTTTTGTTTTGTGTTTGTAGTTTAGTCTGCTCCTAGTATGTGTTGTCATGTTTTACTTCCTGTACTTGTCTCTGATTGTTTCAGTGGGTTCACATGTGTCAAATTAGTTTCTCCCTAATCTGAGTAGTTAAGTGGTTGTCTTTCTTTCATTTGTACCTTCTGTTGGATTATTCACCTGTAAGTTTCACTGTGTGTTTGCAATAAACCTCAACTTCTCACCAATACCTGTTGAGTCTGCACTTTGGGTCCAAACCTCTGTGGAGAGCCTCAAGAACTTTGGAGTCACCCTTGACAATATTCTCAGCTTTGATCATCACACTACTGACATCTATAAACCCTGCCACAGCAACAGCATTGTGCCTGCTGCCATTACTGACGTTAACAAACTGTAGAAATAACACTCAAATTAACCCATGTTTTTTCCAAGACAAGGTAAATCCAAAGAAAATCCACCAAAACACAAAAGGCACGAGAAACATGGGAGAAAACTTTGTAAGTGCACTTAAGTAGTTTTTTATCCGGTTTTGTAGTTGAGTATTTCTAGGTATTGCAACTTACTACTTTCACTTTGCTACATTTCTAAACCAAGTAATGACGTTTTTCCTAAATATGTGATTCACTGTAACTTACAATGCAGTGTTCAAACCTACCTTAAATGAATATAAAATGCTGGAAAAATGAAAACAATGTTTCAGTTTGGACTGTTAATAATTGTTAAATATGCAGCCTGACCTGAAATGCATGAGAAATGGGTCTACAAACATTGAACCCAGGTGAGAAGACAGATTCAAACATTTAGTGGTGCAAAAAATACAAGTGTTGTAGTAGTAGGGGTGGGATGGCGCAATGGTTAAGACGCCCGCCTTTGGTGTGAGAGACCCGGGTTCAATCCCCACTGTGTCCCTGAGCAAGACACTTAACCCCTACTTGCTCCAGAGGCGTGCGACCTCTGTCAATTGCAATTGTAAGTCGCTTTGGATAAAAGCGTCAGCTAAATGAATAAATGTAAATGTAGTAATAGGGGTTGAGGACAGATGTAATATTTGAAGTTTATCTGTTCTCTTGTCATGAAGGGATGGGGTAGGCTTGACAAGAGTTTGGGGAAATATGTTATATAGTACAAAACCTGCATTACAAGAAAATATAGAGGACATAGGTTTTGTAAATCTGGTATTTTCCGGTTCTGACTTTGGTACTGACTTTAACAAAAAGTTAGCATTGTCTGCCATCTTGAGTCTCTACCATGACAAAAATCCTAGTGCAGCTTTGTTACGATTATGCACAGTATATAATAGGGCACTTATTATACAGGCAAAACCTGCATAATAAGTGTTTTTTATAACAAATAATAATAATTTTGTGTTCTATATTAGCTCCATATGCCAACTCCCATTTGCCATGCCCTATTCCAATATGATAATTAATGTAACATGTACATAATATGGACCATCATAGATTATGCATATAAAACACCAAGTGTCCATAACACCATTTTTTAATATTGCATTCCCAAGCAGTTGTTTTCTAAAATGAGTAAGGAGCTTGTACCAGTCCCTCCTCTATTAGGGCTGATACAGTTTGAATATTCTGTGCATAATTAGCTCCAAATTAGCTATTCCTAGGCTCTTTTAGTCAACTAATGTACATCAGTGTGAGTTTGAAGAAGACAATGGAAGGTCAAAGAAATATTGTGGAAACGCATCCATAGCCATACTTTAGCTTTCCTGCTGAATGCAGCTGGCAGTGTTGGAGCTATGAAGATATTCCCGCTCCAAACCACCAAGATGAGGATTCACAGCACTAGCACAGCTCATCGTGGGGATTTAAGACTACTCTTAAATGCGGAAAAAGTGTCTGCCTCCTGAAACCATACTGGGAACCTATTCCACAGTAGAGGATCTTGATAGCCGAACACTTACAGCTCTCATTCTACTTTTTGAGACTCTAACCAAAAGTGACCCTGCATTCCTGGAGTGCAGTGTTCTAGTGTGTAATAAGGTAATATGAGTTATTTAAGATAAGATGGTGCCTGATCATTAAAGCCTTTATAGATGAGCAGATGGATTTAAAATATTTTCTGGATTTTACAGGGAGGCAGGGAGACAGAAGCTTTTTTCCTACACTATGTTATCAAAAGTTTTGGGTCGCCTGCCTTTACATGCACATGAATGTTAATGACATCCCATTCTTAATCCGAAGGGTTTAGTATGGAGTTATCCCACCCTTTGCAGTTATAACAGCTTCAGCTCTTCTGGGAAGGCTGTCCATAAGGTTAAGGAGTGTGTTCATGGGAACTTTTGACCATTCGTCTAGAACCGCATTTGTGAGGTCAGGCACAGATGTTGGACCAGAAGGCCTTGCTCACAGTCTCTGCTCTAATTCATCCCAAAGGTGTTCTATCAGGTTGTGCACTGGTGCACAGTTGGAACAGGAAGGGGCCATCCCCAAACTGTTTTCACAAAGATGGGAGCATGAAATTGTCTAAAATGTCTTGGTATGTTGAAGAATTTACAGTTCCTTCTCTGAAACTAAGGGGCCAACATACACAGAAATGTACCTATGAACTGTGAATTGAGACATTTACATAACATGGAGCACATTATATATTCATTAAAAAGCACCCTTGTTGTTTTGTTTCTTGGGTTTGTTGGCATGGGCAGGAAAAGAGTTACACAACAAGGATCTGCAGCCCACACAACATATTGTTCATGTATAAGTCAGCGGAGGCATTGACAATTATGGGAACAGCTGCAGATGTCCTTGGCTGGGGGTTCTGTTTGATCCTAGTCCTGTCAGGAGGAAACTCCTTTCTGTTCAATCACTTTGTGAAAAATGAGTCAATTACCCCATTTCTTTGGGAAGATTCCCATTTTAGGTTAGTGGATGGCCATTTATCATCAAAGGTTTGGAGGCGCAGGTCTGCTGACCCTGCAAGAAATCAAAAACCTAACTCAGTTTCGGTCCTTTCCTTTAAAGTGTTAGTGTGTATATCTCTGTCCATAAGACTATGTTTGAGACATAGCTTACAGGTAATGCATGCTCTGAAGGCAATTTTCCCATGAACTGCACACTTTCTCTATCAGCATATGAATATGTCTTGGTGACTGACCTGTTTCATCTGTCACACTGTAACTTTGGCAACAGCCTCTGTCCTCTAGCCTGATTGTCCATGCACCACATCTACTACGCTGTTCACTGACCTTCTC
This sequence comes from Lepomis macrochirus, assembly GCA_024633595.2. Taxonomy (NCBI): domain Eukaryota; kingdom Metazoa; phylum Chordata; class Actinopteri; order Centrarchiformes; family Centrarchidae; genus Lepomis; species Lepomis macrochirus. The sequence continues at coordinate 26,137,992 of JALXJV020000023.1, read as the reverse complement.
TCAAATATGCATTATATTTCTTCGAGATCAAATATTAAAAGAGAGTGAATGACTCAGTGCACAGCACAACATTGTATGGAATAACACCAGTGACATTAATTACATCAGCTGCAGCAGCTGCAGTGAAGACGAGTCTTGAAAAAAGAGAATAAAACAAAGGGCAGCTGAACCTTTTCTTGACCTGGTAACATCATGAGTCAAAAGTCACGTGACCAATGGTGGCTGAAAATTGGGTGTGAGTACGTTAGGATTGTGGAAGTTCGATGGCTCTGTTTCATAATAGAAGTTCAGTTTACTTCACAGAAATGATCAAAATAATCTGTAAAGTCCCATGGTTGATTATAATTTGTAGTGTTAAACTTGTGTTCAGGATTGGCATTGTTCAGATTTTATCAATCCGACTACTCTTATCAGTTCTTTATCTTTTTTTCATTACTAAAATTGCTTTAAAAATAGTTTTAAAACAGAATACATTCTGAACAGGTGAAGAATTTTAAATATAACTAAAACCATAACTAAAAGTTGTTTCTAGGGGAACAGCAATGTTTACAATAGCATATACGCTTTGTACCACTTACCTATTAAACAGGTGTATAGATCAAGTATTGTCTTTTTACTTGCAATGGTTTTATTGCACGTACTTACAGTAACAGAAGCAACAAAGTTGCATGAGGCTGTGTCGCGATAGCCTATTAGCATCCAGTGTCTTCAGAGCAATGTTTGGAGAGGAACAAGCAGAGTGGTGGGAATGAACGTCCGTTGGGTGACAGACAGCTGCTGAGCTACGGGGAGCTGTTGAGGACAGATCCGGGAGCAGCGCTGCAGCTTTTGAACATACACGTATAAACACCCATAGTCAGTCTGGATTATGTTCTCGAAACTATGCTGTTTACCCGCTGGAGGAACTCAGAGTTAACTGCTTTTATTATTATTTTTATTATTTTATTATATACTTTTATTATTATAATTAATTCACTTTTTACTTTAGTTTTTGGGATTATAACATTTATTTATCTTGTTAGTGTTGGTGGGCACACAGATCTCTGTGGGACTACTACTTCATATTTATACAAAAATGGGCAAAACTGGACATTGCTTGCAAAAAGAAAGTGAGGAAGTTGAACTACCTGGTGAGTTCAAAAGATATGTCTTTTACTTGATTCCAGCTATATGTGTACTTTACTGTGAACAAGTTAGCATAGCATAGTCCCGATCGATCCAACCTCCATTCAGAAAACAACATTTTTTAAAGTTGTTCTGTTGACTTACTGACAGACCTGGAAAAGAATGAATTCATACTGCAATTCAATTACAGCAAAATGTTTAATTTGGGCTATTGCCATATATATTAGGGGTGGGAATCTCTGGGCACCTCACGATTCGATTCAGAGGGCTGCGATTCGATTATAAAACAATTATTGATGCATCTTGATGCATCTTTTGGTTTTTATACAGGATCCCTGGATAATTACTAAGCATTTAATTTTGCCCATTAAAATCCAAAAGAAACATCTTAATTAGCTTAAAAGGACTAGTTTGTATACCTAATTTACCATTTACCTCAGCTCCATGGTCCCTCATTTCTTTAACAATCAGCTGTCAGACTCCTCTGAAAACTGAAATATAATTATCAGGATGCACAGTATGTATACAGGACATAAGTCTAAGCTTCTGCCAAATGTTCTCAACCCTTGACTAGTAGGTTAGTTAGTAATGACATACAGCTGATAATTAATATTACTTCATTACTAATTTAGCTAACGTTACATAAATAAATAAATCTTTTTAGCACCTTTCATGGAACCAAAGGACGCTTTGCACATAGTAAGAGTGACAGAACAACAAAAAGTCATTCAGGATTGAATGCCTGGGTAAAGAACTGGGTTTTAGTAGATTTTTGAAAGTGTCCAGATGGAGAGCATTTCGGATCTCTGTGGGAAGAGTTCCAGAGGATGGGGGCTGTGATGCTGAAGGCTCTGTCCCCAAAAGTCCGGAGTCTGGTGTGGGGGGCAGAGAGCAAGTCCCACCCACTCACAGCCTTCACTTTTCCAGCCGTTGGGGAAACAACAGACTTTTATTAACGGACACACAGTGACCTGCGCTGCACATTTACTACCAGAGTGCAACTTACTGCTAATATTTTTCCTCCGCTAACTTTCACCCGTTCTGCCGCTCACTCTCTCTCACTCGTCCTCACACACAGGATACGCAGAGAGCTGCTGAGTGTCGAGCGTCACCATGCTCGCGGTGTGCGACTTAAAATAATTACTTGCGCATTGATATTAATGATTCTGTGACACCTTGGGGTGGTTATTCATTCCACAGCGGTGACGAATACAGTGGAACACTGGTCTCTCTAATGTGTGCGCTCCACAGACGGTCCGGGCGCTGCGGTTCCGCGAGTTCCAACTTTTGCGTTCCGTCAATATTACGTTATCAATTAACATTTAAATAATCAATTTTTAGACATTTGTTAATCGATTAATAATCTTCCACGTCTGCATTGCGATGCATCTAAGAATCGATTATTTCTCCCACCCCTAAAATATATATATATATATATTAGTGGTGGGCCGTTATCGGCGTTAACGGCTGCGTTAACGTGAAACTCTTATCGGGCGATTAAAAAAATATCGCCGTTAATCTATTCTCAAAGTTGGGTTGGGAGCTGGGTCTATACTACGCAAGCTATGATGACTTTCACCTTGATATCTTAGCGCAGATGTATACCGAATTGCACTGAAGGGGGCGAGAACAAGTCTTCAAACCTGTGTGTGTGTTCCATTTACCTCGGAGGTCGGAGCTGGGAATGACGTCACACCCGAGTTGACGGCGTTCCGGTTACAACCTCGCTCGGCCAGCTGTTGGTTTACAACTAGCCAGGTTAGTTATTGATACGCCGCCTGATTAAAAACGCATTGTGCGGTATTTACTCACACTAACTGTAGCAACACGTCCACAGACAGCTGTTGGACAGCACTTTGTGTACGAACATTTCTGAAGCCGCCGGTGTTGTGCCAAATTCTGCCTGCCTGCCGACAATCGCATTCACCTCGCGGGTGCTAACGGTCATCTATGCTGAGAAAAGAGGTGGATGCAAATCTCGGCAGGGAGCCTACAAAATCTGATCTGCCGAATTATGCATCCACCTCTTTAGGTCCTTCTCAGACACTTTGCTGTGCTCATTGATCAAACAGCTTTATCGCCACATATATGTACTGAATGTCAAGGAATGGTCCTTCTAGCCTAAGTGTATTAAAATATTAAAGACTCTAAACATTCATAAAATATATACTTCAAATCAATTTATCACCATTGATTAAGTCCACAAAGAATTTTACAGCATTTAAAAGTATTATTTGAGGTGCATGCAATTCTCGGCAGGCAGGCAAAACTCGGCACAACACCTGGTTTGCACCTTGTGCAATGCGGAATTAGTTTACTGTAGGAGTTCTTACAGTCTCAAGTAGCCTACCACCTAAACGCAAAGCACATCACACGCTACACACAAGTACATCTTACTGAACATGATTTATTTTCATCACCAATTATCATAGTAGAACAGCTTTCTCAGGCAGTTTGTGATGCACTTTGGAAACAGGAGATGAGCCCCTGGTCTAATGCGCCACCTGGCTTGAAACCCGTTCGCACACATATATTAAATGCCTTCGGCAGAATTCAAATGAGCCATTTTAATCTAGATTAATCTAGATTAAAAAAATTAATCTATGCCCAACCCTAATATATATATATATATATATATATATATATATATATATATATATATATATATATATATATAAACTGTATATATAGCTGTAGTAATTCCTGTTTGTGTAAACCTGTGCCAGTCAGCTAGTTGATGTTATTACTGAAATTCATCATGATTGCAGGGTTCCCACCTGCTTCATAGCCACGCATCATCCCTGTACGAAAAAGAGCTGCAGTCGCTTGTCTAGTCTTCTCATCCAAGTGCTTTGAAAAATGGATTTTCCAGCACATCAAAAACAACTTCCCAGCTAGCCTGGCCCCTCATCAGTTCTACAGAGGATCTCCACCGCCCTTAACTCTACCTTCAGACACCTACATTAATACAATATGGTTAGCAAAATTGTTTGAGTGAGAAATGAATCAGGAATGACCTGATAAGTAATTGTTAAAGAGTTGAATATCTCAGAATTGAAGAATATATAGCCTTGAACCTTAATCTCATTTCTTGAGAGACCTGATATTTGTTTGTACACACATTGTATACACATTATTATTATGTTATATAGAAAATCTTCAAAAATATCTTCTGAAAATATCCACCCTCAAAGGAAATTACGCCCTTGAATGTTTCACATGTACACCATCAACTGTGGTGATCTTACAAAGATGATCAATGACTTTGTTTATAGTTTCGTTGTCAAAATAGACTTTACAGAGAAGAAGAAGACATACTTTATTAATCACACAAGGGCACATTTGATGTTTTTCACTTTCACATAACATGGGCAGATGTTTTGTTTTTTACAAAGTGACTGCTAAAATAAGTGAAAATGGCTAATAATCAAGCATACATTGTTTTATTATTGAGATTCAGTCACTATTTTCCATTTTTGTATGCACTGTTTATGCAATCTTGCCCCAGGTGTTTTTGTATATGCTAAATATAAAATTAGTCTTGGATTCAGGGTGATGTAATGGACATTATGCAAAAATGTTCTAATGACAGAGAAATATATTAAAAAGATAGTTGCATTTATTTTTTTAATACATGAAATCCGCAACATGACACTGCTCTGGACTTGGATAACTTGTGTATCACATGTATCACTTTGACTTTCAGAATACATATTGTATTCTCAGTGTGTTTGGTCCAATGGGTTTCTTCTGACATCCTAAAGTATGTTCTTCACTAGCAGAGGTAAGAAGGTATCCAGTGCCTCAGGGTGCCTTCCTTGTTGCTCTTCCCTCTTGAACCTTAATTGTCAGCTAAGAATCATTGTCTAAAGAGTTTGGCATGAAAAAAATCAATGTTTTCCCAGGACATGATGCAAAGCATCGATCCTATCCAGTCTGTAAGCTTGAATATCTTGGTTTAGTCTACCTACTGGATGCAAGCATACACAAGTGCACACTCACACACACGCAATGCAAACCATTCTCCTGACACTCCAGATGAACCAGTGAGAGCGTTGGCTTCAGCAACCCAACACAATCAGCACGATTTCACTAAAGATTGACATGATGGCTATCAAGGGAGTACTAGTTGAATAGCATGCAATGAATAATTTAACAGTCAGACATGGTAGTAAAGACAGAGGGGTAGCATGGCAAATTAGTGGATGTGTTCTTTTCTTCATGAACTTGTTTTTGGTTTATTATGCATAGCATCATATTTGGATTTCCCCATTCTCAGTGAAGAGTCCCTGTAGTTTGGCACTCAAGGTCCCAAAAGCAGGCTACTTTAATGAATAGACAGGCTTGTGTTCTGCTGCTAATCAGGGAGAAGAAGCATTTTTAAAAGAACAACGACACAGAACATTCAAACTCCACACAGAAAGGCCCCAGCTGCACAGATGGTTTCTGTGAAGTGGTAAGGTTAACCACTGTCCTGCCCCATAACAACACTATATATATATATGTCTCCAGTGTTGGGCAAGCTACTTGGAAAATGTAGTGAGCTAAGCTTTTAGCTACTCTACATTAAATGAAGCTTCACTACACAGAAGCTACCCCCCAGTGAAATGTAGCAAGCTAAGCTACAGCAACGTGGCAAAAGTAGTTTAGTTACATCTAAGCTACTTTTAATTGTTTAATAGTTTATAGGCCATTTATATATAAATATTTATATACACACACTCACACACACACAACATAGGCCTAGTTTATATTGAAGCAACTTCATTCCACAGTAGTAACAGAAGAAAGACTAAGAACCTGCTCCAATGTGTGAGAGAGCTAAATCAGACACAGAAACTCTCCTACTTCCTGCCATATCATTGCTGCTAAATGTACTTCCACATGCAACAAACGGAGAACCATTGTTGTTTGTATAAAGCAACTTAATTATAATATTATTAATTAATTTAATTAATTAATTAATTATTAATTAATTCTATATTTTTTATAGTTAATATGTGACTTTGTGCTCTGGCAACATTGCAACCTTCATGGCAGAAACATTCATGGCAGAGAGAGAGCGAGGGAGAGAGCAACTCCGTCGCACGTGTCTTTATTCCCCTGCAGTAAAGTCGCAAACATTAACCCAAGGATCGGTCCGTGATGTCACCATCACAGGGAAGCGCTTCTGCCGGCTGCACATACAGGTCCGTCTGTGGCGGTGGTGTCACTTACTGATCCATCAGAAATGCTTGGGAAAATGTAGCGTGTGTGGAAGCTACCGCGCTACTCGGTCAATAAAAGAGCTTCATTACTGAAAGGCTATTTGATTCAGAAAATAGTGACGCTACCACCAAGCTACTGAGAAATGTAGTTAAACTAGTAACGATGGTACTTGTAGCGACGCTGCTGCCCAACACTGTATGTCAAACACTTGATCTAAATCTACGGAATCTTATTTACACGTGTCCAATTTTTATCATTCATTTTCTATGAATGCAGTGAACAAACGCGCTCTGTTTCACAATGTTAAAGCTGTATTAAATGATTACGTATGAGTACGAGGACAGAAAACTTCCAGAGACCAAAGGACTGGAGCACAATGCCCATCTTTAATATTGTACGTTTCAACACTACGTCTTCACCAGTCAAAATGTACAAAGACACAAGGCAAACACATATAACAGGTAACTGCCATTGAATTGTTCATTGAAATGTAATGTAATGGAAATGGATATAAGAAATACCTCCCTGAAAGGGATATTTTACCACTGGAAAGATGGTATTTTCATAAAATTGGGATTTCAGGTGGGTTGCATATTCTACCCACTACTTAGGGAAAAAATGGCTCTAATTGGCCACATGGTGGTGCTATAACAATCAACTTTATGTTTTTGCAATTATCTCGAAAACAGATTTGTTTAGAGTCCAACCTCCTGCATCTGTTGGACTTCGGCTCTACAAATGTCAAACTATGCAACTTTTTATCATGTTTCTCAAAAACCTATTTTTGTAAAACCACCCACAAGCGCAGACCAAAAACAAACAAGACAGGAAACACGCTGAAACAGCACTCAAGGCAGAGCCAACCAAGCAGACTAAAAAAACCTGATAATACAGACAGACTCCAAACAGGAGTTGTAGTAGCTGTATGAAATGTTTGGTTAGCATTAGCAAGAACGTCATGCAGCTCTGCTATGTCTTTAGGAGAGTGAACAGTCAACAATAAAGCTAGAAATAAATCACATTATTCACAAATGGTAACACTGAATTATATGTGCAGCATCGTTTCCTGTCAATCCCTCATGCATGTTAAGGCAATTTGGATCTAGTGTAAGAATGGTGGACTCTAACAGTCCACTAACAATGTTAACAATTGTAATTACGTCTGTCCCCGACTAAGGATTGACATTGTCGAATCAGAATTGTGAAGTCCTGCCTACAGTCAACTGATAGGCGAATTATGTGTGTTTTTGTGCACAGCAATTGCGAGCAAGGGTGGGTGGTGAAACACGGTAGCTGTGCCTTAATTTTGAGAAGCTGCAGAGCTGCAGTCTCTATTCATTATCTCTTAAACCTACACTGTAAATTTCCAGCTAAACTGAGCCTGTCATTCACCGGTTAGTGCAGAGTTTTGCATGTCGTGTTGCCCACAACTGTGTGCACGTCACAATTCCTTGTGGGTTTGTTTCAAGTAGCCTGCTATATTATTCTTTGTGTGGTTCATCAATGGTGATAAATTATCCAAAAATCCCATGAGGTGCGGACAACTCGGCTCTATTGTAGTTTAGTGACTTGTTTTTAAACAGACTCCTTACTCGTTTTCCACTTCTTACTGTCATCTTTTGGAGGTTTGCGACTCACCACTAAAGGAAAAAACACTCACGGAGATCTTTGAATTCAGTTTATTGATCGAAAGTTAAAACAATTCTCTGTTGTTTACTTTCAAAAAACATCAAAAATGTAACTTAAAGAGGTGGTATTATGCTCAGTTTCAGGTTCAAAATCCACAATTTGGCATTTATGCAGAATATTGTGGTTATCAACAAAGTTGACAAGTCGTTTATTAATGATGTTGCAGAATATTTTTCCCAGGTTACTGGATACACATATTCCTCTGTAGTTATTTGGGTCATATTTATCTCCAGATTTATGGATTGGGGTTATTAAACCTTTGTTCCAGATGACTGGAAAAGTTCCAGTTGTTAGAATAGTATTGAATAGTTTTAGTATAGCCAATCTGATTTTATGGTCTGAATATTTGATCATTTCATTCAGGATTCCATCGATACCACAAGCCTTTTTTCCTTTTAGGGACTGGATGAATTATGTTAATTCTTGTTCTGTTACAGGGTAATCTAGAGGGTTTGGTTGCTTTTTATCACCGCCTCCAGATTTTTCCATTTTGTGAATATCTTGTGCTGATCATCATTTTTTGTAATATTAATGTATAGTTCACTAAAGTGATTAATCCAAGTATTTCCATCTTGGATCGCCAATTCATCCTGCTGGGTTTTGTTCAATTTCACAGAGCTGGTTCTTGCTGTGTTGTTCTTTCTTAGTTTTTAGGGTGTACTTGTATTGTTTCAGCGTATGTTGTAGTTATCTGGGTCCCTATGCTTTTCATTTGATAATTTCCTTAAAGATTTCCTTACATTTTTGCATTCAGTGTCAAACCATTTGTTATTGTTCATTTGTTGAGGTTTTTTTTTTGAGGCTTTCAAATTAGAGAATGAAGCCAGATGATGAAATGTTGAATTGATATTGTCCACAGCCGAATTTACACCAGAATTATTCTGGGGAAATGTTTCAGTTAGAAATAAATGAGTTAAATTGTGGATGTTTTGATTTTCCAGTGCCTTTTGGTACGCCCCCATGCTGTCTGGGGTCCATCTGTATGAGTATGTACTATTAAACAGGTCACAGGCACTAAGGGCTCCAGACATAGACTGAGCCCTTTTCAGGTAGATAGTGATTTTGCTGTGGTCTGAGAGGGGTGTGAGATGGCTGACTGTGAAAGCTCTGAGAGATATTGGATCTAGATCTGTAATGAAATCTACCGTACTACTGCCAAGAGCTGAACTGTAAGTGTAGCGACCCAGAGAGTCCCCTCGTAGCCTGCCGTTGACTCTGTACAGACCCAGTGTACGACAGAGCTGTAAAAGCTGCATACCGCTTGTATTAGTAAGCTTGTCAAAGCTCTTTCTAGCAGGACATTCAGGGAGGGGGGAAGCAGGTGCTTCCAGGTAAGTGTTTGTCTCCCTGGGTGTTCATAGTGTCAGCTCTTTCCCCTGTTCGAGCGTTCAAGTCCCCACAGAGTAATACATTTCCCATGGTTTTATAATGGTTAACTTCCTCCTCAAGAATGGAGAAAATATCTGGGTTGTAGTAGGGGGATTCTGAAGGAGGTATATAGATGGCACACATGTAGAAATGTTGCTCGGCACGAATCATCTGTTTGTTAATTTTCAACCATATATAAGATTCTTCTTTTTTAATAACTGTGATGGACTGGCTCAGTTCTGATTTGCCTCCTCTCAGTGTAGCCGTGAGGACGACCAGTGGAAACATCTTCTCTGCACCATGTCACCTGTAAAACTATGATGTCAGAGTCTTTTAACTCTCTATTAAAATCTGGATTTCTGCTCTTTAAACCAAAAGCTGATGATCTCAGACCTTGAATGTTCCAACATGTTATTGTAAACAATTTCATCTCCAAGAATAATCTGTCCAAAAATTAGACAAACACCTTAAAAAAACAAATAATAATAATAAACTAGATATTAAAAATAATACTAGTAATAAATGAAAAGAAAAAAATGTGTAAAAAGTGTAAAAAGATGAAAATAGTGTTGTAGGTAAATGAATAAAATATTAAACTTTAAGTGACATTTTAGAGTGTCTGTGTGAAATACTGTTAAGAATTGTCCTTATATTATTATCTGTTTAAAATGATCTAACATGCTAAACTATGAATTATTGTGGTGTAAGAGGTCTCTGCTCTTCCACCATGTAGCTATATGAGGCGAGAGCAGAGCAGGTTTAGCATGTGTAATATGTCTTTGAGTTCACCAGAGGGGGCCGGGGCTGTGGATCTTCTCACCGCTGCAGCATAGTTCAGTCCAATAGGCTGCTGCTCCTGTAGTCTTGGTTCTGCCGTTGGGATGAGGGGGGGTATAGGGCCTCCAGGCTGGGGGGCTCTCTGGCTGGGTACCCGTGGCCAGTGTTGTGTTGGCTGTGGGTTGTGATGTTGGTGATGCGGTGGGTTTGGTGGCCTGGCCGTCCTCTCTGATTGCCGGGGGTAGATGTATAGTGGAGGTCTGGGTGGTGTGGATGGTCTTGAAGGTCTAGGAGGTCCTGGAGGTCTGCGTGGGGTCTGCCTTGTGTGGTTACCCCTTGGAGTGGTAGTAGGGCTCCTTCCAAGAGCAGCCTCCTTCAGGGTCCTAGCAAGGGTGGGGACTGCATTTCTGTGTAGGTGTACGTTATCATACAGGCAGTCCAGGTCCAGGGTCGGATGGTGGGCCAAGAACACGTTGGGTTTGAGGGCACAGTCCCTGGAGAGGCTGATATTCACACTGTGAATGGTGTGGGGGTGGAAGTCTCTCCTGTGCAGCAGAGTCGATATGACTATCTTGCTGGTAGGGAAATTGGTGGAGGCTTGCTCAATGACTCTCCTCAGAGAGTCTGCCAGTCTGTCCTGCTGGGACCTTAAGTCGTTGGTGCCTGTATGGATGATGATGTGGCTAGGTGAGCCTAGCTCAGGCACTGTTAGCAGCTCCAGGGCTCTCCTGGTGTTGGGGCACCAGATCTTCTCCGTTCTGTGCCTTGGGAATAAGGTCTTTTCATCCAGGAACTTTCCATTAGAGTCCATGAGGAGGACAATGACAGCCCTTCTGCCTGTGCGTGTTTGTTCAGACTCAGCTGTCTGATCTTGACGTGGAGCTGTGGTGGTGGTTTCAGGTCTGGAGCTCCTAGCTGGAGGCTGGCTGGAGGCCGGGCCTTGGACAGGTGCAGGGGTGTGACTGGCGTCTTGGCTTGGGGTATTTGTATGGAGGCAGCTGGTTGGTTCAGGGGGGGGATTAGAGTCTGCATCAGGCTGCATGACAGGGGGAGTCCTCGAGGAAAGGGCTGCGTTGTCCTTCAGCAGGTGTAGTGGGAGTTTGGCTGGATGTGGTCTGGGTCTGAGAGGTGGGCACAGGGGGTTGTGTGGAGTTCAGTCTGGCTTGTAGACTGAGCCTGTCCCTGTTCTGTAGCTCTTCTCTCAGAGTAGCCAACTCAGTTCTGCAGTTGTCTCTGTCCTTTCTAAGTTCCTTCACCTCCTCCAGCTGATCCAGCTGTCTTCTCTCTCAGCTGTGAGTTGACACTGCCCTGTTCTTTCTTGTCACTGGCAGTAGGAGAAGTCGGCTGCTGATGGTCCAGCTGCTCTCTGATCTATATATATATATATATATATATATGGACTAGAGCAGAAAACTTGGATCTGATGCAATGCTACTATACAAGCAACCCCAGTGAGAGGGGTTATATGCAGAGATTATGGGATATATGGATGCTTCGAAACCCATCATCAACACTGACAAAGAAACAACTCCTAGCTCAGTGTTCTAACATCCGCAAACGGCAGCTCCTATCACAACTAGAGATTGATGAGGTACAACAAATATGCTACGGCAAGGGGGAGCCAGGACGACAGGTCAGCGGGGAGATTTCATCATCATCCCCACACTCAGAGATTGGGTCCCAAGCCCCAATAAGCCCTTACGGCACAGAACTCAACATAAGGGCAGCTGACCTACGAATGAAGATCATAGCCAAACTGGACCCCTAGTACAACGACCAAGACTGCCAAGGCTAAGTGACAAAGTACCCTCTGAAAGTCTGCTAGAAGATGTGAATGCAGCACTACATACTATCCCTACTAAAGCCATAACCGAGACCAATGAGCTGATGTACGCCACAGCAACAGTGATCCTAGAGATGCTTGGCTATAAGATGAACACCACAAGCCACAAAGAGCATTACCCCCCATGGAGGAGAAGGTTAGAGGCCAAGATCAAGGCAACACGAAGAGAGGTTAGTCAGCTCTCAGAGCTACAGAAAGGTGTAAGGAAGGGGTTACCTAAGAAATACAACAAGCTGTCGATACCTGAGGCTCTAGAGACTGCCAAACAAAGACTCACCGCCCTGGCCACCCGCCTAAAGAGATACAAGGGAGAAGCAGAAGCCAGGAGAATAAACCGGATGTTCTCCACCGAACCATCCAAAGTGTACTCTCAGTGGCAGGGTAATAACACAAGATCAGATCCACCCAGGGCTGAGACTGAACAGTACTGGAAGAACATATGGGAGAAAGAGGCATCCCACAACACCAATGCTCAGTGGCTAGTGGATCTAAGAACAGATCACAGCAATCTCCCAGAACAAGAACCAGTAACCATTACAACGGCAGACATCCAAGAAAGAGTGGCAGGTATGAAGAGCTGGACAGCACCAGGCCCTGACATGATCCACACCTACTGGCTGAAGAAACTAACTGCACTCCATGAACGCCTGGCAGTACAAATGAACCAACTGCTGATGGATGGGACCCACCCAGAATGGTTAACCCAAGGACGGACAATCCTGATCATGAAGGATCCCCAGAAGGGAACAATCCCATCCAACTACCGGCCAATAACCTGCCTCTGCACAACATGGAAGCTCCTGTCAGGCATCATAGCAGCTAAGATGAGTGGGCACATGGCTCAATACATGCACAGGGCCCAGAAGGGAATAGGCAGTAACACCAGAGGAGCCAAGCACCAGCTACTGGTGGATAGAGCAGTCACTCGAGACTGCAAGACCAGACAGACCAATCTGTGCACTGCCTGGATTGACTACAAGAAAGCCTACGACTCAATGCCACACACATGGATACTGGAATGCTTGGAGATGTACAAGATCAACAGGACACTAACAGCCTTCATCAAGAACTCAATGAAGCTGTGGAAAACAAGTCTGGAAGCCAACTCAAGGCCAATAGCACAAGTCACCATCAAGTGCGGCATATACCAAGGAGACGCACTATCCCCGCTGCTGTTCTGCATAGGCCTGAACCCCCTCAGCCAGATCATCACAAAGACTGGCTACGGATACCGATTCCGAAGCGGAACAATCATCAGTCACCTCCTCTACATGGATGACATCAAGCTGTATGCCAGAAATGAGCGAGACATCGACTCACTGATCCACACTACCAGGATCTACAGCAACGACATTGGAATGTCGTTCGGACTGGACAAGTGTGGTCGCATGGTATCAAAAAGAGGGAAGATGATCAGAACCGAGGGGGTTGAACTACCAGAAGGCCACATCGCAGATGTTCAGGACAGCTACAAATACCTTGGGGTGCCACAGGCTAATGGTAACCATGAGGAGGCGGCAAGGAAGACCGCCACAGCCAAATACCTACAAAGAGTGAGGCAGGTCCTGAAAAGCCAGCTGAATGGGAAAAACAAGATCCGAGCCATCAACACATACGCCCTGCCAGTCATCAGATACCCCGCTGGTATAATAAACTGGCCAAAGGAGGAGATAGAGGCTACTGACATCAAGACAAGAAAGCTCCTCACAATGCATGGAGGGTTTCACCCCAAATCCAGCACCCTGAGACTGTACACCAAGCGTAGCGAGGGAGGCCGAGGGCTAGTGAGTGTCAAGACCACTGTCCAGGATGAAACAACGAAGATCCAGGAGTACATCAGGAAGATGGCCCCAAAGATGAAGGGCTTAGTGAATACCTCAGGCAGCAGAAACCCGAAGGTGAGGACAAGGAAGATGAAGAACCGTCATGGAGGGACAAGCCGCTACGGCGTGTACCACAGACAAATAGAAGAAGTGGCTGATATCAAGAAATCCTACCAGTGGCTGGAAAAGGCTGGACTGAAGGACAGCACAGAAGCACTAATCATGGCGGCACAAGAACAGGCACTCAGTACAAGATCAATAGAGGCTGGGGTCTACCACACCAGGCAGGACCCCAGGTGCAGACTGTGCAAGGATGCCCCTGAGACAGTGCAGCACATAACAGCAGGGTGTAAGATGCAGGCAGGAAGCGCTACATGGAACGCCATAACCAGGTAGCTGTCATAGTGTACAGGAACATCTGCCACGAGTATGGGCTGGAAGTCCCAAGGTCAAAATGGAAGACACCTCCTAAGGTAGTTGAGAATGACCGAGCTAAGATCCTGTGGGACTTCAAGATCCAGACTGACAAACTGGTGATGGCTAACCAACCAGACATCGTGTTGATCGACAAACAGCAGAAGAAGGCAGTAGTGATAGATGTGGCAATACCAAGCGACAGCAACATCAGGAAGAAGGAACACGAGAAGCTTGAGAAATACCAAGGGCTGAAAGAGGAGCTAGAAAAGATGTGGAAAGTAAGAGCAACAGTGGTGCCAGTGGTAATCGGAGCACTGGGGGCTGTGACCCCCAAATTGGGGAGTGGCTACAGCAGATTCCAGGCAAAACATCAGAGGTCTCTGTCCAGAAGAGTGCAGTCCTAGGAACAGCTAAGATACTGCGCAGAACCCTCAAACTCCCAGGCCTCTGGTAGAGGACCCGAGCTTGAGGATGACACATACCACCCCGCAAGGGGTGAGAGGGGGATTTTTTTTTTTTTATGTGTATATATATATATACATATATATATATATATATATATATAATAAATAAGACAGGTTAATAATTACAGGTTAATAATAATTACATGGTTTAATTTTCAAAAAACACCATATTTTTGTCATACTGCACATTTCTGCCGCTCCTTTTTTCAACTATGGAGTGATACATCTTGCCTCTACATGATCTTTGTTGGGAGTTGCATATGCGCGATTCCTAGCCAATCAGAAGCAGAGAATGGCAGGTCAGTAAGAAGCTGGTAAACAGCTTTGGTCCAGCTGTATATCCCCTTACTAGCTTAGCAACATGGACTGGAACAAGAGTTTCAGAGTGGTGAGTTAATAATCTGTAACAAATGGATCTTTTATCCATAAAGTTTTAACTGAGCTCTGTCTCTACATCACAGTAACAACTTTATGTCCTTTGCTTGCCTTGAGGGTAGCTAGTGTTTGGACGGGAGAGGAGAGGTGTGTGCTGCAGCTCAGTGTTTTTCCACCGGTGTCTTTAAGGGCGTGTTGGACTAGCGGCTTGATGAGCGTGTATGATGCATATTTTGTTTTTTTGGGAGATGGCTGGACTACAAACAAGTTTTTCAGGCAGACTTTTTCACTTTGCAAATCTAACCTACATGCACTAAAAAGGTATATAACCCAATAAAGGAGAGGGAAAAAGCCAAAAATCATTTTACCACCCCTTTAAATTTGTTTTACACAACTCATTTGGTCACCAAGCTATTTCGCACTCCTCTCTCATTCAAATACAAATAAACGCCCAAGCTGTCATCCTTCCTCTGATTATATGTCTGTGGATGACCTCATTAGGATGAGGAGGATCTGATGTGATTTCCCAATATATTAATAATAATAATATGTAACAGTTTTTTGAAAAAAGAACAAAAAATAATAGTTCACCTTCCTTTTCCATAACAACCATAACAATAGGCTACCAATCTACCAATTCCTGGCTACCTGTTACCTACAGCTTCAACAGGTGGCATTTTACACAAATGAAGTACTCTATTACATTATAGACTTAGCTGACGCTTTTATCCAAAGCGACTTACAATTGCTAGACATGTCAGAGGTCACACACCTCTGGAGCAACGGTGTGTTAAGTGTCTTGCTCAGGGACACATTGATGAATGGGTCACAGTGGGCCACCCCTATTGATATGGGTATCACTTTAAGGGTCCTGGTTTTTAAATGATACCCAACACTAATCATAAATCTATTATGTAAGAAGCTACTTTGGTTAAGCGCTAAGGTTCCTATAGTACTTTCATGTGCTGATATGAAACACTTTAATAACCCCACCACCCACACAAACGCACACACACACAGCCTCCCTTTTCCCACCAATATTCCTTTCATTGTCTCTTATGAATTGACTTTCTATCTGTCTTTCTGTCCCGCCATCCCAAAACTCCGCTTCTAGCCTGCATACCCAACCCCCCTCCCGTGTGCCAGCACAGAGAGATCTCCCCTGGGACTGTAATTAGGGCATAAAAACCAAGAAAGTGAAGGAATAGAAGAGAACATCCTCATCATGTCGTCCTGCTTTAGCGCCTCATCAGGCCACGTACCAGTGATAATTATGGCAAATCTCACAGATGGATAATGTATATAAGCATGCATAGTTAGTTTTGGGGTGCTTGCATATGGCAGCCACATTAACTGTACCTCCTGTTATGCAATCATGCAGAATGTTTCAAATGCTCAGAATATAATAGCTCACATGCTATTTTGGGCGAGCTTATTGTATGGAATCTGCTTTTTTGATTCAGCTGCTAAGATCTAAGTTTCTGCAACATAAAAAACAGTCATATTTTGTATTATCTTTATGAACCAGGGCCCATATTTATCAAGCGTTTCAGAATTACTCATAAGAACACCGCTAAGAATTGACTTAAGGTTAAAAAAAATCCTGGCTCAAAGCTGTGCTTAAAAGTTAGTTATCAAGCATCATAGTCGTAATTTGAGTCAAGTGTAGGACTAAATCTTAAGTGTCAGTCTTAGTGCTGATTTACGACACTTTGCTTTGCTGCAAACAGGATTTTGGATGACGATGTAGCCAAGGACCAATCACTGAATAGATTTCTTTATTTAAGAATATTCTCAGATAAATTCACATTGAATGGTGAAATTCCCAGTTTATGTTCAACAGACATTTTACAATAAAGCATTTTTAAGAGAATACATTACATAGGCTATGTTCACATTGTCCGACCCCGACATTCTTCCTCTCCTGAAATATTTACGCATGTCTCTGTCTCCACAGTACCGTCAAAAGCCCCTATTGGCCACTCCCAACCACTTTGGAGACCTCTGGATCTGTCATAAATGACTGGGAGAGTAAGCGTGATTCTAAGCTTTAAGAAATGTGATAACTTGCATTTATACTTAAGTTTAAAAGTAGGAGTAAATTTCATGAATTCTCAGCACTTTAGCCACGACTAAAATGGCACATCTTGAATCTTGATAAATCCCGGCCCAAGACCAATTTTGCTAGAGCAGCAGCTGTCTCTGAAGCACAAAATTCACTTGTGAAAGTGTTTCATTAAAGAGAGATCATTTAGATTTCCATCCATCGTCAACCGCTTATCCTGCGTACAGGGTCGCTGGGGGGCTGGAGCCTATCCCAGCTGACATTGGGCCAAAGGTGGGATTCATTTAGATGTGTACATCAAAAATTATTGACCGCTAGAAATAAAGAAATACTTATAAGAAGTAATTTATATGAAGCATCTATATCAATCCATTCAGTGATATATATTTAATGAAGATGCGGGAAGAAAGATCATTGGTCAGATATAGTGACATCACAATTTGTGAATGTAAGTGATAGTGAGCGCTACTGTGGAAAATAAGTGGAATGATGGCGGAAAGGTGGCTGAGCTCATCTGAATTTCACGTAAAGCCTAAATCTAGGGGTGCCCCTAACTAGTCTAAAATTCGATGCTTTGATATGAGGAGCATGATTTGATTGCCAACGTCACCGTTGTGAAACAAGGATCATGCTACTTTGGCCATACTCAATGCCTGATTTTACATAGAACTCCCAGTTTTCTCCCAATAAGTTTATAATTATGATATAAATACCAACATATAATGTTGTTATGTTGTAAACACAAACAATATATTGCTTTTAAAGTACTTGGAATAAACTCGCGAGGAACAGCGATGTGCAGGCAATTCATGGCATGTCGGTGAGCACAACTCTGCACCGGTGAATGGCAGGCGAGCAGAGCGGAGAGAGAATTTTGATTCGACTATGTGAATTCTTAGACGAGAGTAACCCCTACCTATATCCTTTTCTGTTTTATTGACAACCCGGGCATTTAAAATATTTGATGGCCTGTCCTGTCAGGTTTCTGGCTTGAACGCAAAAGTAGATCGGAAACATTAAGTGAGATTTACTAAATTTAACGGGCAGAATGCGTCACAGAGAGAAAGATGTGTGATGAATTAGGCTGGTGTTGAGAAAGCAGTATCAAAAATCCAAAAACAAGAAAGAGAGAGAGAGAGAGAGAGAGAGAGAGAGAGAGAGAGAGAGAGAAATAGAAATGATTTAATGCAGCTATAGCTAAATTTCAGTCGCACCCACTTTCTGTTTTACCACAAAGTGTTTTGATGATCCGGCATAATTATTGTCTTATCTAATTGTTGTTGTTTCTTTTTCCTGTTGGACTGAAAACTACCTACCTAAGACCCAAATTCTCCAAACCAGGACCGTCTTTGCGAAGTGTGACTTCTATTTGCCTTTTCTGAGCAGGGTTTGCTCCCTAACCAGCCCGTGCTGCCCTAATTACTGTAATAAAATATTAATCTAATAATCTGACTTAGTGAGTCTTGCAGCTTTTAGGACTGTGATGAATCACTGCATGTCCATTAAGGGTCTATGATCATAAATCATCATTAGCGAGTATCAACAAAGAGAAAGTGTTTGACTAAATGTGTCAGGACCATTTATAACTTGGATAATTATTATACTCAGACATCTTCAGAATTGCCTGAGTTGCTCGAGCCTACTCTTTTGCTTTTTTGCTGTGCGAGCATTGCACACAGGTTAACATGGACGTGTGTTGTAGAGCCTGAGAGATGTGTCTGTCCCTGCCTGGCTTTGAACTGCTCCCACCACTGAGCTGAAGGGTCAGCCGTGTGCAGGAGTGCCCAGGGGCAATAGATACTAAGGCCACTGCATCTGAGACCAGTGATTGAAAATGCCTGCTCTTTGTAGTTGGCAGGTGAGGTGGCTCAGGGTGGGAGGAACCTTTGAATATGGTCTTAGCAGTTGATATGCACCTATAGAGAATATTGTATCCATCGGCTGTAGGGCCTCTGTACTGTGGTGAAGGTCAAGAGTGAGGCAGGGTAGGGAAAGGAAAATGTCAGGCTGAGGAACAACAATAGTATCACCTGACAGTTTTATAGTTGTAGAACTTTTGGAAGGCTATGTTAAGGGTTAAGGGATTTCTGTGTGTGAAATTTATGGCTTGAAAAAAGCTGAATGGCAGTGTCACAGACAGAGCCATTCGAATTTTAAAATGCCAAACTCCACCTGGTTTTGACTTTGCTGTGCAGTGTTCCGATTGTGCAGGTCACAGGAAACCTAACTCGATCTCATCTCAGGCGTCACATATACGCTTCGGAAAAGCCGTGTCTATTGTACGCAAAACGGCGATTTTGCACGTATATGATACGCTGCAGTTTGCAATGGTGTTGCAACACAAAGGAGGCTAACCCTACCTGCTAGCACAGCCAGGGACGTGCACAGACATTTTGGTGGGCAGGGGCTCAAGTGAAAAAAAGGGCATTTTTGAAACAAGACAAATATATTAACTGAACTTTTTACTTTTCTACAAAATAATCAGTTCACACAGAGACCACGTCCTTCTTTAGTATTCACTAGGTTTATCACAGGAGCAGGTGACAGCAAATCAAACTATGCCACAATGTGCATGTTTTCTATGCTACTAGTTTCAAGTATATGAATAATTTGTTTATTTTTCACAAGGCAATAAAGCGTTTCAATTCTTTTGGATTGGAATACATAACACTTCACATAAATCTTCACACTAAACTGTGGCATTGGGCTGCAGGCAGAATTAAAATAAATGTTATTTAAATACTTTTACTTTTTGTTTCACAAGCAACCTTCAGCTTCACACAGCCAAGCAACAGAATACTGAATTGCCTGAATACATTAATGTGTTGATCAAATACCTTATTATTGTTGCTATTATATTACATTTACCATGCACGTGCACACACACGCACACAGAATTACTGATGGTGACATGGACTTAGTTTCACATTTGAGGGAGGGCTGTCTGTATCAAGATCTATCAGCATACAACAAACTAATAGAATGGAGAGTTATTAGTTGAAGAGCCGACCATCAAAACTATGAAGTTAGTCTTTAAGGCACTTTTTCATGGACTGGTCAATTTTGAGACTTTAGTCTATTTTGCTTCCATGTCTTCTTTTTCTCTAATGGAAATAAGAATACACCTTTAGATGGTGTTGGTTTTAAGCCTAATACCCTATATATACTATACTATTGGTACTATTGGTTAATATATACTATATTAACCAAAACAAGCTAATCTGCATATTTACAAAGCACATTTCAGAGGAAAAGTACTAGATGTAAGTCATTAACTGAGGAAGTTCTGTGGTGATATGCATTAGTTATTTTCTTTATACCATTCACCTGCAGTGACTTGTCAACTGTGTGCAAATTGGCGTTTTTTAATTAGTTGAAACTTTATTTGCATGTCAATGTGGCGATTGTGACGTTATTAGACAAATGTTACTGTGTTCACCTGTAGTGTCTCCATCAGTACATTAGGTTGTATGGCCATGAGCTAAACTTCAGCTAACTTATTACATTAGCTCAGCTCATGCTTTACCAGGACAGAGGCCTATATTGTCTTTTGTTTAATTAGCAGTAAACTTGAGGCACTGGTAGTTTATTCTTTTGTTCATCACCACTCACGTCCACACAAGCCAAGAAAAACACTGCTGGGAGAGAAGCTGGAGGGGCTGCTGTCTGTCTGTGTGCTGCGCTCTGGTTGAGGGAGAGGGAGAAGAACTCCAAAGTCTCATCTTCTGTCCTGATAGCCTATTTAGATTTTTTTTCTCCCCCAATAAATATATTTGTTTGACAGGGAATCTGTTGCAAACAGGAATAAATATACTGTATATTAATTATTTATTTTTAAATAAAATTTGTTCATAATGTACACTAACGACTTCTGTAGTGAACTGTCTAATAACTACATCTTTAAGTTTGCAGATGACACAGTCATAGTAAGTTTAATGGACTCTACTGAAACATCTCACGGCCCGGTACTACCCTATTTTTTAAACTGGTGCAAAGAAGCCTTTTTAGACCTAAATGTGACAAAGACAAAGGACATGTGTATTGATTTTAGACGTCACCACCCTACTCCTAGTAAGACGATTATAGATGGTAAAGAGGTTGAAATGGTTGAGTCATACAAGTATCTGGGAATCATCATTGATAATAAGTTGACCTTTGAACTTAACACAGACATGCTGAGTAAGAAAAGTCAGCAACGTCTTTTCTGTTTGAGAAAGCTAGCCAAATTTCAAGTGGATAGATCCCTGATGACATTATTTTACAAATCTTTTATTGAGTCTGTCTTTACTTTTTCATGTATTTGCTGGTATGCTTCTCTTAGTTTAAAACGGAAAAACACATTAGCAATGGTAAACAAAGTTAGCAGCAAAATCATTGGGATTCAGCAGACAAAAATAACTGAACTGTACAATAGACACATGCTTAAAAAGGCAGAATCCATCGTGTCTGACAGTTCTCACCCCCTACATGCAGAATTTAAGATGCTGCCTTCTGGGTCCCGCTTCAGTCAACCACTAGCCAAAACAAATCGATATAAATTTTCCTTCGTACCCTCTGCTATCTCTCTGCTTAACTCTGTAAAACATAGGTAACATCTGCACATAAGGCTCACTTGAACTTAAAATAACTTTTAATGTTGTGGTACTCATTTATCTGATCCTGTATTTTTATCAATGTTGTTGTCTTTGTTGTTATGTAGGCCTACTGTACGTCAATTTCTTTGCTACTGCAGCAAAATCAATTGCCCCTCGGGGACAAATAAAGGTCTTGAACTTGAACTTGAACTTGAACTTAAAAAAGCATCCCAGAAAAAAGGGCACTTTTTCTTGAAGAAGAAAAAGGGCAGGTGCTGAAGCCCCTTTTGGTGTCTGTGTGCACGTGCCTGAGCACAGCTGTAGGGTTAGCAGGTCCACACGCATATATTTGCTGTGTTAGGTTTTGGCACTAACTTGTTAAAGTTAGGAAAGTTGCCTCAGTTGTGACTGTCCGTTTGCTAACTTCAGATGCTAGCTGTAGTGCAAGTCACAATGAGATTACTAGTGTCTTATAGCATTAACCCAACAACAACAACAACCCGACGCTTTAATTCCAAACACTGTATGTGTGACCAAACATGGTTAGGAGTTTGCTGCTGGTGTACGCGGTTTAGGCAAAAGCTCAAGATGCCAGGGCACTGCGAAAAAAAACTAAACAGAACTGTTGCACCCTTGTTTGATTTACGATTATAGTCTGAAAAATAATCATGGTTTAACGGTTATCACGATTATTGTGCATCAATAAATTTCACAACTCTACTAATGTATAACATCATATGAACACTCAACACTAGATTTTAATGTATTTATTGTTGCCACAGATAACACCTTAACCAAATAATACAGTACATAATAAAATGACAAACATTTACTCATCTCTTCCTTTGGAATTATAGAGAAGTGACCTCTGCTTTATGAACATCCAGTATTTTTTTCTTTTGAAAATGACAAATGAAGACAAAGGCTGCAGGACGTCTGTCTGCAAGGCTCATTTGATCACCTTTTTTTTTTTTTGTATTTTTAGTTGTGTATCTTTTTCTACAATTCTGTTGGACCCGAGTAGAGAACTTAGAAAAACGGTGAACAAAGATATCTAGTTGACTTTTGACTTAAACAGTAGAGCTGCCTTTGAAACAAAACAAACAAAAAAAAAAACAATGCCCACATCTTCCGGATTAAATACGAGCTAGCTTTGCATATCCTTTAGGAACAAAAGAAGCAGTCAGAGGCTGTAGGACTCACCTACATCAGGGCCTCTTTACAAATTCTTTCCTGTCCTTTTAGTTAATATGAAAGTGCAGAAATGTGAGCATTCACATTCAGTGCTCAGTCTTGACCGAAGAGAAGATAGAATATGGCCACTCGCTGCTGAACACCCTTTCAGAGGTCAGGAATACAGAGGCACTTTCTGGCCACTTTTGAAAGCATTGACATTTCTTCCATATGTGCCTTCCACCAAGCCAGTGGGTCAGCATCAGCACCGATTGCAGGAAGGGACAAGTACGCATTGCATAAGCTGAAGTTAGTGACCTGCTCATCTTTGCACTGGTGATTTGCTGTAACCACCTTTCCTTTAGGTGGTGGTGGTGGTAGTAGAGGAGGTGCTCTGTATGGTTGCTGCTGGAGGATCTTCTGTGTATGCATGTTATGCAAGTGCCAGTGCTTCATCACTACATGCCTTGACTGTGTCATCCAGATTCTCAGCAAAGCTTCCCTTGAACCTGGGATCCACAAAACTGCAAATGTTCAACATTCTTTATTTCTTCTGTATGTCTCAGCTGCATTAACAGCTTCAGTTTCATTTGTTTAGTGAGCTCGCAGACTTTCTCTTCATCTTGAAGTATCTAATTGTCGATGTGCTCCAAGACTGGCTTTAAGGAGGAAAGTGTGACTTGTTTATCTGAGGCCAGAGTATTAATGAAATTATGGAAAGGATAAAGGGGCTGGCTTAATTTCTCAAGGACGGTGATGTTATTGTCTTTAGGCATAAGATGCCAGGTGCTTCTGTCTCCTGCTAGCACCCCATAGATGGCCTACTGCTGCTCCAGGAACCTAGCTATCATTACAATTGTGGCCCCCCACCTGGTGACCACATCGTGTTTCAGTGAATACTCAGGGTTTTCAGCTTTGAGAAAGCCCTAGCACCAAATGTCGGCATGCTCTGGTAGCAGATTCCATTCTTGGTATCTTGGGGACTTTGAAAATAGCCACATTTAAATCATGACCAAAACAAGGAAGCCAAACACAGGGAAATGATTCGAAAGCTTTCCTCATGATACTTGCATTGTCTGTTGTTATTCCAGACAGACGCAATGTCATTATCTTCCAGTCCAGGAGCATGTTTTCCATCATTTCAGTGATATGGTCTGCTGTGTGGTCTTCTGGAAAATAAAGAGTCTCAAGACAATGAGACTTACGCTGCCAATCAGTAGAAAGGATTGTAAAACTCAAATGTTTTCCACAATCTGAAATGGCATCATGTCTTTGGAGATGAAATAGGCTACTGCTTTATTTAAATCCAGGGCTTGTTTTGAATTGGGAGCATAGGTCATACACTTTGCAAAGGATTCTGCAACAGTCTTAAGCTAAAAGTGAAGAAGAAAAATTACAATAAATGATCCATACCAAGACAAAAAGTAATGACTTAAGTTCATTTATAATATTTAATTACATTAATAATTATATTTCCGTAACAATTAAGTATTATTATTAATGTAAGACTAATATTCCCTTTATTTATCCCCCAGGGGAAATTCTTACTAATGAGGGGAATAAACTGAACTATTACTGTCATACACTCTAATACTGGGTAACCCCAGTTGTCCCGGACTTTGATCAGCTCAAAGGCCGGGACAACTGGGGTTAGAACCCACAACCTTCTTGCTGTGAGGCAACAGTGCTAACCACTGCACCACCGCGCCACCCTAAATCCATACATGTTCTTAAAATTAATTTTAATGCTCTTTAATATTTAATCCAATTTTATTTCATATTGGCTTGTTTGTTTGAAGTAAAAATGTAACAAAGAAACTGAGAAACTCTCATGCAGTGTTATTATTAACAACTAGAATGCAGTTAATTGGTAGTCCTGGATGGCTACATGCCCCTGATCTTATGTTGTGTTTTACACTGGGTATATTAAACTATAAAGTGTTTACTCAACACAGACAGGAAAATGCAATAGGATAGTATGTAAAATGGTCACTGACTGAAGCTCTTGAGAGCATCATTCTGTCTTCCACAGACTATATACAATACAAGCGGCTCTGGTTTTTTGTATTTGTATTTTTTTTTTTTTGCACTAAAAGCTAATCTCTCACCGCTACTGCATCGATTGTAAGTGAAACGTTTATATTGAATACCAACTCAGTGTTTCATTAATTAAGTAGCAACGTAATTTAATTCGGTTATTATTTATTACCTTTACTTGGGCACCTGCTCCTGCAGGTGCTGCATCAAATTAGATAGTTGGATGGTTGAGTAGCCCTTAGAAGAAAAGGTGAGCTGAAGAGACATTGAGGTTTTGAGACTTGGGTAAGACAAATCGATACTGAATTGAGATTACAATAGGATAAACGAAAGTAACAGAACAGATCTCATCATTGTATCTTTTAGTTCATTAATGTCTTGCTTATTGCTCCTAAAAAGCACTTGGGAGCTTGACTGTATTACATTACTGTCTATGCTCTGAGAACTGTGCTGGAAGCTTACCCTGCTCCTGCTGTTCAAAGGGCAACAACAACTGCTGCTGCGCCATTCAGCTAAAGTTATCAGAGAAGGATTGATCGTCTTTAAATAGAGTACAATTTTCCTTTATTTAAAAGAGGAGCCATGTCCACAATTAAAGTCCTCAACATTCTACTCAAGTAAAAGGTATAAAAGTATTCCATAGTGAATGTAGATAAGTATCAAAAAGTGCAAAAAAAGTGCTCATTCTGTATGATAGATACATGCTGTATCTCAGTTCTTGCGTGCATTCAGGCTGTAATGAATTAATCTCTAAACTAAGTATAAGTATTGGGTGTCCCAGTTAGAAAATACTCAACCTCAACATTTCACGTAAGTAAAGTACTTTAGTAAAATAACATCTAAGTGGTGTCACTAAGACAAAACTGGAGCTTTTTTCTGATCCACATTGTGGAGACTATTCTATTAAAGATACTGAAGAGAGATCTCATCTTTTGATCAGAGTAAGACAGAGATGAGTTATTTGCTCCTGAGGCCAATATGAGAATTTATTTCTTTGAGCTCTTTCTCTGATCTCATGTTTATCGCACTGCAATCAAAAAACAAGTTTGTAATTAAAAATACACACGCCTTTTTTGGGTCACAAAAGGTTTTTAATGCTAATATGTGATTGCAAGTCTAAACGTTTTCCTTGCAAGTCAGAAAGTTTTGCAGGTTAAACCATTTTGCGAATGACTTTGTTTTGCAAGTCAAAGATTTGCAAAATGGTCAAAATAAGAGATGTCTTTGATTTCAAGTCAAAAAGTTTTCCTTGCAAGTAAAAGTTTTGCTAAAACCGTCAAAGTTTTTGTTAAACCGTTTTGCAAGTGAGAGAGTTTTGCAAGTCGAAAAGTTTTGTCAAAAATGGTCATTAGAAGAGATTGTATTAGTAGGTTTAACTGACCAATCATGGTTTTGCATCGGCCGCATGGCCACGCCCACAATCCCCTCTCTCCTACAGCTCCAACCAAGGTTTAGCTCTACTGTAGATGGAGTTGTAACGTGTACAGGCTAAATGGAGGTAAATTGACGTTATGT
This sequence comes from Lepomis macrochirus, assembly GCA_024633595.2. Lineage (NCBI taxonomy): Eukaryota > Metazoa > Chordata > Actinopteri > Centrarchiformes > Centrarchidae > Lepomis > Lepomis macrochirus. Next base: position 26,111,539 of record JALXJV020000023.1, on the reverse strand, counting down.
CGCTCTGAGTCAATCGCTGTCTCCTTTTTTAGAATGATGTGTGTAACAGTTGGCAGGAAGCTTGACTGGCAGTGCATCAGACATGAGTAGCAAGGCTAAGGTTAGCTACACATGCTTAACACATTGTACAAGATATCCAGCAAAACTTAAGTTTATGGTCACACATTATAAACTAGACTTTAGATCTCAGATATAAGATTGAAAATATAGACTGTTTTCTAGATACGGTGGCCAGAGAGCTGCAGAGAGCTTAGGATCTTCACCCTGCTGGACGTTTCCTGGGCTGTAGGGTGAGTTATATAAAACTGGATTAGAGATTACGAGATGTTAGGTGTCTGACAGGTGCTTCTTATTTTGTGTCTATGCTCTCAAGCTGCACGCATTTCTAACCTAAGTCGTATGTCTCATGTAGGACGTGTGACGGCCCCTGCTTAGTCTACTTCTTGCTGATGTGGAGCGCCTGTGCCCAGTGCGCTACAGGATAGTTAAGTCTCACCTTCGATCGTGGCTGGCTCTCTTCCTTGACAGCACGTGCACCTCACTTTTTACTCCTTTTTTTACTTTAACACTTTATCCCACAGTACATTACCATTCCTTATTTAAAGTTTAAAATTATGACACAGGCTTCCTATCGATAGGTTCCATTATTATAATTACTTTTACAACTGTCACACATTCTTTCTTAACTTAAGTTATTAACTGTACATTATTTCATGTCATACAAAACAACTTTTGTAACCTTTTTAATGACATTTTCATGAATGCAGGATATGTTTTTAATTGGTTTAACTGTTTCTTGTGTAGTGTAATCATTTCTGTTATATAAAATCAGGCAAGACTAATCATCAGTTCACTATGTTAATTGGAGATATAGTAGTGATCTAAACTTTTAACAAAATAGGATTGTTAATAGTTGTAAATGAAAATAATGAGATGGTATTTTTAGGTTAACATTTTGCATCTCTTTTTGCAGAAGTGTAAAAATCACTGTTGAAGTTAAAAATGATGTTGTACTCACGTGTACATGCACATGTTCTTGTGTGTTTGAACTAGATTTACAGTACATCAGGATGTGAAATCTTACATTTCCAGTGAGTATTAAAGACAAAAGGAGTGCAAATGCATAAATAAATTGTATTGCAATGTAAACCATGTTCACAAATCTGGACATGTAGTAAACACTTTTATTCAAACAAACAGACTGGGCCTGTGCAAGTGGTAACAGCTACTGTAAGGCCAGCATAGGTCCAGAGTAATTAGGAGTCCATGGGGTGGTAGGGAGAAAGGAGGATAACAGTGGGATCGTTATTTTTTTAACAACCATTATGAACATAAATAAACAGCTTTAGCCATGAGAGTCAGCTATGTTTAGGTGCAAGAAAATGGGTCCTAAAGGCCAAATTCAAAATCACTGACACTGCCAACTTAAAGCAGTTCACTGCATTTGGAGGTGGCCTTTGAGACAATTAGCTAATGTACTTAAAAACATAATTTGCCCTAGTTGTGAAATTAACTCCATTTTTCAAATATAGCCCAGGACTGCCATGTATGAGGCAAGGGTTATCAATCATGGCATCATTTAAGCTACAAACAAATACAGACATAACACTGTTCACTGATGGGCACCAGCCTTCCACCAACACTTTGGGTCCCAGACAAAAACAGGATCTTCATGCCAGGGTGCTGGAGGTAAAGCAGGTGCAGGTCCTCCTTCATGTTGACCAGCTTCATGATGCTGGCCTCCCCCATGCTGCTGCCACCACAGTGGTGATGAGGACATCTTGATGCTGCACGTCTTTGCAGGGAGAGGAAAAGAAGGGGAGAAGCCAGCCAAACGAAGAGATTTCCAGCGGGGTGAAGATGATTCCTAAGATCTCTGCAGCTCTATGACCACCATGCCGGACATAGCTGTCACTAATGATCTTCACTGCTATGCTGCTATGGGAGGAAAATTAAATGAGTGTAATAAATGTTTTTATATCACATCTAAAGGAGAAAACATGGCAGCAACACCTCAAAACATCTACAGTAGATAACAGTCTATATTTACAATGTAATATTAGCTGTCTAAAGTCTAGTTTATGCTAGCTAGTCATGTCTGAGTGTCCAAATGCACTGCCAGTCAAGCTTCCTCCCAAGACGGCTAACGTTAGCTAAATATAAATAATCATTAAATCATACCATACTACATTTAAAAGCATTTCTGTTGTAATGAGCGACATAACGTCAACTTACCTCCATTTAGCCTGTACACGTACAACTCCGTCTATAGTAGAGCTAAGTGCTGGTCGGAGCCGTTGGAGCGAGGGTATTCTGGGCGTGGCCATGCGGTCGATGCAAACCCATGATTGGTCAGTCAAACCCACCAATGGAATCTCTTATGACCATTTTTGACTCGCAAAACGTTACGACCTGCAAGGAAAACCTTTTGTCTTGCAAAACTTATTAACTTGCAAAACGTTCGGACTCGCAAGGAAAACTTTTTGACTTGAAATCAAAGAATATATATATATATATATATATATATATATATATATATATATATATACTATATATATATATATATATATATATATATATATATATATATATATATATATATATATAGATATATATAGCAAGCGAAACGTTTTGTGACACAAAAAAGGCCTGTTTATTTTTAATTACAAACTTGATTTATGATTGCAGTGCAATAAATATGCTCTCAAAACATTTTTCATGCTAGCATTAAAAAGACACAAACATTCCTTTACATTAGTGTATGTACAAACTCCCCAAAATATATTTATTTAAGGGTAACTAAGGTATTTTTCAACCTTGACCCTATTTTCCCATGTTTTTCTGTCTATATGGCTCACTGGGACAACATTTTTTGAAACTTGTCCAGCACTGAGGGAAAGTACTGAATCCTAAACAGGACTGCAACGTAATTCTTGTGGGCAATTGCTCCACATCAAAGTACGTCCACTAAAGTGCTTGTTTTTGCCTCTGACAGGCTCAGATTGTTGTTAAAGGTGTCTGACAACATTATGGAAAGTATCCCTACAGAGATGGAGATTTTTTTTTAAAGAATAAGTTCCTTTTTGTTTAACCTGAAACTGTCGCTCTATTTATTTACTTTGATGTTGTCCCAATTAGTCACATAGACACAAAAACATGGGGAAATAGGGTTGAGGTTATAAAATACTAAAGTTATCCTGTAATTTATCCTGACACAACTCTAAGTTTAGTTTTAAAAACATCCTCCTTTTGGCAATCATCATTTTGAGATTTAAGCAGTCTATACTGTGTCTGTACCTTACCATTTCATATCATCTTTATGAAGTGATCCACTGTTGTTAGAGCAGACACATCTAAGTGGATTACTGGGTTAATTGGTTTGTCAGAGTCATATGAAAAATAGAAGGGGCCATGGTGATTCATCACGCCTACAATTAAATTACCCACCCGGTGGCTATGGTTACCACAGCCATCTACACTATAGTAATTGATCAGTCACCACTGCCTCTGTTACCGTGACTTTCCCTGACAGACTGTAACTGTAATTAATGAAGCAGACATTAAGTGGTTCTCAGAGTTGTGTTTTAAGTTGGTTGAGCAAAGCTGTGGGAAATGTTTTATCTGATCTAATCTGCAAATAATAATCTCTTAACAGCAGTCGGTGACATCCAGCTCCGATACAGTAAGCTGCTTTCTGTCTGTCAGCAAGCCAAAACACAGAAATCATACGAGCATTGTGTGGCACTATTTTCTTAGTTTGTAAAAGCATTGAAACGTGCCTCAAAGAGCTGCTAATCCCCCTACAGATTTTTTGGTATGGCTTTTAAAGAGGTCATTATGCTTTTTGGCTTTTTCCTTTTCTTCATTGTGTTATACATCTTTTTTGTGTAAAGCAAAAGTTTGTAAAAGCATTGGAACATGCCTCAAGGAGCTGCTAATCCTCTTACAGAGTATGTTTTTTATGGCTTTTAAAGATGTCAATGCTTTTTGGCCTTTTCCCTTTTCTTTATCCGGTTATATATATTTTGTACAGGTAATAGGTTTGCATAGTGAAAAAGCCCAAAGTCTACCGCTAAGGAGTTACCATTTTCCACAGAAAACACCACCTGAACTGCCAGAAAACAGCTCAATTGTTCAGATTGTTTTGTTCAGAGTACCATTACTGTTTTTTCTGAAGCACAAGTTCAACCCTGAAACCCTGAGGAACACAAGACAAAACTGATGAGTAGCTGCTCCAACTTAGCTGCTACACAGTTTTCACATCTACCATCAGTGCCGCAACCATCAGCTCTCAGAAGGTACTCACAGCGCCCCTGGGCCGCAGCTTGCCAACGAACCAGTATCTTCACGTCACTGGTGTTTTTGTACTGCAGCTGGTCGTCAACTTCTGCACCGATGGTCAATCCACGCCTCGTGGTGTCCGCGCCAACACTGCGTGTTCCTCTTACTTGTCCAGATCTGTTCCGACTTTGTCTGGCTTCATCATGTTTTCACTTCTTTGATCACGAAGATCCACGCACTGTCTGCTGTCATGCTAAATAATAATGTGCTCCTCCATGTGTCCAAATTTTACTTCTCTTCTTAAGTCTAATAAGCCAGATGACTACTCAGAGACTGTATATTATTATTATTATTATTATTGTTTTCTATTCTCCTTCTTTGTATGCATTCAACGTAGTGACGAGCGAATATACTGCCGAATTATACAAGAAGAACAACAACGTAGTGACAAAATGCGCTCCGTGTGACATGTAGATAGAAGTGGCTCATTCTAAGGTAATAAAAACAAAATGGTTCATTATGTAAGGTCTTTATACACCACTGAAAACATAGTTATGGATATTACATTGCATTTCTGTCAAATTAAATATCTTGCTTCAGTCTAGGTTGCTAAGCTGGTTCGGGAACATGTACTGCTGAACTGAAACCATTGTTATGAGCTTGTCAGGACCCGCATTACTCTGCTTATGATTGGCTAGCAGTCCTTAATTAGTTAAAGTGCATGTGCAACTGCCAACAAATATTGATTAGAAGGGAGATGCTTCACTCTGTAGCTACAACAGAGCGGTCAACATACAGGGTGAAAAGAGGAGCTGCTGCAATGCGCAGCCTGACAAATTTGGTACCTGGTATCTGGTATATTGAGGTTGAGACAACACAAAAAGGTGAGGTGAAAACACGGCAGACTACAGATTGGTCAGACAGAATTGCCACTATTTATTGCATCATCATTGCACGCGCCACACAGGGTGTTCTAAACAAATGTGCCATTTTAGCCAGAGATGGCGAGATAGTAACTGTAATTATACTCTGTACTTTATTAGCTTATTATTATTAAAGTGTGTGGTGTGTGTTTCGCACGGAAGATTACATCACAGCAGTTTTAAGCGGCATCACTATGACGACTAGGGCTGGGTATCGAGTTCAATACTTTTTAAGCACCGACCGAACTGCCTCAATACCACCGAGTATCAAAAAAATGTCTTGTCTTTCAGTACCAAAGTTCGATGCCTAAAGGTTCTTCTTAACGCCAATGAGCCAATAAGCATGCAGCATTCTTGACGTGCCCACATCTAAAAGTGATTGTAATTGGCTGTGGTGATGTAAACACTATTTCACGCCAGTTTCGGACAGAGATGTGGCTTGTAAAAGACGTGGAGAAAATCAAAAGTCTGGCTTGATGCAACAGTGTCTCAATATTTGCGACATAAGATAATTGCTGCCAAGAGACGACACGACAAACCTGGTGAAGCCTTTGACTGTGCGTGGAATAAACTTAAGAGCAGAAAGTCGCTCCGTCTTTGCTGCAACAAGACAGAGCCGGTGCATCATCGTCTCAGCGCCCTGCTGCCACCAAGCCTGCTTCAACACGCCCACCGTACGAGCGCCATTGGGCAGCAGCGTCGCTACAAGTAGCACCGTTACTAGTTTAACTACATTTCTCAGTGGCTTGGTGGCAGCGTCGCTGTTTTCTGAATCAAATCAAAGCTCTTTTATTGACAGAATAGCTTCCACACACGCTACATTTTTCCAGGTGTTTCTGAAGGATCAGTAAGTGACGCCACCGCCACACATGGACCTGTATGTGCAGCCGCCGTAAGCTCTTCCGTGTGATGGTGACATCACATACCGATCCTTGGGCTGATGTCTGCGACTTTGCTGCAGTGGAATAAAGACACGCACGGCTGAGTTTACTTTCTGTTGTGATAGTTGTTGCCTGGCCACCTCTTCCTCTAGTGAGGAGGAAACTTTGATATGTAGAGGCAGAAACTTGTTTCCATCAGATGAGATTTCTCTCTCTTTCTCTCAGGCCTGTTGCCATGAATGTTTAGGTTGCAATGTTGCCAGAGTACAATTTCACATATAAAGAATAAAAAATATATAATTTATAAACAATGAAATGACATTATAAAAACTAAAGAAAGAGGAATAAAAACAACAAAAACACAATATAGGCCGATGTTACATTGAAAATATGTCTTGGTTTGGACAAGCAGTAGCATTTTTCAGATGAACAATTATTAAAATAAACTATTAATGATAATAACTATTAGTGATAATTAAGTTACTTTATACAAACAACAATGGTTCTCCGTTTGTTGAGAATAAAATTGGTAAAGTATCGTTTAGGAACCGGTATCGAAGTCGAGGTATCGAAGTCGAGGTATCGCATCGGTATCGATATCAAAAATCTTTGAACGATACCCATATTTCTTGGTAGTTTATTTGCTCAAACTGATGCAGTCTAATTCAGTGTGCAAACCATTTCTGTAATGTTTTTTCAGGCTCAGTGGCAGTACTCGGATCTAGAACAGTCTTACGTGATGTCCTTAAGCTGAGCTATACTACTGAGGCCTTTCACTATGTAATCCTATGATTTCTACATAAAGAGCATTGTAGGTGCAATCACTGAGAATAGTCACCGAAACACTGAACATGACAACGTAAAAAAAAAAGAAAGAAAAGAAGGAAATGTATTTTCATTTATCAAAATAATTCCTATGCCCATGCCTGCTAGAATTACAGTTAAACTAAAACTGACTAAAACATACTAAAAACTCCAAATGTCTCCAGACTTTTATCATGCTACAGCAACACTGGGAGTGATCCTTCTAGAAAGCAAATTAAAGAAGAAAAATATTTTAGTAACCAAGGTTGGATCACCTATAAATTATATACGCTGTGTGATATAACAAGCTACATTAAAGAATTACACAACTACAGCCATTTTGGCTTCCACTTGTCATACACACCTTGATATTAGTTCTGTAATCACCACACACCTACATGTTTTTCCTTCATTCAGTAGCACATTTATCTGCAGTTGTATATGGTTGGCCCTGATAAAACATAACAGTATAATGCACAAGTAACAGTGGTTCTGCCATCTTTTACAAATGACTGAACTGATGAAACTTGTGTTTGATGAGGTGTTCACGGACCCACCAGACTCTCCTTCCAGTATAAAAAAAACCATCAGTGGAGGAAGTTGTTGTTGAGCAGGCCTCATACTCCTGAAGACAACACAGTGTCAAGCACCATCAGGAAAGTCTTGGTATCTACAAGAGGACGTATAAGGAGGACCACTGTGACCTGAGAGTTCCATTACCAGATTATACAGTGTAGCAGAAACCCCTTTCCTTAATTCCACCTTCAGTTATATTGACATGGTACAGGATAAAATCTTTTCCATGTATATTTCCACCCCATGTGTTATCCTCTAAGGCGTAGAAGCTAACACATGGGGTAGCTACAGCAGTCACTATACTGTTACTTTGATAACTTTTGTAAGAGCTAGTGTATGATTTTCCCCCACCCTGACACTTACTTTAGGCCCAAATGTTTACATTGAACCGTATGTTCAACCACTGAAATTAATCGGTCAAAAATAGCAAAAAAAAGCACTTTTGGTGTTCGGCCTAATAAGTATAAAGATTTTACCGAAAACTTTAAAAAACAATTACGTTGACATGTCGGCAGTGCGGAAGCATTTTAAAGTGTCCAAGAAAGACACAAAAATGGCCGTTTGCAGACTCTGTTGTGCTGAATTGTCTACTAGCACATCCACTCCATCTGTGGCTGACTTCTTAGAAAAGGCAATAAACGGTCTGACCTTCTTTGAGTGTTTCTGGCACTCATTTTTGAGAAGGCGATTAAGCTAGCTGCACCTAAATTTGGAGTGCACACGTATTCCAGCCTTTATGGCAAATCCACTGAAACGGCCCAGTGCGAGCTGACAGGCAGGTTAGAGACTGCATCCTGTCAGATTGTCAGAAGAGAGGCTGTCAAGAGGCTGTGAAGTCTTCATGTTACACCATACAAGAACCACATCCAACAATATTTATCAAACTGGGACAGACTTGATTAATGTAGCTCGAAGATACACATGTGACATTGTCCGGTTTTCAAAGTAAGGTGTATATACTGTACTTAAATAAGATTAATTGGATTATATTATATATATTATATTATTAGAACATATTACATATTACCATCTTACTTTTAAAAGTAAATGGACACATGTAATATACTTTACTGGACTTACTTGGACTAACCCATATAGTCACTCCAAATCCTGTGAGAAACACTGAGTAAAAAGCCAATTTTGAATATTTAATTTATGCAATGGTAAAGAAAACGGAAAAATAAATGGAAAAAATTAGGTTAGATGTTCGGTATACGGCAAATTTTTTCAGCTCCGGCCAAGAATTTTGATTTAGGTCCATCCCTATTTCACTTGTACTTTAAATGTTATTGTGCTACCTGAAACATTACATACTAAGACATTACCGCTGTATCTTATATCAACAAATACTTATAGCTGTTTTTCGCATTTGAATATTTTTCACTGTAGGGTAAGGTATTTTAACTTTTTTCATTTTCATTTTTAAATTGTTAGAAAATTGCATTTATATTTTCATTTGGACATCAAAAGCATGGTGACATGTAAAAGTAAATGCAAAAAAAAAGTTTAAATCAAACATTAAGGTGATGAAAATAAACCTCTAAACAAGCTTTTAACTCAATGCCAGATTTTAACCTGGTATAGAAATCAGAAAGTATTTCACTGAGGTGCCTATTCAGTAAAACTCCTGCATAATGGGAATCAATACATATGATTACAGTCTATAATACATCTGCCACATAGCCTGCTGAGTCCGTAAGCCCATTTGGATTGCTATCACAAAACCACATTATTTTCAGATAGAGGGGGTTGTTCAGTTCACCGAGGCATATTGTGAATGAAAACACAGAGGAAGTTTCAAATGTGGAAAGATGTTCTGACCTGCATGAAAGATTTTATTTGAGTGCAGGTTTTCCAGAGGATCACCTCAGCTGAAGAAATTCAAAGTATGAATGAAAGAGGGCAGAAATTATTTAATACTCCTCCTGGTAAAGCTTTGGTCTGCCTCACACTTAACTTCAGCTGCATTACAGAATTCACTGTCTATGTGCTGGTCAACACATCTCCATCAAGTGCACTTCCAATGCATGGGAGATGCCCCGAATCACCCTGTCTCTTTTAAGCTCTACAACACGGTCATAGATTTTCTTTCGATTTCCTGCGTGTTTTTCTATAATAGATGAGCACAAGCCTGAGTTTCTGGGTTTCAGCCTTGTGCAGCAGACAGTATGATAAGAAGACAGAGGAAGGTCCTTTTGAAAATAGCAGCAGATAGAGAGCTGGAAACAGGCTAAATATTCCCTGAGCAGAGCTTTACAGCTCCCCTGCTATACTGTTCTAAATGCTCAGACACTCGAATGGGAATATTTCTCTTGCACAGTGAGTGTGCTACATAGTATCTTTTATTGTATATGCCTCCAAGTGCTTTAAATATAAAGGTAAAAATGTATGAAGAAATGTGAACTGATTTGTGATGTAACATTCATGTGAAGACTCAACGGATGGAAATAAAGTACTGTTGGAGATCTCACTTTATGGAAAAAAGTGGCAGTTTGCATGTAGGCCAGAGGCCTCAACAAAGTGGCCTGCATGTAAAACAAAAGCCTGTAACAAAGAAACAGTGCCAAAATCTGTCGGACCGTTAATTCACTCCAACAAAGTCATAGTACAGCATTTAGCAGCTTAGAAGCCAGGAGTTGTTGGAGACTAAACAGGGAGAGTGAATATTGGACCTTTATATTCATCAGGCTGGCAGAAACATAATTCAAAATAAATGCTAATGTTGCTCTGCGCGTCATGCGTAAAAGGTAAACTGCTTGGTAACACATTTGCGTCACTGTGTTACAATATCATGTTTTCAGCTTGTTTATCTTCCTCCAACTGGCCAGAATGATGGCTTTTAGTTTTACCACATATTGCGGTTTTATTTCTTTTCTGTATTTCTGCTCTCTTGCTCAGTCACAGTAGAGAGAGACAGGAAAGGCAGGGAACAAAGAGTAGGGTTGACACCTAGCAAAGGGCCGGATTCTAACCGGGGCCACTGCGGTGAAGACTCAGCCTTGATAACTGGTACCACATGAGCTACCAGGGTGCCCCATAAAAAAGTAAATTGTATGTTACCCTTAGTAAACCCATAGACAACTGTACAGTCAGAGGATTATGTCCTGTGTCACTCAGAGGGTACACCCTGTATGTGTGAGAATTGTATAACAAGTGGCACTCAGCCATAATAGGATGCCACCAGTCTTGAGCTCGAGCACAGACAGCTATGTGAATGTAAAAACTGTGGAGTAAAGGCATGCTGGGTCAGTTCCCTGGATCCTGTTTCCATCCGTGAAGTGCTGCCAACTAGGCCATTCTCCAAAGCCGAAGCAGCGAAAGAAACAGCTGGGACCTAACCCGGCTTCTGACGTTTCTCTAGTGAAATCACTAAAAAGAATATGCTCTATATACACAACACAGATCTCTATCTACCATGTTAACTCCTAATCAATGATTTACATGGAACTTGGTGCCCTACTCAGTAGGCTAGGTAGTAGATCATTTAAGGTAAAATTTCAACAGAGTATCATTTCTATTTTTTCTTAAAACATTAGTCTCCTCTAAAATGATTAGTAACAGGAGGGCATTTACATTTTTCTTTAAAGAATTTGAAACTTTAGAATCTCTGATTTTTGGAATTGTCTTTATACAGTAACAATTTTAAAAGCTTAATTATTTTCTTATATGTTCCTTAAAAATATTACAAAGTACATAACAGTATCCCTTAACTTGCAGATTTGGCTGGGAATCTGAGTCTCTTATTTGTTCACACCATGGTCATTTGCCCATGCCCTTTAGAAACACATATTGAAGCGTTTTCTGATCTGATCAGCCTATTGGCAAGATAAGACAAGTCCATTGTGTGAGTGTCAAACTCCCTCTGTGTCACTCTAGAATAATGCCATTTGTCCTCTCCGTTGGTCCCATCAGAATTACAACAGATGCTAGAGGTCTTAGTCTTTTCAAGATTAAAACGATACAATTTTGCAGCACTGAGGCTGACGTTATTCTTGTCCTCTGGGAGGACGAGAGGGGTCAACGAACCACCTGTCAAAATTCAAAGCTGATAGACCAACACATTCTCACTCCCAGCTCGTCACATATGGACACATACAGTCAACACCCGTTGGCGTCACTTTTAAATGCCCTGGGTACACCTTTAGCATTTTTTTCCCCAATTTGTGGACCTCCGCGGTCAAATTAGCAATAATCAATGTGCAACATCTGGTTAGACTACTTAACGTTGTGAAACAGAATGTTGTTAACATTGTAAAACATTGTGAAACGTTGTAGTGTAGTTAGGCTTAGGCAGCGAAAGTACTTAGTTAGGTTTAGGAACACACCATCCACCCCAACTACCTCTTTACTTGGACTCCTTACTGTTATATATTACACACCTACCTTTAGCATTCAAAAATAACACTACAGGGCTTCCCTAGTGCATTGAACTGTGACGTTAAGGGGTTTTACCATGTGTCCATACATGATGACTTGGGAGTGTAGTAGTAGTAGTATTTCTTTATTCAGACTCATGGTCCATCCATACAAACAAAGAATAAAATTAATTAATAAATAAATACAATAATACAAATACACAACACAGTTACAAATGACTCGTTTTTTAAAAGACACTTATACCAGTGTTCCCAAAACTGGGACATGCAGCGTGTGGCACTGTACCTAACATTCACCAGCACCACAACAACTTGATTTACAGAATCATTCAGTCGGCAAATGAACCTGTACATCGCTTTTCGCAGAATAGACTGCAGTGTATCCACTCTGGTGCTCACAAACAACTCACTCGCACAAGTTGATCTGGGCTTTTTTAGTATCATCCTCAAAGCGTCATTGAATGCTACTTGCAATTTTTGAAGGCTAGCTTTTTTATAGTTCAGCCACAGATGTGCAGTGTACAAAGGCGAACAGTATGCTTTAAATAGGTCAACTTGACTCCAGCAGAGCAGCAACCAAATTTGCGTAGCAGAACATTTGCCCGCACATACAGCATACGGCACTGACGATTAATGTCATTGTCATCTGTAAGCTGATCTGTAATCAGATGACCCAGATATTTCACTTTACTGCAGATATTAAGAAAAGTTAAATGTTTGTCTTCTGCGGTTCTGCAAATCATGACAACACTTTTAGAGTCATTGTACTTTACATCATGTTCTTCCCCAAACACAGAACATATATTAAGAAGATGCTGCAGTCCAGCTGAACTCGGGCTAAAAATCACACAATCATCTGCATACATAAGATGGTTCATCACTGTACTACCGACCATACAGCCAGTTTTACTTCAGTTTAATTTATATGATAACTCATTCATGTAAAAATTGAATAAAATGGGGGATAAGATGCTCCCTTGTCTTACTCCATTACTGATATGAAAAGGAGCTGATATACAGCTGTCCCATTTCACTTGCATGGTCTGTTGGGCATACCAATATGATAAGAAGCATAAAAAAACAGTTGAGTTTTTTCTCTTATAGTTGCTTAATAGTTCCTTCAGGACATATATGCACATATCCGTACCATGTTTCGGTTTAAAACCAAATTGATTATCTGCAGAAACAATTAATTCATTAATCCTCTCAAGGAGAATTGATTCCACAACTTTTGATAATATATTAGCTAGGGCGATGGGTCTATAGTTGTCTGAGGAACCCACTTTTCCTGCTTTATCCTTAATCACAGGAACCAACATCACAGACAACATTGAGTCTGGAAGAAAGCCATGGATCATGAAGGCAGTAAAGCCCAATGCAAGGAGTGTATATAACCTTATGCTTGCATTTTTTAGATGTTCAGCCGAGATAGAATCCAGGCCAGTTGATTTATTATCAGCTAAGTTCCTAATAGCTTTAGAAACCTCATGACATTTGATTGTATCCACATTGTCAACATTATCTACTTTAAAACATTTAGTCTGTACACAATTAAACAATTTTCTATAATGCATTCGCCAGAGTTCAGCAATATCATTTGCACCATGGACTCCATCGACTGAACATGGTAGTGAGGGTTTGCAGTTATTTGTAAGTTTCACCTCTTTCCAGAAATCATTATTTGTGTTATCTAAAAGTTTCTTAGCCATAGCTTCTGCCCTCAGATGCTGCTCATTTTTACTAATAAAACGTATTGCATTTTTACATTTTGCATTTGTGCTTTTCTTATATTCAAAAATAGGTCCCTGTCTTGGTTTGCCAGCCATTGCCCAGGATCTAGTCGCTTCACGAGCCTCAGCATAGAATTCAGCTACATATGCATTCCAGCCTGGCCGAGTTTTTCCTCCCTTTTTATACTTACGAAGAGACTTACTAGCTTCAAGTAAAGCAGAGACAATTGCAGTATACATAGCAGAGATATCTATAATATGTTCACTGTTTGCACAATTACCATTTTTGCACATGAGAGCCTCTTTAGGGATATATATATTATTCAATAATTGATCAGTATGTTCATAGTACAATGACATTTCTTCATGAGTAAGAGAGGACCAGTCCAACAAACCATGATTTGAGTTATTTTCACACTTTATAGTTGACGGTATGTACTCAGACCTGATCACCATTTTTACAGGAATGTGATCAGAAGTGGATACATCGTATAAAATTTCCATATGTACCAGGGATGCATGAGCATCAGCTGTGGTGAGGCAATGGTCCAGCCAGGACGTGGTGTGCCAGGCCTCACTTATATATGTATAGCTATCAACAGGCAGGAGCTCTCTGCTGGACAGTATTAAATTATTATCGGTACATAAATTATTTAAATGTTTAGCAAACACTGACCTGTTGTCTGAAATGTCTGCATTCATATCCCCAACGATAAAGATATTTGAAAAACACTCATTTTGTAAATAAGAACTAATAAAAGCAACCTTATTTACATAATCTTCTTCATTTTGCTGGCATTCATATGGAATGTAAATATTTAAATGTAAACGTGTTAGGCATAAATTTGGAAATGCCATTGCTGCAAATCTGTTATCAGTGCATTAAATTAAATAAATAGTATTAGCCTTCAAAATCTTTTACTAGCTGTACTATGGTTTTGGGGTTTCTTTTTTTGTCAAAGTAAACATTGGGTTGGGACTCCCTGGGCTCTCACACTGATTAGAGAAGCCACTACACATGACCTAGCAGAAACACCGATGATAAAATCACAACGTGGATGCCAGCCTGTGTCTGCAGGAGAGGATGTGCCGAGACAATCAAATGTGCAGCATTAATAGTGTCCTCGGTGGAGCTCTTTGCCGCAAATAAATGCTTCCTCTACCCTCTCCATGGTGATGTCGGTGGTTGTTAGTGGCTTGTCATGAAGCTCCCCATCTGTGCTCTTAGCACTCTACTGAAGAATGTGACAAGAAGAAGTGTAGATTGATTTTAATGAGCGATGAGTGTTATTCACAGAGGATGTGATGTGAGGGTGTGTGCTGATATCATCCTTCCTCTTTCTCTTTAGAGAAGATAACCTAGACATTTTTCCACAGAACAGCCATAAAACAGTTTACTATTTTGCTCATGCATGCCAAGAGTTATCCCGCCCACAGCTTCTAGTTCATTAATTTCTATATGAATATATGCATGGGGAGCTATGGGTATTTTGTAGAGACCAAAATGAGTTAGCTGAACCCTCAGCATGCTTCAAATGAAGTGCTTGTTGGACCATTTAATAGAGAGTCTGAAACCTGTTTCCAGACAGTAACTTTTTAGAACAAATAATCCGTCAGTTATCACTTTATGATTAGCCAGGTGCACAAAGGCAAGAGAGTAAGCATGGTTTAAACTTGTCTCTTTCATATCTTTTTTTTTTATTCACCATGAATGTCACAGAGGAGAGACTGCTCTAAAGCATGTGATTCATCGTGTCAAAACTAAAGCCCCATTTGGATGGTATTAACATTACAGAGGGAGGTGGAGAATGAAATATTTACCGTGATCCTCTGTAATTTTAAAGTGGGGTAAGTGCTTCTGGAGAAAGATTGTTAATATTTGAACTCAACAGTCACACAAATACACCACTCCTTTAAGTGCTCCTCCTTTAGAAGTTCTGCCCCCCAATTTCATGGACAAGTATTGCCAAGGCAAAGACCTCAACACCTGGACAATATGGCGGTGTGCAGAGCGTCTGCTGTCCGAGGGTGGCTTAAGCGAAGCACACATTATAATGTGAAACGTCAACAGAATGACTAGCAAACACACAAAAACAGCATCTAAAACATAACACAGTTAAATCTAGCTAGACTTAGAGTGCTTAGAGTGTTTAGCTTCGTAGTGTTAATTTTTGTTAAATAAATTTATGACTAAATTAGTGTGTCAAAACCTTTTTTTGTCACAACGAAAACAAAAAGGTATCGGCGTCACAAAACACTAACTGTGATTATATTAACATGCAATACTGGTAACAAAAAGATTAAACTAAAGTGTAGTTTAAATAGAAATTTTTACCAAAAACGTGTGTGGAACTGTAGCTGAAGGAAAAGGCTGGGGTCAAGAAATTTAACAGCCACCTCACTAATGGCTAAAACTAAAAACCAGCACAAAATGACAAATAGCCCCCATGTTCGGAACAGACTCATAACAAACAATAAAAAAAAACGTCATATTTACAATATGGAAAATAAGACAGCAAACTTATCAGACTAGTCCAGCACTGCATGATGGGAAATGTGCATATATTGCTACAACCTACATTACTTTAAAAACCGGAGCAGAGAGAGCAGCACACTCTGCTCCGCCTATGTCGCAAAGTGTGGATAATTATTTTATCCAGTGCCTTTTTAATGGCATTTGGCCTTTGGAAGATCGTGGTTGCGCTTATAAAACGCAGCTGACAAGCAGGCCAGCTTCCACAGAGCCAGTGCAGACAGACAGCTGCATGGATTAATATAATAATTATATTTATTCATTTTTTTTAACACACACACACACACACACACGCTTTGATTACTTTATGATTTAATTGATTGTTTAATGAAATGTATGGGGTTGATTGTTCTGATGTAGTTTGTATGATGCTTTGGCAATATTGTTGGTACACATTCATGCCAATAAAGCTAATTTGAATTTGAATTTGATTAATATGAGAGTGTATTTGTTGCATTTTACAAAGCAAGTTAAAGTGAACAATGAAAACAACAGGGCTTGGGAAAAATGAAACAAGGTGATATTTGGGCCCGATGTTGTTACAGTGTCAAAAGAGAAGCGATGTGGCCTTAAAATAGCTGGGAAGACAAACCAAGGTACGTTAACGAAACATTTTTTGTTTGTTGTTGACTAAAAAAGAAAAATGTTTTTCCAACGACAAACATTAGAAAATGGTACTAAACAATACTGACCTATTGGTTCTGTGAAACATTGCAACTATAATGTTCACTGTCAATCAGAAGCAGAAGCAACCCCTGCATCCGTCTTCATGCCTTTTAGCTCTTGGAGGTCTCTCCACCTTCGCCTTTGCTTTATTTTTTCAACTTTTGTTTTTCTGATCGCTTTGCCTGTTTCTCGTCCATCTCTCCTTCTTGTCAATGCAATCTCACGTTGGCATGTGCCAGATTTGCTTTTCCTCTCACTCCCATTGCCTCTTGTTGTGTGTGTGGGCACAAATCCACCTGTGGCCATGCCATCTTATTTGTTTCCCACATACAGAGCCACGGCTGTGTAGAAACACCAAAAATGGACAGCTAGTGGACCGTTATCAGATCCATCCATCATCAACCGCTTATCCTATGTACAGGGTCGTGGGGTTGGGGGGGCTGGAGCCAATCCAGCGAAAGGCGTGGTACACCCTGTACAGGTTGCCAGTCCATTGCAAAGCCACACATATACAAACAACCGCACACATCTAAGGACAAGTGGAAAAGGATCAGTGTAATGGATTATAATCACTTAATCACAATAGACATGGAAATTGCACAGGACAAAACCAAAAAAGGATGCCAAAAGCCTCCCCAAGGGTCATGGGAGAGTTAAACAGGAGGTAAGGATACTGCCTGAGGTGATCTGAGTCAAAATCATACTCATAACTGTCAAATCTGAACACATGACTCACATTTGTTTCACCAAATAGGCCTATGTTGGTGTTCTTGGCATTTATCAGATTAGCAAAAACATTTCTGACTTCTATATTAGACCAAAGCCAAATTTAACACTGGGCAGATCAAAAACAGTTTTTAAAAACTAATGCCATACTTTAACAATGCATGTCACAATTTTGGTAGACAGTGTTAAACAATGCATAGGGGCATCCGATCCAAACGAAAATTCCCACACAGGCACTTTAGGAAGGCAATGACAATTTACATATGTGTCATTAAAAGTGAAGGACCTGTTTAATTTAAAGCAGAAGACCTATGCACACAAACCACAGCACAATAGCAAAAACATGGGCAAACAATAAAAACACCTGCTCGAAAAACAAAGCACTGTCACTGCAATTATGACAGTGGCATAACAAAAACTGCGGCAGACCCTGTTGGAGGTGAAGTTGTGGTGGACAGGGAGAAACAGGGGGATCAGGCTAATAAGATCACTGAGGAGGAAGACATAAGAGGATGAACAGGAGTTATTCAGGGAAGATGGAAAAGACTGTGGCAAACGGCACAGAGGTACTGCACGTCTCTAATCTGATTCTTTATAATGAGAAGCTCACAGAGATTGGCTAGCAGGTAGGATTAAGCCTTCTCAAGTTTATGACTCACAGTGTCAGCACTCAGTCCCACATCGCCGCTTGATTTTTAAAAAACATCATCCTGGAAAGTGAAGGAAGTAATCTCATTAAAATACAGTCCCTCGTGCGCATACACAAATACACGGTTTCAGGCCATCTTCTGTGGCAGCTGTAAACCCTAGTTGTACAGGATTAGTATTACCTGGAAATATCCAGCAGTTTGTAAAGTTCTGAAGGCCATCGGTGATCCTCACCCTGACTGGATCTGCAATATGGCTGTAAACTATAACTAAAAACTCTCGGTAATCCAACAGTGTCAGAGAGGTCCTTGATTGTTTTAGTGTAATCCACACACCTGTCATGAGGTGAGTATAAGATGCATTATTGTTACACAGTTTTCATGCCCTCACCCTTCCAAATGTGTTCTCTGTGATTTTAACCAGTCCCACCAAAACACATTTGGCTTTCAGTCTTATTATATCATATCATAGTCCTGTTCCTTATGTCCAAAACGAGCCATTCTTGATTGCAACCCGTTCTTATGCCTTGTATAGCAATCTAATCTGCCGTAGGGGAGGAAGTAATAAAGAATTATCTCTTACTTTGAAGCATTTGCCTATAATCTATTAGTTGTGATGGTGTTAATATGTAAATACATGAAGGTGTTCATCTGTTGACCCTTATGAAGTCAGAAAGGTTAGTTATGTAGTTTGACGGCAATGAAAGTTGCAATTTGCACCTGGACTTCTCTAAGGGAACCTAAATTCTACACATTTGTAACCCATCACAAAATAAAACACATGATTAAATAATAATAAGAAATATGATTCATTAAAATACCAAAAACATAAAACGTGCACATTTGCACTTTCTTAAAGATTTCTTAATCTTCTTAAACACGTCACGTGACAAGGTCTAACTTAATATATAGGGACTGTCTATAGGCATAAACATTATACAAATGTACTGAAAACGTTTCGATGTGATGCAGCTATCCATGTTTTGTATTTTATTAAAGGAATCGATACCAAAATGCCTCTAGTGAGGAACCCATCCAACTTCACTCCGATGTTTCGTCAGTTTTACGTGGTACAAGTGCTACATCCATGCCTATAAACTACTAGAATTTTTCAAGTGATCTTGTGACCAACTCTGTGTCTCTTTGTGTTTTTCTACTTCCTGAGATCTCTGCCAGCCTGCTTTGACCAGCTAATCTCCACCCTGCCTCTGTTTGCTCTGACTGCTGCCGCTAACCCTGGTCTGCCATTCGGCTCTGCTTGCCACAGCTCAGACGGATAACCTCCTTCAGTATAAATAAACTTTCTTTTGAATTGTTACCAGCCTTGTGTGTGCTTTAGGGTCCAGAATTCTCTGTGGTTACGACAAGAAGCTTATATGGGAGAAATATGATCTCTTTTCTTTTGGTTCAACTGTTGAAGTTTTCAGACAGAATTGGTGAGTTTTATTGAGATGGACAAAACTAAAATTACAATCACCAAAGTACCCATGCTGCTGCACTTCATGGGGGCTTTAGGTTCTTCTGTGCTCACACAGTTACACTCAGTTTGTTAAAATCATGAAGGTTTCAGTTTCTAATAGCAAGTAAGAGCTGTAGTGGTTGTGAATATAGAAGGAAAACCCCTGGAACACACTTCACTTATTTGAGAGAAGGATGGCTTGCTTTGAGTTATACAAGAAAATAGAGAAGAGACTAGTCTGGGCGTGGTGTTTGGTTCTCTACTGACCCTTTCCTAAGCCACGCCCTGAATACACAGCAGGCCAATCACAGTGCAGTATAGGTCTCGCTCTAACTGAGGTCCGACTCGTTCATGGCTGACCTCCGCTGACTCATGTGTTGTTTTGTAGCTTTTTTTGGCTGTATTAAGATAAGGTCAAACGCTGTTCCTGGGGCACATGTAATAACTGATAGAAGTACGATTTATTCCCTATTCCAAACCTAAAACAAAGCCAGAAAAGTGCTGTGGATTGTTTCTAATGTAATGTTAGTTAGCGAATGCTAAATAAATTACTACTGAATGTAATGTTAACGCTATAAAGCCCGACTGTTTTTAGTTTTTAATAATTGTAATAGTGGATAGAGACCTACCCAGCTTTGCCGGAACAGTGTTAATCCTTAATATTGTTGCCTTTGTCTCAATCGTCAGTTGATGCGGTGTTTCATATTTGCTCTGTGATCGTTAGGCTTCAGCTTCTGCCTTTATTTGTTTCACGTCAGTTTTACAGTCTGAATACAACCTTCCAAATGTATAATGCAAACCTTTCTGTCTCTGTTCTGAGATCAGACAAGAAATATTCTGAAATTAGACAATTTCTCCAGGCAGTGCAATTATAGACAGTAGCACCGCCGTGATAAATCCGACAGGTTGGACAGTTTGTCAGACTTAGCAACAGTAACTAAGGGGGCATGGATAGCGAAGGGTCAATTGACTTAAGATTGTTTTGGCCAACTACTGTTCCCAGAGTCAATAATAAATTTTCACACTCAAATATAAATATGTCTTATTGGCAGCTTCTATCTTTCTGTAAAGCACAAGCTCTTTGAGTCACATCTCATGCACACAAAATTACATAATACTGTAAATGGTGATTACTGTTATTATGATAGGTCATGGTCTAATTTGTAGATGCTTATTATAACCAATGTGTCAATAAATATGTCAGTGATAATACTGATGTTTAGAGGGTGACTCATGACAATGTTCCATAACAATACAGTACATATTACTGTGTCTTTCAGGGTCAGGATTATTGTTAAACTCTATGTCAACACTTTGAGATTGATCACTGTCCAAGGTCTTGGTTTTCTCAATATGCGAGGGAGCAAATACACTCTCCATGTGATAGGTAGCAGCATTCTACCTCAGGAGGATAATGGGACGTTGCACACAAGTGTTTGAACAACTGTGTAAGGAACAGTTTGGGATTTGCTCTTCGTATTTGCTCTAGCCGCATGCTGTAAGGGAGCACAGTTCTTCAGCAGAGAAATCTGTAATTTTAAACAAGCTTTCATTTAGTTGTCTGTCAGTGGCATCATATGCCCTTTGTGTATGTGTCAGCAATGTGGTTTTCTGCCATAAGCTGTCATAACTTGACACTTTATCCAGTGCTTTATGCATTTTGACTTTTTAGCACTTGGACATTTTTGGATGGATGGATGGATGGATGGATGGATGGATGGATGGATGGATGGATGGATGGATGGATGGATGGATGGATGGATGGATGGATGGATGGATGGATGGATGGATGGATGGATGGATGGATGGATGGATAGATAGATAGATAGATAGATAGATAGATAGATAGATAGATAGATAGATAGATAGATAGATAGATAGATAGATAGATAGATAGATAGATCTGAATCTGAACATCTGAATCCAGTTTTAATGACCAGGCCCATTTGAGGCGGAGAGGGGGAGACCTCTGTGGACAGTTCAGTTCCCATTAAAGCCTCCTGAACGTCTGAATCTTAAGTTAGCAGAAAAACAAGCTAAACCAACATTAGAGGCAGCTAGGGCTCGCATTGTTTGGTGTCCGTGCTGAGAAACACAGATTTTAAAATGAAACTGCTTTATTACCATGTGAATAAAAATGTAACACATGAAAATAAAATAAGTTATTGTCCAAAATGTGATTGGCTTTTCCCACATTTGACTGAAAACTCCAAGTGTAGAAACAAAACATGGCACATAAAATCATGTAAAATGTTCTTCATATGTGAATTCCACATTTTAGCATTTGATCTGCTATTTTAAAATGAACTAAATTGTTTTACATGTGAAAATAAAAGAACTTCATAATAGTGATGTTTCGTTCAATGAAAGTTTCGTTCATATGACCTAATGATATATGACTCGGGAGGAACAAGTAGCCTCAGTGAGTGATTCATTCATTTTCAGGCATGCGTGAAGGATCTTGGACTTACTCGTCACACGGCAGCTGCATGGGCTCGGTCAGCACAGGAAACAGAGATGATTAGTTCACGACTCTCAACTGTGGGTTTTCATCTATTGATTGTTCAGTTTGTATTCTGCATTTTGGTTTGGTCCTGATCTGATGTCACATGCTTTACTTCCTGGTTTATTTCGTAGTAGTCTGTATCTGGTGTTTGTGTCTAGCTTGTTCTTGTTTCTGATTAGTCCCTCATGTCTTTCACCTGTTGACTCCCTCCCTGCTCGTTAGCTCTATTACTTAATGCCTGTGTCCTGTTCAGTCTGTGTCAAATTATTGTGGTTTGTTGCTTGTAGCTGCTCTGTAACCTGTGTTTGTCTCTGCCTCGTGTTCCTGTCAGCCTGGCCAGCTTCTGGATTAATGTTTCATCTTGCGTTCTTTGGATTTTACCTTTTGGACTCAGGCACTGTTTGTTAAGAAATCATTGGACTTTATCTGTTCAGTTCTGGTGTTCTGCATTTGGGTCCTCAACTAACTCACACACTCTGCAATCCATAACACTGAGTGCATGTATGTGGCAGCCCTGATTGCAAATGCAAAATTGTGATGGAAAAACGTGAGATTTTTACCACTCACCTGTCTGTAGATCTATAATATTAGGGCAACCCTCAAGATAATGAATACAGTACTGTGAATGTAATTTGAGTATAAAATGAATAAAAGTTCCCTTTGCAAATTTGGATAGTATTGTAAGGCATGCACCCAGGGCAAATTGAGCAATGCATAAATATATAGTTGTTCTGTTCTTACAGTTCATCACACAACTCTTGATGCAAACATTCAGACACATCATGTTAGGATTTGAGTTGTGTGCTATTGTTTTTCCTGTGTTTATTTGACATTGTCTTGGTTTAGAGTTTTGTAGTCTTGTTCATTATTTTTGGTTCTTTCACTTTAAGTTTCTTAGTAACTTTTTTGTCTCTTCTTAGTTCTCGTTCCTGTACTGTATGTTTTGTGTTTTCCTATTCTGTGTACTTCTGATGATCTGTCTTAGTCCTTAGTCTTTTGTCTCCATGTTTAGTATAGTCTTGTCACCTGTTTGGTCCCATCTCTGTCAGTGTACTGTTTTTGCTGTCTTTGTGTTTTTACTTTGGTAGATCTGTCCTTGTGTGTTTCAGTTAGTTTTACTTCCTGTTTTAGTTTGTAGTAGTCTGCCTTGGTGTGTCGTCTTGTTTTACTTCCTGTACCTGGTGTCCTTGTCTAGTTTCGCTTAATTACCTGATGTGTC
This sequence comes from Lepomis macrochirus, assembly GCA_024633595.2. Taxonomy (NCBI): domain Eukaryota; kingdom Metazoa; phylum Chordata; class Actinopteri; order Centrarchiformes; family Centrarchidae; genus Lepomis; species Lepomis macrochirus. The sequence goes on along the minus strand of JALXJV020000023.1, from coordinate 26,088,212 downwards.
TCAGCCGTGCTTCTCTCCCCTGTTGTCCCTCTCTCCCTGCCTGGTCTCGTTAGCCTCATGTCTCTCACCTGTGTTGCTCCCGCCCTGCTCGTTACCTCTGTGTATATATGTTTGGTGTTTTTGTTCAGTCCTTGTCTGGTCATTGTTCATGTTACCTCTCCTGTCTGCCTTGTTTGTCTAGTCACCGTGTTCCTTTGGAGTTTGGATTACCTGAGTTGGATTTTGGTTTTGTTTCTCATTTGACTTTTTATGGACTCAGCCACTCAGTGTAAGTGTGCTCGCTTTTTTGTTTGTTATTAAAACCCTTTTTGAACCATACCTCCTCTGCCTTGTGTCCTGCGTTTGGGTCCTCCTACCTGCCACGCCACCATGAACCATAACACATCATCAGTGTTGTATCCTGAAGTCATAGCGTGTTTCGTGTCTTGGAACAGACACCCTTATCCAGGCGACCCGATCAAGGTTGATCAGACCTCGGCCTGTGTCCGACTGGCATTCTTGTCTATTCTTGCCACAGATGCACTGTGTACTCGTTTCTGTTTGTCCATTTTCCTGTGTCGGTACCCATTTGGCCATCCGATTGGGCTTTTGTTTTCTCATTATTATTCTGTGAGATTTGAATAAAGTTCAAACAACAAAAAAACTCACCACTTGCTCCTCTTTAACAAGCTTATTGTGGTGAGCTCATGGTAATAATAGAAGACTTAGATGAGAGTATTCAACATTTTTATCAACTACTCCTTCTCGTCTGTGGGTTATGGTTGGCAGACATTCAGAAGACGATGTTAAAAGAGATCTTTGTGAGAAAATCAATATGTTCTGGGGCTTGTGATAAAAGTGAGTTTGTTTCCTCGTGAAAACTACACACTTGCGCAGATATTGGCAGCCAACATATCTGTGAATCAGCACACACTCCTCAGATGTGTTCATTGATTCATAGAGCCCTATTGTGCTCATTGATAGCAGTTTTAAAGCTATCAAGGCTTTGTGGATGGCAACTTAGAATTCCTGCATAGCTAATTAAATGCATAGCAACTGTGGCAGGAGCTGCAGCTGTTCAGGAAGACTCTCCTTAACAAAATTAACTATAGTAATTCTATGGTATAGTCTCTTACAGTAAGGAGTCAGTAGTATTTGTCAGCAGTTATGGTATTACTATAGAAATTCTGTAGTGCTATATTGATTAATCACTCCAGATCACCAAAATCATCATCCAGATCATAAAAATGTTGACAGCTCACCTCACTTTCGATTTGCCTTTGTGGTGCAGTGTTGGAAATGTCAGCAAAGAACAACTTGTACAGTCCAATTTTTGATAGTAAGACATACGTTTTTCCCATCCCATGCATCTTTCACATCTATAAAATGAGAATTAGGTTAGGTATTTTTTCAACTGATTTTTTAAAAATCCGCTACCTCTACCTACTCTCACTATGGCCCATGTCTACAAAAGTAAATCTGAAGCTGGTGAACTCTTAGTAAATCTTGGTATATTAGTGGTGGGCATAGATTATTTTCTAAAATCTAGATTAATCTAGATTAATCTTGAAATTAATCTAGATTAATTTCTAGATTAATCTAGATTAATCTTGAAATTAATCTAGATTAATTTAGATTAAAATGGCTCATTTGAATTCTGCCAAAGGCATTTAAAATATGTGTGCGAACGGGTTTCAAGCCAGTTGGCGCATTAGACCAGAGGCTCATCTCCTGTTTCCAAAATGCATCACAAACTGCTTCAGAAAGCTGTTGTACTATGATAATTGGTGATGAAAATAAATCATGTTAAATAAGATGTACTTGTGTGTAGCGTGTGATGTGCTTTGCATTTAGGTGGTACTTGAGACTGGAAGAACTCCTACAGTTCTATTAGTAAACTAATTCCGCATTGCACAAGGTGCAAACCCGGCGGCTTCAGAAATGTTCGTACACAAAGTGCTGTCCAACAGCTGTCTGTGGACGTGTTACTAGTTAGTGTGAGTAAATACCGCACAATGCGTTTTTCAATCAACCGGCGTATCAATAACTAACCTGGCTAGTTGTAAACAAACAGCTGGCCGAGCGAGGTTGTAACTGGAACGCCGTCAACTGACGTCATTCCCAGCTCCGACCTCCGAGGTAAATGGAACATCTGCATCCATGTTAGCACGTCACGTTTGATGTGGTAATTTCACAGTAGGCAGACACACAGGTTCGAAGACTTGTTCTCGCCCCCTACAGTGCAATTCGGCTAGGTATACATCTGCGCTAAAATATCAAGGTGACAGTCATCATAGCTTGCGTAGTATAGACCCAGCTCCCAACCCAACTTTGAAAATAGATTAACGGCGATATTTTTTTTGTCGCCCGAGAAGAGTCTCACGTTAACTCAAGCACGTTAACGCCGATAACGGCCCACCACTATATTATATCTGTTTTTGGACAAACACTTTTCTCTCTCTTCCTGATGTTTAGGGTGTCATACATTATTGTATTTCATCAAAATGTTGTAGCTATTATGACAATTAGCAGATCGTCTTTTAACCAATATTACTTTACAAAATCACATACTCCAGTTTTAGCCCTTTTTTGCATGTGACATGTAACTTTTACAATTGATTCCAATATTTATTGATATCACTATGAGCAAAATCTGCACAGCTCTTCTTACTGTTTCTAAATCTTTGGTAAAAATTGCAATGTTGACAGATCTTTTGTAGGAGCCGACAACTCAGAAACTTACTGCCTCAAAATATGAGGCTTGCACATTAAGTAAATACTAAAAGAAATATATCAAACATACTTTTCATGATCGTGGGATCCACTGTGGGGTTTGCAGAGGCAGACATCTGAGATGGAGGCCCAGTAGAGGACGTTGTGGTTGACTTCCCGGTGGAGGAGGAGGTGGTGGTGGAGGAGAGCCCAGAGGAGGAGGTGAATGACCCCGTAGAGGAGGAGGTGGTGGTGGTGGTGGAGGAGAGCCCAGAGGAGGAGGTGGATGACCCCGTAGAGGAGGTGGTGGTTGACTTCCCAGAGGAGGAGGTGGTGGTGGTGGAGGAGAGCCCAGAGGAGGACGTGGATGACTCCGTAGAGGAGGAGGTGGTGGTGGTGGAGGAGAGCCCAGAGGAGGACGTGGATGACCCCGTAGAGGAGGTGGTGGTTGACTTCCCAGAGGAGGAGGTAGTGGTGGTTGAGGAGAGCCCAGAGGAGGAGGTGGATGACCCCGTAGAGGAGGTGGTGGTTGACTTCCCAGAGGAGGAGGTGGTGGTGGTTGAGGAGAGCCCAGAGGAGGAGGTGGATGACCCCGTAGAGGAGGTGGTGGTTGACTTCCTAGAGGAGGAGGTGGTGGTGGTGGAGGAGAGCCCAGAGGAGGAGGTGGATGACCCTGCAGAGGACGTGGTGGATGGCCCCGTAGATGACGTGGTGGTGGTGGTGGTGGTGGAGGAGAGCCCAGAGGAGGAGGTGGTGGATGGCCCCGTAGATGACGTGGTGGTGGTGGTGGTGGTGGAGGAGAGCCCAGAGGAGGAGGTGGTGGATGGCCCCGTTGATGACGTGGTGGTTCACTGTGCAGTGGAGGAGGTGGTAGTGGTGGATGACCCATAGGAGGAGGAGGTGGTGGTGGTGTTGGAGGAGAGCCCAGAGGAGGAGGTGGTGGATGAACCCGTAGAGGACGTGGTGGTTGACTTCCCAGAGGAGGGGGTGATGGTGTTGGTGGAGGAGAGTCCAGAGGATGAGCTGGTGGATGGCCCAGAGGAGGAGGTGGGTGGATGGCCCAGAAGAAGAAGCAGAGGGCAGTCCAGAAATGGTAGTGGTGGAACACTTGCGTGGAACTGTTGATCACTGTTGATTTTTGGTGTCATCCCTCCTTCGCTGTCTACAATATCCACACTTTTTCCTTCAATTCCCGTAATGGTGTATGGCCCAAGATAGTTAGGATCCAACTTGCCCCCTTTCCTCCGCTGGCTCCTAACATTCAATCGCCACACTTTCATGCCCTTATGAAAGGCTGGGGTGGCTTTGCCTTTGTTTTTTGTATTTTGTTTTGATTGTGCTGTGTTGGTATTTTTGATGGCAGTCTGAAGAACTTGGTCGAGTTTTAGAATTTCCTCTGTAACCTCTTCCACAGACATATTCTCCTCAACATTAAAATCATTCTGATGTTATATGAACACACTAGAATATTTGTTTTCAATTTACCAAATATTTACATTTCCTCTATTTCTATAATATGTTTTTAAGTGTAACTTACCCTGTATTCCTCTGGTATTTGAGAGGGGTACCTCGCCTCTCTGCCAAACATTAAGAAGAGTCATTTGGCGCTTTGTCCTTAAGCCGAACATGACTGCGTCCAAATGTCCCATTCACTAGGTCTGTTCTGGACCAATGTGGATAGTGCTCTAGAGAAAACAGAGCTAATAATAATAAGGTACTTGTTAAAAAAAAAAAAAAAAAATATATATATATATATATATATATATATATATATATATATATATGTACGGTATATAGTGATTCATATGCAAAGTGGAAATTGACATTATACCTCTGTATCGTCCCATTCATCCTCTCAACCAACCCATTTGTCTGCGGTTGGTAAGGGGCACAGAGGCTTCTTTTTATGTTAAGGGCCTGGCAAACATTCTTATTGATCTGCATCATGAAAAAATAAAGAGAGAAACATTTTTTAAATGGTCACAGGTAAAATAAGATTAAACTGTACTAACCCATGAGATATATAATGTACTACACATACTGTAAAATAAATCAATGAGAACACATATGTAATGGTTTCCAGTAGAAGTGGTTTTTAGTTTCCCGATCAAATCCATGCCAATCAGCTGAAATGGCTGGGTTACCTTTCAAAACACAGAAAGCATTAGTAATTACATTTTTGTAACTTGTCTTTGATATACTGATTTCTGTTAATAACAAGTGTTGTCTATAAGTAAAAAACTATTTAAAAACAATACACATCAAATGTTACCTTTATTGGGGTGTACTCCACGTTCTGTTTTATTATTGGACCACTGGCCTGGCACGCCACACATTGACTCACCTGAAAGGGAAATCTTTTCAGTATTACAATTTTCACTGGCTGTGTAATTTGAAATGCTGTAAAGCTCATGCATGATAAAAAAAATAAAATAAAATAAATATATTTAATATAATTGATTAGAAATCAATAAGATTTTATCTTTGCAACATGTAAAAGCTAAACAGTAACATGTTTAATAGTTTAGCAGAAAACTTTTAAGATGATCAATATTTTTCTAAGACCAATAATATGAATATAAAATGTAGGTTCATACTGACCCACAAATCGATGTCCTCTGACATTCCTGGCCAGTAAAATCTTTTGGAGATTGCCTCTCTTGTTTTTTTCTGGCCACAGTGTGCCCCCGCACTGCTGTTGTGAAAGTCCATAAAGACCTCATTTGCCTCTTTTTCGCCACACAGTACTTTTGCTTTAAGACACTGAGGTTTCCCTCTGTACCTCACATAGTACAACTGGTCATCTGTAATAAGTCAAAAACATCTGTTAGGAGTATTAAGCTATAGTTATGTATTCATGAAACCATTGATCTGAAGCTCAATGCTGTTGCTGTCATGTAAATAGTTTTCTAATAAGAAATAAATATAACAATTTCTGATCAACCCATATAAATTGCATGCTTAAAATAACATACCGTTAAAGCCCCGCCCACAGATACAGATAATTCATATGGTTAACAGATACAAATACAGATAATGCTGTACTCGCTCATCCCTACTATTTTCCCAACAAGTTCTCACATGCTCAGAGTAACTACAGTACCGTTGAGAAAACAGCCTTGAATTCGAAACGTATACCCCAACTTTCAAGGGACAAACTTGTGTTAAAACCTTTTTCAGCCAGATGGATGCACCTTCACGAGACTTGACCAACAGCATATTAAACGTCCTTTCAATTTAAATACAAGCCTGCCTGTAAAAATCCTGTTTGTGCACAAGTGTCATCAAAGATTAAAAAGAAGACTTTCAAATTCCTGCTGTCAGAAATAAGCATATAAATTGTCAGTGTCAGCATAATGGTATTGGAGAATGCCAAACAATTAGAAAATGTTAATAGTACAGCTGTCAAAAATGTGTCATTAGAGCAGTGCTGTGATAGAAGAAGAAGGAATGGCTAATATGATAGGTGGGGACTTGACAGTCACAGATAGTAGACAATAGACTACAGTTGGTTATGATACTCTGTTGGTGCAGCAGAGGATGATAGTGGACAGAGACCTGCATGAAAAGCCTGAGGCAGCTGTCAGAGTGAGAGAATTTTCCTGACAACCACTGAAATGTGTAAGCTGCTGTGCCAATATATATTTAACCCTGCCCTGCCCAGCTGCCTGGTATGGATAATAAGGAGCTTGATTCGGGAGCAATGACAGGCAAAATAATTTGTCTAATGTAGAAGGGAATCTGTTTGTGTTTTTTTCATCCGTGGTACCTGAGCAAGTTAGCGCCCAACGTCATCTGTACAGTTCAACAATTGGCGCAATTTGAACACGCAGCATGTTCAGAATTAATAAATACACGCTCGCACAGGCGGGGATTTTGCTGCTCAGCTCTGCAACAGCGAGAGCGGGGTATGCTCGTGGGGATGTGGCTCATATGCCCCGATGTGATAGTAAATTGTTGAAACAGGGTTATTGTCATCACTCAGGACAGAGATGTGAGAGTTTTATGTTACGTTCTAAGGAAGCGCTGAATATCTAGCAGTATCTCTGCCATTGTCATGTTGTTTCAGTTTTATTAAAGCTGTGTTATTAATGTTGTAGGTCAGGGGTTGGCAAATAAGTTTGAACATTTAAAAACAATTGTTGGGTTTCTGGTAAGCTCAGTCAGTAGTGCACAGTAGTGCCTTTCGATCTTAGGATTGTGTGTTCAGTCCCCTTTGCTCAAAAATATTTTTCCCTCTAGTTCCCTGAACTATGAAGAGGTTGGTTCACATGCTCACAACAAAGCATGAGGATTGATCCACATCCACCATCCTATGAATGCTTATTTTCATTTCCCCAGAATTTCCAGGCAGAGGAAATTCCTGCGCTTCTCATTCAGGGAAATTCGGTCTCACGTTTCCTGAGGCTTTTTTTTAAGAGGCGAGTAAAGCAAGCCCCAGGCTCATTTGAATTCTGTCAGAATTTTTCAAAGTAAAAGCTCTCAATTCACCTCGAAATAAACCAATGCTTGAAAAAACGTTATTAAGTTTCTCTTCGGTAGGCACAATCACTTAAGAGGAAGTGATTATATTAGTAACTGTTGCTGTTATGAGTGAGATCTATTTTTTACCAGCTCCTGTTTTTTTCGGCCAGTGGGCTGCCTCTTTGCCGACCACTGCTGTAGGTGAAACCAATATGAGATGCACATTTCGAACAAAAAGCACTAAATAACTCAATGAAAAGGATAAATAATAAGGCAATTAAAACAACCACGGACAACCCAAATGTATGTGTTTGTGCGCGTGTGTACATGTGCGCACAAACCTGTCACAGAATGTAGCGAGAGTGTGACGTCAGGAACCCTGCCACCGACACCTCGGGGCTCCAGAGGCCAATGAGACCGCCGCCACCATCAACACCCCCGACTGCCTCCGTGCATGTATTGTATTGTGTTGTGTTGGATGCATGTTATGGCTTTTGAAGTCAATTTACAGCCAATTATCTGATTGGGAGAGATTGATGAATTTATTGTCTATGTTGTTATCTGGTAATGTTAAAGTTTACCAACAAAAACCTTTATATATTTATAAAAAAACAAAATACATGTGATGAGATTTTTGTAAGGCCAGCCTCTTATCAGTCGGTTATAAAAGCACACTATACAGACTAATCATTGATCATTTTGTATGTTGGTATGTCACAACGCTGTCTCATTGTTTTTACTCCCTAGTTCAAATATTGGACTGGTCCAATTAGCAGGCTTATCACGCTCTATTGATCTATGGATTAGTGTCTTATGAGAGCACTGAGAGGCAACAATGATGCAACAAGGGGCAACTTGAATATAGACGTCCATGATATAGCAAGTACTCACCATACCCTACAGGCTTAACATTTCATATTATACAAGGCTTTCTTTTCCTTATCTGTAAGTATAATTTTAGCAAGTCTTAATTTTATACACTTTTCTCTGAACAAATTGACTTGTAGATTACTTTGGTTTACATATAATTGTCCATTTAAAATCATTGTGACATTGGGCAAGGGTGAGATTGCATTTGTATTCAGTAAAGGTGAATGGATGTTTATGAATATCCCACTGTCATATCAGCAAATAAGCTCTTTTGCATAATGATCTCCAAATTAAGGTATACTGATGGACTGCAGAAGACGGTTGAATGGAAATTGAAAAGAGCAGATTAGGTGACAGTGTCTGTCAGCAAAGGTGAGAGTCTAGAAATGACTGACAGTTGACCATCTGTCAGTCGAGGTGTGCTGTGTCAGGCCCAAGATGTGCGGATAAATTGACTCTAAATGACAAACACAGAAAATGACATCTACAGCTAAACAGACAAGTAAACCAACAGTACAGTGTGACAGGTGTGGCTTATGTCATCAATCATGTACAGTTTGAGAAAATGTTGACATCATTGTAGAACAGCAGTGGTGAGGAAAGTGATTTTGGCCCAAGTTAAGCTTAATATGTGCACTAGACACTATCATGCACTCTGGGGGAAGCTGAAAAGGGACCACTCAGAGTAATTAATGATCCCTGTTATTTCAAACACCCACAAAAATGAACATTACCCATCTGTTACAGGGAAACTGTCCTAAAAAAAATACTTGCAGCAGAGCTTGTCAATGCACACTAGACAAGAGTTAGTGCCCTCTTCAGGAAGAAAATGTTACATTTCCTTTTCTTGCTTAATTGCTTGACAGATACCTTTATTTTTTTCAATCGATATGCTCAAGCACAGAGGGTAGTTTTGCGTGCCATCAAAGCCAAGGTCTCGGTATGGACTTGTCTGAAGAAATACAGTGATGAAGAGGAAAACCCGCAGAATAGTTCATTTTCTTTTAAACAAACAAAAAAAAGTCAGTATCTCAAATCCTCCTGTGGTCCTCCACTGACGCCTCAACAGGATTTGAGTGCCAGTAAAGTCAAGGTGTTTGTATTGACATGTGTAAAGAAACACAGTGAGGAAGAGGAAAACCAGTAGAATGGTTAATTTTCTCTTCCTTAATTGCTTGACAGACACCTTTATTTTTAATATAAAAGCATAGACGGTAGTTGGGTTTTGAGTGCCAGTAAAGCCAAGGTGTCTGTATTGACTTGTTTAAAGGAATACAGTGTATAGTTAATTTTCTTTTATATGAAAGAAGAGAATTGCAGTAACTCAAATACTCCCCTGGTCCTCCATCTACGTCACAGTCTGTATATCAAAAAACTAAGAGCAGTCTGCTATCACCTGATGGAGATAAAGCTTTTCATTCTCTTTGAGAGGGGCTTGTAAAAAAAACATTTTCTGCAGATATTTGTTTATTTGTGATTAGCCAAAACGTGTTTTTCTTGTCATTCTTGCCAACTAGAATGTAAACAATCTCTGGCGCACCGAAGAGTAAGCTTTTGCTCTGTTTTGCACCCAGAGGCAAAATCAGCGTTAGATGAAAGCTGATGGGTTCTGAGATTGGCTAGACTGAGGAACAACTGCAACACGTATTACATGTAGGCTACATGCAACAACACAGCCTGACACAGCGTCAACACACCAGTGGTTCTTCAAGAAGGAGTTGAATAGATTAACGGACATTTTGAATTGTTAAACACAGGTGTAACTAATAAGGTTCACATACAGGGGAGACTTCAGTCAAGTCTATTTAGCCTGTCACTATCAGCACTGTGGTACTTTGCATCGTGTTTATTCAATTATTCATTGGACTCAAATCAATGACCTTGTCTGTCACTTACCAACAACAGCTCTGGCTTCAGTGTTACTTACAGGGTATGCAAATATTATCATAGTAATAACAATAAAACACACGGCATACCTCATTAATAATACATACTGATTTCACACATTGCTATAAGCCGTTATAAGAAGTATAAAGATTGCTGTAGCACAAACATTAGTATTCTAATGTATACGGTAATACTTCTAAAAGTAAGTTTTATGTTAGAAATACATACAAGTAACCAACCCGAATACCCCCAGGGAGTACTCTGTACGACAAACAGCAACAAGACTGTAATAGTAGTCATCTCCACCGTCCTAGAGTTCAGCCGGTGCTGAAATGAGGCCTGCTTTACTTTTAATAACAAAGTCTACATCTTCACTTATCCTCCCTCTCCCAGTGGACCAAGGGGAAAATTGGATTTCACTCTTGTCTTGAAGAGGCTGATATTATCTCTTTTGGGGAGGAAATCGTGTTTTAATAATTAAAATGATTTTGAATATGACCAATTATGCTGCTTTTCTGCTGTAAATGAATGGCTGTTCCCTGGCTTTCGGCTTGTTGGCGGGAGCATGCCTCCCTGGAGAGTTACATGTTTTAATCACTTAAGGAAGCCCCCTCTTCCTCTTGTCTCTCTTCCCAGTCCGTCTCTATTAAGCCATTGAAATAATGAAGCTGTCCACTTTCGCAAAGATGAAAAGATTATTGTTGCTATTTTAAGGTTCATGCAGATGAAACAAAATCGGGCAGAGGTTGAAAAATCTGCTACTTCAAGGTTTTTCGAGCTTTCCTGCTGAAAGCAGGATTGCCGCCCATTTTCAGACACACTCTTGGATAATCTATGTTATGATATAACCCACAAGGACATTTGGTCATTGATGTCATATTCAGGCATTGTTATGGAAACAGATTAAGTGATTTGCAAGGTGAAATGCAAGATGCATGTTGTTTTAAGCCATTTCAGTGTTTATCTGTAGCTCAAATAAGAATGGAAATCTAAAGACAAAACTTGAATTGGTAGTCTGCTTGGTAACTGTCTATAGCATTCTCTGACCTGTTTCCTGACCTATGAGTGGCAGCCCAGTGAATAAAATGGGTTTGCAGCCAATCCGAGCTTTGTAGGCACGTTAAAGAGTGGAGACATCACCTTTACGTCCGATGTGACTATCCAATACCAAAGCAGGATGCAGCGTGCTCTTTACAGATGTTATTCGTTTCAACTGCTGCACTTCCTGCCGCGTTAATGCAGTGACGTTACAGTTCGTCAAGAGTGGGCCACACTTGATAACTGTAACTGTAGACACTAGGTGGAAGCACAATACTTGAATCCTGATGGCAGGATATTAGGATAAAATCCTTTTGCAGATGCGGCTATTTCCTGTTACCTCCACGGGAAGTCAAGCAACTGCAGACGTAAGATCAAAGTTTATGATATACTTACTGTAACCTCAAAACCTTAGCTAAAATATGAGATATCTGTGTCTTGTTATGTTTGTAATGAATGAAACTCGCAAAACTTTTCTTTGTTCGAACTGATGCTGCTTCAGTAAGATAAGGCCTTCAATATTTATGTTCCTGAAATGTATTCAGCTGTATCTCCACTGTGGTATGATCAGAAGGGACAATGTGTATCTTCATATACAGTCCATGGTGTGTACCTGTGTGTTTATTCATTTGCTAAACACACACACCTTAAAATACTTCAAGTTGTCTTTCAATGTATATAATATAAGTACTATATATAGGGTGAATTAGCACAGTCAGACAATGTTTATTTCTGAATATACTCCTGAATATAACCGAAACATAATGATTTTCAAATTCCAGTTACACAACAGCTCCAGTGACCCTTGTGAAGAACAGGGAGCTGTGTGTGAAGCAAGCACCTGACTGGAAAACAGCTAGTGAAAAGTTTGATGTGCTCTTCGCAGATGAAATTTATAGCTTTTCTAGGACTAGTACTTTTCAAAACATCCGGTAACAACATTATGAAACTAATAGTAAAAATAAAACTTCAGGAGTATAATAGATAAAATAAAACATAATAAAAGTCCCAAATGTTTCCAAATTTTTGAACTAAATATTGACCTATAATACATCAGTTTTGGCTACATCACTACACCCACATTTACTGGATGCATCTGTTTTTATTCTGTGTCAGGGCACAAATGTTTGACATTTCCATTTAATCCTTTTGGTCGCCTAATCTGAACCCAGTTGTCCCTGTTTGGCACGCCCTGAAGGACTTTGTGCAAGGTGAAGGACTCAAGACATTTTGGACCACATGGACAAACTAATGCTGCAGGTTCTACTGGGATGTAATTCTTAAATGGGAATAGATGTAAACTAAAATCAGCCATCTACATGAAACAAGTTGTGGTAAGTCCTTTTAAAATCCACTTACAAAAAATAACTATTACTACTAGCAATAAATATTCCTTTCATTATCATGACAAATACCAACTAAATACAGGTACGACTGAGATAATTGTCTTTGGAGCACAGAAAGAAAGACATACTATTGGCTGTCACTTTAACGCCCTCTCTCATAACTAGGAGTCAAGTCAACGTTATTCAAGTTTTAATAATTATATCAAAACTTTAGTCTGCTTCCTAACATCGAAGTAACATTGCTTGACTCAGAGTACTGTCTAAGCAAGACCTAAAAAAGCTTACCCATGCATTTTTCCAGCAGATTAGATTACCACAATGGTGTATTCACATCGCTTTCAAAACAGACTCTTCAGCAACTCCTATGTTTTCAGAACACCGCTTCCAGGGTTCTGACCACATTACACATGTTCTAAAATCCTTACACTGGCTACCTGTCACTTAGAGAATTGACTTCAAAATCTTGCCGCTTGTCTACAAATCACTTTGTGGCTCTGGGCCCAAATATACACTATACTGCCAAAGGTTTTAGGATACCGAACCATTGAATTCAAGTGTTCCAATCACTTCCATGGCCATAGGTGCATAAAATCAAGCACCCAGGCAAACTGCTTCTACAAACACTTGAAGAAAGAAGAATGGGTCGCTGTCAGGAGCTCAGTGAATTCAAGCATGGTGCGATGATAGGTTGCCACCTGTGCAATAAATCCATTTCTGAAATGGTCAGCTGTTAGTGGTATTATAACAAAGTGGAAGCAATTGGGAACAACAGAAACTCTGCCATGAAGAGGTAGGCCACATAAAATCACAGAGTGGGGTCAGCTGATACGCTCAGTGAGCAGAAGCCAACTTTCTGCGGAGTCAATAGCTACAGACCTCCAAATGTCATGTGGCCTTTGTTTTAGCTCAGGAACAGTGCGAAGAGCACTTCAAGGAATGTGTTTCCATGGCTGAGCAACTGCATCCAAGCTTCCATCACCAAGTGCAATGCAAAGGTTTGGATGCAGTGGTTCTCCAGAGTGACGAATCACGTTTCTCTGTCTGGCAATCCGATGGATAAGTCTAGGTTTGGCGGTTCCCAGGAGAACAGTACTTGCCTGCATTGTGCCAAATGTTTGGTGGAGGGGGGATTATGATGTGGCGTTGTTTTTCAGGGGTTGGGCTTAGCCCCTTAGTTCCAGTAAAAGGAACTGTTAATGCTTCAGCATACCAAGACATTTTGGACAATTTCATGCTCTCAACTTTGTGGAAACACTTCGGAGATTGCCTCTTTCTGTTCCAACATGACTGTGCACCATTGCACAAAGCAAGGTCCACAAAGACATTGATGAGCGAGTTTGGTGTCGAGAACTTGGCTGCCCTGCATGGACTTCTGACCCAAACCCGATAGAACACATTTGGGATGAATTAGAGCAGACAATGCGGGCCAGACCTTCTGGTCCAACATCGGTGCCTGACCTCACAAATGCGGTTCTAGAAGAATGGTCAAAAATTCCCATGAACACACTCCTTAACCTTGTGGACAGCCTTCCCAGAAGTGTTGAAGCTGTTATAACTGCAAAGGGTGAGATAACTCCATATTAAACCCTTCGGATTAAGAATGGGATGTCATTAACATTCACGTCCATGTAAAGGCAATCCAAAACTTTTGGCAACATAGTGTATCTCTGATAGGCTTGTTATTAACCTCCGAGAACCCTTATGACATCTGGGAATAGCCTTCTGGCACCTTTCCCATATATAAAAAGGAAAAATAACCTCACTACATGATCTTACCTGATGCAATAAACTGTCAAAAAAGAGCACCGCTACTCCTAGTAATTATAAACAAGGAAATTGTGAGTGTGTGTGCATGATCAGAAGTCTCAACTATACGTGACCCAGCCCCTGGTAGATACGAGTGCCTCGATTCTGATTCTCAAAACCACGATTATTTAATCTGACACAGCAACGAGAGGCACGTTGGCACGCTGTTCACTTGAAGTCCCAGCCGCCATGACTGACAAGCAAATGTTTGCTCTCCCCGCTGCTCCCTCGATCTATACCAACGATCTCAGGAAGATCAGCCTGACTCAGGAGCTGATGATCCACTTCTACACTTCTACATCTCCATTGAGACCAATGAAAAAATTCCTGATTCTGATTCTGATGCCTCCGGCTGTGGTAATATTGCTATAAAGTTTCACTGTCCTTATCACAAACAACACTTACCTTTGCCATTCTAGTGCTTGAATTAGATTTTGTTTTGTCACACGTCCCGATCCACCACTTGTCAAAACACCATTTCATACTGTGTGCATGTTTTAATGGAAATGAGAAAAGACAAGCTTTACACTTTTTATCTGTTTATTTTGTCTTGTGCTTCCTTTGACTCCGCCTGTCATGTATATTAAACATTAGACCAAACAAATTACATTCTCCCTGTCAATTTAAGTCCAAACATGCCACCAGTGGTATAATATCTGTCTGGTAGATAAAGACTGGCTCTGATATTTCTTTTTGCACAGCTAAGACCAAAAGCAGCCAAAGCACAAAGCCTCAGATTGGTTCGCCATTTTGTTCCAGACTAAAATATCTCCCTAACTACTGGATGGCTTGCCATGAAATTTGGCAACCACAGTGCCCATAATGCATTTTAATGACTTTGGCTATTACCTGACTTTCTCTGTAGTGCCTCTGATTTTGGTGATGCCCTGTCTGAGGTTGGCATGTGGTTTTGATTAAAGAACTGTTGGATGGATGACTGTGAAACCTGGTACAAACATGCATGTCCCCTGCAGAATTGATTTTCATTTTATGTGATCTGTTATTGCGATTCTCTGACTTTTCTTCTGGCCTCATCATCACGTCCATTTTTTGTGTGTCTAATACTTGATTTATGACTAAACACCTGAAAATCTAATGACATTCCCATCAGCCTAAACTAAACCTTGTGTTTAGTTCTAAATAGCAAATGTTTGCATGCTAACATGCAAATCTAAATATGGTGAACACGGCAATTACCTGCAGCATGTTGCCGTGCTAACATTAGCATGTAACTTTAAGCAGCCTTGTGAATAAGTAGGCTACAGCCTCACAGAGCTACTAGCATGGCTGTCGACTATCCGTGACTTCACACCAACAGAAATATTCTCCCTCTGCATTCGAATCTTCTAATCTTTACCTTCAAATCACATTTTGTAGTGTCAAAAAGGGAATTTAGACATTAGACATTTAGACATCTTTTAATTTGGAAGTAAAGACCATATTGTCTCAGTAAGCAGACAGCTCCAAATTATCCTTTATATATATAAAAATGCAAATGTGTCTTGCCATCATATGTTATATATATGGCCTGTTATACTGCACTGTATCAGTTAATGGAAACAGGATTCAGTTTCTCCACATGCTAAGCAATACTTAAGTTTGTACTGCCAACAGACAATGTGTGATGAATCAGTGCACAGGCCCTGTGTTATATTAATGCTTTTATTAATGTGCAGTGCAACAAATGTCCGTAAACATATTATTGCTGGTGTGATGAATTGTTAGTGGTTAGGATTTATTCATAGATGTAGTATGAGTAATTACAACCTAGTGACTCACAGCCTTGTTTTATATCTCTGCATGTTTTTTTCCGAGTAAATCATGTGCATGTAATCACAGTGTGATTTGTAAGGTTTTGTTTTGCACTGCCTTGCTATAAAAACATTTATTTTAACAGGTAAAAACAAATCTTTCACACAGGGCATAATAACAAATACAAAAGGTTTTGCATTCCTATTATTTGCATCCTTTCTTATGAGCTGTACAATATGCAGCTTGAACTGACTTTGGTCAGCCGTAATGTTGGTCAAACACAGTGTTATAAGTCATCATTGACTGCCCTCCTGCCCTTTCCCTCAGTCAGAATACTTAGTGCTGACATGAGGTGCACTCCAAGAACCAAGGAAGGCTCTGTGACAGCCTCTGACATCATGTGGCCCCCCCACATGGAAGAGGCCTCACCTCCGCCTTTCCCTTCAGACCCCTTGCCAAGACTTTATTTCCTGCTCTGCTCTTGTAATCCACAATCAATAACTGACAAAATGTCAAACACATTTGTATCTGTATCCTCCCCTCGGCAGGAACTCTATCTGCTGGTTGGACTGGTGTCAAGGCTGCCAGAGCTCTAATCACTTACACCGCACTCCTGATAGAAATACTACCGACAGATTTATGTTTCGTTTCAGGGAGAGTTGATCATTTCTTCTCACATATTGTCTTCAGAGAAATCTTTTTAATCTAATCTATCTCACTTTGATTACCCAGTGAAAATAATGCAGGCAATGATGCCTGCAACATTAATGCCCTCATCAATAAACAAGTCAAAACAGACACCAAGCGGTTGATCAAACCACTTATTAAAAATAACTCACCTTCAAATAATATGTATTTAAAAGCCATTTGTGTTTAGAGTATCTGAGAACAGAGAACAATACACTGAATCATTTAAAGACCTTTGCCTCTTACTACTGTGGAGTAATTAAGGTACTGAATGAATGTAAGTACGAAGAATTGTCAGTTTATAGGAATTCACATTTAATGCTACAAGGGGAAAAGAATGTCTCACATTGCAGGAAACAATTTGCTTTATTAATATCCTCTCAGAAGGATACAGGAAATAAACGCTAACCGGAACAAAGTTTTACTTTCACAAGCCTATTAATAACTGAGGTAAATTACAGCTAATTATGTGGTATGAGCATGATCAATAGAAGAATGTAGGAAATTATAGTGGGGTAAACATCACACCAATTTTCAGAGAATGAGAATAATTTTAAAATGAGTGTCAGGGCCAAAGATGTCACTGAAAACACACTCATGTCCTTAATAATTTGGGGAGGGACCTGTTACAGTAACTTACTTACTTTTGTCTTTTCAGACATTAAGCGCCCATGGCACTTATGTGAAAAGCCACATTGGCAATCTTATTAGTTTGGACCGAGTAACCAGTAATCAAATTACATGCAATGTTAAATACACAGTGAATAAATGAGAATGAATGCACGTTTTGCTCCATGTCAAAAATTATTTTAGCCTTGCCAGTGACGTGGCTCTGTGAATGGCAAAGTCTGACCACCCAAAACTACATTATACTAGGCTTCTTTCCTCCAGGTATTAACATGTCTGTATTTACATACTTTACCTGGAAAACAGAATCCGACGTACAGGTCTGGTATTAAAGTGTTCACTCCATTCTGCTGCACTGTGGTCATATCTCAATATGTAAATTAACAAACTAATGACACATCCCAGGTGAAGAGAAGCAATGCCATGATAGCAAAGACTTGCTGATACTTGCACTAGTTTTTTTCCTGTCAGCTTAAGCAAATCTAGCAGCATATAATGAATAAAGAATGTGTTCTAGGTGCATTTACACTTGCATTTAACATGAGTTTTTCTTTATCCAAATAGGATATCCAGACGCAGATGTTGGCCTTGGAAAAAGGAGCGAAGGGATTTGGAATAAGAGCATCGGACACTGGGACAATCAACAGTAAATCAGAGAATGTCATGCCCTTATCTTACAGACCTGGCTCCATCACAACAACATAGGATAAAGGTATTGCACTCGACATGCGGACCATGTTCTGCGGCAACAGAATGCAAGACTCCCCTGGTAAGATGAGGGGCAGCAGACTATGTGTTTATATCAATGATGCTTGGTGCTCACACCTACAGCAGTCAATGTAGAGTTTTTTTGTTTTGTTGCTTTACAGAAACATTTTATTTACATGCTGTATATGTATGTATATAACTTGTATATGTTGTTTAATTAAGTAATTAATTTTATTACATTTCATTTTAAGTGTAAATATTTGTGTGCGTGCGTGCGTCCATGCATATGTTGCAAGAATTTATAGCAAGATTTTATAACACTTCATTGTACAAGCCTGTGTTGTAAAATGACAAAGAAATCACATTGATATTTGATTAATAAATTCAAATAATAGTGTATAACTTACTTTACTATCTGATCTGAAAGGGGATAGGGGATCTTAACCTCCACGCACATACTAAATGAGTACAATTCATATGAATAAATAAGACCTTCAGTAATTCTTTGTAAGAATGGGTCTGGAATTATGTAATTGTATAATCACAAAGTTAGCCATTATTCTTACCAAACCAGACACCCTCCTCCTATCCCTACAATGGGATTAAGTTCAAATGCTTTCCTCTTGCCTTGCTTTCTATTTGTGCATTGCAGAATCACCATGCTTTCAGTCAATACACATTCAGGCTGGATGACCCAGGTAACAGGTGTGTGTGTGTGTGTGTGTGTGTGTGTTTAGGTTGTAATGCACCAAGGAAAGTGTGTTTGGAAAGTTTTTGGGCAATATTTCAACACACTCTGTGTTAAGACAAACATCCTATACTTGTGGTAGATACCAGGCTTGAATCATATTTCAATGTAATTATGTTTTAGATGGTCACATGAGTGTCCACAATACTAAACATTTTTGGTTTATTATATGTTGGTAAAGTTCTCACACTTCACAACCACGTATCTGGTCCCCCTGCGTGGATTGTTGCTCATTCTGCCTCTTTGTTAATCTCATCAGATACATTTCCACTTTCCAAATGTTTACTTTAAACAATATTTTGGAAATTTTGTGTGTCTTTGAACTTCCAGATAAACAGCTAGATAGGAATTATTCATCATAATCTTATGGCATGGTATACTTTTGTTATTGTCAGCAAATACAACGAAGCTCCATTGTTGTCCAAAACTATTATAAACACATCCATGAGCCGCAGTGTTGCACACTTGTTCCTTCATTACCATGAACGCACACTGTAGTTTATTTTGACCGTGCTGCTGCTGTAAATCATCACTACAGCACCAAAAGTGGATTAGTCCACTGCTGAAAATAGTCCCCTACAAATGCACGATTTCGTCCTGTTTGATTAATGTTTGTTAAAAACTGCAGTGACCAGCTGTGTAAGGAGCCTTACTAAGCCTTTAAAAATGCTAAAATGCTAAAAATAGCTTCTTAGCTAGTTCGCCAACAAGCCCTACGAGTAATCATTATGTCACCAAGCTTCCGGCCCCACATATTGGTTGTGCGGGAAACACACTCACTGAGCCTCATTGACTCTTTAGGTGCCCCTTCCTTTGTTACTCTTATTCTGCTGTCCTTATAAGCAGCGATGGCAAAAGTCGTGGGGGGAACTGCGTTCCTGCTCAGATTTTTGAAAATGTATTCAATGGTTTTAGTTGGGGAATCACTTATAGCTTTCTTACACTGTCTCTAAAGCATGTTCATGAAAGGAATATCATTTTATTGGACTTGAATGCACCACAAAGCTATTGTCCATACAGGCAATGGGAAGGCGTGACATGAGAACAGTAGATGAGAAAAAACTTGAAAGCTGAATAAGCAGCATCAAGTCTGTCATCAAGAAAAAAAATGAGTAGATCTCTGCAATCTTTGTAATTTGTAATATTTTTAAGTAACTTTAGTAACTTTCAGGTTAATGAGTAAAATCAATAAGAATTTGTTTATAAAATTTTTTTGAAGGTAATCCCCCCCCCAGCCAACCCACACCCAAGTGCGGCTCCCCCAGTAAAACCATTTCCACAGCTGCCTATAAGAAAATGCTCCCTGCTTGTCTTTCATGTCTCTTTGTTCAGACACTGAGCTGCCTACCCATTTCCCCAGCGAGTCTTGCGCAGACTGACCCAGAGCCTGAACTTCAGCAGAGGGTCCTTGAATTGCAGAAAATCAGCCAACATGTCGCCATGCGCTTGTTGAGTGTAACAAATTGACGGATCAACAAAACTGTCGTATCTCATCACCGATTTGATTCCTGCTTGAATCCAACATTGGACCACACACAAAACGTCCCTACATTTAAAAAAAAAAAAAAAAATATATATTTTATTTATTTTTTTGCATACTTCTCTGTACCCAAAGCAATTTTTCAGTTCATGGTCCAATTTTGTAGTCAGTGGAGTGTGGCTGAAGCAAGGACTAACATCAACACAAGATTGTGGAATGCATAACAGGCTTTGTTACAGTTCAGAGCTGTTTATGCCAGTGTGCATCTTGTAGGAAACGCAGAGCAAGCGCCTCCAGGCTACCAAGGGACAAATGTTCCAAAACAGAGTGTGGTGTTTATTTTCTGGTTTCTTTTTGCAATTCACCAGGCACAACAATTAAAAGGCATTTTTTTTTATTAACCACAAAGACCTTCTTGAGTTCAAATCTTAAAAAACGACTCATGGAACACTCCACTGCATAACTGATCTTAGATCCTTGACGGTAGAAGATTGTGTGAGAGACATCCAGTAGGAAACTCATCAGTTGGCATTTAGGTGGCATTTTGATGTAGATGTGACTATGGGATATATAGTTCCTTCCTTTTATCCTGTTTATGGTCTTGTTTCAACTTTGTCATTGTTTTGCATGACACACTAAGCATAAAAAATCTTATCAGAGGCATTCTACAGCATGAAGAGTTGATTTTCCCACTCAAACATTTAATTCCATCTTTTGTTTGTCTATGTGTTAATTATTAATCTTTAAGACCTGCTTGAATCAATAAATGTATATATTAACGATGGAACTAGATAACGGTCAGTTTGCTTGCGGTGACAAAGCCTTCCCTTCAGCTCTGTAGAGCATTTTAACCTATTTTAGTTTATTGTTACAGATTAATAATTACAGGACTCATAAAAGGTTTTGCATGATTAGAAAGGTCAATATTTAAATACTATTTCACATCAATGAGGTGGACTGTGAAGGGTGAAGCCGAGTACTGTAAAATGGCCAACAATGGGTAACATCGTTACTACTTTAGCATCATTTCTTGACACACAATAACCGTCCCTTTATCACACAGGAACCCAGCAGCCAACAACTTTCATGTGGCAGCGGTGATACTGAGCTTTTGTCTTAATAAAGTGCAGTTATTGGGCACACAGTGTCTGGAATAACACATGTAAAGGCCAAGAGGCACCTCCTTTAGCAGCTTGCGTTGCAGTTGAAAGGCAAATGCACTTCCTCTTTTGGGCTTGGTGACGTCATGGCCATGCCACAAGCCTGGTTTGGGGCTTGGCCAGTAGGAATGCATGGTTTGGATTCAACTTAAATCAGGTGTGATTTTAACAGACCAGAGGGATCTGTTTCTTTTGTTCAAGACTTTGTTCTTACATGAATTTTGTTAAGGCTTTCGGTTTAAAAGATGGCTGCGTATTTACCCCAACACGGGAGGTTTCAACAGCAGTAGTTTTACATTTGTGCTGCAAGAGTCGCCTGTTCAGTCCTCTGGTACGGGCCTCCAACTAACATAATTAACATAGGGGAGTTTCTTTTTTGACAGACATTTTCCCCTATGGTGTGATGAAGATGAACAAACTGAAAGAGGCAAAGCAACACACAGCAACAAACAAGTGCATTAAGTACATAAATACAAAGAAGTAGCGGGAGAGAGGGAGAGACAGTCAGACAGAGGATGGCGTGCTAGATTAGGGAGTAAGACAGTAAAGTGTGTGTGTGAGAGAGAGAGAGAGAGAGGTGGAATAGAGAGAGGGAAAGAGTTAATGTGTTAGTTTGGAACGTGTGCAAACAGCGATAGCAGTTTCCTCTCAGCCAGTCAACACAAAACAGAGGCTTGCCGCTCCACAAACATGACACTTTCATGACCTCCTCACTTATAATGTACATTACTAACACTAGTGTAAATTATGATCTCAGCATTGCCCGTCTCAGACTTTAAAGACATGGACCTAAACGCAGATGCTGTCATGTCGTGTTTCCAGGAACACGGCCAGTGCCGGCCCTTTTAAGATGGCCAGCACCTGACTCATTTAACACAGCAGCAGATATGGGATATGAGATAGCTCCAAACTATGTCAACAGAAGCTCCACAGACTTTGCCCTTAATAGCGATAGCTATGTTCACATTCTAGTATTCTAATTATAGGCGTAGCCCTCTAAGGGCCTGTGTCCACCAAAGAGTTTTTTTTTACCAGCTGCGCCACCTACTGTTCTGAAAACGCCTAGCTGAGAGAGCTAGGGTGCACGTTGGAGGTGCAGCGTTTTTTTCAGGACGCTGTGGTTGCAATGATAAATAATTTCCATGGAGGTGATGTGCTGCAAGTAGGCTACCTAATTTTACTGAATGTAAAAATTTCACCACAAAGTACGTAGGCCTAGCCCTACTTGCTCTAGCCCTTGCTCTGCATGAAGAGAAGGCTGAAACATGTAGAGGGGACAGTACGTGGGTTTATGAGATTTTGCGGATGAGGAAATACCTCAGTGGAGCGCAGCGTTTTTTTCCCAAAGTTTTCCCCAAATTTTTCAACCTCAGCACTCTGCACCCAGCACACCAACGCCCAGCGTGGAAAAGACGCTCAGCGCCTCATCACGCATCACATGTTCTTACCATTTTGTAAAAACTCAGCGCTCCCATTGCAATGTATTGAAAAAAGACGCTGGCCTCAGGAAAAATGCTTTGGTGGACACAGGCCCTAAGACCCAGGTCCCGTGCTCCACCGGTATTAGCTGATTTGTTATATACCACAGGAGTGGACCTGAGGGAGGCTGCAGGGATAAACCTAATCAGGGTCGATACACTGCAAAGCATTTGATGAACTGTGTTGTGCAGAAAGCTTTGGAAGTTTGGGACTGATGTGAAAGATGTTTAGGTTCATTTTTATGAAATAATTCAGGTAGCAGCTATGGATGAGTACAGAGTCAACTTTCATGCTGAACCTATTTCACAGACTTTGCTTTGGACGCACACGCAGTATATTACATATGAAAATGCTTGTTTGGAGAGTGCACTGTTCTCAGATACTGTTTCCTCTGAGAGCATCTTGAACATTTTTGTAATGATTGCTGTATTTGTGTACTGTATCTTTTTCATTTCTCACAACAGAGGGGAAAAAGTGTAGAAAACGGAAACCAGTCCAATCAATGAAATACTGCTTTATTTTCTGGGACTATTTGGCTAAAGCGCTGCCTTCTCAGAAATATTTATTGTATCTTGGTTCACCCCTTTGAATAGAATTTCTCAGTTGACTTAAAGTACGGACAGTTCCATATTAAATGCGATAAAAAGTACATAAGGTCATTCATATTGAAGTTCTGACGGGGGGAAAGAGCCTTGCTCTGAACATCTTCATTCCTTCCAGTTAATCTACCAATACATTAAGTCAACTGGGCCAACATTGAGCAATGTAATTTCTCCCCTCTGAGGCTGTTTGTGTGATTCATAATTGGAAAACTGGGTTACGCAGGTTATAAGACGCCTCTTGCCACATAACCTTCCGCTGACTCAGTACCATCTGAAGTGCTCAGTGACATGACCAATTTGCAAAGTCAGTAGACCGAGGAATCATTTTGGCTTTAATCTTTCATAAGGCCATGCTAAGCTCGTGTGAGAGGAATAGACAAAAAAAACAACATAATAAAAGATAAAGTGAGGGAAAGAGCGAGTGTTTGACAGGGAGGTAATTAGATCAGTAATCAGCTTGTTAACGCAAAGGGATTTACAAAGGTCCACGTTTGAATACAGAAAGCGCCCTTTGACATTTTAAACCAGTGATTTACAGGCATGACTTAACGAGAAAGTGGGTATCAGCAGTTCTGTGTGTGCATGCAGAATTAGATAGCTCTCTGTTCACTTCCTGTAGAGCATCGGCACACGTGTAGAGGTTGCTGTACTGGACATTATACTTTTTCTTGCAGAGACAACCGCAACCGTGCGGCTGCAGCCTTCGAACAACAAATTAATCATTCAGATGCATCAGAAAGTCTGTTGCCGTGTGTGCAAGCTGGATCTCAAGAGCTGAGGAGCTTAAATAATACAGTCACTGATTTTCCAAGCATTGCCTGACCGGTGTACACAGGCCTGGGACTCTGCATCTGCTGTTTATCCAGACTCACATTCAAAGATTAAAAGCAACTGGAGCCTGACACGGTTACAGCAGTTAGCGGTTTGTTAACATCTTAACATGAGAGCAACTCTTGCTGCAAGCACATGTATCACAGAGCCATTCATGAAATGTAAAAGATTGTCTATATATTTTATATGTTTTATATGTTTTCTTCTGCAGAGAGCTATTAAATTGCTGCCATCAAAGGCTGTCCTTCCATACTGACAAAGGCTGCAGGTAATACAACTACACATCAAAAACATGTCCATGACCGACACACTGCATGTCAAGAATGAAACAATTCTCCCCCCAGAAAGGTATATTGCTCTACACATGTACAAAACACATTATTAAACATGAATTGTTTTTGTTCTGCCTTCTATAAGGTAGTCTTTCCATCACACCCCACAGTGAATGCATGCTGTTTTGAGCTTTAATGGTCTGTACTTCATGTGTTGTGTGTTTTGGGTCTTTGATTGTAATTGGATACAGAGAATGTACAGCCACATGTGTTGCTGTGTGCAGGTCCTTTTTATTAGCTCACTCCACGCTACTTGTAAAAGTTACTTGTTGAGCTGCTTCCCCGTAGTAACAGTGTTGGTAAAATGTTAAATTAACATGATGCTTCATGTGTGTCACAATGTCCTGTTTTGTCGCTCCTTCAGTTCACCCCACTCTAATGCAGTCATCTTGTCATCATTGCCATTCTCTTCTCATCCACTAGATGCCCTCAGACTTTCCCACTTTTCCTCCTCTGCCTTGCCAGAGCCCTTTCCCTCACCTGACCTTCCCTGCCCACTTCCTCACCTGTTCCCATTTTCCACTTATCAGCCCTGCTGTTGTCTGACCCTCCCTGCCCATGCGCTCACCTGCTTTTAATTTCCCCTAATCAGCTCAGTAGCACATATACAGGCTCATTTCCACCTTTACTTTATACTGGTTTGTGCTTGTTGCTTTGGCTTTCATTTTGTACAGTTTGTGTTGCATGAACCTCTGCCTGCCTGCACCTGTAAGCCTTGATATAGCAGTAAACCACTAAAAGTTATCCTGCCTATGTCCACATGTATGTCCAATACTACTTTTCCTGAGAATTCCCTCAAATCAGACTCCCTTGCCTTGGTCAGTACGAACTGACCAATAATGGAACCAGCAGGTGGATCTTTTACAGAGGAACAATATGAGTGGACATTCTGTACCTTCTTAATGACTGGAAATATGCTTCCAGTAGTGAGGACAGGGAGGCAGTCTTGTCATTAGCATACCGGGAAGTGTCTTCAAAGCCTTGGTTGAGGAAATCAGGTGGGTAGGGGACATTTATCACTTTTTTTCAGAATTGTTTACACATGTTTTCTGAATCTTTGGGCCATTTTCACTCTCTAAACAATTCCAAACACAAAACTCTACCAAAAGCAATTTGTTTTGGTAGAGTTTGGTCATTCCAAAATTGTTTTTTGCAGTCTTACCAACCAACACAATGATGTGTTCAACCCAAAACACTACTGTCATTATTCCATCACTAGGTTTATGTCTTTTTTAATGTATTTCCAGTGTTAGATTTTACCCAATAGTAAAATGTTGTTGCAGTAATAATAAACTTTATATGTAGAGCACTTAAAACACAACATAAAGTGCTTCAGAGAAATAAAATATGAGGAAAAAAAAACATTTCAGTCAATAAGAAATGATAAAAGACATTAAACAATAAGAAGCACCAACAAAATGGACAGATAAAATGTTGAGAAGGAATTAAAACAATAGAAAGGATTGCTTCTCTGATAAACTCTGATAAACTCTTTCTGGAAGAAGGTGGGACTTTCTCCGACAGCCTAATTTCCTCAGCCAGATCATTCCAGAGCATCGGGTCCTGACTGCAACTCTGGGAGGGACAGAAGACCCCCTGATAGAGGATCATAAGGGGTTAAAAGACCTGGCATACATTCTGGAACCAGGCCATGAAGAGTTTTAAAGCTAATCAATAAGATCTTAAAATCCTAAAACAAACAGGAAGCTAATATAATGAAACTGAAATCGGTGCGATGTGGGCATACTTCCTCATTTGCCTAATAACCTCACAGCTGAGGTCTGCACAGTGAAGCACACCGAGGTCAGTAGGCCTCACCAAGAGGTAAAACGGAGTATCAACCTCATAGCAATGGAAGGAAATACCGTATCGGCGCTCACATCACTGAGGGAGAGCATGTAGATGTAACACAAAATAGGTCCAGGGACTGAATACTGGGGCACACCATAATTAACAAGAGAAAAGGCAGACTTAGAGTTATTAATAGACACACAGAACGTCCTGTTAGACAATTATGAGGCAAACCAGTCCAGTGCCATGCCATAGGTGCTCACACAATCAATCTAGCAAGATGCCATGGCCGATTATATCAAAATCAGCGACCAATCATACGCCTTTAAAAGGAGGTCATTGGTAAATTTTAGAAGAGCAGTCTTTGTTCAGTGATGCACAAAGACTGCCTCTTCAAAGAGCCATATCCCTGGTCTAGGGTTAGGAGACCGTGTGACTGTGTCCAGTCAAGTCAACTTCAGTTGGTCTCCATAGAAATAACTGTTCCAGCCCAAGCCGGCCAGCTTTCCTGAGAAGCAATCGAGCAGGAGCCAAGCAGCAGCGACCGCAGCCATACAGCAGCTTCTGTGCCATCTGCAGTCTGAAGGCCGCAGTTCTGGACAGAATGGGCAGAAAGTCACAGCAATCACATCATCTAAAGTTATGTCCAGCCGTCTGCACTGAACAAGTCTGTATAAAAGTCACTCCATGCTTCCTCAGCTCCATTAGGTCTGTGGTCACCTTTCCATTAGGGAGACAGAGACACGCCATTTAGGTTTTTTTGAAACAATTGACTTCTCTAAATTAAAGAAGAAAGTGGTTGGTGCATCTATGTCTTGTAGTCTGGTGAAGCGTGCTCGGATCAAAGCCCCTTTGGCTCTCCTGCAGGAGGGAGCTCAGCTCCTGTCCTTTCATGCTTAACACGGGATCAGACATCCAGTGCTTGAGTCGGAGAATACAAAAACATGAACACTTATGTCTCTGCAGAGACTGAACATGCTTCAAGTTTGGCGTCCCTACAGCCCAGACACACTGCCCAGAACCCGCCTAGAAGGCTCCTTAAGCGCTTCAGTTCTGTCTCAGCGCCTCGTTGGAAATAAACGGGGAGACCCAAGGCGCGGCGATCTGGTCGGAAGCACCTGCCCCAGCGTGGTGCTGGGCTGCGGCACCACACTCACCCCATGCTTCAGAGACAGGGACGGCCTTTGAAGACGCAATCCCCCCGAAGAATCCCAGTGTACTGTCCACAAAACACACACCAACTTACAGTAACAACAACCACAAACAACTATCGAACAATCATACTGTAAACACAGTAGGGGGGGAAAAAAGAAGTTTGCTTAATTACTCAAAAACTCTCAGCCACGCTCTCCACCTCCAATCTCCCAGCAGGGGAGAGAGAACGCAATATCCCCACAGAAATGCAAAAC
The DNA here is from genome assembly GCA_024633595.2 of Lepomis macrochirus. Classification (NCBI taxonomy): domain Eukaryota; kingdom Metazoa; phylum Chordata; class Actinopteri; order Centrarchiformes; family Centrarchidae; genus Lepomis; species Lepomis macrochirus. The sequence continues at coordinate 26,060,504 of JALXJV020000023.1, read as the reverse complement.
AACAGTAAAGGTTTTAGTATAAAGGCTTCTTGCTTCTGTCTTCCTGTACTAAAAGTCCTTTAGCATTTAATGGACAGAAGTTCATCACTTCCAAATAAGATTATCGTTGGAAAACATTTGCACAATCAGTCACGGTCACTCGGCCTCATCAGAGATTATCCTATGCTCGCTCCAAAATAGTAGAGATCACATGTGGCTATGTAAACATGTGTTTACCCATGTAGGGAGTCAGAGTGTGCTGAGCTGGACTCAAACCAGAAAACTCTCCAGTTTCCAGCCAAGTCCTCATGGACCAAGCTTCTACCCTAGTTTTAGGAGCAGTGGGCTGCCCATCGTATGGCATCCAGGGAGCCGTTTGGGGTTCAGGGCCGTCGTCAGGGGGCACCTTCAGCATTGGTTGGTGCTAGACTTGTTCCGGCGACTCACCGGTTTCCAAACCAAGTCCCAACAGACTGAGCTAATGCTGCCCCCTATGTATGTTATTAAGTGCTACCACAACTTGATTTTGTAGATTGCACACTGTGCATGGAAGCTTATGTAACAGCACCGACCCAAAAAGAAAATTTAACAAAAGGCATGACACAAGAAAAACACCTCAGTCCATTAATATCCAGCTCTTGCTGCGGAATTTGTTTTCTCTTGTCAGGCAGTTGTAGCTGTCACAGTGATGAGTGGGGCCGAAGCGCTAAGCGCCAGCATCTCTCTGATGGAAAACACACAGATATAGAGTGAGAGAGGAAGAGAAATGAAGGGCGAAGGAGGAGATGAAGCGGGTGAAGGCGAAGGGACAGGAGAGGGAAGACAAACAACAACAAAAAAAAGGAAAAACAAAATGACAATGGTAGAGAGGAGGAAGAGTGACAGCAGCGATGACTGAAGACGAAGAGAGAGAGAGAGAGACAGATGCAGTCTGAGTAGCAGGTTGGCACTCAGCGTGAGTCTGAATGTGTAAACACACACAGTCTTCATCAGACTGACATAGGAACTGCTCTACAGCACAACAAGCGTTTCCTTCCAACACACCATATCAATTGCGCAGCCTGTCAACTCATGGCACTTGTCAGATTGGCTGCATTTAGCTGTGAATGCTTCCAACTAAAAGACTTGAAGCGGCATCAGCAGACAGTCTTCTATGTTCCTGAAGTGGTTGTTTAGACTATTTGTTTCATGGATGTTGCATGTAGATGTATGGATGTTTGTGATAGAGGTTTTGTTGTCACTACAGAAGCTTCTGCAGGCAAATTGAGGGAGACAGTTCTCTTGTTTGCTTATAAATCCGACTGTTTGCGGTCAGAGACGAGCTGCAGCCACTTGGTGGCTGTGTCGAAGTTTACAAATGAAATACCTCAAATTGTACAGTATATCGTCACTCAAAATCCTGACACTTTCTCAAGGTTAACACTTCATTATAAATAAAATGATTATGGGCATATATTTGTGTTGACTTGTTACCTTTAGCAGGATTTCTCAAACTATTCAAAAGATATTGTATTTAAAAGTAAGATGATTGGCCAAGGACAGTGTGATTCATATATGATGTGGATAGCAGCATCACGTGTCAATTTACAAAGGACCTAATCTTTACCTTGGAGGAAGTAGTTTAACAAAAAAAGTAGAACACAAGTTCCATGCACTAGATTTCTCCCTTCATCAACAGATGAGTTTGCTCAGTTGTCAATCATAATCATAATCCTGAACTGTGCGGTCAGCATATATTTCGATACTTCCTAAACTTCTTGCCCCACTTTGGAAGCTAAAAAAATGTTCATATCATATAGGGATGAGCGAGTACAGCATTATCTGTATCTGTTTCTGTTAACCATATGAATGATCTGTATCTGTATCCATACTTGGATTGGGTGGGGCCTAACCCGGACGTGGGAGGGATTTAACCCGGAAGTGGGTCGAGTTGTCTTGAAATGGGCGGGGCTTTAACGGTATGTTATTTTAAGCATGCAATTTATATGGGTTGATCAGAAATTGTTATATTTATTGCTGATTAGAAAACTATTTACATGACAGCATCAGCATTGAGCTTCAGATCAATGGTTTTGATCACGATAACAAACAAACTATATACAGAACAAGTTTTGCAACAATGAATACAACACATGCGATTGCAATTATGAAGTAAAATGTAATGAACATGAGTTTTCATACTCAACAAAACTTTCTTTTTACCTTTAATTTTTTATGAATGGCTAACCTGCTCCGAGCAGGTTATGTTCCAGAAAAGAGATTAACTCTGTGAAAACGCTGCCTACTGACCAATCAGCTCTCTGGAAAATGACATCACCATCTGTAGGAAATCCCACTGACTGTTTTAGCCAATAGGCTGCTTTATGTTTGCAGCACTGATGTGGAGGAACTCTTGACTATGGCGATCCTACAGAGACTGATTAAAAGCCTCAGGCTAATGTTGCCTACAGGTTTTTACAGTACAGCAGGATCAGCCTACTTACTGCCTTTAAATGTCTTTAAGATTTTTTATTTGCTCCCAGTCCGTTTCACACAGCCTGACGCAGCCGTTAAAGTAAATTGATTTTATTTTTCTTATGTGAGGCTGAATATGATGAACAGTTTGGTTTTGAAATACTAAATTTGAATATGAACGTAGTCTATCTATTTAGGTTAGTTTAGCTTTCTAAGGCCGACTACAGAGACTGTAGTCATGTTCCGTCCCACATTTTGCGATGTGGACGCAAAAGGTGGGATGGTGAGTTTTCAGCAGCCTAAATGTTCAGATTCAGTCTTTCAAAGATTATTTGAGCTCATTTCCGTTTCACTGCTTTATGAAGTTAATTTAGAACAATGTTTGGAACACTTTTGAGTGTGTTAAATAAATTAATCTCATTTTTGAAGTGGCGACAAGTTTATTTAAAGTGAGGGAGAACGGCCAAGTCTTTTAATGTGAAACGCCAACACACAGCCGAGCTGAAAGAAACACTTTATCAACGCTATATTATAGACTAGTCATATTTCTATAGTGTTACAGTTTAATCCTCGATCGTAAAATATGACGCTCTGCTGACAGTGGACATGTTCATGTCTGTTTGGTCATCTGCTGCTAACTCCACCTCTTTTATGTGAACGCGCTCCGGGCTGGATCGGGAAACCCCGGGTTAATTTACCAAGTTGATAACCAGCTTCGTCGTGTCGCTTATCCCGATTGGGATTGTTAGGATTAGTGAAGCCAGATAACGAAAACATATCCTGGGTTTGTTGAACTCGCTTCGTGGTGCAGGACCCTGGTATGTGTGTGTGTGAGTAAGAGAGAGACGGGGGGGTGCTGGTGTGTGCGTAGCTTATTTTGTAATATTATTTTAAACAATTTATTTATACTACAACTACCTTTATTTTTTTTTAAATACAGCAAGAAAGTGTCAGACACAAAAAAAACTGGTTAGAGCAGCTGACAATTTTTTAAAAAAAATCTCCGATGACCGGTACAGAGAGGGAGAGAGAGAGAGTGTGTGCACAGTCAGCTACGCAATGACGATTTTTATTCAATCCGAGCACAGATATTGACTCATATTACTCGTATAATACTCGTACTCGGCAAAAATGATTTATCTGTACCGGATACTCGTTTCAGCCGAGTATCCGGCTCAACCCTAATATCATATTCAGTTATACTCTTTATTATTACATGTATAAAATCATTCACAGGCAGTTTAAAACAATTTATGAATCAAAAGTCATGGAGATATGTTTGTTACTCTGAAAATGGTAGTTTCACAAAGTTTTTAAAACTGGCAAAAATCTAGTATGACTCTCAGAGCTTTCATCAGCATTTCATGGCCTTCATCAGCAGATATTTTGCTCAGTGGTCATGGAGAATTTACGTTAAATACTTAATTATTAAACATAATAAATACATATATGATTTACATGTATGTAACATATAAAAAATAATATTGCATTTATTAACTGTTTATTCACCAGAAATGGATGTGCTTGTATGCCTTGTCCTGAGAAAGTCCATGGTTTGATTTCCACCAGGGTCAATATTCCTATTCCTGCTGAACCCCTTGATACAATTTTCTTATTGTTCAGTGTTGCCAACTTACAGATTGGGTAGTGGTGGGGTTCAGACAGTTAATAAGAAAGAGATAGAGATGAAGTATATATTGAATCAATTAGATGCTTTGGAGGCAAAACTATTTTATTTCCAATGAATATTACGTTAGCAAATAGAACATTTACCCGATTAAACAAGACTTCCTGTAAAAAACCGCACCCACTTCCGGTCATCTATCCCTAAACCTGCACAGTTGTGTGCTCAAAACTGCCTGTTGTTGGAGTAAAGTGATATAACAAACTATTTTTAGTACCCATCCCCACCAGTATTTTACCAATGAAATTACAGAAACAACATCTTCATAATCTGTTCTGTGACACTGTATTAGCAACTACAATTTTGGCCAAAGAAGTACATAAAAACTACATCAATAAGTACATTTAAGAATAATGCTTTGTATTATAATTGAATTCACATTTGGCTGTAAAAGACTGCATGCAGGAGACACTTCACCAAGATCCATGTTTTGTTCACTGGACTGTCGCCACTTGGCTGCAAACATGTGTTCCTTAGAAAGTCTGGCAGTTTGCTGCTGGAAGGATGCAAGCTACAAATTCCAAATGACAGAGGAACATACATTAAGGTGCTAAAGGCTATTTCTTTTCAGTGTAGTCCACAGAGAAAGGCTGCTCTGTGTCTGTCTGTGTGTGCACAGACACTGGATGGCCTAGAGCATGGCTATAGAAATGAATAAGTAAGATAGTCATTCAAGCGCATGGAAGAAGTAAAATGTACAAAACGAAATACATTAACTTATGTGGGTTTTTTGGGACATATTGTGTTGCTGATAAACTTTTAATGTTTCTTTCCTTCCCCTGTAAATATTTTTCCCTCACCGTGTTAGCTCAGTGATGGTCTGTTGATAGTACAATGGGTTGCTGACATCAATTGTTAAGCTTGAAAAGGTTGTGATCAATTGGATAATAACAAGTTGCAAGCCACAACATCATTGTGATTGTACCTTTTCAAAAGTAGCAGTTCACTGCTCTGGCTCTCACAGCAAGGCACCTCTTCAATCATTAAAACGGCATTTGGTCAGTATACTCATACCAGCAGCTCTCAGCCACCTCCTTCTCAGTCGGTCACGGAAGCTTTAAAGCTGCGATTGCACTCAGAGACACGGGTTAAAAACAGTAATATGAAATATGTATGCCACACTTGAGGATTGGCAGGCAGCACATAACCACGTATGTTCATGCTAGTGACCACAAGACATACAGGATGCAGAACAAAGAAACATAGCCTACACACATTCTCCACGGCAGCATGGGTACCCTCATATACGCATGGTCCCTCTTTTACACACACATGCACCCACCCCTGTAGTTCTTAGAGCATTTTAGTAAGAATATGCTGTGTGTGTGTATATACACTCACCGGCCACTTTACACCTATATCTTGCTGGTACTGGATTGGACCACTTTTGCCTTCAGAACTGCCTTAATTCTTTGTGGCATACTTTCAACAAGGTGTTGGAAACATTCCTCAGAGACCATCAGTGTGAAGTGTTGACACAAGGTAGGATGGATCCATGGTTTCATGTTGTTTATGCCAAATCCTGACCCTACCATCTGAGACCCCATCCACACTACTGCATTTTCAAATTAAAACAGAGGCCTTTTGCTACGTTTGTACCTCCCATCCAGATGAAAACGAAGACCTAAAACAGAGAAGTTTGGACACTCTGCTGACCCTGTTTTGTTAAAATTTCCGGAGGGCATTTTAGTGAAGACGGGCTAAAAAGCAAAATGGAGGACTTTAGAAACGATGATGCAGCCTCTCATGCTTAGCTCTCTGACAGAATGCTCCTCACCGGGTTTTTGACATCATATTTTTATTAAAATATTATGTACCGTGCAAATAACACTTATCTGCCTACACTTGTGCTGTGCATGTCGCTGTTTCCTTTGCAAGAACTCCCAGTCTGTTTTCCGTCGCCACACTCCTGTGTTACATTCAGTAACAGTCCCAGCTGTTATTGGTGCATGCAAAAAAAAAAAAAAATCTGGTTTGATGCCAAATCTTCTATAAATACGGAATAGACTATCTCCTCCATGTTTACACTGGCACACACCTGAACGTACCTGAACAAGTCCTAGCTGTGCGTTCTCAGTCGTTTTAATGTAGATGGAGATAAACTCCAAAACGCAGCTAAAAAGCTGGTGTGGACAGAGATCGTATTCGTTTTAATTCTCTGTGATTAAACGTAGTAATGTGGATGGGGCCTGAATGGCGCAGCTGAAATCGAGACTCATCAAATTAGACACCATTTTTCCAATCTTCTATTGTCCAAAAAGAGCCTGTGCGAACTATAGCCTGAGTTTCTTGTTGTTAGCTGACAGGAGTGACACCCGGTTTGATCTTGTGCTGCCCATTCTGCTGATTCAAGGTTTGACGTGTTGTGCGTACAGAGATGGTTTCCTGCATCCCTTTGTTGTTGCTGTTGCCTTTCTGTATTTGAGGGTGGTGCTTTGATTATTCTGCCCACATTTAAGAAGGTGGTATTATGCTTTTTGGCTTTTTTGTGCATGTAATAGGTTTGCAAAGTGAAAAAGCCCAAAGTCCACCCCAAAGGGAGTTCCCATCTCCCACAGAAAACTCTGCTCCGAACTGCCTGAAAACAGCTCGTTTGAAGTCAAGCTAGTCTGACACGACCCTCAAAAACACTGAGCTGCAGCACACACCTCTCCTCTCCCTTCCAAACACTAGCTACCCTCCAGGCAGTCATTGGACATAAAGTTGTTACTGTGATGTAGAGACAGAGCTCAGTTAAAACTTTATGGATAAAAGATACTTTTGTTACAGATTAATAACTCACCACTCTGAAACTCTTGCTCCAGTCCATGTTGTCAAGCTTGTTGGCAACATGTGCAGCTGAACCAAAGCTGTTTACCTTCTTTTCGCTGGCCCACCCTTCTCTGCTTCTGATTGGCTAGTAGTTCTTAGCTTGAAACTGCACTTGTGCAACTCCCAACAAAGAGAATTTAGAGACAAGATTTATCACTCCATAGCTAAATGAAGTCTTCAACACAGGGTGAAAAGAGGAGCTGCAGCAATGTGCAGTATGACAAAAAAAATAGTGTTTTTTTGAAAATGAAGCCATGTAAATGTGTTCTGGTACAACCTCTAAATAGGATTTTGAACCTGAAAATGAGCATAATACCACGCAAAAACTCCCAACATAATTAATTATCAAAAAAATTAGGAATCACATCTTAATAAATTCATTACAATTTATCACTGCAAATAATAATTATGTTTATAAATGCAAATTTAATTCACCTTTCACCGAATGCTTTGTACACCACAAAAGAGATAACTGGGGAACAACCTAAACAATGTTTTACTCCATATCATCATATATTTAATCTCCACCTCATCATCATCCCTAGCCATCTCTAGAAAACCATGTGGATGCCTAGTCCAAAGCCTAAACCCACCATGCAGCCCAGACACGAGTACTTGAAAAGCAAAGAGGTTTAAGAGCAGTTAAACCAATCCTCTTCAATTGTTGTCTCCTACTTCAAAGGGTCCCCCATCTCTCTGATCCAGGCCCGAGACCAAAGGTCACTGATGCTCTTGACAGTGTCCCATGTCCTGCTCTAACTCTCCTTCGCACTCTTCATCCCTTTGTGTCTCTTTCTCTTTCTCTCTCTGCAGGAGACGTGAGAGTTAGCTTAGCTTTGCTTCATGTGCAGATTCAAAGTCAACTCAAATGACCACAGTGTTCTGATAATATGATATGCTGGCAGAGAGATTTTGTGCTAAAGATACAGAATACATTTATTCTTATATAGTATGAGACTCATTGCATCGGTAGCAAAAAAGAGTTCCCAAATTTAGGGCTGAATATCAAAGATTTTCTAGAAATATTAATAAGCTTATTGACATTAAAAAAATATGAATTATCATTAAATAATACGGTACACCACCCTGGAATCAGGACCCAGTAACCTAATATGATATCCATTCAAAATGTTTGTCCACCTATAAATGGCAATAGTAAGACTAAGCTATTACATAAATAGGGAGGGACAGTGAAGAGTGTACCAATACATTGTCAATAATGAAGCATTATTAATTACTTATAGGCCAACAGTGAAGAATAATTCTGTATACTGGCTGTCTCAACCAACTGATATCACAATACTGTCCACAATGACCCCAAACCCCAATGTGTGTGTGTGTGTGTGTGTGTGTGTGTGTGTGTGTGTGTGTGTGTGTGTGTGTGTGTTTACACAGGGAGAAGGAGAGAGAGCATTAGTTAAAAATGGCTGCTCGAGACTGCAAAACATTGGACTCGGGACGACGGATCAAGATTCCAAATGTGATTTGAGCCCAAATGGAGGACACCCTCAAACTATACTAAACTCTGCAAAATTACAATCGCAAATGACACTGGACTGCTCGTACGTCACAGGTCCAGCTAGCTACAGATGTCAGTTGACTGAGTAAAATTTCACTGTGGAGATCAGCCACAACCACAGTATGTGCCAGTTTCCATGAGACATGGGATACTTGTGGCAAACACTAACATAAAACACGAAAAAAGAGACAAACTCTGCACTTTAGACAGTGTGTACCAATTTCTCAGTGAAAAATGTCATGGTGCAGCATCTAGGTCAAATTAATTCTTATGGTCCCCAAAAGAGCCCTGAACATAATATGTATTCCTGAAATGAAGACAGGAAGAAAAGGAGAAACTGAACGTTAAATTAGATGGATAACTGGCACTTCCACATCTTTCTTTATTTTGCAAACAATGCCACTTCTATCTGGAGGGGTTTCAGACAGCCCAAAGTCCCCCACTCCACCAACGACTGTCGCCTTGCAAATGAGCTGAACCAGTTCTATTGCCGCTTTGAGAGTCAATCGGACATCGTCCCCTGTGACTCCTCTGCTCAACATCAGCCCCAGACATTTTTAACACCTCACTGGAGAGATGCCATGTGTCAGCCCGCTTCAAAGCCTCCACCATCATCCTGTCACCCAAAAAAAACAAGGACCACAGGACTAAACGATTTCAGACCCGTCGCCCTGACCTCTGGGATAATGAATTCTTTTGAGTGCCTTGTGTTGTCCCACCCTAAATACATCACAAACCCGCTCCTGGACACCCCCTGCACTTCACCTACAGAGCCAACAGGTCTGTAGATGATGCAGTAAACATGGACATTCACTACATCCTCCAGCACCTGGACTCCCCTGGAACCTACGCCAGGATCCATTTTGTAGATTTCAGCTCTCCTTTCAACACCATCATCCCAGCCCTGCTGCAGGACAAGCTCTCTCAGCTAAACATGCCTGACTCGACCTGCAGGTGGATCACTGACTTCCCGACGGACAGGAAGCAGCACGTAAAGCTAGGAAAACATGTCTCTGATTCCAGGACCATTAGCTCCAGTTCCCCTCAAGGCTGCGTTCTTTCACCTCTGCTCTTCTCCCGGTATACCAACAGCTGCACCTCTAGTCACCAGTTTGTCAAGCTCCTGAAGTTTGCAGATGACACCACCCTCATTGGGCTCATCTCTGGTTGGGATAAATCTCGATTTATACTCTGCATAGATTCTATGTGCATTGTGTCATAACCCAGCTGAAAGGCCACGACAAATGCGGAGAGGACAAGGAGGATTGCCAAAAGCAAACATATTTATTGTAATAACTTTAATTAAAGTATTAATTAACAATGTGGAGTGTGTTAGTCAGTGTCATCAGTGGTGTAGATGTGGATGAGTGACAAGTAGGAGCTTGGGTGTTGAGGAGTGGTAACAAAACATAATGTAACAAAGCAAAGATGTACGCCTGTGTAGACATCATTCTGCAAGTACACCCCCCAAACGCTAGTCGGCAATAGCACTACACCGTCCAACGTGTTGATCTTTGCTGGCCGAGCAGGCTAAATTCTGGTTTAGCGCTCTGATAATGCTAAATGGGGGTAAAATTGAATATGTGTGACTGGTATAGCCCTTTCAAATGTTACCGACCAATGGATCACAGTCTGATAGTGAAAAGAGTCATTTCACTCGGGTTGCGACAGTCAAATCTATTGACACAGTGTCACAGCCGGCGTTGTGGCCGCTAATAAAAGTTACTACAAAGCATGGGACAATTCCGGCCGGCTCGGAGACATTGCGAGGCTACCCAGCCGACCAATCACAGTGCTTATGGTCCACGTTGACTCGACGTGTAGTTACATTTTTGAGGAGGTGCATGTCAGGCGACGGCGTAGCCTCTCCGTAGCCCTGTAGCCTACGCCGTCACCTAGGTTCTTGATTCGACGCAGAGGTATAAATTACATTTGAGTCCGCCTACAGGTGGGAGATTGACCATCTGATGTCCTGGTGCTGCCAGAAAAATCTAGAGCTCAATGCTCTGAAGACAGCAGAGATGATCGAGGATTTTAGAAAGAGCACAGACCCCCCTTCCCCATAATCCTGTGTGACTCCCCAGTCACCACTGTGGACTCCTTCCACTTCCTGGGCACAATAATCTCCCAGGACCTTAAGTGGGAGCTGAACATTACCTCCCTCACCCAGAAGGCTCAGCAGAGGACGTACTTCCTGTGGCAGCTGAAGAAGTTCAGCCTGCCAAAGACAATAATGGTGCAGCTGCACCCTTCCCACCCCGGGCACAAACTGTTTCGGACTCTCCCCACTTGCAAGAGGCTGTGGTCCATCAGGACCAAAAACTCTCGCCACAATAACAGCTTCTTCCCATCTGGAACTAGCCTCGTTAACAAGGCCGGAGTCCCACTCCCCGCTTTTCAAATAATACAAATGTTTCTGCACATGTAATATTACTTCATTTCATTTAATATCACGCACAAACCTGGTACATAACAAACAAACTGTATACAGAACAAGTTTTTACATATTTTTTTGTCAATTGTTAATCATTGTTCTATATTTTTATATTGTCAATTTATATATTCATGTACACAGTATTCTCTTCTGTTGCACTGCATGTGCACAACACACACCAGAGTAATGCACATGTAAATATGTCACATTGTTCTTTCTCTAAATAATAGTATTATTTTTCTCCATTCTTTTATTCTTATATAACTTGCATTTGTTTATTCCGTATTTATACATTTCTAGATATATTTATGTCAACTGTATGTTCGTCTTGTGTGTGTAAACTACTTGGCAATAAAGCTCCTTCTGATTCTTATTACTTTAATATTTTACTCCAGCAATAATTATTAAAAATTAATTATTTAAATTGTATTGCATTATGCAAAGAGGTCTGTTTTTTTGTATTTAGCCTACACTAATGGATACAAAGTAAACAAGTAAGAGAAATACACATTGCAATATAGTTCAAAGGCATCACAAACTGCAACAGTTTCAACAAAAGCTGAACATTAAAACCTTCATGAAGGGAGGATTTGTTGTAGGCCTATTGTATTAGACTGCATCAGTTTTAGCTAGGCGTACCTAATAAACTGGCACCTGAGTGTATATGCATCCTATATTCAAAACCCCACTTTCTCCCTAGTTTTCTTTAACGTCTTTTCACCTGCACCACAATCCTGCTCACTCAGAAGAATCCACACACTCTCCAATATGATACTATGATACAATGTTCCATAATATCACACAAGGTGGAAATAGGTGCATGATTAATAGCGGAAACTGAAGCAGTGGGCGTATACCAGAAGGCCACATCAAGCACTAGTCCCATGCTTCATGTCTGAAACGTCCTCAAACTTCAAAAAACCTTTCTTAAAGTTGCTTGTTTTCTAACACCAATTACTTTCACTGGCAACATCAGAGCAGTTGGAGTTGCTTTAGTAACATCCAATATTAATTCACAATAAAGCTGAATCTCCAAGATATGACAACAATTTGCTTGCAAAAGGAGTAAGGCTAGTTGTGCAGAATAAATATAATGGAGAGCACACCATTATACATCCTCAATAAATTTAGTGTCAACAAGTCGGAGGGTTGCTGTGTATCGCTAGTTCATTCTCTACACTTACTCCCTAATGCTAAATAGCAGGGGAATGAAATTTAATTATTCTGTTTAAACATATTGGCCTGCAAAGACAATGCAGTGGGCAGTACTAGGAGATCAAACTATTTAACACTAAAGGCTGCAAAGGATGCCTCTTTTCTTTTCTTTTTTTCCTTTTCTTTTTCAGGTTGTTGTCTTTCAGCGACACAAAAAAACCACCCCAAAATGTGATAAACAGAAATGTAATATGTTGGCTTCAAATTGGACTGCTGTGTTTCTCTGCACGTCTTTGTTTATGATCTAAATGGTGCTCCTCATCTTATAGCAGTGACAGTTCCAGTCTGCTGACAACACAAAGCAAGTCGTTCAGCAGCAGGCTAATGTGTCCTGGACAATTAAAAGGAATGAAGAAGACAAAGCAGCATGGCACTGTCTGATTCATCTGAATTAACAATTCAAATAATAGTTTGATTGCAGTTTGACTGGCGGAACATTATGCAGGGGTAAGAATCAAACTCCAATAATAATGAATACAATAATGCAGCATTTGATGAGGTTGTTGACTGTGAATAATTCAATATTCTCGAGTGCTAAAGTCTGGGTTTGAAATGAAAATTCAAATGAGAGGTGGAGATTATATTGTTCATACAGCGTTGGTGAGAATATTGGCCCTTAGCTGTCAATACAACAAGCTCTGCTTTATTGCCTTCAGGATATCAGGAGGATATATTCCCCCTCAGGCTGCTTGTTATTTATTAGCTGGGTGCCATTTTGTTATCCGGTCAATGATTGAATGAGTTTTGGATACATAATCAAATCTGACTATTGACCTAAATATCATCTTCAACCTTCACCATCTGTGCAAAGCCCTGTAAATTCATCTCTCTGGCTGTCTCTGCTTCATTTAAATTCCACACCTGTCTCTGCTCGCCTCTTTGCAGTTTTCACCTAAAATACCAGGGAAGAGCATCCAGTCTCTAGGGGGTGATTTCAGTTCCAGCACACACCACCTCATCCGTGGTGTCACGTCATTGACAAAGAACAGAGAAAACAACTGAGCGGCTCAGGTAGTGGAGCACAGCTGTATTCCAGTGACAGTGAGGAGAGCGGGTAGCTTCCTTTAGCCTGTGGTTAGGTTTTCATTTAATAAAAAAAGCAAGACCCTACACGGAGTTATTCATATTTTTCCCACCCATCCGTCCTACTATCACAGAATAAATGAATGACAAGCATTCCTATTTATCAAAAAGCTATTGAGCCATCACCACTTTTTAACAGCCATAGCATTATGACCACCTGCTGCATTTCAACTGCTTGTAACCTCTACTTTCAGTCATGACCTAGCCTCCGTGACCATAGGTGAGGGTAACTAAAATTGACCAGGAGATCAAGTAGTAGTGCTTGTGAGGTAAAAGTTCTAAAGTATGTATTGTTTGATGCAGCTTGTTCACAAAAGACAATCCATAGAGTTTAACTGAATTTTATTATTCTAAACAAAGGCTTTGGGTAAAAAAGTGAGCACTATGTATTGTTGATCACATCAGACACACACCTGTCGGTTCCCACTGCTGACAGCCAGCTGCCAGAAACAGTTGTTATAGCCGGCTTGTATTCGGATGACATGGTTCCGTCAGATTGGTCAGTCCAATGCTGAAGTTTAGACGGATCCAAGAGCACAAATCTAGAGAATCTCAATCAAAGGATTAGCCAGTCAGGGAATCTTCATGGCCCCTCATGAACACTCTCTAATCCTTCATTGTAGTTCCATAGTGCAGCCATGCAGCAATATGCATGAGTACCATGCATAATTTATATGTTTACAGCAGTCATAGACCTTCAGACCTTGCCAAAATGACTACTTCAGTCATTTGAAGATGGTTTGACAGGTGAACACATTTTTTACGTTGGTTTTGCTATGCTTGGCCTGCATTATTCACTGGCTTTATTTCCAGACATTTTTAATTTACACAGTCCGTATGTGCCGGTGGTGAAGATGTGCCGGGTGAGTTGAGGTGAGATCGCAGATCTGTTTGTGCGCCACCGCGGCATCTCAGTGCGTTCTGTGTGCCTGACAGCACAGTCTGTTCACTGCAGCGATTTCACTCACAAAAACTAAACTGAAAATTAAATATGCACAGTGGCAATTATTAACAACTACTGACGCTCTCTTCTGCAATTCTTTAAAGCAATTTGACGTTATCGCCGATTTTTTTCGATGATGATAATCCCATCTGGAAGCCCAGTTAAAGTCTGAAAAGGACCCAGTAACCAGATTCAAATCTGGAGTGGTGATGGGGCAGTGGATAAGATACATGCTTTTGGTGTGAGAGACCCAGGTTCACATCCACTGAGAAAACAATGTGTCCCTGACACTTAACTCCTAGTTGCTCCGGAGGCTTGAGACCTCAGAGATACATAGCAATTGTAAGTCGCTTTTGATGAAAGCGTCAGCTAAATGAATAAATGTAAATGTAATATGCTGGCAGTTCCACAGCTCACCATGATTGTCTGTGGCATACACTCTGGCCCTCTCCTCTACGCTCCGTGGGGGCTGATGAAAAATTTACCGGACAGTGATTTGAGATTTATGTTGGCTTATATTTCTTGGTGAGCACAAGTAACACTGGGAACTGCTGGTTCCGGAACCGAGACTGTGCGTACAGGTAAAGCCTACCAGATCTAACCGGTAGCGCTCCACCTCCCGCACAAGTTTGTCTCCTTTCCCCACAGAGAGGTGACCTTCCACATCCCCAAAGCCAGCCTCTGCCACTCAAACCTAGTCCGTCGAGGCCCCTGACCTTCACTGCCACCCATGTGGCAGCGCACCCGACCCCTGCGGTTCCTCCCATGGGTGGTGGGCCCGGCTGTGCCTGGCCGGGCATTGTGGCCAACCCAGCCACCAGGCGCTCGCTAACAAGACCTCCCTCTGGGCCTGGCTCCAGACAGGGACCCGGGCATCTTCTGGGCAAAGCAGTTACTCTTCTTCCTTTTTTTGTCATGGGAGTATTTTTGAAAAAATGTTTTTAAATAAAACCCATAGCTGACATTTGGACTGGTGTCTCATATGCGTGATGGTCTGTGCTGACAGGAGATACAAACTGAAGCTTTGTCAGGGACTGTGTCAAAATTTAAAGGTCAACATATTAGTCTGCAATACAAAAAGACAAACTAACAGTACACATTAACATTACCAATTATTTACCATTATTTACCATTACCAAAAGCACCAATAGATGGCACTGATTATGAATGAGCAAAGCTTAGTGCTGCTATTAGGCTTTTTTATTTTATCACAAAAGTCAAGAGAAAACAACTCTCTATAGGAAAAGTGGAAAATGTACAGATCCCACAGAAATGACACCAATTGCAAATATGTAAGCAGACTGACATTGATATAAAATGGTAACTGTAACCATAAGACCTGCATAACCCCAAATGAAGAAACCTCTTGGATGAGTGGTGAAATATCTTTAGGTTATCTTCAACCAAGTCTAGTGGCACTTGATTTTCAACGTCCTGGTTGACTGCAGATTTTTTGTTGATGTTGAATATTTTATGTACAAAACATTTAAAAGATGTCACGATCCTGTTCTTTGTGTGTTCTGTTGGGGGGTTTGGGTTTTAGTTCTTGTCTTTAGGCTTGGTTTATGTATTCATTCACTAACAAGGTCCACGCCAATATCAGGTATAGAAGTTTAGTTTATTGAGAAGTATTTATGGTGGAGGGGTCGAGGGGAGAGGGATGACGGGATCGAGGGAAGAGGGATGAAGGGGTCAAGGGAAGAGGGATGAAGGGGTCGAGGGAAGAGGGATGAAGGGGTCGAGGGTAGAGGGATGAAGGGGTCGAGGGAAGAGGGATGAAGGAGGTTGTTTAGGGTTTGGTGGCGGGCGGCAGGAACCGGGGGGTTGAGACTCAGGGTGGGGGCTCGTCTCGATAGCGGCGTGCTTATGAACCCCCTTGTGGTTCCTGTTGTGGAAAAGACAAAATGATTAATTGGCAAAAATAAGGATTTTAGCTTGCATGTCTTTCATGGTGGGAGGAAACCGGAGAACCCGGGGGAAACCCACGCAAACACGGGGAGAACATGCAAACTCCGCACAGAAAGGCCTGGGCTGGCGAAGTCTAACCCGGAACCTTCTTGCTGTGAGGCGCAGTGCTGTCCACTGGGCCACCCGTGCTGCCCGTGAAAGAGGTGAAAAAAAAAAACGGGGTTTGGGTGGGGGGGATGTGAGAACTGAGAAACGGGAGAGAAAGTGGTTAGACAGGCTTATATACGTGAGTTCATGTGATTGGATTGGAGGAACACGGGTGGATGAATGAAGCGTGGATGGTTGATTGGAGGAATTGGATGAGGCGCAGGTGGTTGATTGGTATGGACGGAGGCGTGGTCCTGTTCCTGAACTTTAGTTATAAACTCCATTTATTTTGTCTGTTGGATTTTGGGGTTCTGTCTTGTCTGTTTCCCCAGTGATCCCTCTGCATGTCTGTCTCTGTTTTCCTCTGCTCCCTGCCTGTGCCTCGTTATCTCTGATTCCTGTCACCTGTGTTGCTCCCGCCCTGCTCGTTAGTCTCTGTGTGTATATATACCTGGTGTTTCTGTCTTGTCTTTGTCGGATCATTGTGCTTGTGCTCTGGTGTGCTAGTGTGTTTGGTTTGTTCTTTGTTTCTCACTGTGGATACCCTGTGTTCCTGTGCCTTGCCTGTTCTGTCGTGTTTTTGGATTCTCGTTTGCATTTTGGATATTTGGATTTCTCTTTGGATTTGGACTTTGTTTCTGGACTTTGTTTTATCAGCCACTAAACCTCTAAGTGTGCTCGCTTTTTGTTATTAATAAAACCCTTGAACTGAACCTGCTGGCTTTTCGTATCCTGCGTTTGGGTCCTCACCTGCTCTGCCCTGCACCACGCACGCTGAATTGTGACAGAATGATCCAACCAAGTCAGGACCCAGCGGACACCTTTTCCGAGGAGATTGAAGATTTTTGTTTATACTTGATGGAGCTTAGGAACATGTGGTACAAGGCCAGCCACATAAGCCACAAAGAGGCTATCATGTCCCTAGCCCAGACAAAGTTGGCCGCTAATCCAGAAGCGGCCAACTCTGTTCCAAGATGGATTTTGGACTTCCTCCAAACTTTTGCCTACTCCTCAGCCAAGTCATCTTCTGTTCCTCAGCCTGTTAGCCATGAGCCAGCTAACGGGCTGCCAGCGGACACCAGGCAGACAGACTCTCGCCCTGCCAGCACTTCTGCGGCGAGCCCCCTGCCTGATTCCCGGCCTGCTAGCGCCTCGGCGGCTAGCCCCCTGCCTGATTCCCGGCCTGCTGGCTGCATGCTGGGAGGCCTTTTTGTTTCCTGCCAGGCTAGCGCTACTAACCACCCGCCTGCCCTGCCCGTCTGCCTGCCCGAGCCCTCCAATAAAGACTCTGGGACTATGACTCTCTGGCCTACCTCGCTATGAAGGCCAGGGAGTCAGAGGAAGCTCGGGCAGCCAGTCTGAGGACTACTGGCCTGGAGGCTAGTCCCACTGATCCACCTCCAGCAAGGCCAGCTAGAGGGCGACGTGGTTCCCATCGGCGAGCCTCCAAAACCCCCGGAACCCCGCTCCTCGTACCCTCTTGGTGGATCGATCGACACCTGCGGGTGTCGGCCTCCCGAACTGTTCCCTTACCCTGGTCGCCTCGGTCGGCCTCTTGAACTGCTTTGCACCTCTTTAATTGGTCCTGGAGACTTTTGTTATGTTTTTCTGGCCCTCCACCTGACCTCCCTCCACCCACCCTGGCTAACTTGCCCTCCTCCGTTCCTCCCTCCGCCCACCCTGGTTGGGTCTTGGACTGTTTTTTGTTTTGTTGGGGGGGTTTGGGACGTCAGAGGGCGTCCACTGGGGGGGTACTGTCACGATCCTGTTCTGTGTGTTCTGTTGGGGGGTTTGGGTTTTAGTTCTTGTCTTTAGGCTTGGTTTATGTATTCATTATTTTGTCTGTTGGATTTTGGGGTTCTGTCTTGTCTGTTTCCCCAGTGATCCCTCTGCATGTCTGTCTCTGTTTTCCTCTGCTCCCTGCCTGTGCCTCGTTATCCCTGATTCCTGTCACCTGTGTTGCTCCCTCCCTGCTCGTTAGTCTCTGTGTGTATATATACCTGGTGTTTCTGTCTTGTCTTTGTCGGATCATTGTGCTTGTGCTCGTGCTCTGGTGTGCTAGTGTGTTTGGTTTGTTCTGTTACTCACTGTGGATACCCTGTGCCTTGCCTGTCCTGTCGTGTTTTTGGATATTTGGATTTGGACTTTGTTTCTGGACTTTGTTTTATCAGCCACTAAACCAGTAAATGTGCTCGCTTTTTGTTAATAAAACCCTTGAATTGAACCTGCTGGCTTTTTGTATTCTGCGTTTGGGTCCTCACCTGCTCTGCCCTGCACCACGCACGCTGAATTGTGACAAAAGAAAGTTTAAAAAAAGGATCATGTTCCTGCAAAAGCAATGTATTTTGAGTTACAATGAGAAGGTATAATCATAATCCACTCCTCGTGATATGGAGCACTAGACACTGGACTTGAATATTAACAAGAGCTAACACAGTCATTTAAATTGATCTTGTGATTTCTTAAAATATACATGTTATCAGTGGTGTAGTCTACGTGATACGCAGGTATATACGCCGTATACCCACTTAAAATAGCTAGATGATACGTAGTAACAACATCGTTTTGTGGCATAACTTTCACACGATCATAAATTCACCCCATTTGTGTTGTGAAGCTCTGAACTGACGTTTGCGGCTTCCGTGGCCTGTGACCGGGATGTGATGTCAGCTACCAAACAACAACACAGCTGCGTGGCGGTCACTCGGCGCACAAATTTTTAAAAAAATGCTATTAAAATATCTTCTAGTCTTGATCTCGTGACCCCAATATTCTGGATTGTCAAATCTCATACATTGTGTGAAGTGTTTTGTAACAGCTCTAATCTGAGCCCTAAAATGTCCCCACCATGTTTTAAACCAAGTGACGCCTTTCCCACCTGTAACTATCACTGGCTGTTAAAGTCTTCGTGTTGTTAACACATAGCCTAAGCAGTCCTTCAGAATGCTCTCTATTTCATATACATGCATACTAATAGTGAGGGTAGCAGCGCTTATGGGATGTCACGCTGGGACAGGGGAGCATGAGGCTGGCAGGGAAAAATCACAGTATACTCACTAGAAAAAAACTAGACTACAACATTGCATGGTATGTATTTCATACTTTGATACATTTCTCATATGTTGTGATTAAAGTGGCAAATGGAGCATTATCTGTTGATAGATAAATAAACAATGGTCCACAGATCTACCAGTCCGATGTTTCAGAATATAGTTTATATTTTATGGAATACCAGAGCATGTGCTGTTCAGCAAGCGTGTGCTGCACGTTTAAGCTGTCATGGCTTAAACGTGCAGAGAGCAAGACAGCGTTTTCTTAAGTATATTAACTGGCAGAATGATTGATCTAAGCATGATCATCACTTCTTAATCATAATGTGCTTAGAATTAGAGATGCACTGATTGCATTTTTCCTGGCCGATTCTGATTACCAGTTTTTTGAAGGTCTGACCTGTCGATGGTCGATTCTGATTTTCTTTCTTTCTGTGAACTATAATTGAAAGCATATGCATTTTTGTAACTCTCCTTAATTGGACTTTTTTTTTAAGGTCACCACCATTCAACTTTGTGTTCATGAAACACTGACTTTTGAATAATCTTAATTGTCCCCACCTGCAGCAGGTTACAGGACCCTCTCTCACTCAGACATATCTCAAAATAAAAAGTCCTACTGGAAAGTGCTTTCTATAATATCTATCTGAAAATAAACAGCTTCCTGTATCTTTCTGCTCTGTTGACTTTGTGAGCAGCTTTACAAAGACAACTCACGTTTTGAATGTTTTCATCCCGATTCTGTTTTGGTTATCTAATTATTTTTTGTCAATTACCATCAAGCCCACCGTGGTACTGAATGATGTCTGCACCAACAGCTGTGTTCACCTGATCTGATTGTAAATATCCACCGTGTCTGCGTGTCTTTCTGTCTCCGCAGTTGTGGAAGCATGACTTATTTTGGCCTTCCACATAATGAGCGTTGACGAACTTTCACGCCCACCACATGATTTAGCAGGTGTGTGTGGCTGTGAGAATAGCAGGTTATTGTCTGTCGCTGTACACATGACGTGAAACACGGTGCTGCGCAGCATGTGTGTGTAACGTTTAATGTGACCGGCAGAAAATTGGACATTTGATGCTGCTCACCGTCATTTTATTCCGGTATTCCTATTCCGGTCCCCAGATCAATCGGTGAATCCAAACAGAGAACGTGATAAAAGCATGAAAAAAACTGAAATCCCCCGACACCCTGACTTTTTCATGCTTCCTGTTGTCGATGCAGAATAAATAGTAGAAGTGAGCTGATGTAGGTGAGTGAAAAATGATGAGCTCTCTGTGGAGAAAACATTCAATCGCTACAGCTCAAGAGTCACGTGTATTATCTTTGTACCAGTTGATTGTATTGAGGAGTAAAAAAAGTCCTTATTCAGAGACAGGACAACTGTCCTCTGGCCAAATGCACACCATTACCCTTAGTGATCACAAAATTCATCTTTTTGATGCAACTATTTGATCTTTTCTAATACTTTCAGTGCAGTCCCTGAGATTCCCTGTTAGACTGTGGCAGGATAATGCAGCAAGATTCCCTTATCCTCTTCAGAATTACTTCTGCTGTAAAACTGGAACACTCCCTTGATACCCAAGTCACGCAATGAATGAGTGTGATCTTTCCCCCCACTGCACTCAGTCTCTCTTTTCTCCATCCTGATTTTTTCCTTTTGTTCTCTCATCTCAATCAATAAGTGTAACTTTGCCCGCAGAGAGACCCTTAGGCTCCTTCCTGTCCATTGCAGAGAGTAAGCCTCATGGTCCATGGTGTGCATACACATCGCCAGGGTTTTCCCTCGCCCCCCTTCACCTGCCCTCCTCTCTTTTGTTTCTTTCTCTTTGGACACTCTCTTTATAAATAGATATCCCTATCATCGTCTTATGCTGGAGGCTGAAAGCCACCACAATTACCTGTGGCAGGCGCTTTGTTTAATTTTTAAGCTACAGCAAGCTTACTTTTCAGTGTAAAGTCTTCCAAAGTGTTCATGCTCAGCATTCATTGACAGACACAGCTGTAGCTGAAAAATCCAAGGTGCCATATTTCACCCTCATGAATGCCACACCTCAAATGTGTTAGAGTCCAGCAAGCAACATCTAACTGTCTTTAAGAATAGTCTGTGTTCTCATTGGCCCCAGACTTGGGATTGTCATAGGCTGTGTCAAGCACATCTGACCCGTTTTAAACAGTTGTGTAGTAACAAATTCATTCTTGTCATCCTTGTGGGACAGACCTGCTAACCAATCACAAGCGCCATGCTTCTGCTGTTACGGTCCTCCTCACCAATCAGAGCAGTGTGTGTACATTTTGCAACAATAAATGAAACTGGAGGAAAACGTGGCATAATGGCGTCAGATGAACCAACTGACACAGGCAGCGGTTGTGCCGCATTTTGTCCGGCGTCAACTCACACTGAAGTGCAGCAGTGTCACTGCTGTGACACAAGTGTTTAGCCTGCCCTACATTGTGGATGTGTTGTTAATTTATAATTTTGTGTGTTTTTAACAGCTCTCTGTGAGCCCTTTCTGTTCTGCTCTGTGCAGGCTGCATATCGCACATGGAGCATTTCAGAATAAGAGTGTTTTGCCTGCCTGATTTTGCTGACTTGTTCAGATTTTGTCAATTTGTTCAGCTGTCCTTGATTTTTGTTCTCCTATCATGAATAGATAGGCTACGTAGTTAAAACATTTCTTTTTGTCATTTTTTAACTGTTTATTGATATACGATCGCGTCTGCAAATTTTATTTTGAAAATTCTCTTTGTTTGACTTTGTACTGTGTCTGACTTCCTGCCCGGTACATCAGCTCTCTGCTGCTTGATGTGGCTTCCACCAAAACTGGCAGTAAACTGAACCTTAGCTGAATTTTTTTTTTTTTTTTTAAATAATCGCAGATCGAATTGTGATCGCAATATCTGGCAGAAAAATCACAATAAGATTTTTCCCCCAAATTGTTCAGCCCTAACAGAAGTCTCCACAAAACTGTGTGGATGCCAGACTCCCATCATAAATGACTAAGCATATAACCATAAATATTTCACTGCCACAGGTGGTCAAAGCCAGAGCTGACACCACAAGAAGAAAGGGTTGCTGCAGTTGTTGGAGAAACCCTCCTATCTGGCATCCTGCCAGCTTGTGAAGGTGACTCAGACATGTGTGGTACTTTCATATATACACGCTTTGAGAAAACTGTTGCTATTTTATGCAAAATGTCAATTCTGCATGTACAGTATAGGAGATGCATCCAGGCCACGTGTGTATATGATGCTCTGGGATGACCAGAAATGCTAGTAGAGCTTCCCGTCGTTAACTAGTTAGCTAGCAAAGTTTTTGTTTAAGCCCTTGACAGTCCCCCGAGGCAACTTACCCTAATCTTAACAGTCACAGAAGTGTGTGCCTAAATCTAAGTCATTAATCCGCCATGAGGCTGAAATGGACAGCGGTACGGTTAGCCTCCATTGTCTTGCAACGCAATAGCAAACTGTGGTTTTGTCATAGCCTGAGATGAGAACGGGTTGATGAACCTCACAATGACTCAAACCTGACAAAAATCTGTCAGTGTCACAATCCAATGTGTGCACAATGTGTGAAAACAATGTAATGTAATTCATTGTCACAGATTGTGATATGGAAATAAATATGGAATGGAGACCTCACCACAAGGAGGAGGAGAAACTGTGCTGGAGTCAGAGACGCAGTAAATACAATGAAAGATATGTGATGTGATGAATCAAGAAAAAAGAATGATGCTCTTGGTGCATTAAAAGAACTGGTTAAAAAAAAATGCATGCCAAGCCTCAGCTTGACACTTTGTTACACAACAGCTCCTATGGCTGAGGTCCACCATGTTTGTTTGCCACATTGTGCAGCACACTGGACACTGCGACACACCTTCCGTGGACTGTTTATTCAGGGGGTTTAGTGGGCGGGGTGTGAAGTCTTTAGTGGGTAACCATGGTTACCTAAGGGTTTATATTAACCACATCTTTAAATGAAAATCGATACACACCATTAGAGTCATATAGTTAATGCCATATTTTACCAAGAATCCAACCATTTGGCACAGCCCCAGCTTGAAGTCTGTTCCCAACACTACTATTCCGCAGTATGAATTAATCGTGGGTTAACCCAGGACATTTGTCAGATACTTTATATTTGCGTGTCAACAGATGACTTTCACATTGATGGAGTGAAAATGCTATCTGTTCACATAAGCAAATCCACTGTCTGATGGTGCCTTTATAGCAATGTGACTGAAGTGAATTGCCCTGATTATATCTGGAAATCGGTTCCTGGCTGCAAATTGCACTCTGATGTTTGCCAGCTCACCTACAGTGCAGGGAAATTTTATGTGTTATGATTAAAAAAAAAAAGACTTTATTGATCACTTGTCACAGCAGCTCCAGATACAACACAACAGGTAAGAATATACACATTGTATAAAAATAGAATAGAAAAGTAAAAGAAAAATAATAAGAGTTACATGTGCAATAGATACACCTTTCATATACAGATGTGATTAAAACATTGCACAGGAAAAAACACACATCAGTATAGTGTGGCTGTAATGTAGGCTATAATGAAATTAATGATGCGTGTACAATAAATTATATACACTTACCAGCCACTTTAGTACACCTGTTCAATTGCTTGTTAACACAAATAGCTAATTAGCCAATCACATGGCAGCATATCAGTGCATTTAGGCATGTAGATGTGGTCATGACAACAAGTTCAAACCAAGCATCAGAATGGGAAAGAAAGGATATTTAAGTGACTTTGAACGTGGCATGGTTGGTGGTGCCACATGGGCTGGACTGAGTATTTCAGAAACTGACGATTTACTGGGATTTTCACGCCCAACCATCTCTAGGATTTACAGAGAATGGTCCATCCAGTATCCAGTGAGCGGCAGGACGAAAATGCCTTGTTGATGTCAGAGGAGAATTGGCAGACTGGTTTGAGATGACAGAAGGGAAACTGTAGTGGCTTCATAGCCAAGATTTTGGACTCATTTGACAAGCAAAATGACATTAATTACGATTAAAATATCCTAACTCTTCCTACAAGACAAAACACCTCTTGGTTACAGCTTATGCCTCCAGGTTTTACTGCACATCCCAAGTATGCAAGTATATTTTTATGAATCATATATACTGTTTTGTACTTAGGTTTCCCTTGCTTGTCTGTGCTAAACTAGGCAAAACAACCTAGAGCAATACACCATTGACTGATTTTCTTCTTACTAAACAGCAAAGGCAGACAGTAGCTTCAGGGCTAATGATTAATTTACACCTATGTTCATTTAACTCCCCTCCTTTCTCTTTTACCATCTCAGCCTTCATCACCACTGACGGTTTCATCATAATGAACCAGTCTAAAGTAACCTCTGAAACAGCGTGACACATGTGTGAATAGTGATGAAGATCCTTTGACTGTGGAAAAGGCTCAGTTAAAAACAAAAAAACTGTGGTTAGCAGTGTTACCAAACTCCAGGAGAAATTAAGGTTCAAAATTGAAGTGTCAATCTACACATTGCAGGCGGGGAAGGTCCTCACACCCCACACACCACTCTAAAGGCCAGTTTCCTTATTTGATCAACTCACACTCGTTGCTGCTTGATCCTCTGGGCCCAGGGCCCTGTTGTTCAGAAGTAATCGGATTGTATCAAATCTTGAAAATGGGTTGTTCAAAAGGAAACAAAGGATTCTGAAATGGGATTAGATCACCTAATCTAATCGTTGATTTGATCTGGATCAGACCTTCTGTTTGTGTTTTTCAAAAAATTTTAGTAGGATTGGGATCCCTTTGATCTAAAAAAAAAAAATATCCTGATTCCAAAAAAACTGGTCAAATAATACAACATTTATATCATGTATACATTTATTTATATTTTGCACTTGATTTGTTTAAACATTACTATGATAAAGCAGACAAAGTTAAAAATTAATTGAATAATCAACATTATTTGCATAAATTGATTTGCCAGTTGCTGAAACATATTATATTCAATAACATATAATATTTCAATTCAAATAGATTTTGGTAGATGAGTGCAACTTTAGTAACATATTTATTTCTCATATATTCAAAACTTTCCCCCCACCACTGCTCATACGCAATAACAAATAACACAATTTTTATTTTAACAGCAATAGTGTTTGAGGTATTGAATGCAACTGCCTCCTTGGTTTGTATAAGCAAGACACCACTGCACTGAACAAGACCAGGTCATCACTGAGCTGGAACACTTAATTCACAGTATACTGTCCGAACTGATTGTACAGCTACATATGCATGAGAAGAACATCAGTAATAAAAATTACTAACAATAATCCATTTCCTAATTCTATCTATGCATAATATGATTGCCTACCCAGCCATGCATGTGACTATTCCAGAACGGAAAAGGTCAGTTGATTTGGTGCATTTAGCTGCCTCTTGTGCCAGCATTTTTTTCTTCTTCATTGCCATAGTTATCGTCTCTGTTCCCCTTGTCACACAAATGTATTGGAAAGTAAACTCCTTTCATTGGCACCATTGAGTCAGTCAGATTTCAGCAAAAACAAGGATCAGTCCAAGTTGTAAGGGGCTGCTTGGATCCCCCCTCTAAATTGAAAGTTTTAGTTTGGCCCAGTCTCACAGACAGTATACCGCTGCAGCTGACTGGCCCACAGCCTGGTACAGAAAGTATGACGATTAACCCCGTGTTAAAAAATTTTTAACGCGTTATCTTTTCTATAATTAATCAAAATGAATGCATTATTTGCATTATTAACCCTACTATTCAGAAAATATTGTTGAAAAAAGACTTTGTCCCCATAAAAAAATCCCTCTAACAGCTGTCACTATCAAACGAAAATAATGTTAATTTTAACTGTAACTTATCACTGTACATTAAATCTCTCATTGTATGAGATGGCCTTCTAAAAGCAAGGCTTCAAAAAGCTGGTTTGTGTTTTTATTGTGCTGTTTTCAGTCTCTTTAAAGAAAAGTGACTTCACACTGGATATTCTACCTGTTGTTCATTATGTAGGTAAAAGCCTGTGATGCATCCCATTCAGAGCACTGGTAATCGAGATTCGGTTATCTTGAAATATTTTATTTTGTTAACTATTGGTCATTTAGCTTTTTATGATTTACAATACATGTTTAAAAGATCCACAGTGTATTTGTGGATAATATATATTTGTTTGGTTTTGTTGGATTTGTTGTGGTTCAGATGAGAGGTCTGACTGTGTTGAATTGATCAAGGAAATTGATAAAGGAAGGAAATGTAAGTATTTTATTGTGCATCTCTTCAAATAAAAGTGACCCCATGCTGGCTGTTCTACCTGTTCTTTGTATAGTTAACAGCCTACATTTTGATACGTAGTCTCATTTAGAGCTCTACAAATCCAGATTTGGTAACCTTGAAATGTTTGTACACTGACCAAAATTATAAACGCAACACTTTCTTGCCCACATTCATCATGAGTTGAACTCAAAGATCTAACCATTTGCCTCACGCAGTGCAACACATCTTCTTTACATGGAGTTGATCAGGTTGTTGATGAGCTTCGCTGAGACAGTTTGTGCAGAAATTCTTTGGTTATGCAAACTGATTGTTGCAGCAGCTGACCGGGTGGCTGGTCTCAGATGATCTCGGAGGTGAAGATGCTGCATGTGGAGGTCCTGGACTGTGTGTGGTTACATGTGGTCTGCGATTGTGAGGCTGGTTGGATGTAATCTGAAACGCCTTGGAGACAGCTTATGGTAGAAATGAACATTCAATTCATGGGTAACAGCTCTGGCAGACATTCCTGCAGTCAGCATGCCAAATGCATGCGCCCTTAAAACCTGTGACATCTGTGGCATTGTGCTGTGTGATGGGACTGCACATTTTCGAGTGGCCTTTTATTGTGGCCAGCATAAGTCCTTTTATTGTGGCCTAAGGCACACCTGTGCAATACCCATGCTGTCTGATCAGCTTCTTGATATGCCACACCTGTGAGGTCGATGGATTATCTTGGCAAAGCAGAAGTGTTCACTAACACAGATTTGTGAACAATATTTGAGAGAAATAGGCCTTTTGTGTACATAGAGAAAGTCTTATATCTTTGAGTTCAGTTCATGATGAATGGGGGCAAAAACAAAAGTGTTGTGTTTATAATTTTGTTCAGTATAAGAATTCACAGCCTTTGCTCATTACTTTCCTGAATAACCTTTGGAACAAATTACAAGCTCACGTCTTTATCTATGATTACTATAAGCTTGGCACACATCAGGTTAGATGGAAAACGTCTGCACAGCCATTTTCAGATTTAGTTTACAACTAAACTGATGACCAGGAAGCTGGAGCCAATCTTGCAGTGATGGGTTATTTTGATGTTTTCACTTGTGTTGTCAAATGTTTAGAATGCAAAGACACTGGAAAATGTTGCAAATGTAACAGGACAGTAAATTTATGTGAATATCATTAGTTGTTATCCTCTTGGTTTACACTGAAATTCTTCGGTTTAAATAATAGAAGAATACCATACAAGAATATTCATTTAAATTTCGTCTTTGACAACTGTCTTTCCCGACTGTCAGCAAAGTCACATTGGTCATCAGCAGTGAGGGATGGACTGCCAACCATCACCGCCCTAAGGTCATAGTTGCAAAGTAGAAACCAGCCAGTATGGTGCATGGCGAGACCAATCCACAGATCAATCATTAGGTTCCTGAATCAGAAGTGGACAGGACTGGCCCTTAAGGATTTTGGTGGCACAAAAGGGCAAGTTATGTAAAAATGACTTGTGAAGAGGCGAGCATTATTCACTTGTAGAGTGAACTAACTTCACCTTCTTTTAACCACAGGAGCTGTTGCCACAAAAGCCTTTGTCAAGGGCTCCATCCTCTGTGATTACCATAGCAAGGTAATCACAGGAGCAGAGGGCAGAAGGATGAGTCCATCCAGGATGAGATGGTTTGCATTTTTTTGCCCCTGCTGCTGGTCGTGACCTGTGCATTGACACCTAGACTTTCTGTTGTGAGTGTCACCCAACTGAAGACAACATGGGCCAAAGACGGCTTGGGCCTGAGGATCAACCATTCCATCAAGAACTCCAACTGCAGGATGACCTTCCCTGACAGAGCGAGGGATGTCATCCTGTTACAGGTCACCAGAGACATGAACGTCTGCGAGGAGGTGCTGTCTGACTACAGAGACAAGCAGAAGTCTTTTTGGGGAGAAGGACTGGAACTCGACTGGCTGTCAAGTTAAAACAGAACACACACACACACCCCCCACGGGATGACCCAGGAACTATTTTGATTCCCCCGTTTAAAAAGAGAGTAAACCAAATGCATTCCGCTTGTGTTTAAAGATTTATTTAGGCTACAAAACAGTCCACTCACTTAACGAGGCTGCCAATGAGTTAAAATAAATATGACTTGCTGTAAATGACAATAAAATAGTGTTATATGTTCCATAACATGTTTTTACAAGCAGCGCTTCACATCCACACGCTGGCTCACAACGTTTGGCTCGTTTCAAGTGTTTGCCCATGGTGAACTGGAAGGCACAATGATACCCTGCTGGAGCATATCTTGAATTTGCTTCTGCTTCTTCTGCTCGAATTTTATGTTTCAGCATTGAGGTGCAGCTTAAAGTGGTGGTGCAGACCCGGGGATTGTTCAACAAGAGTTAGTGAAATTTCTCAGAGTCCCTCCCCTAGCTCCTCTCGCTCATGTAACCAAGCTACGTCCCACAGACCATCACCACAGGTGGAGACAAGCCGTAATGTAGGTGCCAGGGAAGTGTACAGAAATGTCCTGTTCATGCCCAGGTCTCCTCAAATTTCACAGTAGTGATTTATTTGATCTTAATCCAGAGGTTTGCATGCAGTTATGTGTAAGTAGCTTAGGTGTCCACAAGTGCTTTCCTATGATGCTGACGTACAGTGATGGGTACAACCAACTGTTTCAGACAAGCGGTTGTGCAAGATAGTCTCCTCCAGGCTAGTAGACTTTTGCCCTTGGCGGTTTTGTTTCCAGGCTGACTAGTGATTGTTTACTTTTCATTTGCATATTTTAATCAATCAGAACATTTGAAACAAAACATCAGAAGAAGATGGGACACACTTAATTTCTTAATTAAGAAATTTTATTGTGTGACAAGTCCCCTTCTGGTTGCCAATTATGTGGCAGTATTGTTTCCACAGGCCTCAGGGGAAAGGTGACTGAGGCCTGTTTCCCAACCACATAATAAATGAAAACAAGGTATCTCCCCTTAGAGAAAAGTTCCACTAGTATTTTAATGAAAAAATGCCTCTTCTGGAACTAAAAAGTGCCTCTTCATTAAAAGGTAAAATAATGAAGTGGAAGAGGGCAAATAGGGGCTCACAAATTACAGAAGGTAATTATATTGTTATATTTGTTTAAACAACACTGGGGCTAGCTTAGGCTCTATGGGCTCTATGTCCACTCAGAACTAAAACATCCAGACTACTCTTTTGTTTCTGTGATAGACAAAAGAAACAGCAAAAGCTGTCTTAACAGGTCCCAAAAGACAGAGCTATAGGCTGACTTCTGTCTATGGTGTGATCTCTGCACACATTGCATAGGGTTCAGAATGCTTCAAGAAAGCACCACTGGTGTGCAGGCATGCTCCCCTTCTTCTGACATCAAGAATGGGCGATGCCACATCCTAACTGGTCCAGAGGGAATCATCCAGCTGCACTCAATCTCTGCTGAGGAGTCCCTCACTGTGCAACAGGTGCTCTGAATGGTCCCTAATAAAGAAAAAGTGTAGTGGAGATTCAGCCAAACCAATGGGAAAATAAATCAAAATAGCAGCAGATACATACAGACTGCTACATTATAGTGAATGGTCCCTGCAGGGCTCCACAGTTCTCATTGCTCAGGCCAAATGAAATGCCACATGAGGCAAGTAAATCTAGCACCTCCCTTGCCTGAAGAATTCAACACATTGTATTATGATACTATGATTGGCTCTAAAACGCAGGCATGGAAGAAGAATCAATGCGTTAACATTATTAGGCTACTATACAGCGTTGCTCATTCATCATTTACCAGACTGGACTTTGCTTAATGAATGATAAAGTGCTACAGCCCATTACATTTGATTTTAGGCTATATTTATAAGCTGTAGCCCAAAGGGACAAAATGCTGGTGGCAATCGGATGCCTAATTATGAAAATAGGTAGGCTATAGATTAAATATAAGACACAGTTTACTTGTGAACCTGTGATTGTAAAGTCACAGTCACACCCAGCATGTTAGACTATTAAAGGTTCAGTGTGTAAGATCTAGTGGCATCTAGTGGTGAGGGTTGTGAATTGCAACAGTCTATCCAGTCTACCACTGCCCCCTAACCTTTCAAAGAGGGTAAGACAACTACGGTGTCTGACACAGCACAAAAGATGTCTCTTCTGAGACAGCAGAGAGTGGCCAGTCAAGAAATGAGGTTTGTTTAGGTAGATTTATTAAGAAATTATATTTACTTAATTATTCAGTTAAACCATATTGCGACTTTACCACTGACAGATGTGACATGGAAAATGTAATCCAAGAGTGTGAAACACTGTCACTGTTTCTGCACCACAGTCCATTATAAACCACATATTAAATAAAGTTTATACAAACATTGTCAAGGGAAACACATTAATTCTCTCGGTGATGGACCCACGCCAAAACTGCCTGGCAACAATAATATCTGGCCCACTGCCTGAATATGGTGCTTTAATAGCGGCAAAAAATATAAATAAATAAATACTTTGATAGCTTTGCTTAAAAATAGATCTGTCATGACAGCAACAGTTACTCACATAATCACTTCCACTTTAGCGGTTTTGCCTACAAAATTAAAGCGTGAGAAATCTTTTTATTGCAATCTTCTATTTGAAGTTGAACTGAGCTTTTACTTTGAAAAATTCTGAAGACACTAAAAGAGTCTGTAGCTGCTTAACACACCCCTGAAAGAGCCGTCAAAAGTGATTCCCCTGAATGTCCTCTGCCTGGAGAAACTGGGGAAATGAAAAAGCGTCCGTAGGTTGATGGATGAGGATCAAACACCGAAACAAAAATAGTGCAGACCATGCTGTGATCTCAGAAACATTCGCAGCAGAATCCATGGAAGGGGGTGCCCGTGGTTATGTACATATAAATCTCTCATTCTAAGGTAATAAAAACATAATGGTTTATTATATAAGGTCTTTATACACCACTGAAAACATAGTTGTGTATCTTATATTGCATTTCTGTCAATAGACCCTCAGAAATATTACACACTGGACCTTTAAATATTTTGTTTTTGTTAATGCTTACTCATTAAACATAGTGTCAACAGACTAGTGAGTTACTGCAGTCATATAGATAGCATTTCTCATCAGTAAAGTAAGTATTTTCAGTGCAACTGTCCACAGAGTTGCAGCAAGACAGACATAGATTTTATTCTGTGCTGAGGAGAAATCTGCGATGTGTGGAGCTCTGTCCATACATCGATGACAGATTGATCATAAACCGGTCATGTTCAAGCTCATGTTTGGGTAAAAAAAAACAAACAGGATTTTTAATTTTTAAAGATGTAAATGTGTTCTGATATTTACTTTAATATTGACAGAATGAATGAGGAAATTAAATGTGTCAGACAGCCGCCTCAGGCTCCGCAAAGACGAACTGACGGTTTTCCAACTTCCTTCCAGTTTGGCAGGTCTGGAAGCAGAATGGGCCACATCAGGTCCGGATTCTGCAGACAGAGAGAAACAAACATGAGCACATCGCTCTCAAACACTGCCATTTTGTTCACCAGTCAAGAGCTGTGAAACAACAGCACGGCTCTATCGATAAATAAAAAGGAAAAGTTACGTTGCGGTCTCTGACGGACTGGATATGTTGTTAGCTGTAAACACACAACAAGGCTAAAGTTAATGTTGTTATGTGACTGTGTTTTAATGTTTAAATGACCGGGTCCGTTTGTTTTAGAGAGGAGACTACCTCGGGAGTAATTCCTCTCCTGGCAGAACCCTGCCAGGGCACTGAAGTGGAGCAGACCTAGAACAATAAGCTGTTAGCTATAAACACTAACAGGACTAAAATTATAGTACAGCTGTGTTAAAACTATAGCACATCACTGCGCTGTAATACGCTTTATTAAATGTCACATAATTAACAAAATCATTCTACGAAACGGGTGTCAGTTGCAAATTTTCCAAATTTTCATCAAAAGCAAACTTCTTTCTTTTTTTTACTTACAACTTATGAAGATATGTTAAACCCTTCAGAAAACATATTTTCCCACCTCATGCACAAAATCCTTTATACCCTTAATCCTTATCCTTAATATTATCCTTTTTATTCAGACATGGGAGCTATTCTTTTACCACCCTGTCATGGCACGTGTACAGCACCGACCTGGGGACCAATTGAAATGCAGAATCTGGTCAAATGGCACAGACCGGAAAACCTGCTTAGCCTGATTTTCATGGTTGGGGAAACCGGAGCACCCGGAGGAAACCCACGCAGACATGGCGAGAACATGCAAACTCCACACAGAAAGGCCGGGATGACCGGGGTTTAAACCCGGGACCTTCTTGCTGTGAGGCCACATTGCTGCCTCTATCACTAAAATCACAAAACTCCCAGTTATTAAACGGATAATAATAACAAGAAACGCACCAATATACATATACAGTTACAACCACTTACTTACTTTTGCTGTTTTGCTGTTTTCAGTCCATAAACAGCTGTTTTCTGTGTGTGAAAATATCACCCGGGCCACCATCTTGATATTGCACAATACCTGAGATGTTAGCTTTCTTTTCTCATGTCAAAATGAAGGAGAGAAGAAGTGCTGCTTTGGAAAACACATTCTTTAACCTTGTCTACTGGCCGACAGGAGCTACACAGACATTCGTCTGCTCGAGACGAAGAGATAGAGATGCCAGTCCTGTAGGATGTTCTGTTCTTAAGTTGTGGGCCTGTAAAGCATGGGAATGCTTTTGGTCATAGGAATGATAAACAATATGCACTGTTTTTATCCATAGTTCAATGTTTTGGAATCTCTGTTATTTGGAACATGGCTGTATGGACAGAAAATTCCCAATAAAAGTGAACATAAACAGGAAATATGGCAAAAATTGTGTAATAACTGTTGTATTTTATTTTATTTTCATCATATTTAAAGTTACAGTAGTATTCCAGGTGAATTATAAGATATTTAGTTGCATTATTATGAACTTGATGATGGTTTGATGGTGATATTGCTGTTTAAAATATAGATTTTATACCAGGTGAGAATGAAAATATATTTTCCATTATTGCATCTCCATTTACTCTTTAATACAAACATAAATAGGTTAATTTACAGTTGAGTCATATTCCTTAGGTTATGACCGTTCAAAGGAGACTAGAATTATGCATCTAGGTCTAATGGTTGAGGAGTTATTACTGATTCATTATGTTATTTTAGGGATTTTTTCCCTGGAAATAGGTGTCTGTTTCCATCTCAGCTTTGATAGTCACACTACCGTCATCCATAAATGCTGCCAACACAAGCACATCTGGAAAACTCAGTCACATGCTACCTATTACTGTGGACTAGCCACTCAAAAACATTATGATTTGCACCATAAAGTGTGATTCCCATGTACAGAAAAGGGTAT
Source organism: Lepomis macrochirus (assembly GCA_024633595.2). Taxonomy (NCBI): domain Eukaryota; kingdom Metazoa; phylum Chordata; class Actinopteri; order Centrarchiformes; family Centrarchidae; genus Lepomis; species Lepomis macrochirus. The sequence goes on along the minus strand of JALXJV020000023.1, from coordinate 26,026,642 downwards.
GAAAATTGTTACATTACAAGTGTTGTGTTTAGATGTTTTGCCAGGTTTTTTGGCTTTTCTGAGCATCTCCTCTTCTGAACAAAGAGCCCCAAGCCCCAATGTATATAAGCCCCAATGTCGGATTTGTGGGAAAACCTCTCTGGTATATCTTTCTTCCCCAGCTTTAGGGCTACCTGCGTTTTCTTCCTGACAGTGAAATGATATGAATATAGCTAAAAGTGAATAGAGCTAACTTTCTGTAATAATAGTGCAAACAAAGTCCACAATACTCTTTACCAGAGAACTCCTCAGCATGGAACAGCAATGTGGATTTGGGATGACGGAGAGGTTCACAGCAGACTACGTGATGCAAATAATCATACAGCTAGCATGACAGACAGGCAAGACACAGACAGAGAAAAAGGGAGGGAGGGAGAGACAATCATAGAATTGTAATAAATATGACAGCATAGTCAAAGTAACATTAGCAACTAATTAGTCTAGCCTCTACAGCAGTTCCCAAACTTTTAAATGGTAGAACCTAATTAAATACTATTGTCAACATGTCAATGGCTCGACATCAGTGCTGTTACATGCATCTGAAAAATACAGTAATATACACTCACCTAAAGGATTATTAGGAACACCTGTTCAATTTCTCATTAATGCAATTATCTAATCAACCAATCACATGGCAGTTGCTTCAATGCATTTAGGGATGTGGTCCTGGTCAAGACAATCTCCTGACCTCCAAACTGAAAGTCAGAATGGGAAAGAAAGGTGATTTAAGCAATTTTGAGCGTGGTATGGTTGTTGGTGCCAGGACCGGTCTGAGTATTTCACAATCTGCTCAGTTACTGGGATTTTCACGCACAACCATTTCTACGGTTTACAAAGAATGGTGTGAAAAGGGAAAAACATCCAGTATGCGGCAGTCCTGTGGGCGAAAATGTCTTGTTGATGCTAGAGGTCAGAGGAGAATGGGCCGACTGATTCAAGCTGATAGAAGAGCAACTTTGACTGAAGTAACCACTCGTTACAACTGAGGTATGCAGCAAAGCATTTGTGAAGCCACAACACGCACAACCTTGAGGCGGATGGGCTACAACAGCAGAAAACCCCACCGGGCACCACTCATCTCCACTACAAATAGGAAAAAGAGGCTACAATTCGCAAGAGCTCACCAAAATTGGACAGTTGAAGACTGGAAAAATGTTGCCTGGTCTGATGAGTCTCGATTTCTGTTGAGACATTCAGATGGTAGAGTCAGAATGTGGCGTAAACAGAATGAGAACATGGATCCATCATGCCTTGTTACCACTGTGCAGGCTGGTGGTGGTGGTGTAATGGTGTGGGGGATGTTTTCTTAGCACACTTTAGGCCCCTTAGTGCCAACTGGGCATCATTTAAATGCCACGACCTACCTGCATTGTTTCAGACCATGTCCATCCCTTTATGGCCACCATGTACCCATCCTCTGATGGCTACTTCCAGCAGGATAATGCACCATGTCACAAAGCTCGAATCATTTCAAATTGGTTTCTTGAACATGACAATGAGTTCACTGTACTAAAATGGCCCCCACAGTCACCAGATCTCAACCCAATAGAGCATCTTTGGGATGTGGTGGAACGGGAGCTTCGTGCCCTGGATGTGCATCCCACAAATCTCCACCATCTGCAAGATGCTATCCTATCAATATGGGCCAACATTTCTAAAGAATGCTTTCGGCACCTTGTTGAATCAATGCCACGTAGAATTAAGGCAGTTCTGAAGGCGAAAGGGGTCAAACACAGTATTAGTATGGTGTTCCTAATAATCCTTTACGTGAGTACACGGATCAGCCATTACATTATGACCATTATGACAGGGGAAGTGAATTACACTGATTATCTCATTAATATGGCACCTGTCAGTGGGTGCGATATCTTAAACAGCAAGTGACCACATAGATGATGTGTTAGAAGAAAAGGACCACATTGCGATGGCTAGCCAACTGGGTCAGAGCATCTCCCACTTGCTCTGCAGTGGTCAGTACCCATCAAAAGTGGTCCAAGAAAGGAAAAACACTGAGCTGGCGACAGGGTCATGGATGACCAAAGCTCAGTGATGCATGTGGGGAGCGAAGGTTGGTCCGATCCAGCAGGGGGTCAGTGTAAGAGAACAGATACACAAAAGAGTAGTGCTAAAAAAGTTCTTCAAATATGAGTACAGCTGATCCCTGATGTCAGATCTGAGTTTAATCCAACAGAATCATGTCTGAGATCATTTTCTGCAATAAAGTAGACCCATGAATTACCTTTTAAATGATAAGTGGCAGGAAAAAGGAATTGATGTATTTTATATCCTCTGTATCCCATGATTAGCAATTTTTTATTCATTCTCATTGAGACTACCTTATCATATATGCATTCGACGCATGGATTAATAGTTTTGAATTCTCATAGTCAGCATACAAACTGAAGACATCTAAAAAGACTATTATAACTTGAGACAATTTACATCTGAATAATTTCTACAGAATGACAGAGAAGCAGCAGCCAGAAAATGGATTTAGTGTAGCAAAGGCAGCACAAATGAAGATGATAAATCATGCAATTACAGATTCTCTTGTTTTGATTTGCTGAATAAATGAATTATTTTAAGTGCACTCAACCAGTCTAATTGGACTCTTGAGTAATAATGAGATTAATATGCTGCCTAAACATTGATTATCATTTCTATAACAGTTTATTTTATTCAGTTGACTTTGATGGTCGCTCTTAATCAAGCCAGATCATGGCAGTTTACTGAATGTGGAGTTTAGTGACGTAGACCAGTATGGTATCAATAGAGGACTTTCATGAAAATGATTTTTATTAATTTTCATTACCTGTTTAACCCTTGTCAGTGGGTCAGTCCATCATTTGTGTAACTTATTTCATAGCTGCAGGGGTAAAAAAATTAATACCATAAAACTTTGTTTAATAGCTGAGTCCCAAATAGCCGCCTACCCCTGATGTGGAAACACATTTTGACAAATAAACTCAGTTCTCCATTGGACGCCTGGTATGGTTTTTATAGAAGTTCTATGGATGTATAAAACCTCTTAAACCCCGCTAAGTCATCCACTTCAGCTGCTTCTATGCTGCTTAGATGTTAATTCAAATATTAGGCTAATATTTAAACTTATGATCAATATGTCAATATGAACATTCTACACATTGTTAGATTGGTTAGATTCACCACAATTCAATCGTTCAGGTCATTTAAACAACGAGCCCTAAAGTCTAATTCAAATGGATTTACATAACCGGCATGGTACAAGAGAAAAAAGTGCCAACCCGTTACATTTGAAGTGCTCATTAATGTGTCCGTTCCTTGATTATTTATGTTCCTTTAGTCTGTAAGGGTCCACCGGTCAAAAGAATCAAAACAGCTTTTCTTAAAAATTATTCTAAACTGTCAGTCCTGTCTTGTGAAGTCCATCGCTCGCTGTCTGCTAACTTCTGCCACACTTCTCTCACCCTGCACTCTGTTGTTGGGTATGTTTGTTTTTGTTACATTGCATCTTTTGGAGCTAGATGAAAGAAATTAGTGTATTTGATATTATTTGATATAATAATTTTAAGTAATATTCAAATTGTTTGAAATAAAACTGTTTTAGTTTCAGTTTTGTGCTAAAGGAATTAAAGGCCTGTTCCATATGGACCCCTGTCCCAAATATAGGCAGGGTCAATTCAGTGATTTTAGCAAATACAACCCTGGGCTATTAATCAGAGTTTTATGGTACATTGAGTAGTGTAATGGTTTTTTAATGACTAAAGACATGTGGTCTCCACACATGGCAGCTATTGTGTTTAAAATAGTGTGTATTTTTTTTAGTTGCTACTCTTATGGTGGTTATTGGTAACACCAGTGAGGTTCCTGTATAAATGAGCTGCATAAAAGCTGCAAAAGACGAAGAAAGTAGGTCTAAGTGAAAGAGAACGGAGAGCTAAGAGAAAGGTGTGGTGTGTTAACCAATCAACAGACATGATGAGAGCAGTAGTCTTGACCCCCCAATCTTCACCAGAAAGATGACCCAGCATTCCTAGGTAGACCTGACCCATGTTAATATAGTTAACAGAAAGGGATTTAACAGAATGACGTAAAGGATATATATATATATATATATATATATATATATATATATATATATATATATATATATATATATATATATATATATACACAAATTAAATACATATGGGAAAACCAGCAAAACATGACACAAACACATACTCTACATAAATTAAGTATATGTATAGTATGTCTGTGTGTGCATGTGTGTCATTTTACAGGTTTTCCAATATTTTATTTAATTGTTTTAACAAATGTATATATATTCTATTATTTTAGGGCCATCTGTCATCTCCTTGGCTTGGGACAGTCTTTTTTGGTTACTACTTTGAAGGTTACTGTATATGAACTGTTCTCAGATTGGCCAATTGTTTCTTAACATTGATTGATTTAGCTATCTTGATGATGTCATCATGGCCCAACCAAAAGATGTAGTAGTGCTGTAGTAGTGTGTGACATCACCAAGGACCAAGCTGCTGAAACAAAGCACTGGAACCAGATTGATTCCTGTCGAGCCCTGAATTGAAACACCGACTTTAAAATCTTAAAGTGAAGAACATAAGGATGTAAGGGCATAGAAAATGTTACAGTTCCCTCATTCAGAAATAAAGGGGACTATGGAAATTCATTGTGTTGACCATCACATGTGGAATCCCCAAATACAGAGACATTATGATGTTTCTGAGGACATGTGGGATTGCTCAGGTTATGGTCTGCAAGATACCATGGCTGCACAGTGGTGTTGGACCATGAGCAGGCCACCCCCTGCAGCTTGGGAGCGTGATGCTGGGCCAGTGTTACAGGCGCCGGCTGTGATGGCGGTGCAGGAGGCCGGGGGATGGCGTAAAGAGCTTCACCTGGAGCAACCTTGGGCGAAACTATGGTGTCTTCCCCCCGTGGCGGTCTCCCCAGGGAGCAGCAAAACGACAACACCACTTGCAGGGTTGAGTGTGTGTGTGTGTATCCTCTTCACACAAAGCGTGATGTCCGCTTTCCTGGGATCAGATGGTGCAGCCTGCCTTCTGTTAAACAAGTGGTACTCCTGGACACACAGATGCCGTGATTATGCACAAGCTTGCAGTCATAACCTGGGAATGTCTGTAGTGTGTGCAGCCTCTCACACTGCCCGGCAGATTTCTTCTTCTTCAGAATATCTGTAAAGGGCATGTGTTCTGTCCACACAAAGCTGTGATGCGAGGAGGGATGTGTGTGGGGACCTCTGACTGTGAACAGGTAGTGTACTGCTTGTTGCTTTGAGCTTGAACTGCAGGTTAGCAGCCTGGCTTCCCGATAGCTCAACGTTAGCTCAACGTTAGCTTGCCTCGCTGCGGCCCCTTACCCAATGTCGAGGCCGGCATCACCAGAGGTCGGAACGGGGAAGCCAGGATTAACTGGGAGACCCGCGCTCTTGTGTATCTTGCTCGCAGACTCAACATGCTACGCTTACTGCAATGCACAGATTTGATTGGTTGGGCAGCATCACATGAGACGATTGGAACACTTACAACACAATTGGTGTGTAAGTTTCCTGGTCCGCTAAACCAGTGCAGTAAATGCGAGAAATGCTGTGCGGGTTAAAATAGAAATGCTCCATCATGAGGTAGTAATTCTCAATAATAAATCGGCTATAGGTCGGTGGTCCAGAGAGAACAGCGGCTGGGTTAAATGCTAAAACAAATTATACAGATAGAAAGAGCTTTAAAATGATACCAAGACCATGTTTATAGGTTCAATAATTGCACTACACTGGTCATTTGAAAGCCAAAAGTAGTCATTTTATTTTGTCCTCTGTTTTCCACTGAAGTCAAAGCAAAAGGTATGACCCTACTGACTCATCTAAAGCACACTCTGCTGACTGCTTAGTCAATGGAATCAGATTTTGCGGGCAATAAAACTCCCAAGGTCAGTTGTTCAAATTCATTGAAATTTCGTTCAGCTTGTAGTTTAGCAATTAAGCTAAATGTCTAGTTACAGTTTACAGAATGTTTTTACTCACTTTCAGCAAAAAACGAGATGATTTTGTGACCGACAAACTTTGGCTCGCTCACAATGCCAGTGTTTCAACGGGAAAGACGGAGACTCGAGACAAGGAGGTATCTATGGTTCTTCTGTTGGTGTAATCAATCAGAACCCGGAAGTTCCGCAAAAAACAAGCCAACAGGAGTGATTATTTTTGTAACACTGCAAGTCGCCTGAGAAAATCCCGAGTTACGTCTGTCGGAACCAAGACAGCAGCTGCGATAGTGGAGATAGTCGCGTACCTACTATTATTGACCCCGTCTTTAAAGCATTTGTAATAATTACTAATTACTTCGGTGATGCAGGCACTTAAGCATCATGGGGGAGATTGTGTTAAATGCTGAGCTGAAATCCACAAACAGCATTCTGATTTAGATGTTTTTCTCAAGGTGTGAGGGCTGAGTGGAGGGCAGTGAAGGTGGCATCCTCTGTGGATCTGTTGGTTTGGAAAGCAAACTGGTGAGGGTTCGAGGCTGGTTCTTTATGTGCTGAAGAACCAGTTTCTCAAAGCACTTCATTTGGTCCTTGGGTGTAGAGCCCCTACAACATGTAAACATATATGTAATACCATGGAAGGTAGAAAAAGGCACTTATATATAATATATATATTATATTTAATCATTGTACACACTGAAATTCAAACCCGCATTAAGTGTTAAATGATCACTCAGTGCTTTCATGTGTGTATCAAACAAATAACAGTTGTATTCTTTTTTCTTTTTTTCTCTCTTCTCCCCCAGCTTCATCTCTAGATACTATAACCTTTCAGACCACAGCCATTCCACTGATACCCCGATCCGTTGAAGATCTGTGTGAAGATGAGAGCCAAGTGGTCTGCACAGATTTTTAGGCAGGATGGAGATATGCCGTCGGGCCAGGAGCCTTCCTGATCTTCTGCCTTTGGAAGAGGTGACTCACGTCCTCTTCACAGATCTGGAGTGCACTGTACACTTCTCCCCAAATCCCCAGCATCACCTTGTTTGTCGTTAAACCACTTAAATCTAAAACTATCTATCTATCCAAAACCTAACATTTATAAGGGGGTCAAGCACAGGATTTGTTTGAGAAAAAATTGAAATATTATTTTCATGAATGTATAAATAGTGAACTCATGACAGTGGTTATATTTAACTGTTTGTTTTTTAATACAACACAATATGTATGGCTTATAGGAAAAAAAATGGTCTCTTTTCCTTTTTCCTGTGTTCATTTCATTCCAAAAGCCACAAATCAGTGTTTGACTGACAATGTAATTCTGTCCATAGGCAGAGGGCAAATAATTGCAGTGTAGATCCTGACACCTACTGTATACTGATAAAGGATTCAGAATTTATCAGAATTCCAGCACACACTTTGAAGTACAAATTGGGTAAAGGTAAAGCTACCCTGGAGAAGAAAACACTGTGGCAGCAGACAGAGGTGCAGGCAGTGGAATGGCACATGATCCCATTCATCACATCATGTACTGTACCAGCAAAGAGTGACTGTGAGAATTGTTGAAGAGTTGGACCTGAACTGTGACTAGCAGAACCTGAAAATCCATTTTTTATAACCGCATTCTGGCAGTTAAAAGAAACTGCAAGGTAAATAGTGTGAAGATTACTCCAGAAACTCTCTGGAATGGCAGGTCTGCTGAACATGTTGAACTTTTTTCTTATCTTTTAAAAAGTTTTTGAATGTTTGGTCATATATTGTTTTGCTTTGAAGTGCCGATAATACCCAAAAAATGGCAGTTGGAAGCAATACACTTGTTACTGTTAAATTAAAATTTATATATGAGGATAAAAATTTTAAAAGTCAAGCAACAGGAGTTTGTTTTGAGTTTGATTTGACTTAATTTGGTTTATGAAGTTTAAGTCATTAAAATTTAAATTGTGCAAATTAAATGTGAGTTTGATGTCTTGGAGTTCAATTAGTAGTTAGTACCACATTAACAAAACTACTTCTAGCTGTCAGGTGATTGAGTACTAGTTAGGCGATCAACAGTGGTTGAATTTGGTAAAAACTAGGAAAAAAAAGGAGAAACAAATGCTCTAACAGTGGATTTAAAAGGTTTCACTTGTGTGACAGACATGGCTCAGAAAATCCCCACACAATAATTCACTACTCTTTCAATCTTTCTTACTTAGTGAATAGAGCTTTTCACAACTTCATTCGTAATGGTAAATGGCTGCATTTATGTAGTGCTTGTGTCCAAAGTTCTTTGCAATATATATATATATATATATATTTTTTTTTTTTTACTGCTGCTCACACACCCATTCAGACACAAACTCACACACCGATGGTAACAAGCTACCATGCAGGGTGCTGCTGGCACAACCATCAGGAGCAATTTAGGGGTCAGTGTCTCCCTGAAGGAGACTTCGACATGCTGACAGGATCGAACTGCTGACCTTCTGATTAGTGGACCTCCTGAGCCACAGCCGCCACATCATCCACAAATATTAACTTCAACCACACTCATATTCCTATCAATCTAAAGCTGCAAACTAGCTTCTCGGGGACCTGGGACACTCTGACAACATCATGAAATTGAAGCTCTGTAAACCTGTTGGGAGGATATCAAGGAAGTGGAACAGTGAAGCTAAAGCAGTGGAACAGTAAAGCTGTGGAGGATCTTCAGGCGTGCTTGGACTGCACTGACTGGGATGTTTTCAGGACTGCTACCAACAGTCTTGATGAGTTCACAGAGACTGTAATGTCCTGTTGAGACTGCTGTGAAAGTGGTGTGTATTTGTATAACACCTTTCTAGTCTTTGCGACCACTCAAAGCGATATACATGGAAAATCGAACTGAGGACCATGGATTCGAGAAAAATAGAAAGGTCAGCAGAAACTGCTGATCAGTCATGTGAGTTAAATTTTAACTATGTCAGAACCTATTCAGCAAAGGCGTTTCCAACTCCCATTTAGCCCATTAACTGTTTTTAAAAATGCCACACCCACCCAGCAGCTTTTTTTGTGAGAAGTTTTTTTTTTCATTTTGCTGTTTCCATTATGATGTGATACTTATGGAAAATGTCCATAAAATACATCTATGGGAACACGACTATTCAATCTGTTGAGAAGACAGGCAAGAGAGTAGAAACACTGCAATGCATAATTCAAGCAGCTGGGATGTGAACTACCACAGTGGGTGAGACAACAGTCTGGCGACAAGTGGATGAAGGACCGGGGTCAATATACTGCAGTGTTAATTAGTGGAAGGACTGCAGCTGTGCAGTTTGAACAATAATCAGGAGGCGGTAGAGAGACAGAGAACGGTACCATGCCCACCACACAGACACACAAAGAGAGACACAGAGAGGAAAACAGAAAACAGGGAAAGGGAAAGAGGGAAAAAGCAAAATGCCGAGTTTACGGCCAAGGTCAGTACCAGTTCCCAGTACGCCGACAGGAGTCTGAGGTCCTGGAGGTCATCCTGGGCAAAACTTTTGGAGGCACTCTCCTGCAGGAGGCTGCAGTCCATCAGGACCAAAGCCTTATGCCACACAAACAGTTTCTTCCAGTCTCATGGGGGTTCATTAAGGCAAATTAAGCAAGGCCCCGCCTCACCCTCATGTCAGTGTTTATGACTTTGATTAGATGATGGATAGGGACTATCCTTCTGTGCATGGAAAAAAGAGAAAACAAAAGTCGCTGAGAGTGAATTGCAGGAACAGCAATCAGGTAAAGTTCTGTTCTCTCCTCTCAAAGTGTCAGCAAATAACAGTAATTTTAAGTTAGCCTAATGTAGCTTGCATTGAGTCTAGTCTGTCTGTCTCTTGGTCAGTGCACCTCTCGGTCTATCCCTGTCTCGGCTTTGGTTGTTTGCCAGACTTTGTTTCTGACCAATGTTGTGAAATAAAACTATTTATTACTGGAGAGAAGCCAGAAGGACGCCTCAGAGACAGAAGTATATGGCAAGTTCACTTTATCATAGTCAGGCAGGCAGGGTCACAGTACCAGGTTAGCAGTATGAGAGGAAGGCAAAAAAATCCAAATCTGATAGGCAGAAGACGGGTGCGGGAAACGAACCGGACAGAATAAACAAAGTAGGCTTTGGAACGCTAGGGGGAAGACTCTAGACAATCTGGCAAGGAACTTGTGCATGAGGCCAGTATAAGTGCCCGTACTGAAGAGGATGATGAAAAACATTTTGCAACGGTTTGCAGTGTTTTTGGATTGAACATGTTTCCTTGCAACGTTGTGCAACGATCCGCAACAGGCTTTGAGGTATGTTTTCTCCCGTTTGGTGGGCGTGTCACAGGCGTTACCCAATCAGCTGGAACAAGTTTGTAAACACAATGGTGTTTAAAAGGCAGGAAATTGAAGCGTGCTTGAGTACACAACGGGGGGTTCGAGGCACCACCGTTTCTGTTGGGGAAAAAAAAAATGAAGTTTTTTCAGCGTGAGGTGAGATCAAGCAGGAGGAGGAACTGGAATCTGAAATGACACTTGAGTTAGTGAACTAGATCAAAAGGCAAGGCAAAGCAAGGCAAGTTTATTTGTATAGCACCTTTCAACAACAAGGTAATTCAAAGTGCTTTACATAAAACATAAAAGAAACAGGGAAATATAAAAAAGTTTAAAAGTAACAAAATTGAAAAAATACACATTAAACCAGGATAAAACAGGACAGGAAAAGTTACAGTGCAGTGTAAGTTATCAATCGACTAGTTAAAGGCAGTGGTAAAAGGAAAATTCTTCCGTCTTAATTTTAAAAAACTGACAGTTTCAGCAGACCTGCAGTTATCTGGGAGTTTGTTGCAGATATATGGAGCTTAATAACTGAACGCTGCTTCTCCTTGTTTAGTTTTGACTCTGGGGACAGAGAGCAGACCTGCCCCAGACGATTTATATGCCATGACATATAAATCGTCTGGGGCAGGTCATGCCATGACAAACAAAGAAAGTTTTAAGAGCTGGGGAGATTCGTGACAATTGTCACGTTTGAGAAATGCAGACGGGCATAAACTGCAGCTCGGAAAAGATAACCGCGTTGCCTGTGAACATATTTATATGCATGTGTGAACCAGTTCAAACAATGTATAAGCCTGATGGCACTTCTCATTTTAAAACAGGACTGTGATTATCTGTCTCTGAATCAAGGTTCAGTTACATCTCTGGACTAACATGGAAAGTAAAGTAAAAATGTTGCAACATGGATGCACATATTCAGCCAAGTCATAGTATAAAAAGTATTTCACATTTGAAAATGTTTTAAAGGGAACCTGGGGAGCCAGTTTGAATGGGGCTGATGACGCTGATAACATTAATATTATCTTTCATTAACAGGGGCTATGCTTAAGTTTATTAATAGAATAGATACTAGATTGTCAGCCAGTAAAAGCTCAGACGATCCACATCCAGCCTCAGCCAGTACTACCAAAGACCCAGGTGAAATAGAGGCCTATTTGATCATTTCTAATGCTAGAAATAAATTGCTGTTAAACCTATTTCCATGTGTCGTTCTCCACTTCCTGATGCTTGATGCAGTAAATAGCTGATTCTGGTGTTTAAAAAGCAAACAGTGCTTCATGCTCAGTCTTAAAAAATCTTTGTTGTTTTTTTCATTTGCACATTCACATTCCTGAGTCTGCAGCTGGCCTCATCAACAAGGCCCAACTGACACCTACTCTTATCCTTTTCCATAGACACTACTTGTTAAATTGATGTACAGTCTCCATCTGTCTCATGGCATTACATTAACACACATCTTTTGGACTATAATCTTTGTACGTTGCACAGATTCCTTATTTTCATACCTTATACTGTCAATTTTTGCACATTCTTTGGTAAGTATTGTCAACGTTATCTATTTTCCATTTATACTTTCTGATTTTGTAGTAGTTTTTTAGTTTTTTTTAGATTTTTAAAATTAAATCCTAACTGTGTTTATTGTGATGCACCAAAATACTTAAGCAAATTCCTTGTATGTAAAAATTCTGACATTTCCTTCAGCCGGATCTTGCCTGCTTTTGACCATAGTAAGCTTGAACTTTTATTTTACTCGGACTGTCTTTGGCTGCGTTCCGACTGCAGGCCAAAGTGACCCAAATCCAAATTTTTTGCTGATATGTGCCCCAGATCTGATCAGTGTGAAAGGTCACATGGAATCTGATCCAGTTCAGGTTTCAGCCGCTTTCAAATGTGGTCCACATACGATAAAGATCGGATCTTCTGAAATGCGACCTGAGTCTGGAAACTTAGGTCGGAATTGATGCAACTTTGACGTCACTCTGGATAAACTGTTGTCACTTTTCGGCTATAGATGGAGCCACGGTGAACGTGAAAGCTCCTCAAAAAGCCATTTCAAACATCTGGCCTCCTCTACCTAGCTATTCTCTGCTTACAGATTCCCTTTCTTACACCTGAAATCTACCGGACCGCAAGTTCTCTTCTGAGTTACATGTATGCTACTTGTCCATGCGGATAAATTAGAGAGAGAGAGAGAGTGCCAGAAACCGTAATGAAAAGGACAGAAAGTTGTGAAAACTTGGGGAGAAATGTGACCTGTGAGACGACAATGAAAAACGGGAGTCTCCCTTGAAAATTGGGATGGTTTTAACAAGTAGGAGCTCACCAGAGCTAATTGGAGCTAACCTCTGTGGTAAGGTGACCAGATGTCCCCGTTTTCCGGGGACAGTCCCCGGTTTTGGTGGCTTGTCCCCGTCTGGAGCTGTCCCCGGAAATGTCCCTGTTTTTAACTGTGTGTTAATCATACATTGTATAAGGTGTTAACGGACGTGAAATCAGATTTTACGTTGCCAGAGACTGATGTCCATCCTCAGGAGCGGGCTCAGCATGTAACGTTATCATCTAGTCTCTTTACATCTACAGCTGCTTTTATCTGGATCAAAGAGGCGTAAACTTCACTTTATGTTGCAAAAGTATGTCTTTGTGATACTTTTACAGTTCTTTTAAAAGAATGATGACAATTGTGGCCAAATAAGTGTTTGCAGTTTATAGCATAACCAGGCCTGACATTTACGTGATTATAGGCAATAATAGAAGCCTGTTGTTGCTAATGGAATATGTCTTTGCTAGGCGCATTTAGAAAACGGAATGTAACCAATAATTAACATGACTTACTGCTGAGTTATATATAAAATAAAGACATGACCTTTTTTTTGCAATTATCCTTCCTACTCTACATTATTTAACTTGTTGTGTACCAACCAATCCAGTCCTTTTCCCCCGTTAAAATACATGTAAATGGCCAAAACAACACATAAAATGCAGTATTCTACTTGCAGAAAATCATTGCAGCCTCTACTTATTGACTGAAAGGTAGATTCTGAAATGACTTCATTATATTCATGAGGGTTATATTTGATAGATTATAACTCACCTAGTACCTTTTCACTTCTTAAAATACCTTTAAATGGCCAAAACAAAATGCAGTATTCTACTTGCCAGAAAATGATTGCAGCCTCTACTTATGACTGAAAGCTACTTTCTGCCTCAAAATGACTTGATTTCTTTCAGAAGAGTTAGGTTTGTCAGATTATAAAACCGAAATTGTGCTCGTTTTTATTTCATATATGATAACATATATACATTTTTTAATGACATGTTGAACACCAAACCCCGTTTTCAGTTCAGAAATCTGGTCACCTTACTCTGTGGCTGCTTGTTTACTTCTGTACAACAGCGTGCTGCGTGTGACCTGTTATTCTTCTCCGTCACTTTCAGGCTGTGGACAGTTCACACTGGAGTCTGATATGGGCCACATTTAAGCAATAATGTAAACTGTCAAACAAAAAAATCAGATCTGAGGAAAAAAATCAAAATTGAGCATTAAGACCTGCAGTCTGGATGTAAAAAAAAGTAATGTGAACAGTGACACTCATAGTAACAAACCCACTCTCACATCAAATTTTGCAGTTCCCGTCAGCTCCACAGAGCATTTCATCATCTCATTGTTTTGATTTTATGGGCCACTACTTTACTTTTGGTTTTGGTTTGCTATATATGTCAGAGGTCGCACACCTCTGGAGCAACTAGGGTTTAAGTGTCTTGCTCAGAGACACATTGGTGGATGTGTCACAGTGGGGAATTGAATACAGATGTCTCACCCTAGGCATGTGTCTTATCCACTGTTGCATCACCACCCCATTTAGCCGTTACAATTGGTGGAGTCCAAAAGAGAGCTAAAAGGTGCAACAACGTCCGGCTGCTGACTGTAGCACTGCTCGCACCACACCCCTTGCTCAATCCACGCCCTGTCACGGTACAGTTTGTAATGATTGGCCGAAACCGCAGCACCTTTCTGTATGGTCTGTCCTGCACATGCGCATACTTATTCCCACCCAGTTTGTACGACGCATGTGTGCACATGACAGAAGTCTGTATAATATTGTGTTGTAAAAAAAGTTTTTCTTAAAATCACAAATACACAGGGAATTATAGCATTAGCTATACTTAGCTATTACTATTGAAAAAAATATATAAATATTAATACTACATAAATATCTTACAACTTAATCTCTGATCTTGATATCCATGTTTCTCCACCAGTGAAAGCTGGATATTAAAGGCTAGCAGGATCAACAGTCCCTGTTTATTGAGGACGTCCACAAGTGTTGCATATAAAATAAAATAAAATAAAATAAAATACCACAATATAATAAAATAAGATTTAAAAAAAAAAACAATAAAAAATGGTGGATAGGGATCTTAATAAAAACACAAAACTTTGGACGAAACTTTAGACTAACATTAGTAAAATATTTATTTTTAAAGATTATGTGATTATTTAGATTATTAATTTCAGTTAATTAATAACTTTTATTTGAAAAAAAAAATTGTACTTATTTGTCCTATAACATCAGATGTTCAAATTTTGTTGCACTGAGCTGTAATTACCTACCTGCTGCTTCTGTTGCACCATTACAGTTGTTATCGTCTTCAAATCCTGCCTTCTAGTCTGATGAACCAAGACCCCACACTCACGCCACGCCCCTCGTTCATGCCATGTCCCTATTCCCTCACTCACGCCACGCCCCATGACCTGCAGTCCGCAGCTGGACTCCTTCTCAGAAGGAGAGTACATATCGTCTTAAATTCCTCAGATGGACACAAATGCAACTCAAAATCAGTGATAGTTTGTAGATTAAGATTTAGATCTGATGTAATATTCAGGACCACTGTTATTGATTGTACTACAGTATATACATTAAAAATGTCATTAAAATTACATAAAAAAGAAATCACATGAAAATCTGATTAATCTGAATTGAGTAAATATTTGCATATCACTACATATTGGACATTCTTTATTATTCTTGTATTTTTTTTTTTAGATCTTGCCATTATACACCAAATCACCAAAGAACTTTCAAAACACAGCTCTAAAATTAATTATTTTTATTCATGAAGTCACCTGTCTGTTATTAGGAAAAACAAACAACTGTGGATATGTAGGTAAATCATGATCTTTTACCTGATTTTTATTTTTATTTTAGCCTATTCATTTCATCAGTGCGGTGTCAAATCTGCTCAACTTGCGTCAGATCTCTCCGCCGTGGCTGCCTGAAGCTACACTTTCCCTCTCCTTGCGACTGTAACTTCCATTAACCACAAGAAAACAAAAAGGGGAAAAGAGCACGAGTGTTACTTTGTGGCTATAACAACTCTGTTGACACAGTGTGGGCCCTCATATAACCTGCAACCCCTGCTGGAGCAAGAGAACTACTACTGTGATGCTAACAATCAGTATTTTATGATAAATTAGGCTGTAATCAAAACTCATGTTAGGTCTAATTTTCGGGACAAACCGGACAGGAGCCGGGACAACTGCTCGCAATTCAGGACTGTCCCAGATTATTTGGGATGTCTGGTCACCCTAGTAATAACAATCCAATCATGTATTAGTGTAACACTCACATAGGAGTTTGAGTATGTTAATTTTGAATACTATTTTACATTACCTTTTGCTATTAAAAGTTATGTACTTTCATTTAAGTGATACTTTTATTCGTATTAGAGTATATTCATATTGCAGTATTGCTACTTTTATTTAATCCAATACTGCCACACCATTGCTGACATGTGTCTGCTGGACGTCTAAATAGGCTAAAGGCTAACGTTTGGCTAACATGTTCGCCACTACCACCGTCAAGTTCAAGTAGATTTGTCATTCAACAGCTGAAATGAAGTCTAATGTGTATGCATGATTTAAAAAATATGTCTGCTTTATGCATGGTTTTTGTCTGTATTAAAGCCTCTGGTGCATTTTCAAAAAAGGATCCAACATTTCCCTGTCCTCATTTTCACCTCTCCATCTATCTCCCTTCAGTCTGTACCCAGGGGAAAGGCAGTCTAACACTATCCCCTAAATTAGTTATAACTTGCAACAATATTGTGTACATCTAGGCAGAGAGCAACAGAGAGGCCTGAAGCAACTGATAATGCACTGTGTGTGAAATGACTTGTCAGAATGTAATGAAATTCACCACTAAGTGAGTCCAAAATATAGTAAAATATGGTAACTTAATTAACGAAAGAAACGTTATACACATTATATTACAATAATAGAAGATAAAACAATACTTTAGTATTCTTAGCTAAATTAGGCCACTGCAGCAGTAAAATAAACAGGACTCAACAAGAGGACAATAAAAGGACGATAAAATACAAATAATCAGTAAAACAGGGTGCAAATTACTAAACCAATACATCACTGAAGCAGAAGTAGGTTACAGAAAAGTATGTTGCTGAAAGTTTCATCACATTTTGTTGAAAATATGTAGAATTGATTTCTTACATGCACATATGTATAAGCATTATGTCTAATAATTGCATCAGCCAGTATTCACACAATAGCTACTGCATGCTGTTACCTCAAGTCAAATGACTTAAACTCCTGTCAGACTATTGGCTGCACCAATGTTTTTTCACAAACAATCAAATCAATAGTGATAATAAATAGTGATAAATCCACAGAGAATTATCACCAACTGCAGCTCACCTCAGCTCTGTAGAGCTATTTAGCATCTTTCAGGTGATTCTTTTGGTGTTAAGGTCTACAACTTTGTCGTTGACTGCTTTACTGTGTCTGCCCTACAAAATCATGCAATATGTAAATAATTCTTGGAGGTTGAGATTCTGAGAAAGTGATTTATTGTAGGTTTCATTTTAAATTTCTAGGGGTTGAGAGTTTGAATTCATATCATTTGCATATTTCTTTTTTCATGAAAAATAGACAATCCCTCCTCTTATTTTTCAGTAAATTTATATTTAAGTCACTTGGCATATTGATGTTATTCTGTGTAACTACAGGATCTGGTTTTCCAAAGATACCAATTTGATATCGCATGTATTATTAAAACACATTTTGTAAAGGTAATGCAGAGTAACACAAATTTAAGCTTTCATTATATTTTCATTATTTTGATAATCTATAAGCAGCTACACTGACATTTAAATTTATGCAGAATTAATTGTTCTCAGGGGGGTGGCAGTGCACACCTGCAGCTGTTTGCCCTGGGAAATGAGCCAGCTCATAATTTTGAATGTGTGTTAATGTCTTTGTGTTTGTAACTTTGATTTGCAGTTAACATCTTAATTAGTTGATTGGTTTTGTCATGCTACTCCTTCCATGCTTTTCTATGCCATGTGTGTGTTTGTTCCTTCTTTGTTACTGGGGCCTAAACTACACTGAACAAAATTATAAATGCAACACTTTTCTTTTGGCCCCCTTTCATCATGAGCTGAACTCAAAGGTCTAAGACTTTCTCTCTGTACAAGAAGTCAAAATCTGTGTCAGTGAGCACTTCTCCTTTGCTGAGATAATCCATCCACTTCAATGGTGTGACATGTTAAGATGCTGATCCGACAGCATGGGTATTGCGCAGATGCCTTGGGCTGGTCACAATAAAAGGCCACTCGAAAATGTGCAGTTCGGTCCAATAACACAATGCCACAGATGTCACAAGTTTTGAGGAAGCGTGCAATTGGCATGCTGACTGCAGGAATGTCCACCAGAGCTGTTGCACGTGAATTGAATGTTCATTTCTCTGGCAGGACATCCACATCCAGCATCTTCACCTCCAAGATCATCTGAGACCAGCCACTCGGACAGCTGCTGCAACAATCGGCTTGCATAAGTAATTTCTGCACAAACTGCCAGGAACAGTCTCAGGGAAGCTCATCTGCATGCTCGTTGTCCTCACTGGGGTCTCAACCTGACTGCAGTTCTTCATCATAACCAGCTTGAGTGGGCAAATACTCACATTCAATGATTCTGATTGATTGATTGAGTGATTCTGATGAGGACATTTAAAGGCAATTCCTCTTCACGGATGGATCCCGGTTTTCACTGTATAGGGCAGATGGCAGACAGCTTCTGTGGCGTCGTGTGGGTGAACAGTGGATCCAGTGGCCCATGTTGGCAGTCGGGCTGTGGTATGGGCAGGCGTGTGATATGGACATCGGACACAAGTGCATTTAATTGATGGCATTTTGAATGTACAGATACCATGATGAGATCCTGAGGTCCATTGTTGTGCCATTCATCCATGACCATCACCTCATGTTGCAGCATGATAATGCATGGCCCCATGTAGCAAGGATCTGTACTGTAATAGGAATTCCAAACATATTGCATGTAACCCTGGACTGTGTAAACGTAACAGTCAAAATATCTATGTTGTCTGTGTTATCCAGACTTCAGGGACAACGTGTCTCAGTGGGATGACATGATTGACCCTAAAGCTGGATAAATAACAGGCTCACTCAGCTCTCCTCACTCATTTGAGCACACATGTACACGGTGTATGTGTGTTGCTGTGAGTCCTTCGGCAGAAGACTTGAATAAAATTCACAGAAAGACAAGTGTTTGCCTTAGCTGTTTATTCGAAAACTCAAATTGCCATCACAATTTTGGCATTGTCGGCCCATCACACGCGTGAGAGGACTCTGACACTTGGAGCTGAAGGTAAAACCGTGCACGGCTGGGGTCTGGGACTCTGGACTTCAAATCTGTCCTCCAAACTATTGGTGAGACGTTGAGGGCCTGACGCCTGAGTGTCCGAGGCTCGCTCGCTAGGATGGACAGCCTCCTGGACTTCAGCATCATCCACCGATATCGCCTCATTCTCTGGCAGCTGGATATTTGCCTGCAAGGCGTTGTTGAGGAGCACTACCGCCACCACAGCACAGTATTTTGTAGGGTGCTGCTGCAGACCACCAGCAGACTTCACCTGAAACAATGTATCCCCAGCCCTGTGGCCATCTCCACCACACCACAGCGTGGTGTGACAACCTGGCGTGAGCACTGTTGAAGCTCACCTCTGTTTCTGTATTGGGCTGTTTGATGTGGGGTGAGCAAGCAGGGGCATAAAGGGTAGCCCACTGTCTCCTAAGAGCCAGCGACCTCCAAAGCCTCCACCCTCTGCCAAGTGGCAGAGAGCAGGAATCATGGGTGCTTCTCTCACAATGGGCGTGAACACACCACTACCACTACCTGCACATTCAGTGCTGGGTAGCTGATTCTGCAGAAGGTTACACCTCATTGGTGCATGGCCTTGCTTTAGGGAAGAGGGTGCCATCATTCACTCCAGTAACCCAGGGAACATCAGTTAGTTTTCTAAGGGCCTCACATGTTGCCACATAATTTATAAGGAAGATGAATAGCACACTTGCTGGCCAGTTTTCAGTGGTGGCCACATGTATCCAGTTTAATTTGTAGATTGTTTTTAGACTATGTTATCTAATGACCCATTAGACTTGTTTTAATACCTGTCCATACAATACACCTGTTTTTATTACACAATCATGACTTCAGACTTGTTTTAATACCTGTCCATACAATACACCTGTTTTTATTACACAATCATGACTTCAGACTTGTTTTTAATACCTTGCCATGATGTATGTGTTTTTAATACATTATGTTTTAGAACTGAAGAGTGACCACGATGAAAGAAACGCTGTGGGTTTTAAATGGCGATGAAAGTAACTGTCATTCCCTCTACACTGTAATAGTTTTGTCCAGCACTAGCATTTTTAATCTAGACCCAAGAGTGTTTTTTAAACTTCCAAAGACAACAACTTGCTTCATTGCAAAATATTTTGGAAAGAAATTCAATAGATGATAAGTCTATGTTGATCTATTCTCCACATTAGATTATACCATCAAACTTTATTTGAAGACGAAACCAGTACTAGTTTACTTGGATAAACAGGCTCAGAAAGTGGCAGACTGTTGTATACTGTTACTTTAATGGATGCAAATGCATAAATGCATTCATCACTTGGTACACTGTGCATCATTGCTTCACCAGAGCCCCGTCGGCCAGACTTCATCTCTCTCCACCTCCTACAACAAGGACGAAGGACTGGATTTTGGGAGGCCTGCAGGCCTACTTCCAGGCCAAGTAAATAAATAAATAAATGGGGTGAAGGGATGGGGATCAAGGGATTAAAAACTGAGATCTTTTCACCCTCAGACCTGAGGAGCACTTGGCTACACCAGAAGCGGATAGTTCTGCTCAACCAGGTCTGGGTGTGTGGAGTGCGCTGTGGCAAAGCAGCAGGAGGGGTGAGGTTGGATGAGCCAGGTATTGTTGAGCTAAGAAGAAGCGGGTGAGGGTTGGAAAGCACAGACATCCGCGAGGTGTGCAAGCCACAGACGTCGATGTCCCCTTGGACTCCCTCCAGGACTTCTGGGACCAGGATGGAGAGCAGTCTCTCCTCTTCAGGAGTAAGAGGAGGCAGACTGGTGCTCTGACCACTAGTCCTCTCTTCCAGCCATGGCCGTTTAGTTTGTCCTTGTTGCCAAGTGTTTGGTGTTTTTTGTCTATTTGTAATATTATTTTTCAGCTTTGAAAACAAAATAATTTTTTGTTGGTCAACCTCGTCGACCAACAAAATAATTTTTTGTTGGTCAACCTCGTCGACCAACACACTCAGCTAATGTGCTTTTGTGCCATTTTTAGTATAGCCTGTAGGTCATCTGGCCACTAGCACAAGGGCTTAAGTAGCGAAGACGTCTAAAAGCACCATTTGTTTTCTCACATTTTCTTCCCCCCCTGTTCACAATGACTTAATTTACTACATGAGTCCGGTTCAAGGCCAAAACAGAATATTAAAATGACAAGACTTTTAATACTCCCTTTACGTATATGTGTGTACACTTCTAGGCCTATGAAGAAGATCGATGTTCACTAGTCTTCATTACAAACATATAGAAAAGAAATTAAAGTACTTTCATGACTCAACCCCTGAGAGCTTTCATTGCCATTATGACAAAGATAAAAAGAACCCGCTGTTTACAAACCCATGTGTGATTAATCAATAGATTACATGTACCATAGCAGACCGTCATGCTCTCAGGTCTTGTTAAATACCGTCAGGCCAGGTATTCATAATAATGTTATATTCATTATTTAGAATAATGTAATCTAATATCAGTCATGACTGTCCTATTAATGCCTAACGACAAAGTTTGTGAGCTTTGTAGTTCGAACTAATATGGTTGAAACCACTGTGGCACGGACAAGGTAAAATGGTTTTGGGAGTCCTCCATACTTCAGATGTTGGTTAGTATAACAATGCATCGTACATTGATAGTTCAAAACTTCCATCTTTGTACAGGAAATGCAGGCTAAGTTAGCTGTTCAGTGTAAGTTACCATGGCGATGTATTCTAGCAAGAAATGAACCACAGTTGTAGGACTGAACATCCAGATTTAACCCTGAAGTTACCTCGCTAAGCTCAAAAGCTGTTTTGTAGTACAAGCCTCTAAATCAAGAACCATATTCACAACACCTGCCCTTCCTTCGCAGTGATTGGTTGGTGACTGCCACAATCCCAATACTCTTATTTGATATTTCCTCTCTCCTCGCTTGAACCGGAAGTCGTTCTGGTCTGCCATCTTGCCGACCGTCCGAAAGCTCTTATTTCTGCTAAGAGGGATCTCTGAGGAGCCATGAGCGAGGATACACAAAAGCAGCCTTCATGGAAGTCTTACTGGCCGCCATGCCCCCTTATTGGATATCAGTTTCTGATTGGATGCTGTAGCTGATCAGACTGATCTGATACGTCGCATCACTGGAATTTCAGAGTGAAGACAAATAACAAATTAAATACAAGTTTATCAGTCCCAGTTTTATATTTGATGTGTTTTGTGATTCACCATATTCTAGTTAAAATCTGTTTGTGGGTCTGAATAACAAAAAGACCACACACAACTTTTTCCATTTATTACAAATATCTTTCTTTTCATGATCTGTTATTTGCCCCATTGACTTTTATTATGGAGACTATTAAAGTCAGGGAGAGTTTGTCTGGCAGTTCATTTATTGTCATTGTTACACCCCCCAGGCGTGGGGTGAAGTGCAACAGTTAAATATCCTGTTAGAAGGATGAAAGACGTTAATAATAATCAGCGAGGCGGACGCAGTATGTTACGTTGGCTTCTTCTCTCAGCAGACTGAGAACAGTTTTTATTAAACAGCAAAATACAAATAAAAAAACATCATGCCCAGTCTACTTTGTCTTCCATTTCCCACAAAGGTACTAAACGCTGACAGTTTATATGTTCAAAAATGTTTTCTCCTTATTCAGGTAGAATCAAATGAGTCCATATGCTTAACAGTCCTCATATGCCAAAATACACTTCTTCCGTCAAGGTAAAGAAAATAGAATACATTTACTTTGCAAACAGTGATCATATGTAAAATACATGACTCAGTGTTTAAAGTAACGTACAAGCTATTTATACTCTGAAACAATCCCATGCACAAAATACAAATACTCCACATCTCATTATTACTCCGGGTGGACACAGGGCTCACGTCCCTAATAGCTGCATACAACAGTGAAAAATTAAGTACCCATACAGATGTACAATATAACACTGTGTATTGAAGTTGCTAAATGGATGGGGCTACTGACAAAGTAGACTAACTAACTGATACAATAATACTGAAGAAAAGATAAATGAGCAACACCACTTGTAGCTTGAGCATGGGGTTAATGCCGACAGATAGCTGGCCCCTCCTGAACATCACTATACTCTGAGAATAACAGCGCGCCAGAACTGGGTCACGCCAGCTTTCATACGTTGAGTTGTCGTAGCTACTGTCTGGCAAGCTACACTCCAGCTAAATCAACTTAGTGGTTAGGAACACTTCAACACTTTAACTTCATTACAGATCAACAGAACATACATATTTGTGGAGCCAGTGTGTCGATACTGAGCCATAGATTATAAAATAAAAGCGGGAGCTTAAATCACTGGTTACTAGGCCCGTGGCGAAGCTAGTGGAGGCGCTAATGCTAATTGCTAGCTAACTATCATTAATAACCTACCCATATATATCGCTGCAAACTCCGAACAGTTCATACACTCACTCTTAGTCTCTGTAATATTCCCTTATGGCTTGAGATACGTTTTCTGGCACAAACCCACCTGTTAGAAGGATGAAAGACGTTAATAATAATCAGCGAGGCGGACGCAGTATGTTACGTTGGCTTCTTCTCTCAGCAGACTGAGAACCGTTCAGAAGGCCACAGGACAAAACGCGTCGCCTTAGGAGGCTGCCCCCCCTGCTGGTGGGAATAGGTATCAACGCCTTAAAACTGCCAACCTTAACATGAGAATTTATGGGAACTCACATCTAAGGGGAATCATACATAATAAATCAATATAAATGTGAACACACGTTTAGTGGGTGTCACATCATTCATTCACATGTGAGAATGATCATGTGAGACTCGACAGAGGAGATGCAGTTAAACATTATTGAGAAACAATGCTGAAATAAAGTCACTTGATTGCGGTGTTGAATGTCTGAGAGCCAAGCAGACAGTGTGAGTTGAACAGGGGGCTGGATGTTTGTTTGGTGTGGTGGAGAACAAGGCAGGCAGCTGATCAGGCAGCATTTCCCAGTGGAAAGGTCTAGCATGGCAGCAAGTGAAGCCGGTAACAGGCAGAGCAGTGGTGTAACCTGAGTACAGAGAAGCAGCACATGAATAATAAGATTTAGAATGAACACAAAGAAACCAGGCAAACTATGAGGGAGACTGTGGTGTACACTGGTGAACAGCGACCATCTGGCGAAGAGTGAAGAGCCGGTGTTGATATACATTGTCTTGATTAATGGGAAGAGTCTCCGGTGTGCAGAGGGTGGATAGCCACCGAGCAGCCCAGGAGCGCCATGCCTGGAAAGACATACACACAGGTGCAGACAGAGAGACACAAAAAGCGAAAGACAAACATGAAAACACAGTGGAGGGAAAACGAGCAGGAAAACACAGGGAGAGAAGGAGCGGTACAGCCAGACCATGACAAAAATGCATTCTGCCAGTAGAAATGACTCCTGTGCCTCGTGCCTCTGAGCAGGATACAGTACACAGTATAAATATAGAACGCAGGTTGCTATTCATGTGCAGGTGTTACACACAGCTACAGAGAATAAACACTGCTGCTCTGGCAGCTATAACTGTATTGTGTTTATTTGTATTAGCGCAGTGCACGTGTGCCCAGACACATCAAAAGTCACTACGGCTTTAAGATCTGACTGACAGCTGATTCAGACACGGACGTCGCTTCAAGTGGCGTATTTCCTTGTTTCATCCCTCCTCGCGTAGTTGCCTTGCGTCTCTCCATGCATCCCTGATGTGAGGAACTAATACGGCAGGAAAAGACGCAAACGGTGGAAACAAGAATGCATTTAAGACACTTGAAACACACCACAGAACAGACACAGCAGGAAAGGGAGATGAAGACCAGGAGTGTGATGTAGATGATTGATATGACAAAAGAGCAAGATGACAGAAGTGATGATAATAGAAATACCCAGACCCCAACAGGCGTTATTAAGTTTCTGCAGATAGATTTCTAGCACGTCCAAAATATCGGTTGGCTTTCTTGCAGCTTGAGGATTTCCATGGTCCAGTTTTGGTCATGGCTGCTGTTACAAACTCCTAGTGAGCTTGTTTTAATATTACTGGAGTAGTATTTTACAAGACTTATCCCAGGCCCTCTAATACCGAGTACTTTTCCCAAGTACTTTGTTTTCATCAAAATATGGAGTGGAATTTTGCACAAGAGTAAAGTCACAGATAATCTTAATATTATACCTCACTGAATATGTTCAGCAAACAGCAGTGGTTCAACGCACTTAGGGCTTTTTCCTTGACTGACTACATTATTACTGATCCACATACAGTGTTATCCACTCATTTGCTCTGCGTAGCTTATACGCCAGGATAGACATCAATGGACGGTTAATGAAATAACACACTTAAGTTGATTAATCCCTTTCTTCATCAAATGAATTAACTCTTGATTAATTCTGCTGTTCATCTCTTGACCACTGTGACCACTTAGTGCAGTGATGACAAATGGCAGAGTGGAGCTTTCTGTCACTGTAGACTCTCCCGTGGCCTTGCCTCGATGACTGCCTGAGAGTCGAGTTTCTCTGTTCTGAAGAGGCCCATCTTTATCCAACCCCCAGGCTGGAGCGATGGGCGGGGCTGGATGGGGATGAGATGGGGCTCAATTTTAAACCTTAAAGCCAGTTTCCACTGTAATTCACTGTGAAGATAGCAATCGGCAGTGTCTCCAGGTATTTACTCAGACCTCGTTTTTATCAGCGTGGGACCTCACCATACAGTGGCTGACAGTGTTTATCTATAATGCAATCTTTCTGAACTGTAAAGCAGCGAGTTTGTTGCCCCTGACTCAATGAGCAGGGCACAGAGGGTCAAAATCAATAACAACTTACAAGTTGCTATGTGCCTGAGAGTTGGGTGGCTGAGCCTGCGGGGACAGCTGTGGGGGGCCTGAATCAAAGATTGGACTTCTCAATAACTTGAAAATTCAACTAACTCTCCAGAGCTCTGACACCATCCTTTTGTGTTTAGCCTTTGGCTGAAACACTTCCCCAAAGACTAGACTTGCGCTCTGATTTTTGTACATTTTATTCTTGTATGCTAAATCAGAAACATTGCTTTGAGCTTCCTACCAGCTTAAAAAGTTCACTTTCAAGATAGTTTTTGGCCACATTACCCTCACTCATGGAATCAGTGTGACAAAGTTTTTTTAAATAAATGCCTCAGTATGTTTACATCAATGTGCAGTCAGATAATCTGAAACCCCTATATGAAACCCTTTTTGGACAGCAGCTTTGGCGGGAAAAACATCTGACAATCTAGTCTAATAATCATGGCCACCATATGCAGATATGCGACTGACCAGGTGTGGGAAAGAGTTAAAGTAGGCGGCACTGATATTTTCTTTCAAGATCTCTGTTTTGATTCTTCCCAC
The DNA here is from genome assembly GCA_024633595.2 of Lepomis macrochirus. Lineage (NCBI taxonomy): Eukaryota > Metazoa > Chordata > Actinopteri > Centrarchiformes > Centrarchidae > Lepomis > Lepomis macrochirus. The sequence continues at coordinate 26,000,277 of JALXJV020000023.1, read as the reverse complement.
TGAAGCTCTCTGTGACCCCATGTAATTGCTTCATCTGACATCATACAGCTATCTGATCTCAAAAAAGCGAAGTGTAAATTCATCTAAAATTCTGCATTCATGCTAGCTATAGTGGCCCTGTTGCTTGAGGCAGGGAGAGAAGCAATTGCAACACAAAGTGTCATACAGAAGGCAGAGTGAGCTGCTGTAATATTTATCCGATCCCTGATCAGTTCGACACATGGATCGATATGTGGATATGAGAGAGCATTAGTATGTGTGGCTTTTGCCTGGGCCGCACTGCCTAGCTGAGCAGCAGGTGTCTGTGGCAGAACCTCTTGCCCTTCATTCCTGTGCCCATGTTAACAGGTAAGATCAGCCACACAGCCCCATGTGGAGGAGTGAGGGGGTGCTTAGTAGTTGAGATTAAACTGATTCACAAATAAAACTATTTTCTGTCTTAAGGATTGATGAAGGCTAATGTTAGCACATTATAATTCCAGATCTTAGTATCCTATAGTAGCTTACCACTTGAATAATATTAAGTCCAGTTTCAGCAGTTTCATTATGGTACGTTCATACTTAGCGGTACTGCGTACCCACCCACTTCAAGCAGTGAACTGAAACAGACTTACATTGAGCTCAGGGTAAAAGTCCAAACAAAGGAAAATCCAGAAGACGGTAAATCCAACACAAAGACAGAGTAATCCAAACAGGGGAACAAACCAGAAATCAGAGCACTAGGCAGAACACTCAACAAGACGCAAGGACGTGACAAAGACTGGAGACACAAGCAGGCATACATATACACAGGGACTAACGAGCGGGGCAGGAGCAACACAGGTGAGGGGGATCAGGACTAACGAGGCAGGCAGAGAGACAGGATGGAAAACAGAGACAAGCAGGCAGGCAGAGAGAGAGAGCGGGGGGAACAGAGAGACACTCAGATGCAAAACACAAGACCATACATTAACTGGAACTCAAGGTATTTAGTGGACAAGGAATTACAGGAGGAACAGACACCAGCAAACCGATCACAAATAAACACCAACAAGGAACACAGACTGAAGTTGAGAACAAAACAAAACTGAGATTAGACATTGGCAAAATGACACATATGAACACAGACCAGAAGTGAACACTAAGACATGAACTGAGACACAAAACTAGGAGCTAAGGCACAGGGCTGAGATGGAGGGAACAATCTATAACACATGACAGGCCGGTACAAGAGAGCTGAACAGAACCAGTAAATGAACAAGGGTACACACAAAGCTAAACAGAGAACACAAGACCAGGAGTAAACACTAATGGTGCTTTCAGACCAAACGCGAGAAGCGAGCGTTTGGGGCGGTGAGTTTACATACAAAGTCAATGCAAAGACGCGTGGAGCCGCGATTTCCTGTCGGGCGGCGCGAAGTGACGCGAAGGCAACGCGATGGAATTCGTGTGAGTTGAATATTTTCAACTCAAGCGAAAAAGTCGCGCGACGCTGAGTCGCGATAGCCTATCAGTGCTGAGATTGTCCATACGTCATCGAGGCTTCAGAGCGTTGTGTGCAGAGGGCCGGGCTGAGCGGGGGAATTGAAAATCTGCAGGCCCGGGTGAGAGCTGCTAAACTTGGGGTAGAGGAGCAGGGAGCAGCGCTCCAACCTTCGGAGAAATAAACACCCACAAGTCGGTCGGATTCGGTTCTGACAACTATGCCGTTTACTCGGAGGAGGAGCTCGGAGTTAAATGTTTTTATTAAATTAGCGTTTTACTTTAGTTTTGGGGATTTTAACGTTGATTTATCTTGACTGGAGCTTCTCAGCAGCTAGATTCTGTGCACATCCGGTTACAGTATTGTTGTGAGGTCGTTAGCTCTGTCGGACCACGATTTCATATTTATATAAAAACGGGACAAAGCTGGACATTACTTGGAGAAAAGAAAGCGAGGAGGTTGAACTACCTGGTGAGTTCAGAAAACATGTGCCTGTAACTTTATTCCAGCTATCATTGTACTTTACTGTGACCAAGTTAGCATAGCACAGCCCTGATCGATCCAAACTCCGTTCAGAAAACAAACATTTTATAAGTTGTTGTCCTGCTGTCTTGCTGACAGACCTGACAAAGCATGAATTCAAATGTTTAACAAATCTGCATCATGTTGTGGTTATTTCGGCATCAGTTTAATCCGTTTATTGCTATTTAATCACCGCAAAATGTTTACTTTGGTTTCATACAGTTATAGTAATGGCGAGTTGTGTTTATTCACCTGATCGCGTTAAAATCGCCTTCTTGCGTTGTGTGTGAACACTTGCAGCGAATGTACTCGCGCGAGGAAAGCGCTGCGACGCGGAAAATCGCGTTTGGTCTGAAACCGGAATAAGGACATGAACTAATGTACAGGACTAATAATTAAGACACTGAACTAGGAACAAAGATACGAGACAAGACAAATGCTAAGTAACTAGAAGATGCGGATGAATAATAAACACAGGGCTAAGAACTAACTAAACAAGACTACACAGAAAAACACAAAACCAAAAACAGACTTCAACAGGAAAGACATGAACACAGAAACCACATTCCTAACACCATCAGTGTATGAATGTGTGTGAATGGGTGAAAGTGACATGTAGTGTTAAGCTCTTGTGGTCAAAAGACAAGAAAAGCACTATACAAATACAGTCTGTTTACCATTTAGAACTTTATGGATTACCACCACCCTCTAGACTAGGGTATAGCATGTAGCCCAAAAACAACAAAACAGAAGCAATGATCTGTAATGTCTGTATGTATTTTTATTTCACACTTGCTTTAGCAATGTAAACTTTTCTTTCTGTAAAATCTGTTTCCCATGCCAATTAACCACCTTTGAATTTGAAGATTGGATGCAGCTAGAAGGAGCACTTGAGTGTTCTTACGTTGTTGGACAACAAATTGTATGACCTACGTACATTGTTTGATGCATAGTGAACCTTTAAAGAGGTGGTATTATGCTCATTTTCAGGTTCAAAATCTTATTTAGGGGTTGTACCAGAGCAGGTTTACATGGTTTAATTTTCAAAAAACACATTTCTGCAGCTCCTCTTTTCACCATGTACGCTTTGTTTTAGCTATGGAGTGATTTTGCCTCTACATGATGTTTATTGGGAGTTGCACATGCGCAGTTCCTAGTTAAGGACTACTAGCCAATCAGAAGCAGAGAATGGCGGGTCAGAGAGAAACCGGTAAACACGACTTTGGTTCAGCTGTATATCCCCTTACCAGCTTAGCAACATGGACTGGAGCAAGAGTTTCAGAGTGGTGAGTTATTAATCTGTAACAAAAGTATCTTTCATCCATAAAGTTTTAACTGAGCTCTGTCTCTACATCACAGTGACAACTTTATGTCCTCTGACTGCCTGGAGGGTAGCTAGTGTTTGGAAGGGAGAGGAGAGGTGTGTGCTGCAGCTCAGTGTTTATCTACCGGTGTTTTTGAGGGTGTCTCGGACTAGCCGCTTGGCGAGCGTTATATGACACGCATTTTGTTGTGTCGTCAAAGGCATGAAAGGGAAATGGCTGGACTAAAAATGAGCTGTTTTTTAGGCAGTTCAGAGCAGAGTTTTCTGTGGGAGATGGGAAATCCCTTTGGGCTGGACTTTTTCACTTTGCAAACCTATTAAATGCACAAATAAGATCTCAATAAAGGCGAGGGAAAAAGCCAAAAAGCATTTATGCTTTAAGACTAAAACTTTTGTAACAGTGTGAGACAAAGAGACAAGGAGAGTTTTCTCACGATATATGTAAATGTGTACCATTCAAATTCAAGCCTTGAGGGTGCTGCACAGTTGAATGCACTGGCTAATGGAGTCCCTATTCTCTCCTACATGTTGTGGTGTCAATTGATTTGTCAAGAATACCCGTGGGTGTGTTGTTTTTTAATCAAGACCCATCAATTCATAAATTAAGATTAAGTGATCAATTTACCTTGGTTATAGTTCTGTTATCACCAGTTGATGGGTGTCTTCAGGGAATAAATGAGGAGAGAATTGTGACTGAAGGCTGTTCATGGCTGTAGCCTGTGGAATGATGCGCTGCTCCTATGGGACGATTGCTGGCTCATACATCAGATTTGTATTATCATGTCTCACTTTTCTCTTAACACAGGAACCAGATTTTTGATTTGTATGCAATAAGCTTCAGTGATGATATGTTTTCTCAACAACAGTCCATTTAACATTTATAATACACTACATGGTTGAGTTATATCACAGATCTGCTTTGATTTCCCAAGGTGTACAGGAAGTACCTGCTGCTCATATGCTGCTCATAGGCTTGGCTGATAGTGTTGGCATAAGAGCTCCATGGGGCATTTCAGCTCATTATTTTGGTTTTGAAGCCCACATTACTACTACCACCAACCATCACTGTATGCTACCTGTCCAGCAGCAAATGGCAGACAAAATTAGTAGCTAGCTGGTGAGCATAGGGGAGCATTTAGCAGTAAGTGAATACATAAACAGAGCTCAAAATAGTTTCAATATCAGACTTTTTTCATTAGGTGGACAGAAACATGACTTCAACTGAATGCCAATGTTGGTCTGTTCTGTATGTGTAAAGAGGCAATTGTTTGTCAACTCCAAAACAAATTTATGAGGTGATAGCATGAACTTATCATAGGATCCGAATACCTAACTCCAAGATGGTGTGTAACTATTTGAATAAAGACTGATCTAAAGCTGTACACTTTTCGCAAACCACTTCCCTGTCAGTGTAATGAGGCTGACATAATTCTGCTTGAGGATCAGACTTCTGGGCTTAGGGACATCCTCTAAATGGAGGATCCGTGTTAATGATTGCCTGTGATTAACCTTTTGTTAGAAGTAACCCACATCTGATAGTGGGGGCAGGTTTGGCAGGTCACGGAGTTCCCACTTAACATAGAAAATCAGCATAGTAAAGGGAATCAATAAAGCCAAAGACAAGAGAGAAGGGAGATTTTTCTTGTTTACTGAGGTGGTGGAGGGTTATTTGCCTAAAGTAAAATGAACCTCTTCCCCTTTTTAACTTTAGGTAAGCCATGTGTCATACACAGGCCACTGAGGAGTTATTTGAGTATATTGTCAGATGAATGAGAAAGATTGGAAGCTACTGTATATATTCTGCACCATAGCCAATACTGCTGTGATTAAAATGTTTCCTTCGCAATCCATGCTCTTAATGACCAGGGATTAATTGAGTGATAAGGAAAAATCTTCTATCCTGTGCAATACATTATTACATACACGTACATCGTTAACCCTCATTGATAGAGAAATCTAGTTACAAATTTTCCTGGCATCTTGCTAGATTGTACGATATCAAAGCATCACTTAAAGTTTTCAACCCAGGTGAGACAGAGAAATACCAGTTAAATATCAGACTTTGAAAAAACCTGAGGATATTCTTTGAGGATTAAATACCAAATTAGGAGGGGGGAAAGGTTGAAATTTGATACTTTGGCTTCCTCATTAGGGGGGCTGCTCAGTGAGCAGAGGCTATCCTCCTACAGGATTGCCAGTTGCCAGCAAGTAGAATTCCCCAAGTGATGAGCAAATGTCACCATGATAGTGCTTACTACACAGTATTTTCATGTTGAACCATGAAAATACTGTTTTACTTTTGATTAGAATTAAGTGACACTATTTGGAACTGTGAGTTTTGTGTCAGTTTTGAATTTTGTTTCAGAGTTTGTCTCTTCCTGAGCCTTCAAATTACTATTGACCCACGGTGTTCACAAAATTGTATTTGGAGTCTTGCAATCACAGTTGCTCTCCTCCAGCTGCACCAAGTGAAAATCAACTTTCTGACAACTGAACTTGACCCACATTGGTTTAAGGCATTATGATTTACTTCTTTGAATAATTAAACTAATCCACGGTTCATATATTTGGGAAAATTGCAAATACAATAAATTACGGACATTTTTGTTTGATTATTTGAATTTGGCCAGCACTCTAAGCAATTCTAAAAGAATCACATCTGTAACAACAAGTAAAAGCGTCACATTACCATTTAAGCATTACTTTAAGCATTAAGAATGTTTTCAATTCAGTTCGTGGTTCATTGTATTCCTCATGCAATAGGTGGTTCATTGTATTCCTCATGATTTCAAATGCATCGATTTTGTTAGCAGCAAAAATGCCGAAAGATCAGCCTTTGTTCCAAGCCCAAGCACTGTATGGGAAGTAGAATGTGTCCGACTCGAGGGAAGTGTTTTTATACGCCACACCTGTGTAATGGTAGACAACAAGTCCCTGCGTTTTAGTACTGTGTCTTAGTTCATAGTCCTGCGTTTTAGTACTGTGTCTTAGTTCAAAGTCCTGCGTTTTAGTACTGTGTCTTAGTTCATAGTCCTGGATTTTAGTACTGTGTCTTAGTTCAAAGTCCTGCGTTTTAGTACTGTGTCTTAGTTCATAGTCCTGCATTTTAGTACTGTGTCTTAGTTCATAGTCCTGGATTTTAGTACTGTGTCTTAGTTCAAAGTCCTGCGTTTTAGTACTGTGTCTTAGTTCATAGTCCTGCATTTTAGTACTGTGTCTTAGTTCATAGTCCTGGATTTTAGTACTGTGTCTTAGTTCTTAGTCCTGCATTTTGGTACTGTGCCTTAGTTCATGTCTTGTTTACTCAAGGGCCCTGTTTCAGAAAGCGGAATTTGTGAAAATTTGAGTATGTTAAATCTGAGATGAGGGAAACTCTGGTTTTCTGTTTCAGAGAGCGAGATCAAATAATCCCTAGATCAGTAACTTCGACAACTGATGCTGACTGCAACAGATTCACAGGATAAGTTGGAAAACCGTCAGTTTCTCCCTGACTCCTCCTCTCCTGCGGAGCTTGAGGTGGCTGTCGGACACACCATTTCATCCCCTCATTCATACTGTCGATATTAAACCACATATCTGAACGCGTTTACATCCTTAAATACTTTGAAATTCTGGTTGGATAGGCTATTAGTATTTCATCCAAACTTGGTCTTGATCATGATGCTTTTATGATCATACTGTCATCGATGTATGCACAGATCGTGGATTTATGCTCAGCACAGAATAAAATCTATGTCCGTCTTTAGGTATCACTTTCGTCGACTTGATAGTCTAATGTGAGATGCAGGTGGCTGCCGGGCCGGGGAATGAAAGTTGCGCTGTCAAGTCAGACACATTCTACCTGCGTGAGCTTACTATGAGCTGAGATCAATGACTGATCTCGCGGCATTTGCAAAGAATTCATTCTTCGACACCTAAAGAGACACACTGGTGACAGACGCTAATGCCCATGGCCTCCTTGTAAGCGACAGGCAGCTCATGTTTGACTTAAGTCAGCGGAAATAAGCAGCGGCGACAAATGAAGAAAAAATCCTGCACTGTATTTGATTTGACGTTGTTTGCATTGACTTTAATTGAAAAGACTTAAATGTTTTCGAATGACTTAATGTTTTTTTGTTGCAACCTTAAAATTTGCTAAGAGGATTGCCGACCACTTTCAGCATTCTTGAGTTAAGATAAAGCACAAAGCACAATATATAGGTTGATGTTATATTATTTGCTAAGTTTTCAGAAAGTAAAATAGTTTAATCTTAAAGGCTTGTTTTATTTTCATTTTTCAATTGCAATTATCGGTTAAGATATCTGTCAAAAAAATAAAATAAAACTCTGCAGTCATAGCATTCTCAAGGATGCAAGGCTGCATCCCACTATCTCCCTGATCTCTTTCCAAGGATTATATCTTTTCACGTCATTGTAATCGCAACAGAATACATTGAACAAATGGGACAAACGACACGCACTTTCAGGCAGCTTCTCCTTGAAAGCCTTCAGGCTGTTGTACACGTTTGTGCACATGAAAACTGAAAAAGAGAGCTTGGGAGAAATGGAGAAATGTTCAAAACCTTTTTTCACACCTCCACATACAAGGCGTCACAGCATGTGGTGGGCGTGATTGTCAGATCGTCCGTTTCAGAACGGATGCAGCCTCACCACCAGACGCTGTTAGACCAACCAACGAGCACTTGATTTGAAGCAAACTGAGGCCTTGAAACCATATCCTTTTGTCTGTCACTAGCTTTGGTCTATGACATTGTGTTCATTTTCACTGACCTTAAATGTGATTGCTGTGATTTTTTCCCATTTTAAACCAATCTACTCCATGGTTACCGCTTGGACAAATCGATGGCCTTTTCACACTTGGCCATGATGCTTGCTGAGATCCTGCACACATTTCTGAGTGCTCAAGTACTCGTGAATGACATGCAGCCCTGTTGTCTGAAGCCATCTGATGGGCTCTTCAGTGCGGTTAATAGATAATCAATCCCATATGTCTTTAAATGTTCAGTGGCAATGACAAAAACTTTAGTTTTTTCCTGGCACATCATTCAGTGAAGAAAATACTTTGCATGAGTCATTTGTCTGATTCATGATTCAACATTTTAGTAAGTAATTAAAGTGGTTTTTTTTTTTTAAATCCTTAGTGTGGACAGCAGTCCTAATTTGAGCTGCTTGGTGAGAAGCTTAGCATTGCTGCATTGTGATGGCTGACTTTGTGCTGCGGAGCAACAATATTCACAGTCCCATCATGCACAGCAGTGATGATCGTACTTGTTGAGTGTCGTCATCGTGATTAATAGATTTTAATCAGGTAATCAAAAGCCACACCTGCTCAGATGATTTCTTCATTGTTTGATTTATTTGTAGCATTCCTAGTCTGATGCTCCACCCCTGCTGTCCGTTATCTGAAACTTTCCAGCAGCCTCTGCCATCGTGACAAGTGTTTTCTCGCATCTCCTCCTCTGGTCTCTTCAGAGTCGAGCAAACACACAACATTAGGGTGATCAATAATACTCCGCAGCAGTGTTCTATTGTATCATGAACTAATTTCATGCACTTTAAACAAAGAGAAGTTGGGCACTGTAGATGGAAAATATAATGTGTCCATCACAGCCAAGCAAGCAAAACGCAGTCCACGAATGTTAATCACATGCAGTATAGAGTACATGTGCACACAGTTACACACGCATGGTACATGCACACTATATCCTGCGAAGTGTAACACAATGAAAACATGCACACGCTTGTTAACATTATGTTTACTATTACATGTGTATGTGTATATTGATACACTGTGACTGTCTGTACAAACTTCCTTAAATAATTATATTGTATCTTATGAACTACTGGCCAGATTACCATATAAATATTCATAGTCCCCCTAAGATGATCCTTATAATTTGGATACCTCTTTCACCTTTTGTGTAGTGCAACGAACTGGTCAAACTAACTTGGCATCGAGCCAAAAGCTTTACAATCACACACACACATTGTCACACAATGTCTATATACTGTACCTATTGTCTAAATGTTGGAACCCTGTATCAAAAGCTGTACTGGAAACAAATTCCAACAGCCTGGCTGTGTGGTCATTAAATTAAATTGATTGAAATTGATCATATACTGTACACTAACTTCAAATCCATTGGTTGGATTTCCATCAGTTTTGCTAGCAAAAAAAGTTATTTTACCTGTAATTTAAGTCAAAAAAATTTCATATATTCTAGATTCATGGCACATAAAGTGAAATATCTCAGGCCTTTTTTTTGTTTTAATCTTGATGAAGTCAAGTCTTGCAGGACAAGGAAATCAGCCTCTCCATAATTCATGGAATCATGAAGTAATTTAAAATCTCCTGGTAGACATTGCATTGACTCTGGACTTGATAGAACACAATGGACAAACACCAGCAGGTGGCATGGCACCCCAAATCATCACTGACTGGAAAGTTCAAACTGGACTTAAAGCTACTCGCTTCGGTCCACACCTTGTGAAGCTCCCCCAAGTTCTGATACAAAGCTGATCAGCTTTGCTGATACAAGAACTTTGTTTTGTCATCCCTGTTGCTGGTACACCTTTTCCTACCACACTATAAGCTTCAGTCAACTTTCCACAAAAATGTTTTTATACGGGACTCTGCAAACCACCAGCCCTTTCAGCAGACCCTCTATGGCTTATCCTCCCCTTGAAGGGGGGTAAATGAGTGTTTTCTGGGCAACGGTCAAGTCAGAAGGCTTCCCCATGAATGTGGTTGTGTTTACCGAAACAAACGAGAGATCAAAGGCTCTTCTCAGGTCAACATTTCTGTAATATATATTCTTTATTAGAATATTCTCATATTTTAAATTATGAATTATTTTTGATTCCCATGAGCTGTCAGTTGTCCAACAAAGGCCTGAAATATTTCACTTTATATGTAATGAATCTAAAATATATGAAAGCAAAAGAAACGTCCCACCTTTTGAATTACATTATGGAGGGAACAAAACTTTTCACAAAATTCTAGTTTTCTGAGATGTACCTGTAATGTATTTGTTGTCTCCTGGTCTTCCATCCAGCACAGCCTTCATGCCAAGAGAGTGTAACCAGAACTTCAAGGTTCTATTCTGGAAGTACAAACAAATCACATCGGCTGTGTCTGAAATCCTCCACTACTAGCTATGTAGTGGATCTATAGTGAGCTTGCCATTTTGTAGTGCTGTCCGAATGTATAGTAATAATTATTATACCCTATATAGTCCACTCAATGTATCCCAGAATGCATTTTGAAGAGTAGTGTACAACAGATGGTCACTAACCAATAACCAATATACCATCATGCATTGTGCTGATAGAAAAACAGTCCACCAACTGATTGTCTGACGGCAATGACATATTTAACAGCGCCAAAATAATGATCAGAGTAGTGTCCGACATTGTTGTGTTCATTATGCAGGTGAGCTTAGTCCTCTACATACTACTTCACCTATACAGTTGCAGGTTTAATGTCTCTAGTTTGAGTGAGGCCAGTCAACCTCCCGAGTCCAGACATGGATGTAACAATAGCATATCTTTTTTTTTTTTTTAAAGATGGTGAAGATAAGGACAATGACGGATACAAATACAATCACATATAATATTTACAATATCTCACTGACAAAAAAATCCTGGGAGCTGTGGTTTTGTAGTAACACGTGGTTAATTTTGTTCAAATCACATTATCTTAGGATATGGATTGTAAACCACTGGAATACATTTCACTGATGAAAGAAAACCACAATGGCAGATTTCATTAAAATGCAAGCTAGAGGAACAGTGCCTTAGCTATGTGATGACTTCTAGTATCCCTAGGAATTATGTCAACATTGAATGATTCAGTACCTCGCGATTTAAGCCCAGTGCGAAAGTTCAATGCCAATGCAGGAAGTAGTGAGACAGAAAGTGACGGTGTAGAGTTTGGGGCACTGGGTGAGCATGTAGAGGAGAGCTGAAAGAGACTCCTATTACAGATCTGCCGTTCTCTGTTTAGTTTTTTTTAAAATTTACCTAATAATAGTAATGCTGTTCCAGAAGTAAAAGTCAGGAGGGAATGGCATTCCCGTTCATATTTTTATAGGGGGAAATGGCTTATAGCTGTTTTACACTGTTTTATGCTGTTTCTAAAGTGTGTTGCTTGAACGGACCACAAATCCAGCTACTGCCCATACCCACTCAAATAACCACATGTGGCTCCTGGTGACTCACCACATTGAAAACCTATCAACATCACTGAAGCTGTCGAGAAACTCTTTAAAAAGTTGATGGTGGTGGTTTGCTGTCTAATTTATTGTTGCCGCCTGTCACATACCCTGTTTAGCTAACGTAGCGTTATTCTTGATTATTTGACAATTCATGTGTTTATTGTTGTTTGAGGAGTAGAGGAGAGGAGACAATGCAGTGGTGAGGAAAGCAGCAGAGAATAGCAGGGGGACGTGTTTTTGGAAGCCGGATAAGCGGCGTCATCAAGTCTGTGGTCAAGAAAATTAAGGGAAAATAATCAGTAGATATCAGCAATCTTTGTAATTTTAAGTAACTTTAGCAGGAGTTTTTATGTAGCAAACCACCCCCAACACACGCTATGATGTTAGCACATCCAAAGGTATTGTTCTTACATCATCTGTGAGTCTTAAGGTAACATCAGAGACACATTTATCAGCCACTGATCTGATGCATCACTGTCATGAAGTAGCAACAGCAGATGGCACTGCTTAATGCCTGCTACTCTCTTCTTCGCTGCTGTTCCATTTATTTGCTCTGTTCGGTAAACAATGATTGGTGTGTGGCTGCCCTGTGTGAGGCAAATCAGCTCCCGTCTAGTGTGATGAAAAGTGACATAAATAGATTTGGTCTGAAAGGTTTCCTTTCCTGTGATTAAGAGCCTCACAGGATGCAGTGAGAATCCTGATTCTACTAAATTTGCTTTCCATATGCAAACCAGCCGCAAAACAAACTCATCAATTTCACATCAGCTTTCATTTAGCTTAATGGCCAGCCATTAACAAAACCAATTGCCTCCCTCTGGTTTTCCCTCACCGTGTTTCTTTGAGTTATCAGAGCACATGGAATATGTATTGACACACATACACACACACCAACGTGCTCTTTCTGACTTTACTTACCAAGCAGCTCTGTATTTGTTGCTGCACCAGATGGTAGAGATTGTTACCAGCACTTACTCTGGGATGAGAAGCATGAGGAATTTATATCACGTCTTAGAGTCTGGTACAATACATCTCAATACATTTCAATAACGTTGCACCTCGGAGATGGTGCAGTGAGCAGCCACGCAAAGGAGGCCGTCATGAATAAACACATTTTTCAACGTAGTCTTGAAGACGTTAACATCGCTGCTCCTGATAGAATTGCTCGACAGGCTTGCTCGATTCTGAAATTGCTGCTGTCTTCACTCCTTTTAGTTTTAAAGTGTTGGATGAAACGAGATGGCTGTGGATGGAGGGTGGCTGATTGCGTTCATCACTGTGTTATCTGTATAGGTTTTTGTTTTGTTTTGTTTTGTTTTTACAGACAATTTTATTGCATTTTTCCCTTTATTGGACATCTAACAGTAAGAGTGACAGGAAATATGGGGAGAGAGATGGCAGTGTGGTGTTTAAAACAACAGTCTGTCCTCAATGTAAAAGAAGACTTATGGTGGCCAAGCGTCAGATGTATCTTAAAGCTTTGTTACCATAAATCAGAGCAGGAGAGATGGCACATTTTGACGGCCTGCTGCAAATGAAAAATGAAACTATAAGAAAGCAGACAAGATCCTGAGGTTTTATTACTTAATCCAAGCTTGCTGCTGTAATATGTGTTTCTTCATGGTATACAGTAAACAACCCTGTCTCCTCAGAAGTCTGTTTTTTTACTGCAACAGAAAATATGTTTAAAGAAACAGAAATCCATGCAGGTTATATTTCTGTGTCAAATGAATAAAGGGGATTTTTTAAATGAATGTGTGTATGTAACATACTAGTCTGTCCACTTCTACTCCGTAGCCACAACTCCCACTTACCTCTGTTTCTCCCGGATTAGCAGCTCCATCTCCGATCCTGAGCCCATGCAGCTCTGCCGAGCCCTCCAGTCCCCTGAGGAATGCCTGCGCCAGTGTTCTGGTGCATATGTCTACTGCAGAGACATCTTGTGTCCCACCTGGCCAAAAGGGCCGGCTCTTCAATAGGTGTGGGTATATTGAAGAGCCCGAATCAGGTACCCACTTAGCACTCACTTCGCCTCCAACTTCCTGCTTCCTTGTGCTCCCCTCAGCTTTCCCTTCCACTCCTTGCACGGGTTGATTCAGGGGCTGAGAAATTTCATTAACCAGGATTTAGCCTACCAATCTGGTTTCCCTGTAGAACCGCTTTCAGCAACTAGTACTGATAGAGCCCTAGATGGTCGAATTTTGGCTTACTATTATTACTATTACTGCCTTTCCACCTGCTTACAGTCATCCCTGCCCCCTGCTGAGCATTCTGGGAATTTCCCAGAACTGAATGCCCTGATCTCAGCAATGTACCCCTGGAGTACCATAATTTGGAAAAAAAAAAATTCCTAAACACCTAGCTCTCAACCTTCTGCCACATAGACCATATGACTGCAAAATTAAACTCCTCCCTTATGCCCTGCTTCCATCCAGCAAGTTATACAATCTATCTTGCCCTGAAAGGGAGGCTATATGGAGGTGTACATTAGAGGTTCTCTGAGGTCTGGTTTAATCCGCCCATCCTCATCCTCCACGGGTACTGGATTCTTGTTTGTGACAAAGAAGGACGTCCCTGCATTGATTACTGCGACCTAAACGCTATCACAGTTAAAAATAAGTACCCTTTACCTCTGATCGACTCAGTTTCCGAGCCACTACAGCAGGCAACCATCTTCACCAAGTTGGATCTCCGGAACACATACCATCTGGTGCACATTAAGGCAGGAGACGAGTGGAAAACCGCGTTTCACAACACCATTGGTGAGTTTTCTGGATTACATATTTGGGTGAGTCCAGATGAAGGCAGATCCAAGTAAGGTCCAGGCGGTTGTGGAGTGGCCAGAATTAACCACAAGGACGCAGTTACAACAATTCCTGGGGTTCACCAACTTCTACCGTAGTTTGATCTGAGACTGCAGCAAGGTAGCTGCACCTTCAACCAAAAAAACTTCCATTAATTCCAGGCTCACGGAATATACTGTAAAACCAGACGCACTGTCAGGATGCATCATTCCCTTGCTGACTCCCCTAGTCCAGACGCCATTCTTCCCCTGTAATGAGGGAGGCACAAAGAACTAACCCCAATCCAGGTAACAGTCCTGCTAACCATTTGTTTGTCCCAGACTCTGTTTGCTCCCAGGTCCTTCAGTAGGTGGATTGGTCTCGTTTCGCCTGTCACCCGGGTTACCGGAGAACTCTGTCTCTCTTCAAGAGGAGTTTTTGGTGGCCCACCATGGAGTACAGGCAATGTCAAAGTGTTTGGTTTTCTTCCAGAAATATTCCCCTGAGAACTGAATCCAGGAAATTACCACCTAGATTTCTTGGTCCCTTTGTCATTGAGAAGGTACTCAGCACCACTGCTGTCAGATTGAACCTGCCTTGGTCTATGAGAATCGTCCGTTCCACAATGTCCGGCACCTGTTGGGCATGCGCCACCGGGGGTAGGGGATTGAAATACCTTCTGAACTGGAAGGGTTATTGTCCTGAGAAACAGCAGCGGGTCCCCCGCTCTTTCATCCCCGGCACTGGTTTATTTAGGGCCTTCCATCAGGCTCATCCTGACAAGTCCAGGAGGGTTGCCAGGAGGCTTCCGTAAGGGAGGGGGTACTGTCAGGAGTGGCTCTGCCTTCTCCCCTATCCACTCATTTTCTGTTTTCCCCTTCCTGTTGTCTCTGTCTGTCAGTCTGTGTGTGTTGTGGACGTGTCATCTTGGCTCCCCCTCTCGGGCTCACCACCTGCAGCTCCACTCACCTGAGGCTCGTCAGCAATCAACCCACTCTGTTAAAACCCCAGCTCTACAGTCACTCCCTGCCAGTTTGTCACTTCTATAGTAACATGCGTTTCGGTCCTCTGACTTTTGTCTACAGCCCAAGTGATTCTTGCTTGCCTTTTTTGTTAAAATCCCTTTGCCTGTCTGTAGTGAGAGGCCTCAGCTGAGTTTGGAGACACTGCTTGCCAGACCTGTCTTCACTGCAACAATCCCAAATAAACCAGAGACTCCAGCCCGCTCACTTTCCCGCCAGTCCTGTACCTGAGTTCTGAATAAACCAGTATTAACGTTCATCTGCTTCCTGGTCCGCTTTTAAATCCTTTAAACTGAAACCTAACAATCATATCCTTTCTAATCTGAACTAAATCAATATTAATTATCAGCTTATTAGAAAGGCCTTGAATTATATTGTAGTATTAACAAATATCTGTATAATTTTTCGTTGAATTGTGAACTATGTATCTAGAGATTGAACTGTATTAAAGGAATTAGACAACTCCAATAGAGACTTTGACTTTGATAGGGTATGGGCACATTCAAGTGATTAAGCTCGACCAGAACATTGGACCCTGCTTTCCTCCATGTCTGAGCCACTTCACACATCTTCTATCACTTAGATACTTAATGAGACTTGTCAGCAGGAGTTTAAATCGCTTGTGTGACGACTATTTCAGTGGAATAGTTATTTCACACAAAGCTGTTGCTGCCGCTTTTTTGCCTACAGTATTTGTCAGCACTGACCCATACTAGAAATGTTTATTTTTTTCTGTGTAACAACATGCGTGAGGTTATGAGGTGCGAGCAGCCAAAAAGCATTTACTGCACCGGTGGCAGTTGAGTTAGATGATGTGGCTTGAATGTACCATTGGCATCTGTGCAGGGCTGACAGATTCTGATCCTCTGCAAACAAGCCTGGGAGATTGTCTGTGTACCAGCCTGTGTGTCTCTGGGTACAAAATAATGAATGTTCTTAAAATATGAAACAGTGCAAAAATAACAGAAATGCAAAGAACCTTTTTTTTTTTTTTTTTTAGAAAGGGTCCAAGAAAACTAAACATGCATTCTAAAGAGGTACTACTTATTTCAGGATTGCTGATTGCATTAGTGTGTCTATCCTTTCGACATACTATTACTGAACAGTGTATGATCTCCTGAGTACTGAAGCAGGATATGTGGTAGTAGTGAAAGGACTAAGACATAGGTTCTGTTTTTATGGACTGCCTGGTTAAGTACTGTATGACATTGGACAACTAAGAATATATGACTAACCTTAACCTCTCTGGTCAACCTCACTGACTCCAAATTTCCTTTGTGTTTAAAAACATGCCTCCTGTATCTTAGCAAGAGAAAAATATCTAAACTAACATTTATTTATTTAGCTGACACTTTTATCCAAAGTGACTTACAATTTGTATTTATGTCGACAGCAACTAGGGGTTAAGTATCTTGCTCAGAGACACACTGGTGGATAGGTCACAGTGGAGAATTGAACCCAGGTCTCTCACACCAAAGGCATGCATCTTATCCACTGCGCCATCACCACCCATAACACAATGGTATATTATTATATATATTATAGATTTTTAGAGAGATTGCTTTTTTTCTAGTTGAAAGGCTCTGTGCCAGAAGCTAACGACAGCAACTTCATGCATGTGTGACTACATTCGAATAATCACTTGCCCACTGATCTGAGTAACCTGCTTCAGAGAGGGGAGGGGCTTGTATGTCATGGGTAGAGGAGACCTGGAATGGTTGTAACATTTTTGACATCTCTGCCTGTATCTCAGAGCTCTTTTAAGCCAGTGTGTCCAAAATGTGATACAAACTTGTTACTATGTGTCTGCAATTGAATTGTGTAACTGAAATCTCTGCTACAGACAGAAGATGCAAGGAGGAAAACATTACAAGTAACCACACAGTCTGTTGTAACATACCCTGGGGTGCAATGTTAGATTATGTAATAAGAAAAATGATGAAAAGCATGATATGGAAAGCTAATGAACATAACAAAATGTGCACCAACTGAATATTAGTGTTTGAGTTTGAGCTTGTTTGTCCTGTATCATCACAGTGGTGACAGACCTCTCATGGGCCCCCAGAGAAGCCTACAGGTCTTATACGGGCATAATAAAACAATAAATATTAGAGTGTGTGTGTGTGTGTGTGTGTGTGTGTGTGTGTGTGTGTGTGGTTGTAACATTTCCATTGTTGTGATATCTAACCCAAACTTGGTAGCCATCAACTACGTTATGTCACTGTGCATTCAGACCAAATTTAATCCTTGTAACGCCCTTCAGAGTCGTTTTATTGCTGGACTTCTGCCACGTGTTCACACGCAACGCGCTAACGCAAATAAACACAAACTGCAATTACGACAGCTGTATGAACCCAAGGTAAATATTTTGCTGTGTCATTTAATTGCAATAAACACATCAAACTGATGCCGAAATAACAACAATATGATGATGATTTGTTAAACATGTGAATTCATGCTTTGTCAGGTTTGTCAGGCAAGACAGCATGAAAACCACTTTTAAAATGTTTGTTTTCTGAATGGAGCGATCAGGGCAATGCTACGCTAACTTGTTCACAGTAAAGTACAACGATAGCTGGAAGTTTCTTTCTTTTCACCAAGTAATGTCAAGATTTTTAGAAAAATATGATGACCAGCACCACCAGCAACATTAGAATCGGATGTGCACGGAAGGGCAATGCCGAGAAGCTCCAGTGAAGATAAATCAACTCTCCAAACAATGCTTTGAAGCAGTCTCTGTCGGCCAGACAATCTCAGCGCTGATTGGCTATCACGACTCTGCGTCATGCGACTATCGCTCGAATTGCATCACTGGCAGCGCTCCCTCCGCACTGCCCGACAGGAAATCGTGGCTCTCCGCGTCTTTGCATTGACTTGGTATGTGGACGCACCGTCCCCAACGCTCGCTTCGCTTTTGGTCTGTAATCACCATTAAAGTATAAAGCTAAAACATCAGCACTAACAACTTGCACGAAAGATATCTACATAGAAACACAATATACATGATTTGAGTTTGATTAATTTATTTACAAAGCAGGCAATGCTATAACATAAAAACAAGAAGGCACGTCAAGTAACTGTTTAGGCATTTAGGAGGGACTACATTATTACTACTTTATTCACATTCTTTTTGACTTTCTCCATGTGTCTTTTGCTGCATCTTGTCCATGTGTTTGTAACTCAAGGTTTTATACCTTTAGGTGGGGGCAGTAGGTGGAATAATGGTCTTTTCAAATGGGAAGCAATTGATGTGCATTCATTTTCACTTGAGATGTACCCAATGAGAAGCGAGCGGGCAGGTGAGCAATCTGACAGGCGGAGCGACAAGTGCGCGCAATCCAATGAAAATGTCGCAGTTGTTCTTGTCTCACACTCATGTCCGCCTCTGCCAGAGCTGAATTGTCTTGGACTTTTCCCCACACAATATGCACTGCAGGTTAACAGACGAGAGCCTGACTCTTGCTATTTGTGAGTTTCCTGAAGTGCTTCAATCAGTCTCTGCAGGATGATACAAAAGCATCTCTGCATCACCCACAGCTACCATATAAGTATCCAGTAAAATGGTTCTATGGGATCTTCTAGGGATGGTGATGTCATTTTCCAAGAGAGCTGATTGGTCATTAGATTGTTAGGGTTAGTGAAGCTAGATAACAAAAAGATATCCTGGGTAATTTACTTCTTACCGTTCACAGTAAGAAATGAACCACCATCATAGGACTGAAAACCCAGGGTTAACCCTGAAGTTACCTCGTTGACTAATATCCTGCTTTGTAGTACAGGCTTCTGGAGTCATGGCTGTGGCCATGGCCCACAGACAGTAAGTCAGTAACGCTATTTAACTCTTAAAAAGTCATCACTGACTTGGTTTCACATGGCCTTCTGAGTGAAAGTTCTGGGTTTGACCCATACATCCACACTATCCATATCCTTATCCTTACCCTTATCCGTATCAGTCTTTATGCTACATCACATTTGTCCATTCTTTCCTCCTTTGCTACGATCGTACGACCACTAGAGGTCGCAGCCACAATAACTTTAAATACGGGTCATAATATCGTTTTTCTGGTGAGGACAGGCTGTTTTCATTCTGCAAAGTGAAGAATAATTTAGATTCTAATTCATTCTTTTAAAAATGTTTATTATTGAGCCCTTTTCTGAACTATTGCTGTTTTTTTACATAGTTACATATTGTATTATACCACCATTAGTTGTCTTTTTAATTCAATGCTGTTTTGCAGCTTCCACACTGTGTGTGACGGTTTGTTGATCTACAGAGCGACGGCAGAATGTTGTTTTAGTCATGTTTTTGTTGCAACACCAGCAATTTCAACAGGCCCCACCTCTGCCACATTATGCTGATTTCAAAAAGACAGAAAAACAACTAAGTGCAAGAATGCCACTGCGCTCAGGCAATCAAGATCATTTTCAACCTGCACATTTACAGCAAAACAGACATTTGTTGGGTTATTTTACTTTTTTTTTTTTACCAGCCCTCTACTTTAAACCTGAAAGAGACCCAGACATATGATTTTCTCTGTCATATCATTCCTTTTTACTGTTGAAAAGGTCAGTCAGAACTGAGGCACATAAGGCAGCAATTTTCCCATCAGTAGCTGTCAGGTGCACCACCCACATCTCACCGGGATACCTGGTGAGGGGCAGCCTCCTCCACAGAGCCCACCACCACAGAGACCTGTCAGTCAGCCGGAACTCGGCTCAGTCTGCTGCAGCCTACACACGCACTGCATGAAACTCTGAGCCTGAAAACTCACTGAAGGAAGGTGTTAGGGAAAATAATGACAAGCTCTGGGTACATTGTCTTAGTCTCTCTTTTGTTCTTTACACGCTCTGATATAAAGTTTTTTTCCGATTGGAGAAACAAACAAAAGATGCTTTGTTGAAGTTCAGACATGAGTGGGCTCATATTGCTAACCATGGAGGATTGTAAGGGGATGTCATGGGATAAGGAAAGAGCGATACAGCTGACTGATTCAATTTACATAAACTACAGTTGCCCCTATTTAAATGACAATTATGTGTCAGTAAAAGGTTAAGGAATAAATAACCCAGTATGTGCTTGGAGTTGTGTTCATTTTGAAAGATTCTGTAGGGCATGAATTATGTTCTAACTAATCTAGAAAGATAAATATTGTGAATCACATGTGAAACAGATATGTTGAGAAGGGTTATGTTAGGTTATGTTAGAGTGATAAAATTACAAGTCAGTAAGGTACATTTGAATAAGGTATGCAATATATAGAAATTCTTAAAATAAGATAAAAGATAACATAATCAAACTAATAGCATTGATTATCGCAATCAATACAGTGATCTAATAAATACACAAGAAACACTCACAGTTAGATTGACTTGTCTCCATATCAGAAAGAATCGTTTTTAAAGCATGCAAAGAGACAGGTTCCTGACGTTTCAAGTTGTAATCCTTAAGATTTCATTCCTGCGGTTTAATACTACAGCTCCCAGAACTATTGGGTTCAGTAAAACAAATTATTGTCATTTTATTAAAGAAGTGAGGCAGTAATTGGCCTTTTTCCATCATTCTGTGAGCATCCATGATCCAATTTTATGCTGCAGACAGCATGAGTCTGTGAACAGCAGGGAACAGTGAAAGGAGCTGGTTACCTGTCTGAGAAGTTAGAGGTGTGCAGCTTGTCGCCTGCAGCTCTTCATCTAACAGCTCACTGAGGCTTCTCCTTCTTGTTCCATTACTCCCTGCAATATCTCAAACTGATCTGCGGTAAAAAAAAAAAAAGAAAGAAGAAAATTTAAAAAAAGTCTAAAATAACAGTTGTCTTGTTTTGTAGATGTATTTTTGATGAAAGATAGCATAGGTAGTTTAAGTGCTAACTCATTGCATTTCCTGTGAATACTTTATAAAAAAAATCAACTTGTGTTTTGCCAGTTTACTTAAAGGGCAATAATGGTATTTTTTTACGTATAGGCCGTATTTTAGATGTTTTTGTGCCTATGTGACTAAAATCAGCAATTTTACATTGCAAAGCATTGCTCGTCTATTGCTGGGTGGGTTAGTTAGTTCACAATGAGGGTTGGAGAGTAAAGGAGTACATGTTACGTCATCAGGATACAAAAAAAATACAATACAATACATTTTGTAAAATCAGGGATTACTTTAAGCAGAAAGTTTCCATGAAGCAGAAAATGCAGTGTTATTTGCCTCCATATATGTTTGTACATACAGTCTATGGTATATCTACGTGATTCTGTAAAAACTCAAAGCAAGGGAGGGGCAGACATTAATTGGCGTTTACAGTCGCCAATAGGGCCGAATGTGTGTTTACGCCCCCATCCCATCATGCAGACGTCTGTGTGGACTGGTTCCAGCTCCCAGTGAGCCAACACAGCAGCTGGACCGAGGCTGACAGAGGCCACTTTGACCATTGGGATAACAGTATGAATGTGGTTTTCTTGCTGGGTTTGGCTCTTGGCAACCCAGGGCTGAGTAAGCTAGGACCACTAGCAGCACGGCTAACCGACTGAAGAAACCAGCCACAGATCAGGCAGATAGGCTACAGTTAGAGGTTTAGCAAAAAGTAAAGTTATCACAGAAGCTCTGTGTAAATCGTCTCAGTAATTTACTGGATTTCCTGTTGGTCTCTGAGGCTGTGTTCGGTCCTGTTCATGCTGTGTTTGCTGGGAGGCTGCTGTGCGAGGTTTCGTTGCCCGCTCGCCCGGCCATGGTTCCAAATCAGGCACAACACCCCGTGTAACTTAAACACCTTTTTAATGTTACAGTCTATGGTAAACACTAACACTCCCCCGTTGCTCTAATTTAAACTAATTTGACCAGTATTTGCACAGCTAACTGAGCTAATAACAGCAGCTAGTTAGCTTGTTAACTAACTTTAGCAACAAATAAAGCTATCTGTCCAGAAGATGCGGATTCGCGTAAAAAGGGGGGTAGCATATAAATCAGAATGTATCAGTGGCTGAGTTTACATGTAGACAGCGAGGGCCATCCCACCCTGTCATAATCATAACCAAGTGGATTTTGTAATTGTAGACTCTAAAGCTCAACGGGGGCATTACCGCACCCTAGGGGGCAGCATTCAGATGGTTACGGGGGCCGCTGAAAGCAATATTTTGGAAAGGGGCGTTTGTTGAGGTATAAATTTTGAGTAAAGTTTACACCAAAACTTCACAACAATGAGTTTAAAATTTCAAGTACTTGTAAAAAAAAACTGGTCTGCCACATTAAATCTTTCCAGTCTACGCCCCTATGACTGGACAATGTGTAAAATGGATGCTCTTTCTTGGAATTAACTGTGGAAAAATGTATTTCTCTTAAAAGCGTTAATATCCCTGAGGGATACACCATGAACGCCTTGGTGGTTACACATTTACAACCGAGATATTTCGCTTTCAGACTTCCCCTGAAAGCAACTTAGCATCCAGCACCTGATACAACACCAGCGAGGGCCGTGAGAGTAATAAAATGGACCGGTCAGTCAGTCACAGCCAGTTTGTGACCCAGTGGTAATAAAATAAAATAAAATAATAAAACTAGTAGAGGTTTGCAATTTAAAAATGTAACTCTAAAAACTGAGGTGCAACCTTGCTCTGTTTGGGACTGTGAGCTGCACTTGTTTGGAGGATCTGAAGTTAACATGTATGTTGATTTGTGGTGAGATTTCTGCTTGATCACACATGTTGTTGGTTAGTTTTGTCTTCCACCTGAACACCATTGTCCAGTTCTGTGTCAGTCAAACGGTCTGAAGGGGATAGTATCAGCAGAGCAGTTACCTAGCCTAATGCACAGCAGATTATAGGGCAGGTAATAAACAATATCAATTCACATTAAATGATGACATTATTCTTGTAATGTTACTACTTTTTTTTTCAACATGTCAGAACACAGATATGTGGGAGAGATTCAGAAAACCTGCAGAAATAGGTAA
Organism: Lepomis macrochirus; assembly: GCA_024633595.2. Lineage (NCBI taxonomy): Eukaryota > Metazoa > Chordata > Actinopteri > Centrarchiformes > Centrarchidae > Lepomis > Lepomis macrochirus. Next base: position 25,977,011 of record JALXJV020000023.1, on the reverse strand, counting down.
GTGACCCATCCAGTATAGAAGCTAAACTGTAGTTCTTTTATTTCAACAAAATGACCCCATAAATTAAATAGGGTACTAGAAAACAGTCTCTGTGTTCACACACAGTTTCAGGGGGGAACGTTGGCTCATTAATTCAAATATGATTTTAATTCACATTGCTTTTTTGTTCCCTTGGAAAGTAATACATCTGTTTGTCATTTAATGATGTGCTATTTTGATGATTTGATGATTCTGAAGTCTGTTTAGGACGAGTCTCAAATCAAGTCTGAAGCCACTTTGTGAATTGTCTTCCATTGGGAACGTCAGGTTGATGCGTCATGTGTCAGTGTCACAGGTCACGGCAATGACTTCAGCCTTGTCCCTGTTTTTCCCTTCCCTGGTTCCCTTTGTGTTTTTTGTGTCTTTCCGTGTCTGTGTGCTGTGGGCGTGAGGATACTCTCTCCCGCTTACCTGCCAATGACACACCTGCTGCTCATCAGCCCTGCAGTATGTCCATCCCGGTTCTTCAGACACTCATCAGCTTGTTCTGTCAGCTACTGTGGTAGTTACCTTCAGGCCAAGTGTTTTCTGCCTCTGTGCAAGGCCATCTCTCCTTGTTCTACAGGATCACGCTCACCTACCTGCCTGCCTGCCCTCAGTCTGCAACGCCAAACCAGCCACGCCAGTCTCATTGATTCATCAGTCGTTTGCCTTTCCCAGCAAGATCGCTCTGTCCACATTCCCTTCCCCTGTTAACAATAAATAACCTTTTATTGCACTTTCAACTACCTGGTCTGAGTCTTCTTCCGGGACCTAAATCTGCCAAATAATAACAATTTGAGAACAGAATTATATTGGTGGTTTGCAAACCTCATTGTGTACGAATTTTTCAAAAAAGCATTACAAACTGCAGCATCACAATCACGAGTGATATGATATTTCTGTAGCAATTATGTTATTCCAAGAGTTTTAACATTCATATGACTCACTGCCTGCCTGTTATTAGTTCACTTCAAGTCCTTTTTAATGTAGTGCTTCCGATATTTTATTCGGACACGTTACATTCTCCCTTATATCCTTCACCTGTGCTCGTCTTTTTTGCATCTGTATGTTATGTGTGTGTACCAAGGCCCATCGTCACTGCGCTGGAGGGAAATGTCATGATCGCATTGATGATCCTCACCTAACTTCATCACGTCTCGCCCACCAGAGTAACACTGCTAATGGAGTCCTCTAGCTGGCGGAAGGGAAGATGAGAGGCAGGCTGTGGCCACACATGGGGAAGAGGACGGATGTATGAATAAATTAAGAATTATATAAATAAATAAAAACAACAGTTGAAGGCGTCTGCCCACAGGTGCCATCACAACACTGAATGTAGTGACATTGAATTGATTTCTAAAAGGGAAGGGTCAGAGGGGAATAACAATGGTAAACACTGCTAAAATAACTAATTGAAAAACCCCACAAGCTGCCCCAGAAATTTTATGCTTGCTTTGATGAATACAGAGACAGTGTAGAAAGCTTCCAGACATGAAAAGCATTAATAACAAAGTGAGCTTTACAGTAGATGTCTTCTAAAATCCCATACATTTGGAAGGCTGCTCAGGGTATTCTGCTACATAAAGATGCTGATCCCAGCCATCAAAAGTCAAAACTGTAAAGCTAAGTTCTTAGTGCTTCGTGAATTATCAGCTACAGTAGTCAGAAGTCGGACATATCACAGCAAATTACTTCTAAAACAGCTGAATTACTTCTTAATCAACAGTCATAACTGTACTCGAAAGCATTTGACACTTTAGACCAAAATATCTATATTAGGGCTGTCACTGTAAAAAAAAAAAAATGAGGAAATTGTGGTGTGAATGCTGGCTGTTGAAGGGATTGCGCTAAACTGAATTGCTGGCTTGAAACAAGTTGAATAGTACAAAGGTATGAAAGATGTGCAACGTTTTAAGTAGAGCCCGACCGATATGGGTTTTTGGGGGCCGATGCATGTATTAAAGTGAAAAGGAGCCGATTTATGAGCCGATATTTTGATTTTGAGAGTAGACCCCTTTACATTTAGAATAGGCTAATGTGTGGTCTATAAAACCTTTTCCTAAATGATTTATGTTAATAAAATAGATTACACTCTCAAAAAGTGAGCATTTAAACAATTACACATCAATAACTATTTGCTGCTGGAAGGTGCAACTTTTTCCAGTGAGAGAGAATAAATGTGTATTTCACTTTACACATAATCTGCCATAATTTCAATGTAGCATATTCACATCTAGTTTATCACTTTGCCAGCCCTCTTTTATTACAACCAAAGGTACGTGAAACCATTTCTTAACCACCATTCTGTCGAAATCATGCCGTCTACAATACAGTGAGCTGCTGTTGAATGCATCTAATAAATGAATGTCTACAAGGAGGACTTGCAGCTATGAGATTTAATTTAATTACCGTTATAACTACAACCAGAGGCGTTACAGTTCTGACTACAGTGTTTCACAACTACAACGTCACACAAAGAGGATTCCCGTGTGTTTCTACATGATCCAGGCTGGCACCGGTAGACTGCGGCCAGCTGATTGTTTTCTTCTGTGGTTTTTGTGGTAAGGCAGTGAGGTTAACAGCTGCAGCGCAGTTGGCAAACTATGCAACACCCATGACATGAGTGAAGTATCTGAATCTATGTTTCTTTTTTAATGATCATATATCTGCTGTTACAAATGGCTGATGCCAATTAAATGCAATTAGCTCATATCGGCCGGCCAATAAATCGGTCAGGCTCTAGTTTTAAGGATTTTTGAAAGGCTTGTGCCTAACTGAATTGATGTCTTGAACAAATTTGAATATGAATGAAATATGGATGTCAAATAAATGAAAGATGTGGAAGATTTTAGGGATCGTTGAAAAGCTCATGCTTAACTGCATTAACTGGCCATTTTGTTGCAGATGAAATTGAAGTGCTTTTTTGCATAAGGAATACAATATAAGACAAACAAAATACAACAAAGTTGATTGAAAATGTTCTTAATACTTTAATGGGTAATGTGACCTTACTTGTTATTAAAGTTATCCTTTTAGAATTGTGCCGGCCACATTCAAATGATCAAACATAAATCTCCATAATTCATTGTTATTCAAATTTTACAAATGTATGAACCGGAGATTAGTTTACCTATTTAAAGAAGGAAATCATAAGGTAGTGTGTCAGTGATGCATTAACCAATGAGGGTAAAGTCATCACTGTGCTACATGAGTGTGTGTGAATATACAAGGTGTTCGAGCAGAGGGAGGACAACCTCAGTACTTTGAGGACCTCCTGAAAAGTTTAAGGAGGACCCTCCAGACGTCCTGTCAAGTTGACAAATCCTGAAGCTCTGAAGGCCACTGTCTCTTTGTGAGCCTTGTAACTATGACAACAATACACACAAAGGGTTCCCTGTGGCCACGCAGCTGTACAATGTGGCAGATGTTAATTTTAGGAGTATATTCTGAAATTGGTAGGAGCATCTGTGATGAAATTCATTCATCTCAACATATGAGCAGACAAACCCACGCTTGCACACGTAAACAGAACACAGACCTGGCTTTCCTCTGCAGTCTCTGACAGCAGCTATAACCGAAAAACTATATTCAGCATCTCGATAAGATGCATGCTGACAAGATAAAACACTGTTGTGGTGAGGAATTAAACCCCCGCGAGTATGTCTATCTTTGTGTGTGTGTTGTGTGTGTGTGTGTGTGTGTGTGTGTGTGTGTTCCCCTGTGTGAGCCATGTCAAACAACATTGGCATCATTCAGAATATGCCTCTGCAGTCTGGCCTTTGGACATGTGGCCTTTAAATATGAAAGCCACTTGTCTCTATCGTTTTTCCCCTCATTTTCTCAGAAATTAAATGTGAGAGGTTAAAATTTAAGTACATGTGCTGTGCAAGGCAGTTTTAGTTAGCTTTTTCTAAACAGGTAGTCTTATTAAGATCAACATATATTTTTAAAATTATTTCATTAAACACAGCACATTCCTAAAAAGAGCATTCTCCTCCCCAATGAACCCCGTCCATCTTCAGTTTGGCGTGTAACACGCTCCAGTCCCCACAAAACTGCACGTTCACCAATGCTAAGCTAATGGTCCGACCTACAGCCCACAATGCTCTCCCCATACGCTCAGCAGATGCGTGGACACCGCATTGCAATCGTTGTGCGAGCAGGGCATGACGGTTCTTTTCTACTGAGGCGACCTCATGGTCCCAATAAACGTGCTCGGGCACAGTACAGGTCGCCGTGTGAGTACACCCTTACTCTCTGCCCCAAGCAGAAGTCTCCTCACATCCCCTTCCCTGACACGGTGGGGCACCTGGCACTGTGCCCGTGTGCATGGCAACACAACACTAAACAAGAGAAAATGACATGTTGCACGGCCCGTGACTTTCTCAGCTGAGTCAGTCGCCGCTCTTTCTCACATTTCCCCACATTTCACACACGTTGTGTGAGCCAGCTGTGCGTTAGCCGGACAACTAACAAGCAGCCTGGACTCACGGCATAAGCAGCACATTCACTCTGCCCTAAGCGGAGCTCTCTCAACGCACCTCTCCTTGACTCGGTCAGGGTGGTGTAGCATTAGCTCACAATTACGGCAACACCATCTTGTGCGGACATCACCATCTTCCTCCTTCCTGGTGGTGTCCTTTAACTTAAACAGCACGGCTCAATACGCCATACCAGTGTCGCCCGCCACAGCCGGCTCGTCTCTGCCCGCTTCACCGGCTCAGCGGCATAGCCACGGAAACGCCAGGCGTGGCCTATCCATCCCTCCAAAACATCCAGGGAAGCCCGGCTGGTGGTTGTGGCCTTCATGTTTTTAAAATAAACAAACAAAGCCCCAAGAGCATGTGCCTTGGCCGTGACTGTCTCTGTGGAGTCACTCGTTGCTGTGTCACACATCTCTCCCACACTGTATGAGCCAAAGAGCTATCAGGCAGGTTACACTCAAACAGTGTTACTTACTCAAAAAAGGTAATGGATTACACATTACTAGTTACTTTTTTTTAAAGTAATGCCTTTACCAGATTACTCACTGCTGAAAGTAACTAGTTACACTGCTAGTTACATTACTTTGGATTACTGCGCAACATCACCTGTTGATATGTAGTTAAACCTCATATATGCTCAGATCAAGACAAATCCTTCTCATAATAAGGACACACACAGGATCTCTCTTTTATGCTCGTTAAAACTACAAAGCTGACAACAAAGTTGTGAAACTCAGCCCAACATTTGTCAAGAGAAGAACAAGGCTAGAGTACAGTACTACAGACTGTGATTCTTACTGCTGAATCATTAATAGCTGCAAGCATGTAGGTCTGGGGCTGACAGTGAAAGTATCAGGCATGTATGTCTTATTATAATAATAATAATAATAATTAGGCTATTATTAAAATTGTCGTCATATTTAGCCATTTTGCTACAATAACGCTTGACACAATGGCTGCGGCTGTGTTTGCGACCTGACATTTTATTTCTCTGTGAGATGAAATAATTTAGAAAGTTGTGTGGCGCTGCGGAGAGCCCCCAGCTGCAGTATTGAATGGATTATGCGTAATATTTATCCAGCCAGAGGGAACTATCACGAACCGTTCATAGCGACACAACCCGTACCGGAGAGGGAGAGGGGCGGCGGAGGGTACGCGGCCAGGAGATAGAGGAGCGACCGGCCCGCTGCTGACGGTCTGTCATCGTTCCCTCTGGCTGGATGAAGTTTGACGCAGAGAACATTCCGGGTGTGCTGAACAGAAGGGCAGACATTATGTCAAGGGGGGGCCCTCACCAGGAACACTGGTGCCTCCACCCCGACCTGAGACAGTATTGTATATTGTATTTTCCTGCTGTATCGAGATGCTAAATGTCTATTTGGATGTTTTCAAGACTCACTTCATAATTGTCTTTTGGTTATTGATTTTAAATGAAAACTTACCAATTCAGAGGAGAACTACACAGTAATTGGTGTTTGGTTTATATTTTTTTAATGGAAAAAAGGACAACATTTGAAGATATCCTGATTTATGGAAGGCAATTCAAGTGACATGCACTCAAAAAACTAATTATCCCTAAAACGTTGACTTTAAGTATTTTAATTACATGTAAATTTTCCATCTAATTTTATTACATTAGTTCAATGTAAAAGGTGACATGTAATGTAATGTTTTTCTATCATGTTCAGTTACTTTGAATAAATGACATAACTTTGTCAGATGTGATTAAATTAAAGTAATGTAAACCTATAAATAAGCATTATGTGTTTATTCAATTAGTACATCTGAAGTTTAAGGGAATTTCTACATAAACCTTATGTGTTTATTCAAGTACTAAATATAAAGTTTAGGGAAACTTCTACATAAACATTATGTTCATATATGTATTATACTTACGTAATGCATTTCAAATTAGTTATTATATTTCCTGTAATAAATCACAAAGCAACACATACAAGAGCTATAAATGGAAACTTTTATTGACAGATTGCAAAAAAATCGTCTAATGGCAAAGTGCACAAGGTTTTCCAATAACCTGACTGTCCTAGGGAGTATCCAATACCTGTTTGAACAATACAAAATCAAGATTTACATGTTTACATATTTGGATGGTCGTCTTGACCTAACTGCTGACTGACTGACTTCTTCCAAAACCTTTTTTTTTACCTCTATTTAAAATGTAAATATACACACATTTGCATTTCCCTCCAAGAACATCTTACAGTTTTAAGAAATTACCTGGATAACAGACACATTTAAAACAGCAAAATGTATGCAGTCCTTGAAATATTTTATAACTCAGGCATGAGAAACATGACAAAAGGTAAACAGCCTTTTGTCATTTTATGCAGGGTCCAACCTGCATAAAAAGAGGTCTCTCAAGCGGGTATATGCAACAAAGATCTCAGTGCAAAAATGGCAGGGTCCAAGAGCGGCTTCCTCCACTAACTGCTACAAGTTATTGCATGATTCCAATAAGTCCATAAGTCCAATAAGCCAAGCTCAACTATCCAGCACAGTTCTTGTGAGCTCACTGAAGCATCTTAATCTTTAATGACTGCACATTTGGGTGCAGTTTGTTGCCATCCAAGTTCATCAAAACCTTCTGGAAGAACTCAAATGTGAATTTGAGTTCCTGGGGATAGTTCAGGCTGAGAGTGTAGATCAGGCCAAAAAGCATGGCACAACAGAAGGAAATAAATCCTAGCTCGCTTAGCAGTTCCACACCCTCGACCACCACTCCAACATCCGCTGGCTTGTCCTCTTCATCACCACCTTCTCTGCAAATCACATAGAGCCCCATGGTGGTCTGTGCGATCTCTCTCTTAGCTTCCTCACTGTTGACATCCTAATGGTAAAACATAAATTAATCATTTGAAATAAAGAAAACATTGCATTTTAATACTAAGAGTTTACATTAAATTTTGATACTGACCAAGTACTCCTTGATGAGAGAGTGTTGCTGTCCTCATTGAGGTAAACACGCAGGCTTCTGACGACACAGTCCCTCTTCATCTCAATGTCTTCACACTGAAAAATAAATCATACATAGCACCTCAGAACTTTTAGCCCTGTTGTTGTCCAATCAAAACAAGTGTTGTGAAGAAAATACAATATCCCTAGGCTTGGATTTTAAGGCCTGGGGTAATACACAAGTCAAGTTACATTCTTTAGCCTTGAATACAAGTGTGAAAACAACAGTCAGGTAGGGCTGGACAATACCGAAAATAAAACGTTTTATATCTTTCAATAGCGATAATTATTATTATTAAGTATCAAATCTCCTGAGTGAAAGTTGAAGGAACCTGATGGTTAATGCGTGGTTTAAACTTTTCTTTAGTGGTTAGTGGTTTAAACTTTTCTTTATGGTCAACACCTGACGCCTAACAGTGGATCACTTCACAAATCTGAGGTAGAACATTCAAAACAATTATGATAACATCTTTGTAAACAAATATGCACGAGTACATTAAAGTAAAAGCTTTTTTCAGTCCTTTTTCCTTAACAAATACACCATCTTAATAAAAAATTGAGTCCTTATTCCTGCATGAGCCAAGTGAATAAAATTAAACATTTGTTATGGGAAAAAAACAATATCGTGATAATTATTATTGTTTTATTGTCCTGCCCTACAGTCAGGATGCCACACTGACCAGATGAAACAAAGCAACAGTTACTGATACAAAAGCAAAAGGGTTCTTTTGATAGACATGCAATTATTGCAGTGTTTCCCACAGAATGACAGTGTAACTGTGGCGGGGGATGCGCGCGCATGTGTATGTGCATGCATCGATATTGACTACCGGCTTGCGTGCTAGTCTCGAAAATCCAGCTGCATTCTAACATTAACTTAGCTTTCCTTATTAGTTAGGCTCCTTGCATGCTGGCTAATAACTTTTTTAAGCTGGGTCTCTGACATTGACAGCGTTGTGTTGGACACATTGGTGCCGCGTTGCAGGGAGAGAGAGCGAGAGAGGGACGGGTGAGTGAGAGAGAGAGGGACGAGCGAGAGGAAGTGCTGCGCGAATGCGCTATAGCGCTTTGTAACCAAATACGATTTTAAATAGGCTTAGTTGAAAAAAAACGAAAATCAATATGTGGCGGTCGTTGATATTGTGGCAGCCGCCACAAATAAATGAACGCATGGGAAACACTGTATTACCTCCCACATATTCTATTAAATGGAAATTACATGCACTTGCCTTAGCTGTTGGAGGCATGAGGAATCGGATCTTCCTTTCAGCAGCTCCTCCTCTACTGCTGAAGACCTTTATTTAGTTGGCTGTGTATTTGTCAAGCTGTGCCAGGAACTGGCGTGAAGCTTATCTATGACAGAAACTGTGAAAGAAAAGAGATGTACATGAGGAATTCCAAAAAAACAAAACAAAAGAACAAGTTACATTTGGACACTTTAGACTATAAAAAGGCAATATTGTCATATACCTGTCTATAATTTCAGCCAGTAATATCGATAATATAAAATGGGCTGAGAAAGTGTTGGGCAATAAATATTATATTTCACTGACAAGGTTTGTACTGTAAATATGCTCAACTATTAAAGCTGGGTTTATTTATTCACAGATTTCACAAATCCATTAAGCTATCTAAATGTTAATTAAGTATGTTGTCGTGCACATTGCAGAGACATGGTTTCCTTAAATTCGACGCATCGCCGCTGCTGAATTATGACCCGCTGCTATTAAAATTTCACTCAATTATTTAATATTAATGCGGAACAAATGATTTTCACCCGCACACTGTGTGACCACGGTAAACCAGGCTTTGCTAGCTATTCCTATTAATTTAAGGACATCTACATGACAGGTGCTGTTATCAGAGCAGCGGAGTTAGATCTTAACTGCAGGGCATGTGCTTGCGTAGAGACTGAGTGGACGAGCGAATGAGAGAGAGCGAACAGAAAGCGATTGAGTAATAAATTGTCAGTCTAGCAGTAAATGTACAGTGTAAATTAGGTCACAGTGTGTCCGTTAATAGAGGTCTGTCTGTTTCCACAGACGGCGTATTGCCATACCTGTGATGTTTTTTTTATAGCAAGCCGGAGTTCCGGAGACGTATCATCAACTGTGAAGTCTGCTCTAACGGTACCCCCTCCATCTGCATGATACTGCTGCGGTTGACGGGCTATCTAAGCGGCGCTAACTAGAAACAGCCACAGCAAAACTAGCAAAAACTGACTTCACACAAATCCATTCACAAGCTCCTTCACCCATAGTCAAACACACAGGGCTGGTTATTTACTGCTGAATCACATCAAAACCTCGTGCTAACGGCTCGTGAAGCTGTTCCTGTGCATACACTCCATGCTAGGTACGAATGTTTTGCAGGCTAACGTTAGCAAAGCATTGCACTCACACACGAATTTTTAAAAAAATATTTGTCTTTGTAAAACATAAAACATATTTAAATCGACATACTTCTAAAATAACACATTGCTACACAGTAAAACAACAGATGAAAAAAGACTGGACTTACCTTATAAAACTTTAACGTAACATCCATGTTCCATGTTCTCCCGCTCAGTCAAAAGAATACAGGGCAAAGCAGACTATGCGCATGTGCGACAGTAGGACATGCGCACAGCCTGCTTTTGGAACTAGTAAAGTTTATTTGATTTTTTTGCTTTCAGTTTATATTAAGCATATTTATGTTGTGTTTAATTATTTTTAATAAATTAACTTTTGATTGCATGTATTTCAGTTACATTTTACTTAAAAGTATTGCTTCATGTTTATGATAGTCAAGAATCAGTTTTTTGAGTGTGGAGCACTTAGGGGGAAGACATGATGCTGATGATGATAAAAGGCACAAAACATTGTGTTCTGCATGTTTTTTGTTGAAAAAACATGATGTGGGCAAAAATTGTAATACATTTCCAAATGTATCAAATATGATACAAAACAAAACTCATACATGCAAAGAGCTATTCAAAAACTTTTTATTTGGCATTAGGTAAAATAACCACTGCTTGTTCAAAAAATTTAGATTTTCTGGCAATTGTTTGATGGCTTAGGCTTTACAGTGTTAAGACATGATTTATTCCATGACACATATTGTCTTAACCTTACAATGCACTGAGAATGTGCGTGCGAGAAAGGAATAAATTACTCCCATTATTTTTCAACAAAACCTGGCCATTTCTTGTTGAATTCTGAACTGTTGTGCCGTCTGCTGTTAAGGTACCATCTGCTGCTGACTGTCTGGCTTGTAGCCCACAGAGACAGACACAATGGCCACAGCTTCACACCATACTGGAAAATTTCACTGCAGCATTGCAATAATATTTTTATCAGCATGACTTGAAGTAATCCGTGCTTGTTGCATGACAACGCTACACTGACTGCGTTTAGCCGACATAATATGTTTGCGTGTGATCGCCTGCCGGCTTTTCAATAACTGTGTACTGGAAGATAACAAAAATCTGTTAGTGAGCTATATCAAAGAACTTATAGGCAAGTCAAGGCACTCGACAGCCATCTTGGCAATGATTGCGGGCATCTCTTTCGGACTAACAAGACCAGGCCCCTATCAGAATGAGCCAGAACTGCATTTTTGCTGGTCACCGGGACAACTACAACAACTACATGACTAGAATCAGCAAAAAAAAAATCTGATAAAAATCGCTGAAAAGGTTTGACGACTTTCCCTCAAAATAAGGTTTAAAAAGCATTTTTCCCAACCGGTTATACTTCTACTAGAAGTGACATATGCACAGTAGCACACAATGCCCGATCTATGCTAATGCTAGCTGGCTGCCCCTGCCTTGCATCACTATAGGCTAGTATAAACAAATCGCTACACACTTGCTTTGTACTGTTAATTTCTTGCAGGCTTATTTCAAAACTTCGACATAATACCAGTTGTTCACAGGATAGCAATATGGATCACCTTAGCTTGTAAAGTAATGAGGCAAACCATACAACACGCTACTAAAGTGATTTTAAAAATGACTAAAAACTACATATACAGTAGCCCCTTTAATGTTAAATGTGCTATACCCATGGATGAAGGGTAAATTCATCTCTTCATACAGAAGCATCAATTACCGTGAGAAGGTAATTAAATTGATTCATTTTACAACACCGTTTTATACCGAGATTAAGTTTTATTTTCCTTCCGGTGACTCACAAAAAACTTACTTGATATACAAAAATTATAAAGATTGGTTAATGAATAATAAGTTATAGGAAGAAAGCTATATTACATCATGGAGTTCACAGCCTAGGGAAAGAAGCTGCTCTGTGTGGTGGTACGACAGCAGCTACTTCTCGTATCTCCTGTCAGATCTCATCCCAGTTTGTGATGTTTCTAGTCAGTATGCTTTTTTATAACACCTCTCTAAAAAACAAGAACTTGCCACAAAACACTGATCACCACCCTGCACTGTTCATTGATGAATTATTTCAATTTACAACCCACCTCTGCCAGTAAATGTTAATCTGTTGCAAGAGCGGTATGCTGTTTTGCCCTAACCGTATGCCAGTAAAATAGCAGTGCTATACCACTGAGAATATTCTGAGAGCAGAGCAGAAATCTGAAAGAAGACATTTCTTAAGCACACAGAAGCTGCCTGAGTATGAGGGGAATGGCTAAAGCTGGAGCGCAGGGAATCTGTGCAACAATATATTTGAGTGCAAGCTCACAATTTGAGCAGTAGCAGAGCAAATCTTAGCGCAAGCAGGGCAGCGAGTCATGCTCTCGAATTGAATGACCATGCTTTTGAATAAAGTTTTATTCAGCCATGTTGAGAATTCCCACTAATACTAACTATCAACGTCCATTCATTGTGAACAAATCATTGTAGCAGCTGCAGTAGATGAATATAATCCAATACTGCAGCTATATCTAAATCTTGAAACTGAATAAAACTTGTGTTTGAAAGTTTAAATCTAATAAAAACAAGTTTTCAAAAAGATGGAACCTAAGTTTTAATGGCTTGTATAATGTTTTGAAAATTGAATCATTAGTTCTAATCTCTAAAACATTATATTGTATTGGAAATGATAAGTTGAGCCTCATGGGGGTAAATTGTCCCACTGATTATGTTGAAGTAAAACTGAACATTTTCACCTCCATATAATGCTATATAAAAGCAAGACAAATTCAAATGTCAAATGACTTATTCAAAGTCTTATTTAAAGATAAAACTGACACTTAAATAGGGCTTTTTGAAGAAAACAGGCCTTTGAAGTTGAGGTTATCAAAGAACTCTCACACATTGTGCCTGTAAAAGGCAGTGGTTCTTCCGAGAAGATACCTAAGGAGTGTGGCATGACATATAGTGGCTCACCTTAAAACTCATGAACCAGTCATGTTCAAGAAAAGGTTCGAATTTGAAGCCTATATTTAAAAAAAAATATCCTTTATGGCATAGGTATTTTTTAACAGTAGTGACTAAACATAGTTATTTTGTGGGCACTTCTCTATATGCTAACTGCGAGGTGATGGTGGGCATTTTCTAAATATTTATTTATACTGCCGACTTTCATAAATGCACACTTAGACTACCCTGCTTTTTCCTCTCTGATCCAGCTTCAAGGGACAGCAGTGTCATTTTGTCATGCCACAACATGCCACTTCACAACATTTCATGGCACTTAGCCTGTGAAACATTGCATCTCGATTTTTTTAAATATTTTTTTTATTTATTTATCTAAGACGGACAAATCTGCCTGCTTCCTCTGTCCCTTGGAGCAGCCACTATTCTGCGTTATATGTGAAGGAATCGGGTCAGATTTTCTGCATGTGCGCTCCCAAGCCTCTTGCCTACTGATTCTGAACTGTACACACAACAACAACAACGGAATGGAGTCCGCTAACACCAAAAAACGGCGGGCTCCCAGCACAACACATACTCCAACACAAACTCCAGGTAAGGATAAAAACCAACAATAAAGTTTTATATAAATAAATATATATATATATATGTATATATATATATATATATATATATATATATATATATATATATATATATATATATATGTATATAAAAAAAATCCTCCTCTCACCCCTTGCGGGGTGGTATGTGTCATCCTCAAGCTCGGGTCCTCTACCAGAGGCCTGGGAGTTTGAGGGTATCTTAGCTGTTCCTAGGACTGCACTCTGTAGCCACTCTCCCAGTTTGGACTATGTATGATCATAGCCAACCGCCCTTATGTTGAGTGGTTCTGTGCCGTAAGGGCTTGTTGTTATTGGGACTTGTTGTTATTGGGGCTTGAGTGTCTCCCCGCTGACCTGTCGTCCTGGCTCCCCCTTGCCGTAGCATATTTGTTGTACCTCATCAATCTCTAGTTGTGATAGGAGCTGCCGTTTGCGGATGTTAGAACACTGAGCTAGGAGTTGTTTCTTTGTCAGTGTTGATGATGGGTTTCGAAGCATCCATATATCCCATAATCTCTGCATATAACCCCTCTCACTGGGGTTGCTTGTATAGTAGCATTGCATCAGATCCAAGTTTTCTGCTCTAGTCCATGTATGTCTTGTTCCGGTAGCCCATTTCTCATCAGGTTGCCCTGGTTCCCTAGCAACTGACGCGGACCTTGTTAACCCGGGCGACGTCCGAGCCGGTATGGCTCTCGTATTTGCGGTTTCACTCATGGCTGAGGTAGGCCAGTAGCATTAAGGACCTTGCCTAAGGGTCCACCTGGATACCCACGCCCTGACCGGGAACCGATCGAACCGACGATCACCTGTACCGAAGTCAGTGGCCTTAACCGCTGAGCTATCCATATATATATATATATATATATATATATATATATATATATATATATATATATACACACACGTCAACATATTGGCTAAATATAGTTAATGTGACGTTATCATACAACGGGCGTGGATTGGCTTAACATCAAGCTGATAAAACTATTAATATTACTGTAACATTGCAGTGGAAGTATAGGTGTTCTGGTTTCCTCCAGCTGCTCTGCCTCAACTCTGAGATTTCTGATGGACAGATGGGTTTACTTGTTGTTGAAGTAACCACAAACTGCTGTTAGCCATGCTGCTAGCAGAACTATAAGCTGACATCTGCCAGGAGTGGGAGCACTGTTTAGACCTCTAGTACAGGAGCTTTGGCTCAGACCAGGACACTGTTTCCAGGGACAACAAAGGCACCTGAAAGCAGAATATAATCTACAGAAAGTTAACTGTTAAGTTATCAGCTGCAGATTTTATTTTGACGTCCTGCCACAGACAGTGCTCAAGGACAGCCAGACCACATAGAGAACAGCCTGTGCATCCTACTCTGGGATCCAGGCAGAGCAGTCTGTCAATCCCACTGAATCCGATAAATACAGCATGTAATTAGACTGTGCTTTTGTAGGCCTTTTTCTTCAGACCATCTTTTTGTAAAAAATGAAACTCAAATACAAAGTAGTGTTGCAGAAATTTGAACATATTTTCAGCCTATCAAAATAGTATGCAAACCTTCAAAACTTTGTTTCAATTTTGCAAAACAATTTTTTCCACATCAGATTCCATCTTATCTTTTAAAGCTTTTTTACCAGATATGACATGATATTCATCCCATACTGCATGACATAAAAAATCTCAGTTGATATTCCCGACATTATTGTTTTCATATAGTGGACACAGATAAACTCTCTTTGGAGAGAATCAAAACAGATATGAACTTCTATCACCATTCCCTTTAATCTTCAAAGATTATTTGAGGTGAAAGACAGGGATGATTACATTTCTCACAGCCACCACTGTCACTGCTTTTCACTATTTTTCAATCTGGCTTCACACTCATGGGTATTCTTGTCTCCATTAAAAGCAGCAGTAATGATAAGACAATTAGCAAGCTAATTTTAATTAGTGAGCCTTAATAAGACATTAAAAGCTGTCTGTTCCTAATCATCACTGGTAGCAAGCAAACCAAGCGATGGAAATACCACTATGTGTTACAATTCAAACCCAGGTATTACACACCCTCCCTTACAATTAACAGGAGCTAAGGTGATTATATAACATGACAATAAATTGCAATACTGAAGTGACCCAAAACTGATTTGTTGATAGGGTAAAGCCCCCGAAAATGTTCTTCTTCTTCCTGCCTGGGAGCCCATTTCAACATTCAGGCAATGATAATCTTCACTCTGCTGCAACTCTTTTACCTCCTCTGTGGAATCCACAAATTTAACATTGAGTTTAATTGAATATTGATTTGTTTGTCTCACTTTTTTCCTCCTTGAGTAGCTATTTGGCCCTGCATTGTACATACATGTCTTAAGGTGGTTCATCAGAGGCCTTGTTCTGATGTCAAGGTGGCCTCCATAAACACAGAACATGAACATTAATCACACTTTAGCATGTTGGAGCTTAACATTGGGCCTTTAATGGGAGTAGAATGGGGCCTGTTGACACTGATGCTTTTTCCTTTCATGGCGATGAGTAATTGGTGGAGAGAATACAGGAAAGAGTGAGGAAACAATTTAATAAAATGTAAACAGTTATGGTGTAAATATTGATTAATGGCAAAATAATAAGTTCGATATAAAGAGCAGGTGTACAATTTTACACCTAAAAAATCAAATTTTTATTCAATTAATTCAATCTAGCTTGATATCAGAATGATCATTTTAATTACAGTGGCTGAGGCATTGCCAAAAACCACCAATTGAAGCTACAATATTTCAATTAAATGTAGTATCTACTTGATATGTAAAAACCTATTCACTAAGATTTATATGAAATGCTCAGTATTACTATACAGAAAAGATCACCAAGTTGGTGTACTGATAAAATGAACTTTAAGTGTCGTCAGGCAGAATGGCACAATTCTGATGTGATGAATGATTTTTTTTTTTAGTCACAAACACCTGCAGCTAAAGATATAGTTAATATATGACCTTCCCTTAAACTCCAGCACCACAATGAGGAATCTCAGTTATCTTTGACGAAGGTATGTCATGTAACCCCCCACACACACACACACACACACCAAAAAAAACAAAATTATGCAGAAAATCTAGTCCATGCATTTGATACTTCTAAAATGGATTATTGCACTTCCTTATGATCAAATTCATGGTTTCTCCATGCTGAGGGGGGAAGCACGTTAGTATTGATACTGTCCGAGGGTAATAGTTTGGTAAACTCTAGTAATCGTGCCAATTAGATCATCTTCAGAGTTGAGGGGTTCAGTTATCCTTCGTAACTGGATCAAGGGAATGTGCACAGCTTGTTTGATCACCCCAAGGCTGCCATCTTTGGCCTTGGTATAGCGTAAGCCGTCGGTACTGGGGAAGCTGAGGTGCAACCACTTTTTGAGTTTGGATCGGATATACAGTATGTGTCACATTCAAGTAAGGCCACTTTGCCTGTCATGTTGTGATTAGTAATGTAGGGAAACCTAAAGATGATGTACGTTTGGAAGGGGTTGGTAATCCCTTTACATGGGTTTAGGTGGACACTCAGGTATCGATGGTCAGGTTAGAGTTGCGGGGAAAGGGGGTCAAACTGTTTGACACCCCAGGTTATGTTGATCTGGCCCGTATTGACTATTGCAGTTTTCACATTGGTGAAGGACCCGTGATATGCATTCGCAATGAGGGTTTTTATGTGTTGGTCTAGAAAAAAGCTATGCCATCACAACCTTAATGTGAAGGTGCGAGATTATATCGAACGCTTTAGCAAAGTCTGTAAAGTCTATATAGTTTTTTTTCTCTCTCTTGCTTAGTTTGATCATACCTTTGAGCAGCATTAGAAATTTGGAGCACCCTGAAGTTATGATGAATCCCCTTTGCCTCTTATGGGTCAACCTCCTGCGAATAATACTGGAGAAAGCCCTGAGGATAGTTGAACTGACAGTGATAGGTCTTTGTTCACCCATGTTATCAAGTTTGTTTGGGTCACTAGATTTGGGTATCAGAGTAGTAACACTACCTTTTAAGCATTGTGGTAGCTTGCCATCACACGGGATAGCATTGAAAGCGCCGGCTAGCTTGAGCCCCTTGGGATCCCACCCCAGGAGGGGTTCTCTTTTTATTCCATCAGCGGCCAGGTGTGGAGTATCTGCTGATCCTGCGTACCAAGGTGAGAACTTCTACTGGAGAGATTGGGCCATGGAACGTTGTATTGTCTGCCTTGGCCGGGGAAGTGAATTGGGCCATGCCCACAAAGTGATCTGCACCTCCACATATAGCCTCTTATGCCTGCCCGGACCGTTTTAGTGGCTATGTTATCCATGGATTTGGTTTAGCCCTTGAGTATTAACCAGGCAACATCTACCTACAGACTTTGTAGGACTTTGTACCTGAATCTTTTGTGTATTGTGAGGCTGATTGTGTCAGATTTACCATACCTTCTGTGTTCCTTAAGGATACGGAGAACCTTATGTAACCGGCTGCCCCAGAGTATGTACTGCATGGTCCTGACTCGAACCGGCGACCTCGGGTATGGGAGGCGGACACGCTGACGAGGAGTCTAAAACCCATGGACACTAGCGTGGTCGCCAGTGCGTCTCTTAAGGTGTCGGGGAGTGAGGTTTACTCACTGCACAGCCTCGCTGGCTTCCGTCACACTTGAGGAAGTGGAGCTTGATCAACTGTAAACTGCTAGCCAGAGGTGGGACATTTGCGTTGGTAGCGGCGTTGATGAGGCAGTTTCGTAGGAGATGTATGCGCAGCACTGGGTCATCAAGGTATTGTTCATTATGTCCTTCACATTCTTGGTCAATGGGGAAGAACACCGTGAATGCTTTCTCACGTGGGCAGCATTATCACTAATGATATAGTCCACTTTATCTTTAATGCTGTTACTCATCATATATGGCCTCAAATTGCTCACATATTCTTTCACTTTAGGCCTTTGTTATGGTCATAGGCCAAGAGATTGGACTTGTGTCCTCTCTCCATCTTCTCCATGTAGTGCACAGTGACACCAAGGAACCACCTCATCTTTCTGTCAGACTAAATGTTTACTGTGACTGTAACATGGTCTGTGTTGCTCAACTGACTTTTTGTATCTCTAGTAAAGTTCTCTACGTTTGAAGTCAGTGGTCAGCGACACACTGGGCTGTACTTACTGTCAACCACTGACAGAAAGTGACGAAAACTCTTGCTCTCCACAACAGACAACGGCAAGTTGCAATCAGTTTAGTAATGCATTGGTGATATCTTTCTGCTTTGGATGATTCAGGCTGTACTGTCCAAGGGTTTGCATGAATTGTGAAATTGGAGGCTGTTGTGGTTCACTGGTCGCACTCTTGTTCTCTGATTCTGTTCAAAACTGTAAGAGGTTAGCATATAAAACATGTCAGAAAATGCCTTAAAGATTAATTGTGATAGATGAAACTAGTATTTTATTACTAATTATTATTTACACCTTGGACTTCTTAGTGCTGTCCTCCAGCAATTAACATCTTTAAATAACCTCCTGCAATTAACCCATCTTCAAATAACCTCACCATGACACTATGGATATAGGCTATTGTCATTTGATGAAACCACCCCATAATCACTGTAGGGCTGGACCCATATATTAGAATATTCCAACAATTGATCATTAGGTTCATATTTGATTTTAATTTTGGGATTTATATCTATTGAGGTTGTTTTCACTGCTCACAGCATTGAAAGAAAAATTCCAGTTCACATCAAAGGGGAAACAAAATGAAGCCCTCAGCTGTGTGGGAGCACTTTAAATTTAGGAGATTGTGTGGCAGTTATGGCAAAAAGTCAAATAGCCTAGGCTTCAACAAACAACACATTTAAATAATCATATTGGGTCTACTGTAGAAAAACAACATTTAGTAGGCTTTAATAGAAGTTCCAAGTGAATTTTTCATAATGAGGCATTTTTTTAAATTTCCTCTAACGTTACTGGAAACAGCGATACCCCGTCTGTCCCACCCCCTCCCTGATACTGCTCTGGCGGACATTCCTGCAGTCAGCATGCCAATTGCACACTCCCTCAAAACTTGCAACAACTGTGGCATTGTGCTGTGTGATGGAACTGCACATTTTGGAGTGGCCTTTTATTGTGGCCAGCCTAAGGCACACCTGTGCAATAACCATGCTGTCTGATCAGCATCTTTATATGCCACACCTGTGAGGGGATGGGTTATCTTGGCAAAGGAGAAGTCCTCACTGACACAGATTTTGACGGATTTGTGAATAATATTTGAGAAGTAGGTCTTTTGTGTACATAAAGACAGTGTTAAATCTTTGAGTTCACCTCATGAAGAAACAAAAGTGTTGCGTTTACAATTTTGTTCAGTATGTAGTTAGGTTTGGCTTAAGTGAGCCCTGAAACATCCCTTAGTTATGCTGCTGTAGGCCTAGACTGCCGGGAGACTTAACATGATACACTAAGCTCCTCTCCCCCCTCTTCCTCTCCATCCGTATGCATTCTCATCCCATTAATGGATGTTACAAACTCGACTTCCTCCGTCTTCCATCGTTTTGTGCTCGTCCATCTCCTCTGACTTTCTGTCTCTTTCTGCAGGTGTTTCTGGCTCCGGATCTGCAGAGCTTGGATCTGTGGTTGCAGGCTTCCTACTGCTCCATGTTCCTGCTCAACACCCATTGCTACTATTAATTTTAGTCCTATTATTATTATCATTGACATTGTTATCATCATTAGTACTATTATTAATTTCTTATTCTCTATGAAAAGTGCAATGAAATAACTTATGAATTGGCATCATGATGATGATGATGATGATGAAATAAAATGTAATTTAATTGAATGCTACAAATGGAATACAAATACAAAGTCATCAAAAAATAGAATTTGGCACGATGATGGAAATAACGGCTCATCACAAGTTTGGCTCATCACAAGTTTTTATTTGGCTTTTGTGTGATGTACCAATTAGAGTGCAGGTTGAATCACAGCTGTGCTAACAGATCCAAGGCCAAAGCCAGAGAGACTTATCTGTATCAGGGCCTCATCCCAAAGCTTGAAAGTCTTTCATTACTCGCTATGCCAGTAAAAGCTGTATGTGCTCTTTATAGCTGTAACATGGTCATTCAGTCCACATTAGCTTACTTTTGTAAGCTGCCTCATGCATAAGTCTTACCTTACCTTTACCTTCTGTAACAGCAAAAGTAATGGCGTTAAGCGAGGACGTAACATTGGTTTTAAAAGAGGGAGGGACACAATTAAGCAGGGATTGAGAGTCCTCCCCTCGAAAGGACTTGAATACCAGTTTCTGTGTATGCTTTTATCACATTCCCAACTACATAAAAGCAACATTTTATGATTGAGGCAATCATGCTTAGTATAATAATTCTACTTATCAACATTATTGTAAATAAATGTGCTTTTGTTTACATGCAAGTCCAGTATCTAGTACTCTTTATTATGAGGATACAGTGACTTCTCACTGTATCTCAACATACATGCCTTTTTAGCAAGTTTTTTAAAAACATGTATTTTATTTAGCAACAACTTAAAGCTATCTCTCAATCAGGAAACTCACAGTTGACGCAGAGCAGCTGGAGGACATCAGAGGGAAAACCAGAAAATACTTTCTTCATCAAATATGGTCCATTTCCATCAAAATCGGTGAATCAAGTTGCGTTTTTGTACAGTAATAAATGAGGCTTAGCCCAAAGAAAGGCGTTTTTTCCAGAGTATTATGATAAACAATAACTTCATCAAATTCAGGTTAAAACAACAACTCATTTGGTCTTTGCAAATTGAAATGATGTACATATATATTTGCATATAGAGTGGGGAAGTGAGATCTGATCACAAGTGGCCACTTGAGACATGTGAAGACAAGGTTCATTTCACATTTCATATGATCTATTGTTTATTCAAAAATAATGATTAGAGTCAAATTAATATGGAATGAATTTAAACTTTTTTTGTATGGTGCATGAGTTTGAATCTTTGTACATTGAGTAACGTGATGTGAGACTTTCCTGTGACAAAAAGAAATCCATTCATTGTGTCACAATGTAACTGCAAATATGTCTCACACCATCTTAAAAGTTATTTTAATTTCCCTCAGTCCGCAGCTCTCTGGGGAAATGGCTGCAGCAATTTCACATAATACATCTAAATTCTTCATTGTACCAAAAACACACATATACTAGATTTAATTATGCATGCATAAATATATTTGGAGATTTGGCTTGAGACGTAGCCTGATGATGTGAAACTTATATGTATAGCTCATGTTACAGGGATGTTTGAAAAAATATATAACATTGATCATTGTACCCAAACATGTCAGCAATCTGTTTGAAACAATTTTGCCTTACATGATTTCATATTTTTATAGTTAGTAAACATTCTCAGTGTGTTCATTGAACTGTTTAGGAATACAGCAGCTTTGTGAGATGTTACAAAAGATCAGCAAAGGCATATTTTTATACTGCGACAAGTCAGACAAATTTAATATCCACAGCAGGAAATCAGCCATTGTGGTGCCAGTCTGACTGCTGGAGGACTGTAATTAACTGATTATTCCAATTGCAGGACACAATTAGAGAGAAAGTCATAATAACACAGAATAGCAAATATGTATGTTCAATTCTTATAAACGCTCCCAGCAAATAATTACTGCTGTTGGTTCTAAATGAGTTGTCTCCTTGTTAATTCCTTGCAAGGGAAATGGGTGAGAAATTGTTTTGACAAGCCAAATAGAGAAAAAAGCAATTACGACAGATAGGTTGCTAAAAGGGTAGAGATGGCAGGTGGTGGTGCAAAAAGCAGGACATCCACGTGGAAGGACTCTCTTTAGAAGGCGACCGGGAGAATAACGTTTGGATAAATTTAGATGTGTTTTCGGAGGCAGCAGGGCTTTGCGGAACATGGGAGCCGGTGTGACAGGCGCAAAATCTTTTCTGCCTTAATCTCCCAGCTGACACCACTGATATCTGCATAAAAGAAGCTGTTATACAAGCCTTGAAAGCTTCAGCCATACAAGCTTTTCAGTAGCCTGTAAGTATTTGTGTAAGTGTATAATTTTGACCACAAGCAAAAGTGAATAGAAAAGCAAGACAGGGATTTTTTGTTAACATAGTAATCAGCATCATCCTTAAAGCTTTCCTCAACCATTTGGTTGACCACATTTTGAGACAGAATATCCTAAAGGAATTATGTTCATTACTAAAAACTTCAATAGAATAACAATAATTCTAATTAAAAACTGTTTTTAATATAATTTAATAATTATAATTTAATAATAATTATATTATTTAATAATAAAATCAAATTATTTTATCCACTATTTGTTTATTTTTTAATTTTTTTACAATTTCTTTGACGTTAAAAGGTATTCACTAGTTAGAAAGTAAGAGTAATCATAATTAAACAAAGCCAAGTTTCAATGAAATAACACGCTGACCACTTTCATTGCTAGGTAATGAATTAAACAGTGTTTGCAGGTGGCTTTTAGACAACAGACTTTCAATACATCTGGGTAAAACGGAGTCCATTTTATTTGGAACTAAAAGGAAGCTGTCTAGAACAAATGAACTTAGGGTCACATGCAATGGCACTGAAATAGTATCTCAGAAAAGTGTTACGTATTTGGGGTTAACTCTGGAGCAGTCTTTAACCTGTAAATCCATTGCTGACAAAATACTATCCAAGTGTGCAGGTAGACTAAAATTCCTGTATCGCAGAACAAGGCATCTAGATTTTTATATCAAGAAACTACTGGTTGTATCATTGATTCAATGTCATCTCGATTATGCTTGTTCTGCTTGGTACTGTGGATTATCAGTAAAACTTAAAAATAGTCTGCAAGTGACACAAAATAATGCTATCCGTTACCTGTTAAATGCACCTCCTCGGACTCATATTGGTAAAGATGTTTTTTAAAGCGTAGGTCTGCTACCAATTAGCATCAGAGTGGAGCAGTTAAAGCTGAATCTTATGTATAAAAGTCGATCAATGGTTCTGCGCCTAATTATTTAAACTCCTATGTAATAATGGTAAATTCCCAGCACAATTATAACACTAGGGCCAGTGTACGGTCTTGTAAAGTGCCCAGTGTCAACTATGCAGCCAGAAGCTCTTTTTTTTACACAGGAATAAAATTGTGGAATGATTTACCGCTTTCTCTTAAAAATGTAAATACTATAGGGTCTTTTAGATATCAAGTTAAGGCTTATTTATGGAATAGAGTAGCCAATCTTTTTAATTAGAGTTGTTTGATCATACTTGTGTTTTAGCGTTTCTTTTGAGGAATGTTTTTGCTTTGGATGATTTGTGTTCATTGTTTCACTTTTGTATTGTAACAGTTTCATGTCTGTATGTATTTTTTCAACACCAAGGACCATGTTGGAAATAAGTGTTTACACTTTATCATGTTAGTAATATTAATTATCAGCTGTATGTAATTACTAACTAACCTACTAGTTAAGGTTTTAGAACATCAGGTACAAGCTGAGACTAAACTCTGTGCAGCTCTGTCCTGTACACATTCATATACTGATAACTATATTTCAGTTTTCAGGAGTCTGACAACTGGTTGTTAATGAAATGGGAGACCATGGAATTGAGGTTAATAATATGGTTGTTTGTCTAATCCATAATAAATCAAATCAAATCAAATCAAATTCATTCACATTGACTACTTTAGTCCGATCACCAGGGACAGTGCAACTTCGGCCTAAAGGGTGTTTCCAGATAAAAGTGTACAGGAAATGCTGAATTTTTTCTTTACCATAAAACTTTGAATAATAGCCCGGGCATTTATTTGCTAAAATCACTGAATTGACCCTGCCTTTATTTGGGACAGGCGTCCATATGGGACAGGCCTTTAATTCTTTTTGCACAAACCTGAAACTACCTCAGGCCAATAAACGGGGTAGGCAGCTATTTGGGACTCGGCTATTAATTGAAGTTTTACAGTAAATGCAACTGTTTACCAGACTGACCTTTTGGTAGAGGCTCATCATTTTAAAGAAACTATATGGTCAGCCAACCCGATTGCATCAACATGCGTCACATATACACGCTTTGGAAAAGTCGTGTCTATAGTACGCTAAACGGCCATTTTAGCGTGTATATGATACGCAGCAGTTTACAATAGCGTTGCAACACAAAGGAGGCTAACCCTACCTGCTAGCACATCGGCCGTGAGGCCGATGTGCACAGCTGTAGGGTGTGCATATATTTACGTTAGGCACTAACTAATGTCATGGTTGAGGTTAGGGAAAATGCCTCGGGGAGGCTGTCAACTCCTTAAATAAACATATCGCTAGCTAACTAGCTAGTTAGCGACCGGAAGCACTACTCGCGCATCCGGTCACCCGAGTGTGACATCGATGCAGCTCCGGGATGCGTCTCATACACACGCTACCTGGAGGCGTCAACTATACACGCAAAATCGCCGTTTGGCGTACTATAGACACGACTTTTCCAAAGCGTGTATATGTGACGCAAAAGCATGAGAACAGGCTGGGTCAGCTTGTTTTTATTCCCTAAAGGAAATAAAGTAATGCAAAAGCATACTTACACTATTCCACAGATAGAACTATTTAGTAACTTAGCAATAAACACTGAATATCTATGCAAAGTCCTTTGCCCCATGTCGTAGTATGTTTGATATTTTCCTGCATTGGTTATTTATTGTGATAATCTTTCTTTTGCATTTATATAAAAATACACACATACTGAACTAGCACAGGCATTACCCCACCCTACCTCCCCTGGGACCAATAGCGCACTCATTTGTTGTGGCTTTCTCATCTTTCTAGCTGATCTCATTGAATGATGCACAGGGCTCTATCTTCCCTCCCCCCTCCAGCTCCAATCTGTTCTCTGACACTAGGCTGGTACGTTCAGTACAGTCCTCAACATTGCTTCATAAATTCATAACACAATTCCACCCTGCTAGCAACCAAATTGTAACATATTCATCTGAACATGGAACATTGCAGTTGAAATCTGTGAAAGAAATGTAACATAACATAAATATGCTACTACATCCGTCCCCAGCCTTATTGACAGGCACAACGGCAGGCTGGGCTCCAGTTTCGGCCAATTAACACCAGCAGACAAAGTCCCAAGCAGTGAAGAGTTTCATGTTGTGATCGGGGGCCATGAATTGTTAAACAGCCCTGATGCTTTCGCAATTTAAGAGAGCTGACAAATGCAACTGCTGCATCTGCCAGACGTGCACTAATTTGACCGTCTACAATCAGGGGAGCTCATATTATTGCCTTATCGATCTGAGTGAGAAGAGAAATGAGCACTCATGCCCGCCTCAGTTAGGCTCTGTTGGCTGGTCTAATGGGGAAGAGTCATGGCAGCAGAAAACTGAGGAGGACATTGATGAAACTCATTTTGATGTGATTGCACAAAACAGGTTATCAGTGATGTGTTGGAAGTACGTTACCTTTAACATATGTCATATGTCCTATTTAATGTACCTCAAGTCACACACAGTCAGATGTGAAAGAATTCTAATAGTACCAATAATTAAATGTTAACAGCAATTACAGTTTATTTTATACACGTGATCAAATCAGTGGCCAGACATAATGGTGATTGGCACCACTGCAAATCTATTTTGGACCCTCATAGAGGGGACATTATACAACCTTTTTCACAGGCTTTGTAATACTCGCATTGACTAGTTAATTGGCCAGGAGGGTACAAAGATGTTAATTGTGTCGATGTTAATAACTCTGGGGTCTTGCCCTATTGTATACTCTGGATATAAATTCAGACAGTGTAAAATAGGTTTAGGAAAAGTTGTAGCAGAATATAACTAATGTTTGTTAGACGTCTCACTTAGATGTCAGGATTGCTGTATCAACGTCACTCTGGAACTGCAATATACTGTGACTGTATACGACTTTAGGATAGACATGTCACAATTCTTACATGATCATGTGATCGGGATCATTAGGACCCAAGCATGAAGAATGCGAGGACCCTATAGAAACTGTAAGGATTATTATTATTCTTTCTCACAAATCAATCAATTTTGATAGCCTAAAGCTGCTGAATTTTCCCATTCAATTTTCCACTGTGCATTCTAAAGGCATTGACGATGACAAGCTGTTATTTTTGTGAGTATTCGTCCATGGGGGGTGTCCGTGGCGTGGCCACAAAAATCAACAGTTCGCCATGAAACAGGAAGCTATTATAACGTCATGCTCAGATCGGTACCAAACTCATGGTTCTTAACAGTCCCATGCTGAACACATCTACATGAAAATATTCACTTAACGTCATAGTGCCACCCACTGGTAACAGGAAGTAAACCATTTCTGACAAAAATGATTTGATTTAAATGGCATTTTCACAGCGTGGTCCACACTTCACCTACTGCTGCACAACATATAATCAGCGGGTGTTGCCTAGCGCCACCCAGAGGACACAGGAAGTGATGTTTAAGTCCTTTGTGACAGTTCAAAATGCACAACAATTTATGGCGTGTCTCCCGACATCTGGCTGCTGCGGCGCGGCCACGTCACGCCCCGATGCGCGTCACAGCACTAGGGCCAGCCCAATGCTGCTTGCAGCTTTAATTTGTTCATTGTGCAATTTTTGTGGAATTTAATTGGACCAAACATTTATGTCGAAACATTATTTATTCGACAAACGAGTTTCGATTGCCTATTTGCTGCATAAACTCTTGAAACACCTCAAGCTAATGTAAAACATTTTTAAGCAATGTTTTAATTAAGACTTTTTTGCTTCCATACAGCTTTTATAATTGGATAATTTGCATAATTTCTTTTAGATGGAACCATGTCTTTGTGTTTTCCTGTTGCATATTAACATTTGAAAAAGTTAATCAAGCATCCTGTGACATTAACTAACTGTCTTAAACCACTTTTTCATTACATTAGGTAGGTACAGTTTTAAACAAGCTATTTTAAAAAATTGATGTCGCAGAGTTAGGTTTATTTGTAGCAGGCTTATAGTGGAGACAAGCCTTTATTTTAGTTCCCTCTGTTTGATTAGTATATTTCTGATCCATTTTCTTTCATAAATATTACTACATTATGCTGTGAATGCAAGTTAAACTCCTTCTCCAGGTTGGCTGGGACAAGACTCAGTGACTGAGATCAGACAATAATGCTTCAGATGAGTCATCCTGTACAACAAAGTATGGGAAATAGCATGATTATATTGTTGGCTGTATTCAGCTAAAGCCATGGAAATGTACAATATGCTTAGTAGGCACCTTGTTTGTTTTCCCCTGGCCTGTGTGTGGGATCAGGCTTTTTGACTAACTGTCAAAGTCACAACTGCGACTCGAGGCTTCTCTCTGTGTTGTCCCTTCTCCAGTTCCCTCTGTGTGTTTTGTTGTAAATGATCTTTGATTGTACATTCACCACCTTGTCTGAGTCTGTTTCAGGGTCTGAAACCTGCTTTTCTTAATTTTTTAAAAATTCATATTAGGCTTCTGCTATATTAGTGGATTAAAATGAACTAAAAAAGACAAATTGTTAATCGCATCATGTGTTCTAGTGCAGTGCGATTTCAAAACATGCATGTTCAGAACAGACTGATAGCTTGGACTCTGGTGTTGCTGCTTGCAGCTTTCTTGAGATCTGCTTTTCCAAACAATATAGGCAGATATATTAGATGATTGGCAAAGGGCAAAAAAGCAGGAAAATATACTGAGAGACCCCCCATCAAACTGGCGGCGGCTCTATTATAACATCTGGATGGTCAAGCAGGACCAATGACAATAAGTTATTTGGTGGATGTGTTGCAGTGGGGATTGCGGCAGTTACACAGAAGCCATTGCCATGGTTACCTCGTGGAGTGCTTATATGCCTGTCAATGAAGAGCGCAGAGCGACCCAGCGGATCAAAGCCGTCTGAAAGCCTAATAAACCAAGTCACAACCATTCACAAAAAATTAATTTATAACGTCCCAAAACCTTTAACATAAGGAACAACCATTCGTACAGAAAAGTGTATATAGGCCATACGAGTCAATCAATCAACAACAAAGTCAAAGTAGCCTAAACATTAGATAGGCCTATAGCTATTACCTACTAGTTCCTTAGCATATACTCCTTAAAAAAGTAGGCTAATATTAGCTACTCTACTTTTAGGCTACTGGGTGATATAACGCCAATGGCACCACAGGTGGGGGGCGGAGGGGGCCAAAGCCACCCTAAGAAAATGGGTGGCCACTCCACTGGAGCCTTGACAGCGCCACGTGTGTCCGGCTGTTAACGTTATGCTTCGAGGGAGACCGTCCGGTGCCTGTTTTCATCTTCATCTTTCTGAGAGGATTGCAAAACGTGAGAACAGCGGGAGTCTACTGGAGGACGCTGTGAAACTGGGCTCAACGTTACTTAGAAGGGTAAACATTGCAACAGGCGGCTACTGAGCAGCACAGCAAACACTGCGGGGGCACGAGTCGGTGGGCTGTCTGAAAATCTTCAGAGTCATGCAGAAATTTGCCCTGAGATAAAACCGCCAGGCCGCCTTTCTGTGGTGAGTTATCATCCTGACTGTGATGCTGGTCCCTGCATGGGCAAACTGTTATGCTGGATCGTAGTTGTTTGTAACAAGAATAAAACCAAACTCAGTATGTTAACAAATAATTACACAACTCTATACAGAGACATATTGTATATTACAATTTGAATTTAAAGGAAAATTTTATGCTTCATGATGTCTGTAATCTTAAGTAGGCTTGTTCCCTGGAAATGTTTTAGATACAGATATTGTGATACAGATAACACATCAAACAGGATTTTTATGGAATGGTTAGTAAACTGGTTTTAGTCTACAGACATTAGACAATTTTAACTGTAAAATAAGAAACCAAAATAATTTAGTCTGTGATTCTTTAATTCATATTTTATGTAGTATTCAACTAGTCTATATACTGCATAATACAATTCCTGAAATTCAGTTATGGCTTTTGGTTTAGTGTGCCACCCCAGGATTTTCAGTGGCCCCATCTGGCCACCCCTGGGAAAATGTTCTGGGGGCGCCCCTGTATAACGCCACTCTCTCCCAACGAGTCCAAGCATCACTGGCAGCAGCGGCCGGAGTTTCTTGCTGAGTTTCACGTTGCTGTGCTGCATTTGCTAAAGCTTTAATTAAGTAGCCTATAGATGTTGAATTGTTTGCGGTTGAAAACTTTTTGCGGGCGCACAAAGTTACAACGGACGACAATGTTGGCAATAACGTTACTTACTGCTGACGAAAATACCTCTCTCTATCCAGTGTTCCTTTGGCATTTAGGCATTTAGGCCAACAGCTGACTGAGGAAATAGCAATCTGATACATTAATCTTTACTGGGAAAAGTAATATTCAGTATTACTGCCCAACACGTTACCACTGATGCGCGAGAGCCAAGTGTGGAATGAACAGCTGAACGCAGATAAACTTGGAAAGGAATAAAACTTTACACACGTCAGCCTGTAGATGTTTTCAAATCCTCTCCATTTCACTCAGCCAGCCCCTGCAGGCCTACTGCATACAGAGTATGTAGAAAATGATCAAGATGGGAAACTTCAAACACAACTCTGTTGCGTCTCATCCAGGTGTGGTCATAAAACCATAGCAAAACTTAGAAGACTTTGCTACAGTGGTTACATCTCTGGTCTCTCTTTGTTCCTTTGTTCCTGAATGTACTGTCGAGAACAACAGAGAGCAAACTGTACCCAGCATGCCATTTGCTGGTTTAACAGATCATAGGGGTCCCTTCTCAATACACTACACAGTGTGTACTTCTGGCTTACAATGCACTACTAACCCTTTAAATCCAAATGTTGCGAATTTGCATCACACCGCTTCCATTCAGACTGCAGCCGCAATAGCGTTATTCCCCCAATGCCAGTTTGTGCATATTCAATATGTACCCAGAAACCTTTTATTCACCATTTATGGCTGTTGTCACTAATTTGCATCATACATAAGTTTATATATATTCTACGTGCTATAGACAAATATTAACAATCTCAACTTAATGCATCAGCTTGAAGGCAAATACACAAAATAAATAATTTCATTATATAATTGTAAATAAATTCAGGCATCAAGGGGCTAATAAATATCTACCGTATATCTAAAGTGCTCACACTCGCCACTGCACTTCGTTTGATCCTCGGCAATACACCTGCAAGTGTGAAGTCAACTGGATGAATGGAAAAAAAAATCAAAGGACATACATACATACATCAGGGCTCTCAAGTTTTATTAAAAGTCTGGAGTGAGATAACGTGTGTTAGAGGAGGAGCCACTCAAATATTTGCAGCAGCGGCCCCTCGGCCCCAGCCAATTCTCTCAAGTTTTTACTAGCAGTTAGATTTGACCTATAGTTAATAACTGACCCAAACAAATAGAAGTTATAACAATAGGTTAATGTGATAAAAGAATATTTATATAAACTTGTGTTTCGAAACTATACAGATGTATCAAAACTAAAAAGAAATTTGGCCCCAAACGAGCCCAATGAACAGCAGTGCTGTACACATAGGCCTACAGCAGGATGGCAGAACCTACGCATGTAAGCAAAGCTGTGTGTGTGAGTAGGCTAATCATTTCAGCTTATGAATGGTGTTTTGTGTTGTAATTGCTTGTTGCACATTTGAATGCCTTGATGACGGGGGGTTCCCACTTGGCACGTGGCTCAAGGTCAGCCATTTTTACCATCACGATGGATGATACTGTTCCGTCCAGAGCCAAAATATAGAAAAACATCTATAGCCCTTTCCCACCAGATCTTAAATTTCTTGACTTTGGCTATTGTTCTTTCTTCATGCACCCGGTGTTTAGCTATTTTCTTTGTCATCTCGACAGCTGGGACTGGCTTTTGAAGAGGCCAAGCTCCTACACATCTTTCCCAATAAGAAGCCCCTTATCCACCATGAGTCCATCACCTCTCGTAGCCACACTGCCAAATGAGTAAATGTAAATGTAAATGTGAAGCAGACCTTGTAGTTAATCTTTGATTTTGCATTGTTTAAATAGCTCTTGGTCAGAAATTGCTTGTGTGAATACAAACATAATGGAGCCCCGGGGATCACAGCATATCAGAGACTTAAGTGTGTTGGCAGACTTGTAGTTGGGGGAAGTCTGGTTTTGCAGTACAAACATGCAGATTCTCCCTCAGTGATTCATTTTCTTTTTCTTTTTGAGCAAAAAGAGTCTTTAATTCTTCCAATTCCTCTTGTGTTTCTGTCATCTTGGGTTGTTCTTCTGAAAACATAAGAATGAAATTATTAAAAATAATATTATTGTAACACAAAACAGAAACACAATGAATATTATTGACAGATTTCTATAATCTTTTCTTTGTGTGCGTGTAGCTCCCACTACTGGACAGCACTTGGCAAAGTCAATCCAACCCTATTGATTATTTCCCAGTGTTCCCATCGCCACAACAACCAAGCACTTTCTCTACAGTCTTAACAAAAGACCAGATGGAATGCTACAATGACATGATGGTCTCAAAGTCTGAAGCAAAGGCAATAGAGAAAGAAACTAGACAGCAGAGCAGCAGCAACATCTGGCATCGTGTCCGCGTTCCTCGTCTTACTTCATCCTCTTTCAAGAGAGTATACACAAGGAAAGCAAACTTCAAGCAGCTTGCCACCAGCATGCTAAAGAAGACAGTGCAAACCAAATCAATGAAGAGAGACCTGGAGCTTGAGCCAGTTGCTGCAGCCCAGTCTACATTGGTGGCTTTGTCATCAATCCCAATGCTCCCCATTTAGATAAATCTCCTGACAGAAAAGTGGCAATGACTTACTGGACAGATGCGGAGAGCGGGAATGCCATGGTGTGACTTTTTTGTACAATGTGTGACAATGACTTGTCACCTGGAGCGCATTCACTTTGATGCTGAAATGTGGGGAAAACTTCAAACTAAACTAGACTGATTCTTTTTTGAGTATTTACTACCAGCCATGTGGAGTTAGAGAGATCACTCTCACAAAATATAAGATGCATATCCTTTTCAGTAACCGTAGTGCTCTCCTCTGCAGTAGTATCCTCTCTCTGCAAATATATGTTATCATTTCAGGTTTTGGATGACACTTTTATGTTGTGTTAGAGATCTCATTAATGAAATGTTATCTAAAGAAATTCTTATTTAAGATTTAAAATGAGTTTTGTAAATTCACATATTACATTTTTTGTTATTGTTGGTTATTTAAGCTTGAACTTGTTACATAATGTATCACATACTGATCCACTCATGTATCCAGTGTCTATTTTTCCATATATTAAAACATACAATTCATACAGACGACTAACTTTATAAAGAAGTCTTTCTATAACTCTCTTATTCGACCTAACTTTTTTTGGGAGGTTGTTCACATCTGACTGCATTTCCTCTGCCATCAGGAACAGCAGAAACTGGGTTTGGGTAGTTGGGGCTGGGTTTCCCATTGTGAAAGTGCTGAGATAGTAATGACAGCACCACAAATAGTAAGTTAGTGTATTTGACCAGCTAACACCTGCTAACAAAAGCACATTAGCACAAAAAGTACATTAGTTAACTAACTAATAACTTACCTGTGCCTTAAGGGGTTCAACTTACGTCCATATAGCTTAATACACAGCCTACATTTTTTATACTGGTTATAGGTTTTGAAAAGGGAATAAAACATATTTCTCCTTTTAACTTCTCTGGGTACTAAGTGTCACTCTTACAGTTGGCCCCAGGAACAGTGTTTAACCATATTTTTTGGAAACAGTCATTAAAAATGGCTACAGAAAACAAAGAAAGTTCAGAAGTTTTGCATTGGAATCAATGAAGCGTAGCCACAAAAATGTCAGACCTTGGTTAGAGCGAGTCCTATACTGCACTGTGATTGGCCAGCTAAGTTTTCGGGGTGTGGCTTAGCAAAGGGTCAATTACTGTTCGTGTCCATCTTTCCGGTGATGGACTCAAATCACATATACACAGGTCTTATTAGACACTAATAAATGGATCAAATGGCTGTGTAATTCCTCACAGCAATGAACTATTATCATATCTGCAGTTCCCATCAGCTCTACGGAGTGATTTAATGTATTTAGCTCATTGTTTTGGTTTAATGGCCCACCTGTTCACTGTTTTGGTTTAGTCTCACTGCTCTTATTAACCTCATCCAGCAGCAGCAGCCAGCTGTTTTCTGTGGAAAAAGCGCAGATAAACCCACTGTACACTACTTGCTTAGCAGACAGAGTTAGCAAATAGCTGGAGAACATAGCCCAGCATTTAGCCCAGATATTGTTCTGTCAATGATTACATCTTTTTCTGCTTCCTTGAACTGGCCAAAATTTCTACTGCTACTTTAAGTAACTGTGGAGACATTCCACTTGTCATTTCTTGTGTTCTGTTATTGTATTGTATAATGTAAACCCCATACAGTGTACTTTTTCCAATTAGAATCACTTATTTCCTTTAGTGTAGTAATGTTTACTCTCATTCCAAAGTGCTTTTAATGTTCCAGAACCTTTGCCTTGAAACCTGTTTTTTTCTTTTAGCTCAGGCATTTCAATATTGCCAAAGCTCATAGTGCTGGGATGTTCACTAATCAGCAGCATCAGTTAAGGTATAAAGCATACACAAGTGCTACTTTGCACTGCCAGTATGTCTGACAACATAAGAAAAGACAGAAACATGTAACACATGTAACAAACTGAAGATTGTGAACTTCTGAACTGTAGACTGTAATATAATTTTGTAAAGTCAGTGGAAGTTGCTTGTATTTTATCCATCCATCCATCTTCGTCCGCTTATCCGGGGTTGGGTTGCGGGGGCAGCAGCTCCAGCAGGGGAAACTTCTCTTTCCCAAGCCGCATTAACCAGCTCTGACTGGGGGATCCCGAGGAGTTCCCATGCTAGTGTGGATATGTAATCTCTCCACCTAGTCCTGGGTCTTCCCCGAGGATTCCTCCCAGCTGGAAGTGCCCAAACCACCTCATCTGATGCAAAGGAGCAGCGGCTCTACTCTGAGCCCCTCGTGGATGGCCAAGCTTCTCACCCTATCTCTAAGGGAGACACCAGCCACTTGCCTGAGGAAACCCATTTCGGCTGCTTGTACCCGCGATCTCGTTCTTTCGGTCATTACCCAGCCTTCATGACCATAGGTGAGGGTAGGAATGAAAGGGACTGAAGACGCCTGATGAAGAAACTGTCCCTGTCCCTGCGCTTTGTCACCAATCCTGTTTGTGATATTCATGAACAGGATATCGAGGCATAGTCATGGTGAGGAGGGCTTGTGGTTCGGTGGGCTTGGGATCTCATTGGGAGCTGTTTTTTTTAACATGATATCATGAAATGGTGTATAAATAGCAAGCTACTTTTATGGGCATTTTGGTGTACCATGTCAACACATTTTAAACTTTTCGTGTGTCATTCCACGCTGTTCAGTCCCTATAGACCTAGCAAAGGAGGTTAACCCTATCTGCGAGCTGATCGGGTCTATTGGCGCAGCCGTAGGTTTAACCGGTCGACATGCATATATAATAAATGATGGTTGAGGTTAGCAGTAAAGTACATCGGGGGGACGTCAATGCTAGCATCGTTAGCTAGCTAGCTACTTAAACTTTAATGTAGCTAATGTAACATAGCTAACACTATGTAGCTAAAGTTAGCAAATTTTTCTGTTATGTGCAACAAAGGCCCACATAATGATATACTGTGAAGGGTCTCATTGAAAAAAATTTTTTTTTGCAAGTAGTTTTCAAAGGGAAAACAGGATATTTCATTGAATGAAAATTTGAAGTGGTGGACATCTTCATGAGGATTGATTAGTCCATGTACATTGTACACAGGAAATCACTTGCCATAGAGGTCAGTACAGCACATGACAAAGTGTTTCATTAGTTCATGAGTAAATTGGATGTAAGCGTGAGTCCTCTCATCTTGCTCCAGTATTATAGACATGGCAACTGTTAAGGACACAAAATGTCTTTCAGGGGGCACATTTTTTAGTACCACAGTTTCCGTGTATAACAAAAATTGCCGAAGTTCAGTGACCTTCCACCTGTCAAGTTTATGTAAACTCCAGGGTAGGCGATCAAATTCACTCGCCATCTTCCCTCTCAGTGCATATTTTTCGTGAAATTTCATCCTTTTGTGTTACAGATAAACGGCAAAGGTTTGGGGCACTAGTTAAGAATATCAGAAGGCATCTCACTACTCCCAAGATGTAGCAGAGCTACAATATGGACACTAACACTGGCCTTTATAAATCATCCCATAGTCTTTTAGGAGTTTATATTAAATCACAAAGTCATCAAGATACAGTCCCTCAAGGGGACTAGGTTTCTTTTGTCCACTAAATATAGCTACAATAAATGGATCAAAGTGGCTAAACTTCGCTAGTATTGGCCCGAATTGGATATTGGTACTTTTGAAAAGTGGGATGCCATCAATTATTTTTTTATTCAAGGTTTATTTTCAATTTTCAATGAATATATACAACCACAGGGTTTATGTAGCAATCAATGAGTATATAAGGTAGCATCTCCCCCCACCCACTACCCATCCATCCTCCCACAGAACGTACATACCTCCCAGGACATCCAGGTGATTAATTGTGCAGCTTACAATAGTTAAAACTAAGGGAAACAAGAAAGAATGAAAGAAAAAACAAAACAAATAAACAGACAAAAAACCAAAAAAGGGGGGGGGGGTCAGTAATTAAATACACAGGGATAGTGATTTAAATGACGCTCATGAAGGAAGAAAGGACAGATGACTCAGCCAGCAGCTGAGCGTCTAATGCCATCAATTTTTACACTGAGGTGTACAGCCTTACTTTCTGTTTGACCTAAAAACTGAAGATCCCCTTTTCTAAGTCATAGTACATGTACTGAGCACCACATTTAGCCTCAGATGCTTTATCTTGATGTGTGGCAAGAAGTGTCCTAGCAGCCGCAGGCAACAGGTGCTCTTGCTTTCTTAATATGGACAATAACTCATTCATGGATCTGTGTGTCTCTGTTTTTTTGTGGCCCACTGTCTCAAGTCTTCTTCCAAGTTTACATTTACTTAATTTTGATCATTCACATCTGTTTCCTTGTCTGTGGACCATGCAAGTGTTAAAATCAGGACTATACGTAGTCCCAGGTACATTGTCACTGTGAAGACTATTAGGAGTGGCAGGCAGACTGTCATCACTGTCTGAATCTTGTAGAAGATGATTCATTTCTGATTTTCTGATTGCCATTTGACAGGGACAATGTGCTTTTAAAATGTTACAGTACTGACCAACAGCACTTCAATAATAGTAATTATTTGTGAAATTAAGCAAATTGCTGTTGAAAAATCTTACCTGAATGCTCTGATGTTTGCTGCAGTAACCCTGTAAGAAGTTAAAGGGATCGAAAACATGTAGAGATGTAAGATACATATTTTTTGGCCATTAGATGGAAACTGCTCAGAAACCCCTTATGATCCATATACTTTTTGAAAGTTCTCTCCTGATCTCTTTTTTTCAGATTGTTACTTATATTATCCGTTGCTTTCCACCATTGTGAATTATTTCATTTTTTATTGGATGTATACCCATTCCCTAAATTGTTAGCTATTTCAGTGGTTGCCAGAACATAATGAATAGAATCACTAGTAAAATCTAATAAAAATTGCTGAAAGTTTTTGACGACTTTGCCCCAAAATAAGGTTTAAAAAGCATTTTCCCCCGCCGGTTGACGTTCTACTAAGCATGCATCACTGCTACCACGCGTGCAGTCGAAGTAAAACAAATCCCTTACACCAGTGGAACCACACAATTGGTTGAAATATGTTTTCTGCTTAGCTGTTAAAAGAAGACAATTGGCTTGACAGGAGCAAGATAAAGGCTGTCTTTGCTTTTACTTCCCCATAGAGTTGTATTAAGGATGTGATTCAGTGGCGTGTCTCCTCTACAAAACGTCTCTGAAAATGGCCATGCTAGTTTTTACTTTGCTAAAATGTATGCCCGCTTCCTGACAAGCTAGTATAAACTCGTTGCTACCACTTTTATAACATGTAGTTTCATTTGATACCAATATCTAGCTAACGTTAGCCAACTAATGTATAGCCTCGTTAAGACCGTACTGTCGGACGAAATCGTCACCTGTAGCGGTTCTTGTTAAGATAGTGAGTTAACTAGACCCAGTAGTTGGTTTACAAATATTGTAACACTTCCAAAACATACCTAAATAAATATACTCAGTTGGCCTTAACTTTGTTTAGCTAGCAGTGACTTAATTTCAACAGTCACTTCCTGTTCAATGGGGATCCTGCACTCCGCGATTCTTTTTCTTCATCTGTAAGGGTTTTGGCGAGAATGCAATGCTAGTGCATATACTGCCACCTACCTTAGTGATGTATGTATAACAGGATCTAGTTTACATTACGTGCACAGAGTTTAGCTTTGCTATTTAAACATTAAGTATTTCCTGTGTGGTAGTTTTTGATTTTTATTTTTATTAAGTATTTCCTATTTTACTTGTTTAAAGATTTTAGATAGCAATCTAATTTAATTCCGCCCGCCTGTAGCACAACATACTCTCATTCTCTCTCTCTCTCTCTCGCTCTCCAACAATAATAAATATGCTGAATGAATTACATTAGATATATAGGTATGATCTGCACGTCTAACAGACTTCTCATATTTGCTGGGAATATTCATGAATCAAGTATATAGGCCTTTATTATTATTATTATTATTATTATTATTATTGTGATTATTTATTATTATTATTATTATTTATTGCATTTTTTAATTAATTAATTAATTTTACATTTTTAACAACATTTTGACTTGTCCTGTCAGGAAAAGACATTAAGCTAATGGCATTAACAACACTTAATTATGGCATTAACACTTAATACGTGTCAGCAAGTATTTTTTGTCAGATGTGTTAGTACTCATAGTTGGAAGGTCCTGAGGAGCCTGACAAGTTGTCATAAGTAAATTAACCATGACAATCCATAAAGTACAGCAGTAACACACCTGCTGTAAATGCTGTTGGCTTGCTCTTATCCAGCAACAGTAAGAATCATACTGTACTCCACCTGGCTGCGTGCCTGGTAATGAGGATTCAATACAAGCAGTCAATAAGGCGATAATGGCACTCACCGGCTCTCTAATTCTTTAAGAAGGGTACAGTATACAGAGAAGGCAGATTTGCCATTAAACAATTACAAAGCAAATGTACAGAGTGTGTGAATGTGTGTGTGGGAGGTATCCTTGAGCACATTGTTTTGTGTGAAATCCCTTAAGGGAATTATAATTCTAAGAGCTTTAAAAGCTGCACAATGCAGCTGAGAACAGCTCAGTTCCTAACCCAGCTTTCTTAGGGGGAAAAAACCCTCTTTATACAGATAACATGATCAGTCCACTTCACATGTCCAACAAGCTAAGGAGCGTCAATCTCCGAGCATGCATTGATAATCCTTTTAATTTGCTCCAGCCTTTACGACCCATCCCTCCTTTGCTCCTCCACACACAAAGGAAATTTAACGCTGGGCTTGTGCCATATGAATTTATTATCATGTCAAAGCCAATCGTCTATATGTTAGTTCACTACTTTTGAGCAGCAGAGCTGTCAAGTTGAGACCTCATTGCGTAGGGCTAGAGAAAGAAGACTTGCATAGTATCAGTGAAGCCACATGAGATCTCTGTTTCTTATCATTATGCTAAACACTGTAGAACATTTCGGTATATTTTGTGTTGCCCTAAAAAGTAGAAAAATCATTTTAAAGCTGCAGTCTTTCAGTATTATTTGGTAGCAAATGTTCTAACTGGGGCTTATTGTAACATAGCATGGCAGAGTAATCTTGGGTTTCTTTTGATTCTGCTCTGTTTTGAAGGGGATTGGGCAGTCTTTTGTTTTATGTCAGTGCAAAGTCAAGAGAAGGAGATGAGACTTGGATGAAGGATGGCCAAAACATATGCTTGATTAGCCTGTCCTGTGGCCAGCCAAGACTTGGTCAATTATACCATTTCTGTATCATCCACATTGACATAGAGGACAAAAACAACACCAGAGCAGGCAGAGTGATGAATGAGGACTTGTTTGGAGGTGGAGAGAATGTTTCCTTTTATAAAAGGTGTTGAAACAGTATTGGCAGCAGAAACTGGGACTGAGGCACATGATCACACTGGCACATCGTATGAGTCAGAAGCCTGAAAATTGTGGCTGTGCATGCTGTTGAAATCATCGCTGAAAGCTTCTTCAAGCATTGAAGATATTTTTAGTTTCAGTCCTGTATTAAGGTCTGGTCACACAAGAAGTGGCACTTTGAAGTTCATCTGCTTGTCCTTGTGAAACAGGTGGGGCCAAAAGCTTGGTGGCATAGACTACTTGCAGCACTATTTAGTTGCAACTACCGTAGCTGGATTATTAAGATTATAATTACTGTGGGGAGGGAACCGTGCTTGACTCTGACACGAGCAGTCTGTTGTTCAGGGTTGGTCAATATTAAAACACGTTTAGAGCAGGATTGAGAACTAATAATCAACCGACAGGAGACGGAGAATCGGCGGACTGCAGGATATGGCGCATGGACAGTTACTACGTGGACTTGGAAGATTGATTTAGTAGGAACAGCCTCAGAACCGCACTGAATGTTTTATATTGGACATTTTAGGGCCCTTTTATAGTGATCGATCTTAACTACCTCTTTCCCCCTGTGTTATAATTAATTTAAGAAAGGTTGGGTTTTAAATTAATAACTACTGTTCTGAGTCTTGTCTGTCCATTTTTCTCTGGATCCTTACCTCCGCCACCTGCTCAACATAGTCCTGCGTGATGCCAATAATCGAGCTTGCCTCGTTCATTTAACCTGTTCCTGTCAGATGTTAGATGTTAGAATATGACGTCACATGTCAAACTATTGTGTCTGACTTGCATGTTGCCAGCTGGCTAGGTTTAAGTAAACATTGTTCTTTATAAGTAAATCATGACGTAGCGCCGTTACAAGTTTAACTACGTTTCTACGTTTTCTAAATCAAATAGCTTTTCAGTAACAAAGCTCTTTTATTGGCCAAGTAACGTGTGAGCTTCTACACACGCTACATTTTCCCAAGCTGAAGGATCAGTAAGTGACGCCACGGCCACACACGGAGCTGTATGTGCAGCCGGCAGAAGCGCTTCCGTGTGACAGTGACATCATGAACCGATCCTTGGGCTGATGTCTTGTTTCTTATTTATTAAAATAAGAAACAAGTATTACATGACATACACGTATACACATGACAATGTGATGATTAAGTTAGTTAATGTACTTTCTCATGCAACAAATGGAGAACCATTGTTGTTTGTATTTTAGCTGTAATATATAGCACTAAGAGACTTTCTGTGTGTCTGATTTAGCTCTCTCGCACACACACACTGTTTGAAGCAAGTTTTTACTCTTTCTTCTTTTGCAACTGTGGAATGAAGTTGGTTCAACATAAATTAGGCCTGTTCTGTGTGTGTGTGTGTGTGTATGTGTGTGTACATTTATTTATATATATGTATGACCTAACTATAAACTAGTTTAGTTTATAAACTAAAAGTAGCTTAGATGCAACTAAGCTACTTTCCACGTTGCTGTAGCTTAGCTTGCTACATTTCACTGGGGGGTAGCTTCTGTGTAGTGAAGCTTCATTTAATGCAAACTAGCTAGTAGCTTAGTAAACTACATTTTCCAAGTAGCTTGCCCAACACTGATAATCATCCACAACACAACTAACACGCATTCAAAATGAAGAAATTAAAATTAAGTACATCAAAGCCACACAAAACAAACAAATATGTTGGCAAAGACTAGTGATTTCAACTGTGGCGTGACGCACGTACAATTTGAGAAAGGACATAGAGTTCTTCTGCGGCGATAGGCTATATCATTCAAAGTTTGTATCAGTCTTAAAGTTCTGCTCCTCAGCAGCACGGCCAGCCTCTTGGCCCCCCGACGTCTCCTCCCCAGTTCCCCTGTTCTCTGTTTTCCTCCCTGTTCTGCTCCCATTTAAAGGAGCTGACACACAAACACATACTCACATGCCTTCGTCACCCCTGTGACACTAGCTGGGTGTGAGGCGAAAACTTCCTTCACATTCTGTCTCAACAAACCTTTCAGTGTTTCCCCTTGGACGGAGTTGTAGCAGTTGAGGTGAAGCTTTTTTTCTGGCACGTGAGATATTTTTTTGTGCACTCGCAAAGCACGCCCTGCCGGAAGGTTTCTATGTGTTTGCCAGCACCAAAAGGGCTTGAGGCCTAAGTAGATGAAGTGCATTTGTGTACTGAGCAGGGAAGAAGTCTGTCTAGCTTACATATGAGGTGTCTCAAGATTTAGGAAAATACTCTTTTATTGAACATAATAGTATAATCTTTACAACAGCTGACATTTATTGAGCAAAAAATGTATTCCAACCACTCCAACCACCACTCATAGACATAGAAAACATTACACAAATCATATAAAGCAATCCAAAAGGTCTCCAGCCCATACATCTTCCCGCTACCTCCACTCTCCCCATCATTTACAACGGCGGCCCTCCCAACCTCGCTGCTTCATCTCAGTCACCTCTATTCCCTCCCTCCTACTTTTTTAAGCTTCCTACCCTACCCTGCCTCTTGGCTGTTGGGAATTTCTTGAGTGGGAAAAACCTGAGCAC
Source organism: Lepomis macrochirus (assembly GCA_024633595.2). Lineage (NCBI taxonomy): Eukaryota > Metazoa > Chordata > Actinopteri > Centrarchiformes > Centrarchidae > Lepomis > Lepomis macrochirus. The sequence goes on along the minus strand of JALXJV020000023.1, from coordinate 25,934,989 downwards.
TCAGGTTCTGCTGCAGGTTGGAAATGGCTGTGGCTTGCGATAGCCAGTGTGTGTCCTTCACGTCCTAAAATTATTTAGAGGGATGAGATGAAAGTAAATTCAGTCAAATATCAGGTGCCTCCAGATGTGGAATAGATATTGTTATCTTTATATTACTCGCACTTTGAGGGTATCCAGGCCCAATCACTGTGCTGCAGCCTGGAGTACAGCTGTGTGATTAGCACTGTTCCTGAAGTAAAGGTGTAATTGCTGTAAAAGGTCCCTGAAGGAGTCCATTTAAGCCACTCCTGAAGCGTCCCTACAGCACAGAGGCGAATGGCATGAGTGCTGCAGCACTGCTACTGTACCTGAAGTGGCATCTCAACTATTTTGTTGCTTTTTCTTTTGTGAGAACTTCCCTTACTGCTTTGCTAGCGCTGACTGTGACCAAGTCCAGAAACTGTCTGTGTCCATGTATCTGATAAACAAAGAGACATATTCAACATAATAAAGACATTTTGTTCCTTAACTGTAGTTATTCTCTAAATAAAATTATACCTAATGTGAACATCATGCTGCTTCTGAATAGACACATCTGTGGTCTTGTCCACCTCCATTTCAGTTGCCACAGAGACACTAAAGTCTTTGAGGATTGGCTGTTCAGCGACAGTGCTCAGGATTCCTAACATCGCATCAATGATTCTGTTGCGATGTGTAACTGGTCTACTTCCGGTACTAAAGAAGAACAAAAGAGCCTTAGGTAAAATATTACAAACTTTTCTGATGTTGTTGAATAAAGAAAAGCAAGCACTAACATTTTCCTTTAAATTTTCAAACTACTGACAGAGGGTAGCTCAGCTTTATTCTTGAGAAGCTGTTCATTACTCACTGTACATTTCCAGCTAAAGTGAGGCAACGCCAACAACGGCAATCACGTTGGGGTTCCTTGTGGGTGTATTCAAAGTGACTGTTTAAAAACAATACAATATTCTTTGCGTGGTTCATCAATGGTGATTAATTATCGTAACATACTGCGAAGTGCCGACAACTCGGCAACACTGGCACAGCTGATGGTCCCTCTTCCCGCTGACGTGCACAGATGTCCCTTAGTCAAAGGTTAGGGTTAAAATGTTGGCTTTATTCAGGCTCTGTAATAAAGATTTATTAAAAGTTTCTTTCTTTTCACATTTATTATTATTTATTTACAGCATTATATGTTGAAATTTGTATCATAATAGGCTGCATATTAACTTATTGGGAGAAAACCAGTAGTTCTATGTGAAATGGGACGTTAAGCTCCCCCATATTGCCAAAATGGTTTGATCCGACTTTCTGAACGCCACTGCGAAGATTCCACTGTGAGATCGACAGTCGAATCGGGCTCCGCCCATCAAAGCATCAAATCTTTGAGTATTCGAGGTCAGCCCTAGTGAGTAATAAAAGGACTCAATAATAACACAATAAAAACAGAAACATAACTTTGCAGACAGAAGAAATGAAATGAAAGGTTATGAGCACAAAATGAAATACTTACATACAAATAAATAAATAAATAAATAAAAGGTATTAGAAGCAAACAATTCAAGCAATAATAAAAAATAAATAACAATAATAATAAAGAAGAAAGTGAATAAAATAAATAAGTAAAAGTATATACAAAGAAATGTATGTAATGAGAAAAAACAACAACCAAGCAATTGATTTTTGTCCAATGTGGGAAGAATTTTAATTTAATTTGAGACTTCACATAGCATGGTTTATTGAGATACAGTGCCAGCATACACAATGTGAACACACCTAATCTCTTATCACTGTTGTCTCTCTAACAAGGGCAGTTATATGAAAGAAAGAACTTGAGCTGGAAGGTCGGTGAACACACACTTGTGGCCTGACCTTTCTTGCCTTTTCAATTAAGCCCTGTAAGAAATATCTGGTACATGAAATCTTTGACAGACTTGCACACCACTTGACTGGCACCCCTGCTCTTAGTCAAACCGCTACTGTACATCACTGTTTTGCATTCCATCATAATATCAAATGGAATTACTGACTGAGGGGGGAAAAAAAATCGCTCCCACCTACATTTTTTATTGTTTGTTTGATTTTCCCTGTTCATACATCACCAAGTACCATTTAGTTTTTGTGTATAAAATCACTGCAATGAACATGACTGTGCTGTCAGGCGCACAAGGCCACCTGCACATATGGATTGTGTCAATTAGCAAACTTTGGAAATAAAGCCAGTGACAGCTGTCGCAGCACTCCGTGTCCTCATTATGAGTCTAATCATATTGCAGCCACAGCAAAACCAAACCAGCGGAAAAAAAACTGTGTTCACCCGGCAATCTTCCACTTCCACAAGATATCCAAAGGTGGTGGGTATCACTGGTTGACGCGATTATTTTGGCAAAGGGTGAAGTGTTCAGTGTGATTGCTGTAAACATAACGCGGTGACACTCGTGTGTAATGCTGCATGCTCTGACCCCGCATCAAAGGATTAGGACAGAACGAGGGCTTCAAAGATTTCCTGGCCCATGATGATGACGGGCTAATACGCTGATTTAGAGTACCTAGAGCTGTGCTCTTGGATCTTTGGGCTGAACTGGGTCCAGCATTAGATAGAACAAACAGAAGGAACCACGCCACCCCGATACAAATACAAATAGGCTATTCACCAATCCGGGGTTTCTGGAAACCAGATGGAATTGTCCAGTGAGAATTAGCCCACAGGCTGGTGTTTGATATGATCAGTATGTAATGTTTACCTAATATTCTATGAAACTCGCTGCATTTTTTGTTTGTGACCCTACTGCCGGGCCCATCATACAATATTTCCCTTCTAACCTCCACCTCACAAGCACCTCCATTTCTGTGTCAGGAAAAAAAAAAAAAATTTCATCTAAGGCAAAGTTACCAGTTGGTCGGCGCACGCACAGTTTTCTAAATCAAATAAAATTTTTTTGCCACCATTTTCGTTTTTTGTGTGCATGTACACTTTTAGCTGTAGTTTTATAAATGGGGCCCCAGATCCTCCTAAAGTAACAAAGCATCTCTAAAATGCCCCAGCTGATGATTCAGACAGCCTAGCCATACATCATCATCAGTGAGTGTTTAAATGTGTGTGGGTTTGTTTTTTTTTGCTGCGGCAGTGCTGAAGGTGCAAAAGGAAAAAAATATGAAGAGAGGGGCACATTAGCTTTTTTGGCTGGGAAGCCCCCGAGTTAACCAGATCATCAGAAGTTCCTCCACTGTCAATTGTCTACAGAGGTTTCTCACAGCTACCTCCTGCACAGGGGCATCGGAATAGACTTTTTTCACAGCAGACCTTTAGGCTTTGTTCACACTGCAGGCAAATCTGATTGGTTTCTCTAACCAGCTCTTTAAGACAGGTGACACAAATCCGATCAGATCACTTGCAAATAACATTGGAGATAGTCTATTTGCATAGGTTGCTGCGGTAACTACATAGGTGTCAGTTGCTGCGCGTGCTGGTGAGGCAGCTTTCCAAACGGGAACAACCGTGCCGTCATTGAGTTTGTCCAGTGCAGCCGGGGGAGTTCAGCTTGCAGCACGGATCCTGGTCAGCCTCTCTGATGCAATTCAGTCACTCTGGATTTGATGCTTTGCGTGTTGCATTGCGAGGGACTAAAAAAGACACTTTGATAATGTGATTTGAGCGACCGCAGCATCTCAACTGAGACACATCTGTAGAAATCAAATTTGGAGTCACATTTCAAGACACCTCCAAATGCGGCTTGAATGGGATTTCATTCATTCACAAATTCGTTCATTTTTGCTGTCCAGACTGTCTAAAATCAATCTGGATACAATCTGGATGTGTCAAAAAATGGATTTGGGCTGGCAGTCTCGACATGGCCTTTCACAGGTCATAGCAGGCCCATACAGAGTTAGTTATTTTAAATTTCACCGGTCTTGTGCCAAGTTTTGTGTGCAGGTCTGTTCCAACGATCTAATGTTCTCTGTGTGGTGATAAATGATCAGAACGTCCTGCGAGGTGCTTCACACAACGCTGACGCAGATGGTGCTGTCTCTTCACACACACACATCATACCCACGCTACGGCCGCACATGCGCACTGAGGCCACCTTCCTTAAGGTTTAGGGTTGCAATGATCGATTTATTCACGCACTTTAAAAAGAATTATTAAAAGCTTCATTCTTTTCACATTTTCATTAACAACATTATATGTTGAAATTTATATTGTAATAGGCTGTATATTAACTTGTTGAGAGAAAACAGGTAGTTCGATGTAAGATCAGACATTATGCACTCCCACATCGCAAAAATGATCCTCATCCCATAACGCCGCTGTGAAGCATCAACAATGAGATTGTCACTTGAATCAGGCTGGACTGTGCCTATAATGAGCCAAAAGCCTGTCCATATGGATTCTGTGTTAAGTTTGTAAATACTTTTTGATGTATAAAATACAGCTCTCAGTTCTCTCTCTCCAGGTTCCCTTCTAGTTAGTAGCTATTGCTTTACAAGGGTGTTTCAGTGTAACAGCGTGCATAATTGTGACAGCTACATGGCAGGTCAGTTATTCAGACAACAGGTTTAGCATTTCTTTTTATCTTAGAGGCTTCTCGCTGGAGTACTGGAATGTAGCATTTTGCCAATACATTATGCTACCATGACAACATATAAGAATACAATGGGGAATCCAGGATATTACTTTATTCAGTTTCCTGATATCAAAACATTGAGTGTAGTTACAAATGACAAAATTTAAAAAATGACAACTGGGCATAAAAAAAAAAGATTTACATCATTATTCAGGCTGGAAAACAGAGGGATTTATAAAGGTGAACAGTAAATCCCTTGCTTTCTCAAAATAATCCACCAGGAATGATTTGGGATTATTTCCTTCATTGAGTTCTAAATGGTATGGTTCCTTCTCTCTCTCTCTCTCTCTCTCTCTCTCTCTCTCTCTCTCTCTCTCTCTCTCTCTCTCTTTCAACCTCTCTGTCTCTGTAATTTCCAAAACATAATCATCATGTATTCTCCATGGTGCTAATGAGTGATGATCAAAGTGGTGTAATCATAGGCCACAGAGCCAGGGCGGGTGGGGCAACCAAATGGATTAATACATACCAATTACACTGCCATGAAGCCCAACAGTCCATCCCCGTGTTAATTGATCATGTTTTATAACAGGATGAGGGTCATGTGATGAGATTAGCATGGCAAGTGTAGAGCTGCGTTTCCTTGTTCACTACAGCATATGCCTCAACATATGTGTAGTTAAGGGGATTGATAAAAATGGTGTAAAGGACTGTAGAGAAAGACAAATTAAGATGGGTGTGGGGTTCAGAAATTATGGAAGATATTGGTATGTTTTGTTTTGCTCAAGAAAAGGTAGTCTCACTTGGAAGAGCAGATTTCTTTCTTAACCCAGTATTTATGTTTGATCTCATTATTCCTAAAGAATGAGATGAATTTCCATCACAAACAGATAAGTAGCTAATTGCCATGAGGCAATACCATAGTTTGAATATTATCTTATTATCTCATCTTAGTAAAAAGGGCTTTTCTTTCACTGGTCAACCTTGCAGTCCATATCATTACTGAAAGCAAAACTATAATAAAGTAAAAAGTCATTAGCAATATGATGAAAACTCAACCAGCTCTAATGTGAGATATGTTGACTGTGGCTGTTTGTTTGAATAATATGGTCACTTCTACATGCACGTCTTCTTAAAAACACATACTTAACTTCAGTGGTGGAAAGTAACTAAGCACATTTACTCAAGAACTGTACTTAAGTACGAACTTGAGGTACCTGTACTTCTACTCCACTAAATCTCCAAGGGAAATATTGTACTTTTCACTTCACTGCATTTGTCTGACATCGTCAGTTACTAGTTTCCAAATAAAGCTTTTTACGCACAAAACATAATAGGAGTTTATAAAATATGATGATTTGTTATAAATTAAACTACCCAATACCTAACAGTTTATACAAGGACAGCCAAAGTGATTGGTCTGTTGACAGAAAATTAATTGGCGACTATTTATTTTGATCGTTCAAGTGATTTTTCATGAAGTAACATTTCATGGTTGCAGCTTCACAAATGTAAAGATTTGCTGCTTTTCCTGCTAATTATTTTCTTTATTTGAATGTAGTGTTAATCACAAAGCATTGTGAAGGTGTGTGAAGGTTAGCCGTCATTTGTCTGATTCATACCTGCATTTAATTAAGTTATAATTTGAAGGCAAAACTTTTACTTTTATCAGAGAATCTTTACAGCGAGGTATAAGTACTATAAGTAAAAGGATCTGAACACTTCCTCCATCCCTGCTTAATCACACGTCTTTGACAGTACCATACTGTAACCAAGACATTTTGAGCTTTATTTACAGACTTATGTGTACAACGTCAGGTTATTATCGATAGTACAGTGTGAGAAGGAGTGGCATTCACAGCTTTAGGTCCTAATCTTCAGGGACCTGTGGGTGAGCAGTGAATATATGCTTATTTGAGATGAACTACGCCTCACTTGCTAAACATTGCCATGTTAGCATCGTAATCCTGTGCATGTTGACTAGGCCTCACTGTATCACAGCCTGAGAGCTGCTAAATATGGAAACAGAAGGCTCAGTCTGCCTCCCTACAGTTAATACAGTCCCTATTACATGTGTTGCTCTAAACATAATCCACATGTTTCTCACACTCAAGCTCTTGATGTGACATTGTTACTGTACTTACAGCCACACTGTCAAACCATTAATATTCTCCATCAGGATTCGGATGCACAGAGACGTGCAGGGCTGTGTTCATCAATCATGTTAGAGCACCGAGGGAAATTCTGGACACCTTTCAGAGCAAAGTTTGCATACCGAGAGTTGCTTTACCTTAATAAGATTTTTAGACAATCAAATGAAGTGCAGAGAAAGTCTTTCTGAGTGCATTTGATTTATGTGCATGACACACTGGCCAGATTGTTTTGTGGTCTGTAAGTAATGCGATACAAGGCCTCTCTGTAGCTTTCAGCGCAGTGTTTGTGTGACACTGCAACTGCCAATTACGTTTATGAATGATGGTGTGTTCTCAAAAAGGCATAGAGTGTTGAAAGTTGAATAAGGTCGCTTCATTTCGGTGGAGTATTTATTGCTCAGAAATCCCCCAGGACTAAAAAAAAGCACCTTAGACTCCTTTGCACAGCAGATGACCTTTAGTTGCGTCCAACCTGCTCTGAATTAGCACTAAGTGGTCCAATCAGTGCTCGCCTGTCAGTTAATTGGAAGCATTTCCAAACTGATCTTCAGGTGAAAACTATTTAGTGGTCTTTTAAGGCCAATTAGCTGCTCAAAGCGACAGTGGCACCCAGCAGAATTTCAGGAAACAGTTTCAGCGGCAAAGGAGCACATGTTGTTTTAGCCTCAATGGTGTGTCTGTGTCTGTCTGTGTGTGTGTGTGCGTGCGAGTGTGTGTGTTGAATTGCAATGGCCAGATAACATGACCAGTCAGAGTACCTCTTCCACATAAAATGGGACCCTCAAACCTTTCAGTGTGATTCAGGAAATTATGTTAAATCTCTTGTACATTTAATGCCATCTCACACCTAATTAACGCTTCAAGGGTTCATTAAATGGTCAGTTTACAACACAAAGCTTTCTAATGAAAATGTGTTCTTTCATGCTGCAGACACACAAATAGCACAGAGCAAAACATAACCAAAAACTATTATTTTGATTGAGTGAGGGGGATGAAAGTCTCACAGCCTGGGGAAAGAAGCTGAGTCTGGTGGTACGACAGTGGATACTGCTGTTCCTCTTGCCAGGCGGCAGCACTGTGAACAGGCAGCGGCTGGGCGGGTACTGCCCTTTAATTTCCTTTGGTTTCAGCGTATGATATAACTAATGCTCAAGGCCCAGACTGGACCCCCACAATCGGTCGAACACCACCCACCACTCCATGGTTGACTAGACAATGACATAAGGACATGTTATTACAATTAATTGGGTGATTATGAATTCAGATACAGAGTTGTTGTCATTCCCTGACAAAGATATGCAAGAAGCTGAACAGTTTAACCAATACCATACTGGTAATGACCAAACAGTTGTTTATTCAATTAACACACATATTTCATTGGATACTAACTATTATTCAGTTCATACAGGTTTCAAGCATCCAGATATTGATGATGACTATTGCATAAAGTGTTTAATTATTAATAGATTACCTTTTTGTTTCATGCGCCCTCCCTGTTTCCCTATGTGCTACTCCTTGCTTTCCAGAGATGCTCACAAGTCTTTGAGCAAGTCCCGTGGTTATTACGAATGTTGTATCACCTGCTGCGTTCAATCCAGATTGCTTTTAAAACTGCATAGCTGTAAGGAATTCTGTAACTGTAACCATGTAATGTGCAATGCAATTATTGACGGCTTATTAAATACTGTAAGTCAACACACTCCCCAGACTCTTAAACCCAGTTGAACGTTAACTAAATAAATTGTGACGTTACATATTCAACAATAAACCTTTAACCTGTTTTTAACTTACAGAGCACAACCATGTAGCCTAATGTACAATGGGTCTACAAGCTTATAAACTACTGTAAGTCAACTAACCCTGTTGACTCTCAAACCCAGTGTAAAGTTAACTAAATAAAACTGTAAAGTTACATTGTCAATAAAGCTGTTACCTGTTTTTAACTTACAGAGTACAACCATGTAATGTGCAGTGCAATCAATGACAGCTTAAACTAGTGTAAGTCAACGCAAAACTAAATAAAACTGTAAGGTTACATGATCAACAATAAACCTGTAACCTTTTTCTAGCCAATGGTAATAATTAACTTGATGGCAGCCAGCGGGACGTAAATAATTACGGTTATCGAACACTTGGCAACTAAACACTCACTCATCTTCATAACGAACGGCAGTCGGAGTTAACCTCTTGTAGGTCTGAGGTGAAGCATGACCTACGCTAACGTTAGATGGCCAATGCTGAGCTGGTGGTGTCACCTCAGGTTACTAACCTATTTGCGTTCAGTTCTTCTTTGTTTGGGTCTTGTTGCCAAAGTTTATTAGAATTTCACAGCAGTTGCCAGTGTTTGTCGTCCTCTCTCACCCAGCGCAGCAGATGGTATGTGTTACTTAGGCAGGTTATGGGTAGCAGAGGGAGGGAATAATGGCAAGCTCATCAGACGTTTCCTAAAAAAACCCAAACATTGTTCACGAGTCCAGCACCTCGAGTCCAAGTCTCAAGTCAAGTCTCAAATCACTGTGTGTGCGACTTAAGTCACACTCAAGTCCGAGTCTCTAACTCGACTCCCCATCTCTGCTGCTTACCGCTTCAGCTACACTCTTCTTCATCTCACTCTTCTTTTCCCAAGGTGAGTCGGCTCACCGGGAAAATGCCCCAGAATGCCAGATTACCAATCCAGCGCTGCGAGGGATGGCAATGGAACTTGTTCAGTCGATCCACCCGTTTGGCCCAGACTGAATCGTCACAATAAAATATTGGAAAGATTGCCATTAAAATTTGGCACAGATATCTATGGTTCCCAGACAATGAATTCTAATGACTTAGCGATCCCCTGAATTCTCCTGTAGGACCACCATGAGGTTGCCATTTGGAGTTTTGAGGGACATATCTCAACTACTATGGACTTCCATGGACCCTCATGTTTTTTTAACAGAATTATTTGTACTCACTTTGGTGATCCATTGACAATTGCTCTAATGCCAGCAATTCCAATACCAATGCCACCAATTCCAATTAGTGTAATTGACCAAATTCAAATCTAATGGCGTTCCCATCTTGTTATTTTTGGTGCTAATTATATGTCAGAAAGCTCACATCTTAAACCATGTTTACCATGGTGAGCATACTAAACATCAAGATGTTACCATTGTCATTGTGAGCACGGTGGGGTGCTGACATTAGCATTTGGCTCATTGCACAGCCTCACAGAGCTGCTAGCATAGCTGTAGACTCCTACACAGTGTCTACACAGGAGGAACGTAGACAGCTGATTTGATTATGATAGAGTAGTTTCATCAGACAGGTGTGAGACAGATAAGTGAAAACCATGGTTGAAGTGCCTCCTGTGTAGATAAGTCTCATTTTTACAACAAAAGAGTTTGAAATCAGAACTCCCCATGTGCAATTTGTCTGACGACAATTCAGCCTTTAAACAGATGATTAGCTACTGTTTTGTCATAAATCATGCCAAACTGCTATCATAAATGCCTCTTAAACTAAAAGACAATATGGGCACTGAATTTATGAAGTGCTGTAAACCATGATTATATTGTTAAAGACTCTATTGAACTTGTCTGTGAGGCTGACGGAAAAATGTCAACATGGATATAGGAGTATGAAGAGGGTAATCTAACAGCAGCCTATGACTGCTGCGGTGGAATGCAGCTGAGTAGAATGTCAATTTGTCTTCCTCAGATAAGATATTCTGACACACTTCATTAGGCAAAGAGGACTTCTTGTGTTAATCTGGTGCAGCCCTTTATCTTCTAGCATTCTGAGGAAAGATTCTCATGCCATCACTCCCGGCTCTCCTTTTCAGCTCTCTGTTCTGTTTTCCTCTAACGGCCCAGAACATCTCATGCCTTTGAATCCTTTCAATTTCCCACCTCTGCATAAAAGAGAAGTGAAAAGCATTGCAGGCTAAGATGCTAGTTCTCCCTTAGTTTCCCTTTCCATCCACCCATCCACTGTGTGGGAGACTGATGGTTCCCAAGAGAAAGCCAAGGGATGTGGATACACGCTGCTCTTTAATGGAGGTGGGGAAGGGAACCAGTTGTACATTTGGTAAACCAGCCAATTAGTCTACATCCTGTTCTTCATTGTTTTCACTTGTAAAACGTCAAAACATACTGTACTGTACTGTCAAATTCTGACAAGCATCTCTTGTGGAGAAAACACCAACTACACCTGTAGTTCAAACAAATCGTCAAGTACCAATGGATGTTTATGGCTCTCTCAATATTCCCTTTTATTTCTATTACTGCTCTGAATTCCTGACCTCAATAATTTCACATCACAGGAAAAGATGTGGCACTAGAGAACTTACTTGGACAAGAAATGTAAAGGTGAGATTTATGCTTTGTCTGAAGTTTTCAAACTGTGTGTTTTGGTTTGAGAAGTGATTGTGTTGACAAATGCATGTCTGGTTAACTTCCCCTCCTCCGATACTCCTCCTTCCATGAGCTTGTCTATGGGAACCATCCAGGACTGTCTCCCATGCAGTGGATGAGACATTATTGATTTTCTTGCCGGGCGATAGGGTTGAAATAAGTGGTTTTCCCATGTATGATGTAGAAATTTGACACAGAGCCCTGACCTCAGCCCCACCCAACACCTTTGGGATGGACTGGAATGGTTGGACTTCACTAATGGTCTTGTGTCTGAGTGAGAGAAAATGTAATACCCTTTTTGTTAAATTCAGCAAAAATTTCCTCATGGGTCACTATCTCTCCGTTTTTTTCCTACATAACGCTGGGTCTGAAGCTGCTTGGAGTGAGCAGCCTCAAAATTATTCCAGCTCGTGCATGAGAGAAAGCTGTGAACAAACACCAGTACATTCGAACATGCTGGACTCATCACAGGACTCTAGGGCGGTTAAGATGCCTGAGAAACAGCCAAAGGAAGAAAAGGTCTGAAGAGAACAATGTGTGAAAGAAGTTGTATCACCAGGCAAGGCGAAGACCTGTATTTACATTGGTAAGGCGTTTCAATGCTGGATAAATCTCCGAGATTTGAAAGGAATGAAAACGGACGAGTTGAGTAAACGTTAATGTTAGCTTTGCTGTTTCACACAAACGATAGGTTAGTACTGCCTTGGTGCGATGGCTGATTCCATCTGGTTAGCTTGGTTAGCTTTGCAGCAGTCGTCACTGTGCGTGTGGTCGAGGAGGGCGAGATGAGCGAGTGTGTGAGCGGGTGCCCCGGCAAAGAGTGAGAGAAACGGGTCAGCACCTTTAGCAGTAAATGTACAGTGTAAGTTACAGTGGGCGGTGGATAAAGACTGCGGCTTCTGAAGAGTAAAGCAGAGCTCCCTTGTGTTAAAGAAAGAGTGAAGGGGGGCAGCCCCAAAGTTAGCAGTGACTTTGGCCCAACTCTTGTCAGTCACTGTATTTTTGTGAAACTATTTCAAATAACTAGCTAGTTTTTTTTTCCGCTGTTGTGTTTGAATGCCATGTTTTTGTGCTTGTATGTTGTTTGTTTAATGATATTTGTTTATTACCGTAAAATTTTAAATAATAATCACTGAATTGCCCTGGACAGGTCTCCATATGGGACAGGCCTTTAATACTTTTTGCACAAAACTGAAACTACTATAAAACAGTTTGTTTATTTCAAACAGAATAATACTTATGTAAAAATTATCCAATAATATCACTGTCATTCATTTGATCTAGCTCCGACAGGCTTAAGCGCTTTTATTTTGAAGGCAGCAACCTAATGAAAATAACAGCATGGTGCAGGATGAGAGAAGTTAGCAGACAGAGAGCGATGGACTTCACATGACAGGATTCACAACTTGGATTATTTTTTTATGAAAAGCTGTTTTGATTCTTTTGATCGGTGGACCCTTACAGACTAAAGGGAGATAAATAATCAAGGAACGGACACATTCGGGCTTAACGAACGCTTCAAAGTTAACATGAGTCAGCACTTTTTCCCCTTTTCCTCTCTTGTAGCCATGCAGGTTACACCGGTAAATCTAGAAGAATTCGACTTTGGGTCTTGTTGTTTCTGTTAAATGAACTTAACAGTGGTATTGTGGAGAATCTAACCGATCTAACGATGTTCAGCATGTCCATATTGACATATTGATCAGACGTTTAAACATTAATATTTGTATTAATGATCTAAGCAGCTTAGGAGCAGCTAAAGCGGGCGACCCCGTGGGGTTTAAGAGGTTTTATACATCCAAAGAACTTCTATAAAAACCAGACCAGGCGTTTAATTGAGCCAGGCGTTTATTTGTCAAAATGTGTTCCCACACCAGGCCAGTAAAGGAGATAGGCAACTATTTGGGACTCGGCCATTAATTGAAGTTTTATGGTATTCATTACTGTTGAAGTTACTCCAGTAATCCTACCAATCCATAAACTAGACTTCATGGCTTAGAAAAGTGTTTTGCTTCAATACATATTTAAATATTGACAGACTTGACAGATCACAAAGTATCCCTTTAATTTCTGGTGTTTGGTATAAACACTTGTGGGAAACCATTTCTGCTTACACGAAGCAATCAATCAAACATTAAAAGGAAAATTAACCAACCTCATCAGGGTTATTTTATCTTGGGCTTGGTGATATTTGTTTTTTTAGCAGAAAGCCTTTGATATAAACTAGGGGTATGGAGTTTGCCATCTTTTCTCTGTTGATAATCAACCTCAGATTATCTTTTGCCTCTCATCCCCTAGGCATAAAGCACCACAGACAATACACCTAACATTAAAGACAACATGAAATGTTTCACTCTGACTTACATTTGGAGTCAGCATTGTGTAAAGTTGCCAGGACTATTGCAGTGACTCAACTTCCCAAAGTGCTTCCCACGCAGACAGAACACCAGAGGTTGGTAGGGATTACGTGGGAGATTCCACGAATTAGCTTCTGCAGCAGTGATCCATTTAGCTACTTCTTTACCATTTAATGAGATTAAGGGGAGTTTAATCACCTTTTAATCTGCACGGGCTTTTCTTCAGCTGCTGAGTGGCACCACCAATCATCTCAGTGTGATGCCAGTCTGTTTCAGGTTTGAACCTAAATCCCCCACCTTAAAGCGCTTTCAAGAGATGCCGTGGGAAATCAGAAGCAGTGCACACTGTATCCAGTGAATTTGCATTCATCATGGAGCTTTTTAACACACGGGTAATGAGTCTTTGCAATGGCTGTTGGCTAGAAAGAGCTATGTGCACATTCAGATCTTGTGTCACATGTTAAATGACTGCAGCGACAAGCAGCAAGAGGAGAAGAGATCAAAGAAGCTACACAGTCATCTGCCTTACAGACCTGTGTTTGTTATGTCGGCTATGAATAACTCCAGACATAAATAAAGCTATGTGGGCGGTACTGCCTGAAGGCCTCCATCCTTTGGGCAAGGCATCCATGCCCTGTGGCTAGGATTGAATAACAACCTAATTTAGCTTGAAGTGATTCTTGACGCAGAGCAACTGTGTCAACATAAAGGGCCGTATCTAACATCTTATGACACTCTGAATGATGCATACATTTTGAACTGCAGTGAATAAATGTTGTTTCTCTGAAATGAATGTAATTAAAGGCTGTGCTACTTGATTTCTCTCAGCCTGAGCAGTTGTCAGAAAAAGGAAACGCTACAGGGTTGGTGTTTGTAAGTTTAATAGACAGCAGAAGGTAAAAGTCATCAAGACCCCATTTACACCTAGTCACTTCATGCATCTTAGGCGAAATGGATATAGTAAATATCCAAGATGCATTGTTGACAGTGTAAATGCATCTATCTCTCCATGACACATATGTAATCTTATATACCTCCCAAGTACGTCTGTAAGCTGTTACTGGTAATAGCCACTCCAGTCTGACCGCTGTCATAGAGAGATGAAACTTAAATTTGCCATCATTCTGTCAATGAAATGAGAGAAAAATAAATGCTTCCAGGGATTTCAGCACATTTGATCATACAGAAGACATTGTCTATCTGATCTCTGATCAGTGCAACTACTTCTCTGTATGGGGGAGGGAGCGATGTGAATGAGGGACTGTGATGAAGAACTGCTGTTTCACTCGTAATTCAGAAATATGATTCACGTGCTGATTTGTGCTGGTATAAGGATTGTTGGTTGCTAGCTAGCTAGCTACAGTCTTATGGTTGTAACTAAAGTGCTTATGCTAGTTCTTCTTCTGGTGTTATTGTCAGTTACTAAACAGCTTCAGGTGCATTGCCACTGCTTTCTGGACTAGAGTAGGGCAGACCCTGATTGGTATGTAGCAATGTGAAGAAAAAAAAATCAGTGATGGGATTTGTAGATGGTAGCTTAACATTGATTGGGACATGTATGACATGACTATATTATTGTACTGATGGAATTAGTGCTGTGAAAATCTGCATTATAAATCTCTTACTTCTACCCCCACCCCCCTATAGTGATTTTTCTAATTTATTTGTTTATGCTGGCCAGATACCGGCAGGCAATTATTTCAGACCATCCATTATTTGAATGCTGGCTGTATATATGAGCATTTATGGTAACTATTTTAAGACTGAAATGCAACACAACTTGTTGCTGCCATCCCAAGGTCTTCGAACAGCATCATTACTGGAACATGAGGCTAAATGTCACATAGATTTCAAATCACTGATAGATTTTAAGCATGGTGCACTGAGCACCTCACAGGGGCTGGTATCCTCCCCCACTGATTGACAGTGGCTAACACAGTACCTCAGTTGGTAAAATACCACCATCTTCTTGGACCGGCACGGGACGACCCTTGACACCGCTTATACATGTACAAAGATAGGATTTATAAGTAAATTAAGAGAACACATTGACACTGACAAGGACTTCTAGCCCTCCTGACATCTGGTACCAATAAATGGATGGCACTTTCATCAAAGTGCACTGCTCCAGAATTGACAGCTTCATCCAAAACAGGACACCTGTGTACATGTGAAAGTCAACGGGAGTCCACTGTGCACAGGAAACCCACTCCCACAGGCCAGTGTATTTATTTAAACTCTAACCAGCACTTACAACAGACGAGGAGCAGGAGTTGGTCTGTCTCTGCCCCTTCAGGATACCTTGAGCCTCTCTCTCTTGCCTCTCTGTTTGTCATTGTGTGCTTTATTGCAGGAGTGGGATCAGGTGGGCTGGAGTTGGCGGCAGCTGCTCACCATCATCATCATCATCATCATTATCATCATCAGCCTACTCTACTTTATATCCTGGGCTTCCACTACACCGCTCTGCCAGATTGTAGATTCAACAATGCAGCTAGTCTCCTTGCAGTATTTTTGAGTGCTTGCTTAACGCCTATCTTTTTACAGTTATTCCTGGTCTGCTTCCCGCCTCTGTCCCACTCCTGCCAGCATGAAGCTGCGCTGGATCAAAACTCCTTCTGGCTTTCCTCAGTTCAGATACTCACTCCCTCTAGCCTGCCTGCCCATTTGCCTTGCCAGGTTTCATTCCCTGGTCTAAGCCCTGGCCTCTGCTTCCCTAAAAATCAAGATACTTGCTTTACCTGTTTTTGGTAATAAAGCTTTGCACTTAGCTCCATTCTGGCCTCTGTGTTTTGCTTTTGGGTGCCCTCCATTTGCGTGTCTGACAGGGTTGAGTACCCTCCAACAGAGAACACATAAAACATAAATCAATGAGTTTTCTTCTTCCATAACCTAAAAAAATTAGTATGGAGTTACAAAACAAATATGTTGGTGCCATTTATTTTACTGTATGAGAAATGAAATGTGTTTCTCAGCACTACGTCACTTATTTTATTGCTCTGATTGGTTGCAGGTCTATCCAATTGCGTCCTGAGGCACTTTGGTGTGCCCCCGTTGATAAACGCCCCTGAGAAATTGAAAAATGAACTGAGCGGTTCGGGACTAATACGCATTTGCAAATTATTATGGTGAGGCCAGGCTATACATTTTCCACATATGCTTTTAATGCTACTTTTCAGAGAGCGAGTCAAGAGGCTCCCCCACTGTCCACCAACCTTAGGTGAATTAGTGCATGACTATGAATGTCAATTTTCTGACCACGGGTTGGCTAAGGCTCTGCAGGTAACACAGAGAGAAGAGATGAAGTGACACTTCAGATGCATTTATTGCTTATTACTCCTTTTCAAATGTAGAGGCCCAAATATACATTGTGATGGACATGTTTTAATGTGTTTGTTGTTTTATATGCCCTACTATCATAGGCCTATGTTTCACTGTGTACTGCCTTACTATGCTTGCAGTTAGGTGAAAGCAGTTCTCGTGGGAAAGTAGCTTGTTAGAGGGTTTCTTGTCTGACTATCCTTGGCTGTAAAGAAAGTGTCCATCTTAGGGCAGCTGGTTTCTACTCACTAAGACAGCTATAATCATGACAGCTGCAAAATAACCTTAGAGCATAAAGTAACCTGGCTCTTTCCTTGGTCTTTGTCTTACACTCTGCAGACTGATTGCACTCTATCTGTTTGTCCCTTTGACCCTTTGTAAAGAATAAAACACTTAAAGATGTCTTGATTGAATTTTTTCTTTCATAAGACTCACTAAGTGAATAGTTTAAATCTAACAGGTTGTGCTGTGAATATGTTGTTATTGCTAGGGCCACTGCCGCTGTTTTACTATGGCTATGGATATATCTATGGCTGTAGCTGTTACTGTGGTCCATTAAAAAGTAATTTGCAGCTGAGCAGCCTCAGCAAAGGGCGCACCCACTCGCGCTGTGGTCACAACCATCAGCTGTAAGATGTTTATATTATGTATGCATGTTGTGTGTGTGTGTGTGTGTAACTGCCGTACCCCATGAATCAGAGGGCATGCAGAATGTATTGGAAGGTAATGTTAAATATTGTGATGGAATGCTAAATTTAATGCGACATTCACAATAGCAGTTCTTGGGGGAAAAAAACTCCCACGAAAATCTTTAGGGGTTAAGTACCAATGATCCCATCACCTGAACCTCAAAAAAAAAAAGTCTGAACTTCAAGCTTATCATCTTGCCAATTCGAAAATGGTTGCATATGTGCATAAGGGGACTTGAAGTGCATCACATGCAAAATGCTATTATGCTTATAGCACCCTAACCATTTTCCTTTGTTATGTTGATTCTGAATGATATGAATACATTATGCACCAATACAATATTAGAGCAGGAAGACGTTCTGAAGAAAACTGCTGGTGAAGCATCTCCCACAGGCAAGACTAGCATGCTAGGCACAGCTGAATGTTCAGATAGGCTGGTGACCATCACACAGTGAAATGACAGATATCAAAATACTAATATATAAGGAAGAGAATAAAAAAAACATTCACTGACTGAACCACCTCAAAGAAGAAGCTCATTATTTCTTCTAAAAGTCCTCTTTTCCCCAAAAATGTAACCACTGCCACAACTCATAGTAGATTATCCATTCAATATTGCCTTACAGCTAAAGTTTATTTTACGATTACCCCAGTGCCACTCTGTCTGCATCAGTTAGAATGTTTGACATACGGTCTGGACTCCTCTGACAGACATTCTCTTGGCACTGTTTGTCCATTAGACAAATTACTGCACACAACATTTTGGTAACGAACAACCCTGACCACATTTACCACAGTCTCTTTCTGATGTGGGGTTGAAGAGGCCCCTCTTTTAATGAGAATCATATTTATTTGCTCACTATTGACATTGAGATTTCACAGTAGCACAGGATCTGTTATAGGCTGTGTTTGAAATGAGCTAAACTGCTGTCTCAGAAAGTGTGTAACAGGACAGCAAGGCATGGAGTGCTGTTTAAAATGGCTGTCTCTTCCTGTCGTGTAAGATGCCTTCAAACTGCCCCAGTGAAGGCCAGTTTTGAAGGCAGCATCCATGGTGACTTGATGCTACCTATCACACATAAACCGTAGCTTTTGAAAACTGGTCAATAAAAACAAACAATCCAAATTCATACACAAATTTTCAGTAGTTTTCTTGATTTTTGATAAGCTAGCTAGAACTAAACACTGAACTATCATATTAGCCCGTGACTGTAACCAACCAAGTGTGTTCAGTTTGATTTCTGAGGCGTCTGTTAGGCATTTGGCTTTTTTGTAGTTTTTTCTGTGTAGGTAATTAGCTAGTGTCTCTCCTGGCAGCCAGGAGCAACGCAAGGTGGCGTGCTGATGTCACATGCTGCAATAAGTGCTGCCCTAGAAGGCTGTTCGAAACCGATGTAAACAGAGATGCCTTCACTTGAAAGTGATGCCTTCTGAGGCAGCTGTCTATAACGGTAGTGAGGCAGCGATGCAGCTTCGAACACAGCAATAGCGTAATCATGATAACACAATCAACTTAAATGAAGGCTTTAGGACCATGCGGAAGCATCTGATCACACTGTTCATTTAAAATTGAAAAACTGTCCCTGATCAGCGTGAAAACTCTGTGTGCGCTATAACTGAGAGCACCGCTGTCTGCAGGTAGACTTTTGGGTGTTATGAGAGAAATCAGTGTAGTGAAATTCAAGGTGGGTGTGATAGGTTGAAGCGTCTCCCCATTAAGACAGACGCTGTTCGTATTTACGCACGAAGCACAGCAGCGTAACGCCGGCAGGATCTTCAGGATCTAATGTTAATTCATGTTCTGTGTTCTTCTACACTTCTAAAGATGTGAGGGCTCACACTCAGTCCAGGTTTGGAGTAAAGCAGCCGTCCTCCCGATCAATTCTGAGGTCCATCAGAGCGCCTAATGATTTCAGAAGCTAAACCATGACTTCTGTTTCCTCTGCAGTTTCCTTTGTCTGCAGTGTCTCGTTCCCCTTCTCGGGGAACCAGGGTTACTTATGTAACCCAAGACGTACACACAGGGTGGGGTGGTAGGTAAGCAGCAACTTTGTAGAAATGAGATTGTTTCTTCAATTCATTGGTACATACAGTTTTGTTTTTTGTTGCTTTACAATACATTATTTTTTTTATCTCTCCTAATCTATAAATAACTAATCTTCCAGCATGACCTGATTTGTGAAGACATTAAAAAAAATTTGGCCACGTTCTGGTGTGACTAGGGGTTTATGCACTTTTCCACAAAACAAGTTGTCTCTTGGAAAGTCCATTACAAATTGCCAATGGGTTTCAGATGACCTACTTACAGTGTTGATGTGAACATGCTGCATTATTTACAACAGAATATGGTTCACTTGTGCAATCCAAGAAATCCAAGATTGTAGTTTGATTATCTAGTGGACTGTTATGTGAACATCAGTGAGTCATTTGACCTCAAACATACAGAGTTTAAAGTAAGGATTGGAGGAGGATCAAATGGAAGATGAAATATTCACCACTGGGAGATACTGAGGAGGAGAGTCTGCGCTACAAACAACAACAACTGAAAACAGCCTGGCCAGTCCAAGATGGTTTGTCTACAGTTTCACAGGGGCTTAAAGGATTCATTATGTTGCCATAACAACAGGGTTAATGTTCTTGCTTGCCCTAATGTTGTTGTTGTAAAGCTTTAGTGAGCAACAGGCTACCACGACCAATAAGAATGATACTATAACTATTGAAAGTTGTTTAGGGGTTGTACCAGAACATGTTTACATGGTTTCATTTTCAAAAAAACACCATATTTTATCATACTACACATTGCTGCAGCTCTTCTTTTCACCCTGTGTGTTGAACGCTTTGTTTTAGCAATGGAGTGATGCATCTCACCTGTACAAGATCTTTGTTGGGAGTTGCACATGCGCAGTACCTACTTAAGGACGACTAGCCAATCAGAAGTAGAGAATGGCGGGTCAGCAAGAAACCGGTAAACACTTTGGTTCAGCTGTATATCCCCTTACCAGCTTAGCAACATGGACTGGAACAAGAGTTTCAGAGTGGTGAGTTATTAATCTGTAACAAAAGTGTCTTTCATCCTTAAAGTTAACTGAGCTCTGTCTCTACATCACAGTAACAACTTTATGTCCTTTGACTGCCTGGAGGGTAGCTAGTGTTTGGAAGGGAGAGGAGAGGTGTGTGCTGTGTTTTTCCATCAGTGTTTTTGAGGGAGTGTCGGACTAGCGGCTAGGCGAGCATTATGACACACGTTTTGCTGTGACATCACAGAGATCAAAGGGATAAGGCTGGACTACAATCGAGCTGTTTTCAGGCACTTCAGAGCAGTGTTTTCTGTGGGAGATAGGATCTCCCTTTGGGGTTGAATTGGAGCTTTTTCACTTTGCAAACCTATTACATGCACAAAAAAGACATAGAACTCAATAAAGGAGAGGGAAAAAGCCAAAAAACACAATAAAACCTCTTTAAGTTGTGAAGAAAGTTTTAAATCTGAATGGTTTGGAAATTCTGGTAAGCCTTTGATCTGAAAGTTTTATTTTCAAATAATTTATCATCTTAGCAAGGCTGCCAATTTATTTCAGTTGGGTTCTGCAGCAGTTAAACCCTGAAATTAGCCAATATAGGCCCATTGCTCAAAAAAATAAATTAAATTTACAGCACCTGTGCTTTGTGTGACCTTGTCCTATCATATTCAAAAAAAAGTCTGGTTTTACAAAAAAAAACAATCAATCTTGTTTCAACTAGCTAACTTAGCTAACTTTCTTAATGAGGCAAAACATCTCATGGCATTAAACCACATGAAAAAAAGTCTTAAAAAAATCTATTTGAGAGCCAAGGGACCTTTGTACCCTTGTTTTATCATCACAGTACCTGATTTAGTCTTGCAGGTGTGCAGATAACAAGGCCACTCTGTGTCAGTCTCTGATGGAGGGGTCACCATTTATACAGCCAGGCCTGACAGGCAGCTCCACTTGACAGACACAGCGTGCTGTTTTGCTCTCAATAATTCAGATAGATTTGCCCTAGAGTACATCTACACTCCACACACACACACACACAAACACACACCTGGCAGCCTCTCAAGGTTCCATGCTTTTCACCCCACACATGATGCGGAATGATTCCAACAGCAATTTATATTCTATGAAATCGTGGTTTTGCATTGAAAATATGAGTAAGATCTCATGTTACAAGTGTCTGTGCTCAGAGGGCCAGGGACCAGGCAATATATTTTCATCAGCAGAAAGTAGGGGGTTATTTCAACCAGATGAAAATCACAAAGCAGCAATCCAAAACAAAACTTTAGATATTGACGGAAGAATGAACCTGCAATGAATGTGTTACAATACATCTTATTATGGTTTTGTATATATTTCCGTATATTGCAGGTATTTGTTTATTAGTATTAAGGATGGTATTCAGATCTATTACAACTTGGGTCTCATGTTTCTTGTTTTGGCCGTCATTCCTATCAGTTGTAAAAAGATTTTACTCACCAAAATAAACTCTGAGATGTGGGAACACTTCAACATCACTACAACAGAGTCCAAAAGGAATACATTCAAGTGCAAGTGCAATCAGACAGGTTGTAAACAAATCAACTGGTGCTGGCAAAAATGATCAAATAAAGAGTGAGCGTACCAGGAGGTCTGTGCTGGCACATACTGCTTCCAGAAAATAATCACAGCCTCAGCTCTCTCAAAAGCGCTTACCTCGCCGACTTTTGTGTATTATCAAGCGCTCAGCGAGAGATTGAGATGGGAGCAGTACCACTTTAAATGATGGTACAAAATCTCTTGAGCACAGTGACGGAGTAGCTTGTTTTAAGCAGTGCGTGTGTTGACACATTTTTCCCATAAGCTTAATGTAGCCTACAAGTGAAGAGAAGCATACAAGTTAGTTCAGGCAGTCATATCAACTCCGTCGCCGTTCACTTGTCAGTGTTCTCACTGCAACATGATCATGGCAGTGGACCTGATGTACCCTCTGAGGTATGTTCCCTTAGGTGTGAACTTAGATGAAATTTACGCCCATGTGGATGGTGTGACAATACTAACAGTTGGGGGGGACAATAAATGTTAAATTTCCCAAGAGCTATTCTTGAAGGGGACACAACTCAGACAGCCAAAATGGTAACTGTATATGATAGGTGTACACAGAGGGAAGCCTTACTACCATTATTAGTGTAGCATGGAGACCGTGCTATTATCGTTCTTCTCAAAGTTTCTCTTTGAGTCAATGAGTAAACTGACCAAAATATTATTCTTCAAGACCATTTATTTACTGCAGTGTTTTAAAAAAAATTTTTTAAATCAAGCCACCAAAAAAAAAAAATGAAGTTACACTTAACTTCTAAAGGTAATCACTGTAATTGTGAAAGTGTCCCCATATAAAGAAATAAAATGATTTTGTAACAAATTCAATTATTAGGTTATAATAACTGCTTTATATGTAATAGTACAAAATAGCCTAAAGCCAACTTACATGGTGGGACAGGCACTAAACAAAAGTACCAAATATATTTTTCCTTGTATCACTTTGCCCCACAAAGTCTTGGCATATTATGTTTATCTTAAGGCTGTCCAGCCTGTCTTTGAGCACATTGCAGACTAACATACTGTTAAGTCTGATTTGGGCCGTACAAGCCCTGAGCCACGTCTTCAGTCTCTGCAATGCACTGAAGTTCCTCTCAGCTTCACATGAGGACAATGGCACCACCAACAAAATTCTGACAAGAGCTTGGTCAAACAACCCCCGCACCTCCACTGGCATTCCCTTTAGGATCTCTGCTGCCTCTCCGCTGCTGCTACAGGGGTATTTCTATCGAAAGAGGGGCAACTGTACTGAGAGACAACCTCTATACAACTCAGAGTACTCATCTTCTGAATCACTTAAGACCCCGGTCAAAAGGACACTCTCTAAGTTTTGCAGAGTCTTTAGACTGTCGTGGTTGAAACGGTCACCAAACTGAACCTCCACACAATCCAATACTTTAAAGAACTCTGCCCTGTAATGATCCACTGCTCTGCCAGGAAAGCGTCTTGAATTTGTTGTCTCAATAGAGTCAACTTATTCAGTGGAGTTAACCGATGCTGTAACTTTCTGCAATGAAATGTTTTGGCACTCAAGCTCTCTCACACCTGCAGAAGCAAATGTGAGGCCCAGCACAGTCTTACCTTTGAAGTGTTTTTTTTACCAACTGCTCATACTGCCCTAGCACAGCTATTACAGCAGATTTGCGCACAGTCCACCTGGTTGGTAGGGGTTTCAGTGTAGTGACGGGTACATTTTCAGAGGGAACTATGTTTTCAAACATTCTCTTAAAATTTCCAGACTGGCTTAAAAGTAAGCCTAACTGGCGGAACCTAGAAAGGAAGTCCAGAATCAATCGGGAGGTTGAGCATCTAGCCTGCGTGATTAGTTTGACACAGTGTTCGCCACAATGGACAGAGAGGGCTAATGGCTGCTGCTCCCTCACTATTGCCTGTGCATCACTGTCCTTTCCTGCCATGTTTGAGGCCCCATCATAGCTCTGCCCATGTAAAGCATACATGGCGACTGAGCCTCAAAAGTACATCAGTTACCATCTTGGCAATGCCTTGGCCTGTTGTCTCTGATAAACTGTATAACCCAATAAACTCCTCATGTGGGACAAGGTCATGGTCCACATAGTGCAGAAAGAAACTTTCCTGTTCAACACCAGAAATATCCTGTGTACCATCAACTATTAAAGAAAACCAAACACAGGCTGGAGACCTAATCTTACTTGCAATACCTCGGATTATTGTATTGGCCAATATGTTCATTATTTCATTCTGTGATTTAGGGCTTGTGTATAGGCAATTTCTGCGATCTGTTAACCATTTCAATAAAATGAGATCATCCTCTGTCTTTCTCCCGAGGTAAGCTGGGATTGGCTCTAGCCCCCGATGACCCTGTATGCAGGATAAGCAGTTGATGATGGATAGATGGATGTATAAGTTTCAGGAGCTGATATAGATTCCCACTTTCATCTCGATGGCCTCTCAAAGGTTTTCCCTGCCTTCCCATGTGGCGTCCAGAACTAACAATTTTCCTCTTGCCACATTCTGCTGTTTTACCCATGCACTGGATAACTGGGCTTCAGGGTTGACTGATGTGCACTCACAGTTGCATAATGTCGGTGGGCTTGGGAGTTCTGGTGTGCTGTAAATTCTTCAGCGGCTTTTTTGTCCAGTTTCTAAAGCCTGTACTAACGAAAGCAGCATCAGGCCTAAGACCCAAAGAGGACTGGTCTTAAACACCTTTACCGAAGTAAAAACGCAACACCCGTTTCACTGCTGGACTGTAATGTAGCCATTGACAGTCTTGGTACCATTTCTCTTGAAATGCCAATGACTTGTTTGGAAGTATTTGTTTTTCGATACACTGAGGATCTGGTTGGTACGGCTTAATGCAGTCACTGAGATCTAAACTAAACACTGTCCTCCTGTACCCTGTACTGGTACTGGCAATATCATCTCCTTATGCAGCTGTCTCTGGCTCTCTCCCTGGTACTGACCCTTCCTCTACTCTTTGTCTCAGAGCACTCTGACTCCTTGAACAGAAAAAATATGTTTTCCATAATCATAACAACTACCTCATCCAACTCAATGGAAAGACATCCAAATAAAGATAAAGACTGGCTGATCATACTGTACTGGTAAGCCAGTGGTAAAGCTCAACTGTTAAGCAGCCACACCTCCAAAAACATTAACAAAAGCTCAATACACTTACTTGAGGGTCTACACCTGACTGTCCCTGGTCTCCCTGTAGTTAACCTGAGTTTGAATGTGATTGGTTAATTCTGAACACAGCCACATCCCCAGTTATAAGAGGGTGTGCACACTTATGCAACCAGGTTATTGTAAGGTTTTTATTTTTCATTTTTCCCCCTCAAGGATTTCAATTTGTTTTTCAACTGAATTGTTCACATTATAGGTCACATTAAAGGTGGAAAAAGTTCTGACACGATTTATCTTTGTCTCGTTATTTTACATCATAAGAACCCGGTATTTTAACAGTGCGTGTGTAGACTTTTTCTATCCACTGTATTCTACATTTAAATTATAATCCATTCCATGTCAGTTGACTGACGTACCCAAAATATAATTTTGGAAAGATATTGAAGGATAAATTGCAAAATGTGCCAAATACAATTTATTTTAAAACCCTGAACCCCAAATTTGATATATGTAAAGATATAGACTTGCATACACACCAAAGCAACATAAGATTTATGATTTTAAACGCAACTATTTATCCAGATAAATGTGTTTACAATGTACAGTTTGGAAATATTTGTACGGTTAACTTCTAAGTAAGTTGGCTCACCTTACTGATCATATCATTATTCATGCTTTTTGACTTTTCTTCATTTCAGGTCGAGTTCACACAAAAGCCCGGTTCCTGAATCGAACCAATGCAAGAATGATACATTTAGTGCTGGGCAGTTACTGTAATATTATCACTTGTCATGGTAACAAGTAGTGTAAGGAACTGCTATTTCCAAAACAGTAGTAATATTACAGCTACTAATCCAAGTAATGCTGCGTTACCAGAACACACCATCTTTGACGTGAATGCCCAACCGGGGCGGAAGGTCAGGGGCATTTCAATTTGAGAAGCCGGACGTTATATTGTTCAAATCAGCTGTTAGCCAAAAAGCTAAAGGAATAATGGAGAACGAGGATCCTGCTGGATCATTTGACACTCTCTTCCCTTGGCCTGCAAACTGATTCTGTTCTGTTTGTTTCTTTGTGTTTTACACCCATACACTCCACTCACACATACACAGCATGCATACTGATTTCACAAACACCTACAATTGTATATTTTGCTTAATTTACTTATTAAAATATCTAGTATTAATTTCAGACTGTGGTTTCCCTCTTTTGTGACTTACTGTTGACAGGTTGTGACAGGGGGTAATAAGTAGAAAGTATTACTACAATTCCTGAGGATCTTCCACAAAGCTGGCTACATGGTTTAAGTTTTCCAACTGGTCCGGTGTGAGTTCAAAAAAGCAAAAACTCACATGGTCCAGAAATTGTAAACATCAGGTTCTGATCATGTTAGTGTTGGTCTGGGAGCATATGAGCAAACTTTAGAGGGCCACGCATATGAACAGCAGGCATTCACCAAAAATAAATATTATATATATAGTAATTAGCCTCTCATCTATATATAGTTTATGTGTTTGTTGGTATAGTATTTTTAAAGTATCTCAAATATTTGAATTGTAATTTTTTTATTCTATGTATTCATACTGAAAATCAAGATCAATCGTCCATGGGACGTCTCTGTTCTCCCTGAGCTCGCCTTAGGTCACCTGGTACTGTTTGGCAGGTGTACGGCCCCAGTCAAACTCCCCACCTTCTGTTCTTGACTGTTATTTTTTCTTCATATGTTTATTGTATGAAACAAACCCCAAGGCAAATTGTCAAACATTGAAAATCCACTATGTGATAAAACATATTCTGAATAGGAAATATTAAAAATATTATTTTTTCCCATTAGATGTCACTGTGTTCACCAGTTAACTTGGTGAAGACTATGTTGTCATTACTGATTGGACAGAACTGCAAAAGTAAGACCCCTCTTTCAAATCACTTATCATCAAAACCCACCTTTTTAGACCAGCTTTTAACATCAAATAATGTTCTATTACACCTGCTGCTGTTTGTTATTTTGTTATTTTTATGGCCGCCCCTTTGCTCTTTGTATTTTCTCACCTCTTTGTATTCTGCACATGTTTTTATCTACTGTTCATATATTTTATGCTATATATGTTTTTAATCTGTTGTAAATATACATTCTGCTTTTACTGTAAAGTGTCTTTGAGTGTCCTGAAAGCACTACAGAAATAAAATGCATTATTATTAAATTGGAATTATCTCTTAATGAATATAGGTAGATCATCTTTCCTTAGATAATTCCTAAAAACACATTCAACATTTCTAAAAAAAACAACTAAAATGATGTACAAACAGTGAAAATTGTGGGAATGAAAGCAAGCAGAAATTTTTTTACAAGACCCCTCGCCGTCCAAAAAAATACATTTCCTCCAGACTTTTTTTAAAGGTTTCCTTGAGAAATAGTGCAGTTCTGACTTTGGCATGTTCAATATTCATAATGTATTTACAACAGAGACTTTGTGGGTACAGTGGGTACGCCCTGAGGTAAAGCTGTAATGAGATGCATATGTGATCTGATGACTGTATGGAATGGAGCTCTGCAAAACAACTGACTCCTTTGCATCCTTCAAACGTGACTGTACTGTATGAAACATACTGTGAGTATGGCACACATACAGTGTATTCTGTATATTTTGTGTGAACTGTACACAATCCACATAAAAGATCAGATGCATCCACCGCCGATCAGAAGTTTCTGATTCTCCCAAACTAAACACAATAGAGAAGCTGACCAGGTAAACGTAGAGTACATCTCTCAAAGTCAGCTTGAAAGATGAGCTCAGACTCTATTTTAAAGTTAGCAGCGGTCACACATCATCTGCCTCCTGCATGGGCCGAGCAAGAGCTGATCAAATTCTTGCAGCTTGGGGCCATCTGGGAAATAATTACAGAAGGAGAGATTTGTGATATCCCCAATTTTTTCACCATCAATTTTTCATAATCAAATGTTTTCTAGGCTGGAGTTGACAATGTGATGCTTATCTGTAAATGTTGCGCAACAGTTCATACCTGCGCATGTGGACGGTGTTTAAAGCCACTGACCATGGTGAAGAAGATTTAAAACCCTGAGCTCCTACTTTCTCCTTCCTTGTTTCTCTAACCAGCCAACAGCCATCAGCAAGTACAGCTTACTGACAAGTGGGAGTAAAACCTCCAGCTCTAAAAGTGACCCTAATTTGTCAGATGACAAAGATAGTAAATAGCAGAGCAAAAGGCAGTCAGCATTGGTGAGACTGAAGAAACGCTTACAACTTAACGTTTAATGTTTTCCTACAAGCTTACAGTCATTCCCATTTAAATCTGTGGATGTGTTTGCTGCACACAACACTGGCACTATTCTGGCCATTATGACAGCAATACACTGACAAAAAGACTTCCTGCTATTAATTCTTCAACTGCTCTTGATGCTGAAAATCCCATTAGTTTCCCAGATGCAAATGTCAACTCAATTTCTTAGACCATAAATCCTCATAATGAAAACTTTTTTTTTCATTCATTCATTCACAAATGCTAACGCTTTCAAGGCAAAATCTTTGTTTTCCTAGATTTGCTGCTTTTATCTGGCATGTTGCAAGCTGATTCAAATTTTAACTCAACGCTGTCTAGCCACTCACTGAAAAAGAGAACTTCAGCTCATTTTGATCCACAGGTCAAGGGCTTTTTAATTCTGACTTTATAAATATTTAATGAGCCCTGCTGTGATATGAAATTTGCCACTCTGCCATAGCGGGGCAAACGTATTACATTCTGGTCGTGAACGTTGGCCCACACACAAGTTTTTACCAAAAGGCAATTATTTAAATTTATATAAGTATAAACAGTAATGTTGTGAACTTCAATCATTTGGTCAGTGTATCATCTTACTCCAGAACAATGGTTCTCAAACTTTTTCACATCAGGGACCCCTAAACTGACACAGATTAGACCACGGACGAGACAAGATTTTGTCCCAGGGTCCCCAATCTGATAGAATTTTTTGCTTTTAGATGTTTTATTACATATAAAAGTATGTATGAAACCCATGACTAAAATAGTCCAACATTCTGTCACTGTGCTACTTATGGATAGAATTATAACAGAAATAGAGTAAGCCCCTTCTTGCTTGGGACCCCCTGGAACTGCGGACCCCACTTTGAGAACCAGTTCTCTAGAATAAACAAAATTAAACATACACATAGTCTGGTAGAGAGTGTAGTTCACAAAAGTAATACACCTAAAAACAACAGGTTTATCATCAAGCAGGTATAAATGTATTGTGTAAGTGGGCTACACCATTCTTTCTGTTTTGTGCTTAATCGCAAAATAAAAATAATGTTCCAACAGTTCTGATGGATGGATCACTCAGGACTGAACCAGATGATGGCCGCTGTAGCCTATCGACCTGGAATCTGTGTGTGGAAGCTTACCTGTCTGAAGTGTAAAAAAGTACAGTATGTCATTTGACGTAAGATGAAAATGAATAATCACAAATAATCAATTCATTGTTCATTGCTGTGTGATGGCTACAGGTCTTTATTAAACTCAATGGACAGAAACCGAAACATTGCTGTGAGCAAAATTTCAGTGACCTATTAATGTTCTGGATGAACCGCATTCTACGTTAATGTTCAGATTTTGTTTAAACTGTTGTCTTGAAATCTTGATTCAGCTTTTTGGAGGCTCGTGCTTATGGTGCTTTCAGATAACACTAACAATGACAACAAGCAGATGTTGAGCACACAGTCTTTACCATGGTCACCATCTTAGATTAGCATGTTAACATTTGCTGACTAACACTAAACACAAAGCACATGTAGCTGTCATTAGTTTTACAGGTATTTGTTTACAGTATATACTGTAGATTCTGAACTGATGATGGCGCTAGATGCAAAATGAATGGATCAGCGAATGAATTGCAATTCATCCTCTGGGGACCATGAATGTATGGACAATATTTCATGGCAATCCATCCAGTAATTAGGAGAAGATAAATTAGATTAAGAGACATCAGTCTGGACCAAAGTGGCGGGCAGAAAGTGCCATTCCTAGAGACATGCTGCTAGTAAGGCTAAAAACTAGAGCTGACAGGACTCAAATGGCACCGGACAGACTTTTAGGGCCCTAGGCCAGATTTGCATTGGGATTTGCCCAAGGTTACTAAAGCTACTAAACTGCCAGTGTGGTGGGGGGTGCCAAATGTCACTCTGTCGCTGATAAAATGGCCTGTGTCGTCCCACTCTGCCGAAGGGGCCCTCCAGACCACCTACAACTCCTGGGAAAACAGGAAACAATGGCCAGTAGCAAAGTACGGAAACACCACCGTCTCGGACCAAGACCAGATTCAAGACTCGAGTACTACAACACTACTTTTGAGAGAGAGAATATTTATGTGCACTGCCGCATGTCACCTGTCAGGAAAATGTAAACATAGTAAAGATTGTTTTAAAGGTTGGCCCAAAGGAACAGTGTTTCCTTCTTTTAGGCAAGTAGGCAGGCTCTTTTTTTCCACAAGGTCCACATCTACAAAAAATCTACTAAGACTCAGCCGAGTGCAGCTGATATATACTGTCCAATCACGCCGCTATACGGAAGGATTAGATGATCACCTTTATGTCACTTCTTAAATCAAATAAAACTTAATGCTGCCAGTTTGAGATAAATTTCCTCTATGAATCCCCACATTGAATAACTTAAACAAAAACCAATGACAGCTTTCATGAAGGTCTTCATGAAATGGAGTTTTGTAAACTAAGGTTCAGGAACAGGACCACGCCTCCCTCTTCCCCTTCACTGATCAACCACCCGTGTCCCATCTCACACACCTGTGAATCCAATCACCACCACATACATAAGATCGCCCAAACTCTCTCCCACTGTCTCAGTCTTCTAAACCCCCCCCCCCCTCCCTTGAGGAAGGCCACATCAGCATCATCTAGCTCCCTCAGTCTCCCAGGAACCACGGGGGGACGATCCATCAGCTGCTCCGCGAGTGAGCCTCTATAGAGACGCGTCCCCACCCTGAGTCTCAACCCCGGGTTCTTGGTAGAGCACACGACACCTTTTCATCCCTCTTCCCTCGACCCCTTTTCATCCCTCTTCCCTCGACCCCTTCTCATCCCTCTCCCCTCGACCCCTCCTTGCTACATGACCCATCAATCATCTCTAACTTGGCGCGGTCCTGTTAGTGAATAAAGACTTAATGTTGATGTCAGAGAGACGAAGGCAGTTGTACAGAGTAAATGAAGTGACGTTAATGTTGAACTAATTCCTCCATCCACCTGCTTTGTTACAATTGAAAAAGCAACCTTTTTGTTGTTGTTGTTGTGATATCATCTACCAACGTCATGCTGTTTCTCTCTGTGACAGTCTTTACGGTTTTCCATTTATTATTACGATATTAAATTACAACTTTGCCATGTCTCTACTTAGCCACAAGGCTTAGTGGAATGAAGCTGCTGCCACTGTGTAATGCTGCACTCTCCATCCCTCCCAGGCTCCAAAACAACCCCTGTTCTTTCTGGAGATCTGCCAACCTCTAATTAACACACAAACTTTTTTTTTTCTCCTTCCGATTTTAACAAAGCATCATGTGCAGTTCTTGTGTTCTCATGCAGAACCAATCAGCAAAACACAACTTAATCAGTGAGAAAAATGGGCTAATATTACATCACCTGTACTGTTCTACACAGAGCTGTGATGTGGCCCCATCTGATTACTGTACGCCCCAGTAGCTAATTTGGGATGGTTGGCTGAGGCAGGATAAAAACAGCCCGGAGCAGCGAAGCGACACAGAGGTAGCTGCGATCAAAGTGATCAGCGGTGTGGATCAAATTGTTCAATCCAACGATGCTTTTTTACATTGTGTAAAAATCTTTTGTTCCTCCAGTCATCCTACACTAGTTCGGCACCTGCTCCTTCACACCTGTAACTCCACTCTGTAAAAAAAAACTATTGGAAAAAAAAACTGACATAGAATATGCTGTCTGCTCCAAAAAAAAAAGAAAAGAACATGATTCAGAGCTCTTTTAAAAAAAATCTCAATCATTTACTGAGCAGTTTTCTTCCTCAGTACCATGGCAACAAGATTATGTCTTAAGCTTAAGCAGCGACGTTCAAGGACATGGCAGCTTTCTGTTTGGCAAGCCTCAGGATGTACCTTGGATTGGATGAAAGCAACTCCAAACCATTGTTGATGCCAAGATGCTGTGAATCAGCAGATCTGTAAAATAAATGTATTTTATATTGTTCTGAACTCAGAGTAGGGGTGAATGAACATTTAGACTCATGTTCACTCACATTGCCACGTAGATTCAGTGTTACACCACAGTGAGCAGTGTCAGGTTCTTTGCAACCACAGTCATTTACTTCGCTGAACCGGTAAATGCAGGCAATTAGTGATTCACGAATATCATCAATTTAGCATAAAATAAAATCTACCCCCCCCCTCCCCGTCTCAAATGTCTCAAAAAAGAAAAATCCTACTCGACTCCGACTTTCACCAGTATCTGACTCGTAGTAGCTGTCTAATTAGGCCTCCCTACTCTCGTACGACTCAAACACAGTTTAGTGTATTATAGAGAGGGTCAAAAATATGT
This sequence comes from Lepomis macrochirus, assembly GCA_024633595.2. Lineage (NCBI taxonomy): Eukaryota > Metazoa > Chordata > Actinopteri > Centrarchiformes > Centrarchidae > Lepomis > Lepomis macrochirus. The sequence goes on along the minus strand of JALXJV020000023.1, from coordinate 25,902,232 downwards.
CTTCCCACATCATTGAGGTTTCTAAAGAACAGTTTAAATTGTTGCTTCTATGTTGTCTGAATTTTCCATATGGGTTTGTGCTCTAAATGCAATTTTAAATTATTTAATACAAAGAAATTTATTTTTTTACATAATAATTTATTAATACATTTTAAATTGCTAAATATAATTGTTTCTATGGAGATTGCCACTTATTGAGCCCCCTGAGGGTTTTTCGGCAATTGTCCATTACACTGTTTTGGAGTGAAAATAAAATAAATCAAATCAAATCAAAAGAAAAAACGGCTGTGTCACATGGCTGTAATAAACAAGATATATGGGTTCCAAACCAGAAACAAAATCGCATGAAACTGATGACCATTGATCTTAAAAATCGGAGAGAGGTCCTCAGGAATGTGTTTCAAGCAGGGAAACTGCTACCAGCTATGTCCCTGCGCGTTATGGGAATACTGCCGACAGCGGAAACAGCTGATCAGACGGTAAGTTCACCGCTTCAGAACTTATTTGGCAAAAGTGTTTCCACCTCCTGTTTAGCGCATTTACTCTTTTTCGACAAAGGCACAAACCACCTCAAGCAAGCGTTTTTTTTCCAAATTTTGTTTCCATCAACCTTTTCTAACGTGACACTTCAAAACGCGCATAAAAAAAATGTTGATGGAAACACAGCTACTGAGTTCCCACCAGGTTCCAGTTACCTGATCCCAGTACCTTCCTGTACACCTGCTCCTCATTTACTCACTACTCCTTAGTGTTTTAGTCACATCTGTTGCCGCTTTAAACATGTATTGCAACATGTTGATAGTATAAGCTCTCCCACCACTCTATTCCTGCCATTATGAAGTCCTGCTCCTCTGACCCCTGCTGGGTGGCTTTGGGAAGATTCTCCTTCTCAGCAGTTTCTGTCAGTACAATTATTCTTCCTTTTCCAGCAGAGGTAGAACACAATTAGTTCCCTGGTTGTTAAATGTGTTAAATGGCCTAAAGCTTGTCATGGAGCTCTAAATGGTTTGCTATAAATGCCATGTTAATGTTACAGACAGTTAACAGTCCAATAAAAGACTAAGGAAAAGACTGCAGTTAAAAATGATTTTATGAAACACTGCCACATTAGATAAATTAGAAATCATATTTTACATCACTGACACTTTATTTTTTCCCCATATTAAAATGATTACACAGCATAAGTGAGCACAGTGTCATGATGATTTAAGCAATTATCTCATATGTAGAAGAAGAATGAGGCTGTTTCTGTTAATTAACTGCACACATTGAGGAGACTTCAATGATCTATTTTAACTCATTAACCAAGCTTTTCCTTTTAAATAAGGAGTCGCACCAACTCATATTGCTATCTCGTTTCCTTTAACGCTCTCCGCCAGTCGTATTGTCTCCCCTACACACATATCATCACTTGAAGGAAGCCTGTAGGGAGCTCTTCCACGGAGTTTATAATAGGCAGTGGGGAGGGCTAGCAGCGGGCACTGAGTTGGATGACGTGGGAGGGCTACATGCGTCAGAAAACAGATGAGTGAGTAAGTGAGGGAGGGAGAGGTAGTCGGATCCCCACTATCTAACATCGCCGGTTTCGACAATATTCTCCTACGAGTTTCCCCTGATCAGACAGGGATGGGTGACAGGCTCAGTGTGAGGCAGAGCAAAGAGCTGAGGAAGCGCAGCACTAAAACTTCACCGCGAAACAAAGAAGCATGGGTGTTCTCTCCACAAGCTACTGTTCTGTGCAAATAGCCTTGTGCACACACTCTTACTGAGGCAAAGCACGAGTCAGGAAGTCATACTGTGAAGGATTATTGGAGGAGTAAAAGCATGCATCCATCAAAGAATGGGCTTTTGAGCCATTTCTGCATTTGGTCACATTTTACTATCATATCAACACATTGCCTGTTTACCTTTTGGTGAGGCGTCAATAATAGTGAGAGACCCTTTACACTGTGCGATTATGGACTGTCTGAGACTAAATCTGACATTTGTGAGAGAGACAGGGTGAAATCTTATGGGTGTCAATCTAAACCAGTGGTTTTAGATCTCACTGAGACACGTCCACTCACAGCCATGTGGAGTCAGACATTAAGGATTTTGACTTTTTTGCCTGTTGACCAATTATATTAAACACACGCATACCCACCCCCTCACCTATACCCTCTGCCTCCACTAAGTTAAACATGCATAATGTTGTCGCATATTTTTAGGGCTGGAACAAACAAAGTCTTTCTTAATCGACGGATTATTTCCAGCCCTTATTGTTGTGATTATTGTTATTATTGTCATTGCATTTATTATCTATATTGTGTTTGTTCTTTCTCTATATGGACACTACAGTAGGGCTGGTCAATTGATTGAAAACCGAAATTCAGAGCCTCTAATTTCCCCATGTCGGTTATTTCGGTTATTTAATCCTGGTAATATTGTGTGAATGTACTTTCCCAACCCAACCATAGGTTCCCCTCACAGGAGATTGGCCTTTGTGTGATATCAGGTAATTCCTAACTAGAGTTTTAATCAGGGTCTTGACCACTTCTCCACAGACCACATTTTCAAATCAGCTGCTCCACATTTTCAAATCAGCTGCTCCAAATAACCTCCACCAACAAAGTTAAATTTAAGATGCCATTTATTTAACATGAAACCAAATGTTTTCAGCAAAATTCTAGGTTCTTATATGCCATATAATTTGTGTAATTGGTTGCCAGTGTCCTATTATTCTTAAGTTGCTGCAGAAACACAGCAGAGAATAAGAGTAATGGCTCCTGAATTATGTTTTTAGCACAAGAAGTCTGGACGATGGCCTGGATGCTGGTGATGTAGATGGAACAGCTCTGGAAGACAGGCAGGAGGAAAAGGTGGAGCCACTCTTGAGGACGCAGATGGGCAGCGCTGCTTTGGTGGGCAGCCTAGCTACGGATGATCCAGCCATTGGTTAAGGCGGGGTGCAGGACAGGCAGACCAGTGGAGAGCAGAGCTGGAGGCCGGCAACAGGACTGCAAAACAGGAGGCAAGCAAATGATCAGGAGGCCAGCTGATGATCTGTCTGGAAGGTAGGGCGTCACCAGAGATGGCCAACTGATGTTCTGGCAGGTTTGGCCGGGTATCGGCGGGGCGGCCAACAGGGAGTCAATGAGGTGAAGGCTGAAGGCCAGCAGACCCAATACATGGTGACCATGATGCAGGATTATTGATCCTCTTCCCATCGAAGTAGCAATTTTCCATCCAAGGTTTTAAAGACAATGGCCAGCGTGCCAGTTCTTCCTTCTTCTACACTGGTATACTGGTTATATTTCTGAAAGCAGTGAATGGCATCAGAGGGAAGTGGGAACAGGTGTTTAAGATGACAGGGAAAGGAGAGAAAGTCCAAGGGCACCTGGGTGATGGTTGGAAAATTGTAATGAAGGGGCCTCGGAATTAAGAATGTGGCTGGAGAGGAGGAACAGACACATATTGTGAACATAATCCAGGCAGCAATAATGTTTCCTCCAAAATATATTTGGGAAGACCATTTAGTTGTATATAATCAGAACTTCTAGTAAACTAATCAATCAGTTTAATTGGCCACAAATCTTTAGTCTAAATCACTTGAATTTGTTTCACAGTTTGTCCTTGGACAATACCCAAATATTCTTGGACAGCATTTACAAACTCCAGAAATCACAGCCAACATGAGCCATTCAGAATGGCTGTCCTTCACAGTGTATTCTGGTGGAGATTTGGATCCAAATGCAGATTAAAACACTGTTTAAACACATTTAGAGGATTGTGCAGCCTTGGCAGAACTATTCACTTTCTGAGTGCTTTTAAGTGTTACGCTACTAAAGTGTATAAAACACACTCATATTCAGCAGCCTGCTAGCTCTGTGATGCTTTATACTATGTTGCAGAGTCCATTTTTCTTTTAAGAGATTCCTTCCTTTTACTGTTTAAGCAACTTTTGGTTTTTAAACCGAAAAAAAACAAAAAAACAGCAGAGGTATGGAGCTGAATTACATGACTTGGACTTGAGTCAGACGCATGGCTTTCAGACTAGACTTGACGAGATCAGAAAAGACTTTACTCAACTTTGACTTTATTAACACTTTAACACCACTGACTTACAGTATCACTTGGACTTTATCCTTGTTTCTGAAGAGACATGCTTTTAATCAGTCTGACAATATCTGTTGCACACGCAAAATATCCACTTAAGCAGATCTATAATTTGTATGTTTTGCTAGTTTTACATGACATCATCTCAGCAATTGTATCAGCAGTAGATAAATAATGTTAACGTGAGCTAGTTGCCAAAAGATCAGAATTGCTCTGGCTGTTCTGTGGTTAATGCTCGGTCTGCATGACGCATGGCTGCGCTACCAAAGATGATTTATGAGGTAAAAGAAGCATCACTTTGTAATGTCCCTCTATTGACACGAGGGGCCAACACAGTGGTAACTCTCATTTAAACTCTCTGTTGAAATAGTAAAAAACATCCAGCTGCTTTATTCCAATTTCAGCTGTCAAATCTTCCTGTTAAACTTTCATTCGAATCATATCAATATTTTAAGCCGACCAACTCTAAGAAGGCTACGTCTGTTTTCATTGTGTCACATACATTGTTTTTGGGTTTTACTTATCATTAACTCTTGTTACAAATGTTGAACGTTGGAGACCAATGCATCCAATTAGATATAAATTACACCTTACACCCAGTGAGCAACAGCTAATTATGGAAGCTTACAAAGAACAAAAGCATTTATGTAAATGCAATTATGTAAAGAATTAAAATGGGAAAAGTGTGGCAAACAATAGCAGGAATGCATAAGTAGCCTAAAAATATACATTTACTAATCACTGCTTTTAAATGAAGCCATCATAATTATACCATTTTTTTTTAAGTCACCAGTGGAAGTTAATATGTTACTTAGGGAATTTACCATGAAGATTAATTACAAACATTAATTGTAGAATATGTATACGACTACTATATTATTTATCCAGAAGGCTGGAGGTATCATGTTAATGGTGTGGAAATACTTATTTAGTCCATAAGGATAAGAAGTCAATCATGTGATGCTCATAGAAAATATCATATTTGTAACAGGTCCAATCAAGAAACTAGAAGAAGTACATGACAATTCCAATGCCCTGACTGTAACACCATGTATTAATCACTGATATTTTTTCTCTCCCAGTCTCCCAGCAGACGAGTGATCCCAGCTAAATAAAAGGTCAAAACTCCGTGGTGTCCTCTCCCTGTTGTTCCCATGAATGTTCAGTGAAGGTGAACTAGAACTATAATTTTGGGAGGATTATACAATTCAGAAACCTAGTAACTACCAATTGTGTGCTCCCAATGCCAAATTAAAAGCATACACATGAAAGAGTAATACATGATCCTTTATTGTTGAAGAATACATCAAAAACCAATAACTCTTGTTCTCTGACCAGTCTGCCATCGATGTTATCAGGAAATATTGTAGCATTGTCCCAGTGTATCTTGGCCACCACCACTCTGGGAGCCCTTTCATTCCTGAGACAGGCAATGCTATGGAGGACAATGCAGGCAACAAGGTTGCTACAGGCCCTGTCTGAGTTGACCCTGAGGCAGTGACAGTTTTGGAAACGGGGTTTCAAAAGGCCAGATGTCATTTTGGCCCTTGTCCTCGCGTGGGCAAGATATTATGTGTGCTGTGCTGCTGTCTGGGGGTCTGCAAAGCGACTAAACCTGTCTCCCAGCAACACACCTGAGAATTCACCTTCAAACACAAAATGTAATCGTTTTTTGTAATTCATGTTACATGTGGCAATTTGCTAGAATTATTCTGTAATGTCGTACATTACTTTGTGGCAGAGGAAGGTAATGAAGATGTGATGCCAAATGTACCTTCTTAATGGTTAGCTATGGTATTTTAATGCAGGCTTATGAAAACAAGGCAAAGTACATCAGAACACATGCTTTCTGATCGTAGTGACAGCCTGGTCAGGAGCAGGCAGGGGTGGAGTAATGATAGTGATAGCTAATGATAGTGAGTAAAATCACTTCTCATTGATTTTATTCATTATCATGAGCGCTACATGAAATCTCCTACTAAAGTAACTTAAAATTACAAAGATTACAAAGAGATGTACTGATTATTTTCTTGACCACAGACTTAATGACGCTGCCTGTTCATCTTCCAAAACTATGTTCTCCTACTATTCTCTCCTCTGCTGCTCTCATGCTGTCTCCTCTCCTCTCTTGCTCTGCTCTCCTCTCCAGCAACTACAATAAACATTAATGGAAAGCCTAAGTCACTCACTTCCGCTTCCGGCTCATGGGACCTTAAAAAATATGTACGGCAGTCAATGGCGAAAGATAACTTATTTTTTTTATCCCGTTAGAATTGAGCCTTGAATTACACATTTGATGTTGGTCAATTTAAAATATAATTTTGCAAGTCAAGAAAGACATAGTTTGTCGTAAACCAGTAAAGTTACATGTCGTTTTGTGTGAAAACCGTTCAGCGAACTACATCTCATCTCGCACAGTTTACATCACCAACATGTTGGCGCAGTAATGCTAAGCTAACGTTTGTTGCTAGTAGCTGGATAACTTAGCTGTGTTCCACACAAATATATCGCACCTGATGTGTAAATTAAAATGTATCTTTTAAATTGACAAGGATCATATGTGTAATTCAGGGCACAATTCAAACGGGAATAAAACTTTTGTTGTCCCTAGCCAATGAGTACCGTGCAATATTTTCCGAAATAAGGTGGTCCACCGGAAGGGGGATTTTATAAGGCTCTTTCTAAAATGTGTTTTTGATAAACCTTAACAACAAACTCAGGTTCAGGGATGGATATTGTTAGAATTGAATATTTTAAATATAACCAAATGTTGTTTCTAGAGCAGCAACAGTAATTTTTACAGCAGTAAAATCACTATGTACTAGTTGTTATCTATCCACCCAAGTAATCTTGGTTCACTTCTCCGGCGCCACCTGTCTGCTTTGCTGACCACTGACTTTGCTCTCTGTAGCTGCTTTTTGTGTGGGAGCTCACACAGAGCGGGATTTCTGATTTGAACACAGATTTGTTGTTCACACTGTAACATTAGCATAATCATGGTGAAAACAGAATGCGTCGATAGTGAGTTTTAATGTGTCAGAGACGCAGGACATGTACATCACTGCACCTTTAAGCACACCTGTAGCCGGTAACCATGACAACGTAGACACATTAGTTTTGGTTGAATAGATTTTCAAAATTCTGAGCAGGAACACCATTCCCTCCCAAATTTATACCAGGAACAGCATTCCTGTGGATTCCCTTTAATTTCATGGATTTAATTCAGACATTAATTTTGGTGAAAGGCAAATATTAACTAGGGCTTACACTTGTCTTGGGTCTACTTGGTCTTGATTTATGATCTGTGAGGTCCCTCCTCTAAAAACTGGGTGATAAACAAAGTAGAGGGGATATGCTGCTCTCCAGTATTTGCAAAATTATAAATCCTGTGGAAAATGTGTAATCTTAAAAAATGCACAAGCAATTACACTACATCATATTTTCTCATTATTTACACTAGAATATGACAATAAAGGGGCATCCTATATTTGCGCATTATAAAAATACATACAAAACGCTGCAAGAATCATTCTGTAAGACAGTAATTCATGATGCTGAAGCATAAGTGAAGAGTTCATCACTTACACCACCAGTATATTAAGTAACCATTATTCTTGTCCCTGTTTCTCAATGTTCCCTGTTGCATATTTCTTCAGATCGTACTGTACTCTCACTCGCCAACATCCCCATGCAGCTTCAGTGAAAACTTGGCCCACTTGGGGCACCGCACCAGGGACTTGTGACTGTAATTTAATTTTAGCCATTGAGGGCCATAGCTTCAGTTAATCCCAGTGTACAAAAAGATCATTAGTGTTTTGAAAGAAAGACAGGGGGAGGATGACAAAAAACTGGAGCTGTAATTGTGAGGAGAGGGGGAAACAGGGGGGGCAGACTCCTAATGAGATATACTGAAAACAGGAGCACCGGCTGATGTAACTTCTTATGGAATCCACACTTTGGGGTTTAGGTAGCTGGATGCAAAAGAGACAGGTTGTACAGAGATACCAGAATTAGAGTGTCCTCAAGTTCACCCTGTTCCCTGTGCAGAACATTTAACAATGGGACAACCTGCATTCCAATTTAAGATGTTTCAGTCTGTGTTCAGTTTAAGAGACTGTACAATGATGTGTGTGGATGAAGGTTAATTAGGATCAGTGCGGATTTGAACTGTATGAAAAAGTTCGCTTTGTTTTTGTCCTTTTGGTGACTTGGCTGGGTTTTTTTTTTCATAAACAATGAAACAAAATAAATAAAATAGTCAAATTTGAAGATAAAAGTAAGGTTTCTTCAGTATTTGTCCTAAAAGCTAATTTATAAATAAAAGCTTTAAATCATATTTCTTTTTCCTTAAAAATACACAGATCAGCCATAACATCATGTGGGATATATTAGGCAGCAAGTGAAGATTTTTTCCTCAAAGTTGATGTGTGAAAAATGGGCAAGCACAAAGACTTTAGTGACTTTGACAGGAGCAAAGTTGTGATGGCTATAGACGCATGGGTCAGAGCATCTCCGTAACTGCAGACGTCTCCATGTCTCCCGGTGTCGCCCAAATGCAAGACACCAAAGAGCTGAATGCAGTTAGAGAAGTTTATTGCACACTTAACTGAACACAGGGCGTACCCAGAATGGTGCACAGATATTCCAAAGCAAGGCTGAATCCATGCTGCGCCAATAACAACGTCCATAACAGGCAGGTAATCCAAAATCCCAGATCTCACTTTACAACGACAGTGACCTGACAGAGACTAAACAGAACAAGCAAACATTTGAACACCTGGGTCGAGTTCAGTCTTAAAAAAGTTTTCGGATCGAAAGAAGTTTTGCGTCATTGTCATCAGACGCCAACCCTCCCAAGAGATATTATAATAAGACCACTCTTCCTTCTTCTCTTTCATTTCTTTGCTCTTATATTCTTAGTCTTCTATCTCTGAGAGTATCTAAGTCATTTAAATCAGGTGGAACAGATGCCTTGCGGGTAAATGGGTTGCTCGCAGAGTTGGCCTTTAACGCAATATTTATAAGGCTGTGATAGATGGGGGGGGTGGGGTTGATTTTCTGTCAGCATTGCACCTTGAAGTGTGTTCAATAAAGAGAAGACAACTTTCATTTTGAGGCTTTTGTTTGGGCACAAACATGTTTACCCAGTGTGTCTAAAGAAATGTGCAAGCGCATGTTCTGCCTCTCACACTAGGCCTTGTAAAGCTTCTGCTCCTTGCATTTAGACATCACTGAAAGGGTACAGCATTAACCTTGCATATCACCAAGCTGGATTCGACAGGGAAAAAAAGGGGCACTCTTGAATGACTTTGACGGGAGGTTTAAAGGTGCTACCAGGCAAGATTGATTAGCTTTGGATGCTTTTTAGTTTGAGCTCAGGTTACAACAGGTATTCAGTCAAGTTTACAACCAAAACATTTAGTGATTCTTGATTCTTTTCAAAATGAGCTGTTCTGCTAAATGGCCAAAAATATGTATAAAAGCACTTTGGTTAATGATTGTTTTTTTTTAATGTGCTCTCTAAATGAATTGACTTGACTTGCCTTTATGAATATTCTTTTTACTGTATCTGTATCTTTAATTTCTAGTAGTATTTAGACTTATTACCACTACTATTACTCAAGCTAATATGAGAGAAGAGCAGAGGCAATGCGTCTATTTCACAGCAGACATTTGGATTTGTCATTGAAGAAGAATCACAAGTGTAACTAATAACATTAACGATGGCTCTTTCAGGTGTCACAGTTAGCTGGGTACTTTGCAAAACGTCATGGCCACGCCCCTTTCTGGAGTCTAGAAAAAATAAAAAAAGATCCTATAGATGTCAAGGCAATTTGAGGTGTGTTTGGATTAAAAAATTAGACATGTGCGTATGCTAAACAAGTGTTAAACAAACCTTTGTTTTGTAGACATGTCCAATAATTATTTTGCTAACTTGCCTGAACCTGAACCTTCGCAATATGCTAATAAATGAAGGTTGATTGGTCAGCTGTCTTGCCTCTCCAGTGACCCAAAACAGTGGCCGGATATTGCTTATCCAGACATAGAGTATACACTATACAGTGGTCGAAACAGTGAGAACAGACAGGCACGCCGTTGCGGGAGTTCACGGTGGAAATGAACGGTCTTAATGCTCAGATTTTCGTTTGTTTTTTTTTTATAGTGGGAATTTGATAAATGCTGTTTAACACCGTTTCTAAAGCATGTTCATGTCATGCGCGTTGATGTTATTAACATTAATGTTAATAAATAAAAACGTTATTAACATTTGTTAATAACACAACAATAATAAGGAACATCAGCATTATTAATAGGATTGTCATCGTTATTAATGTTGATGTTGTTATCATCATTATGTGGATTTTATTTATATTGATTTATGATGTATAGTTTTGTATACTATTAAAGGGGGGGGGGGGAAACCCAACAGAAATACCTGGCTGTTAGCTGCTAAATGCTCCACTAGGTTCACCTGCTAGTAGCAAACTATGTCTGTCGGCCATCTGAACCAAAACAGAAAGCTTGTTGGCCAAGACACCAAAAAACTGACCTGAAAGACACCAAACAATCTCCATAAGGTGAGTGGAACAGCAGCGTTGGGTGACAATTCAGGTTTTACACATAGTTATATGATCCACTATAAACATATAAAGTAGCTTTAATGAAAACAACTGTTAGTTCAGTGTTAATGTTAAGCTGGATAGCTGTATCACAGTGCTTACACCAAAACCAGAGGTAAATTAACTCAACAAATCTCAAATAAACACACAAATCAACACCTGCAATTCACTTACACAATTTTTCCTCAGGCTCAGTGTCAAGACTGACACAACAGACTGCCCCTGAGCTATTCAGTGACCGCAAAGGATAGTAGGGTATTAATGTCACCTTTTACCACTTCTTTTTATATACCTGTCATTTTCCCAGGATTCTTCAGTTTATACCTTCAATTTACACTACCACTCCATGGCAAGCCATAATCAGAGTGTTGAGTGGCAGCCATGGGAGCCCTCCTCAGCTTTATGCTCGAGAAACACTGAAAAGATGAGATTTTGATTGAGCCTCTCACTAAAACAGCGATACACTTTACTGACTTTGTTGTTTTAATTAACTACATAAGTATGTTTGTGAATAATTATGGCGAGTTTTATAAGGCTGTGTTAAGTCTGTTACTATACAGAAACACAACAATGCAGCAATTATACAATAATAGCCCTAGGTAGCTAATAGAGCAAACTGTCATGAGGTGTAAATGGGCTTTTGGGTTGTTATTTTCTATGATTTTCTACAAGATACCCTCGTGATGATGATGTTCAAACAGCAGCTAAATGATAAAGGTACACAGCGAAGTCAATTGCACATTTGAGCAAAAATGTAACATTTGTGAATCACATTAACACATTAGGGAGAATTATGAATAATAATCTATGCTAAAAGGCTGGCATTGCATTACATGACGACTAAAGACAGGCAAAAACCATAGATGGTGCAAGCATAGAAGCTGGTCTAAATGGGTGGGGGTAATTATTTTTATAAAATTACAAAATTTTCCTTTTCGACCAAATTAATCAAGTGACTTCAAACAGGGTTGAAATTTTTTAACTTGTCCTTTAAGATGCAGTTTGATCTCAACAGTAGTAACCTATCAGGATGCCCGAGTACTCAACTGACAACTTTTCTGTGTTTGTTGGTACTCTCCACAAACAGGCTCATGACACTCTTTAATATTGTAAATGGTCTGTACTTGTACAGCACCTTTCAGGTTTTTTCCAGCCACTCAAAGCGCATTGACTCTCCATTCGCATTCACAAGTTCATACACTGAGGCGAAGGCTAAGGCGCCTCTGCCATCAGAAACAGAAACACTCATTCGCCAATTTGACTGCGAGAGCCGGGGATCACACCACCGACCTTCTGATAAGTGGACGACCGCTGAACCCCCTGAGCCACAGCCTGAGCAGCCTTCACCCCAATATAAATGGAGGTGGTCAACAGGGGAAGAGGGGACTTAAAAGGACAGTGCTCCCTTCTGTCATCATCTGGATGACATTTTCACATTGTACATGCATAATTGACAAGACACGTAGTAATAAGTAAAATGCTGTCTTTTCTAGACTACATCACCTCTGTATTGCTACTCCTAACCTTAAGGCTGATGATACACTGGGCAACTTTTTGAGCAATGTCGCTGGGCAATCTTGCTATGGGCAAGTTCGACTATGTTTTAAATGGATGGCAGCGGTGCGGGCCGGGTGGCGGAGTGGTGGGGGAAGGGGATTACGGTAGTAATCTCAAAGACAACGTTTCCCTGCATGATTGCTCTAAAACAGGGGAATTCAATTAGAATTCAAAGAGGTCCAGTTAGAGAAAATTTCCCGAAGCAAAGGTCCGGTACATCAAAATGACTAACTTACGTTATCATTTAGCACCAAAACATATAGTTGTATCAACATATGTTTTTAGTCAACAACTGACAATATTTCAACAATATTCAGTTTTCCCATCAAACTGGAGGGATAATAAATAATAAATACTCTAATAATAAATTCTACATTTAAGTAAACTAAAATAAAGTGCTTAATTTCAGGGGGGGGGATTATAAAAAGTGTAGCTTGAAGTAATGAAGTGTAGTCTTAACCAATTTTATACTAAACACTCCACTCATCTTAACAAATGAACAGCTGTAATGCCTCCTCTTTCATTCCCTCTTATAGAGGTACCATTTTCCTCTCTTGTTCAGTCAGAAACCTGAGCTCTAGTTTGTCCTGCCAGCTAGGATTGGAGATCTATGAGAGATTCTGGTGTTAAACTGCCCGTGGGAGGAATGTACATGTAAGAATCTGTACATTCTCCGGTGTATCGCACTCGCGGACTCGCAATGCCTGTTGGAATGCACAGATTTGATTGGCTGAGCAGCATCACGTGATTAGAGCACAGGCGATTGATCTGAGAGTATCCTGGGCCGTTAAATCAGTACAGTAAATGCTACAAAAGCTGCGCGGGTTAAAAAAAGAAACGCTCTGTCACGAGGTAGTAATTATCTATAATAAATCAGCTGTAGGTTAAATCCGGAGAGGACGGCGGCTGGGTCCGGATCCGGACCGTGGTCCGCCTATTAGTGACCTCTGCTCTAAAAGTTGCTCTGTGTATCATCAGCTTTATGTATTTCTTTGTTAACTTTTCATTGCAGTCGCTGTTATGACTTTGTTCGGACGGGCTACGAAGGAACAAATATACACCACCGTAGTCGGTCACGTTAAGCAGGCTCCAGGTCCAACTACGGGTTGGGCTAATGAAACAGACAGCACTGAATACATTGGGAAAGTTCACATGGATGTGTCCTTGTAGTCCTGCATTCATTCAACGCCTCGTCATGACATTGAATTTGGTTTTATCCACACATTTAATGGCTGTGTAAATGATAATGGACGAATGATGGATGAATGAGTTAAAGTGTTGCTATTTATATTGGATGTTAGGACAAACTTTGTCATTGAATGGAATACAGTATTCCTTTAAATACAGATAAGAAACTACAGGGCAATTAACTTATGACGCAATACATGTAATGCATGTATTCAGTGCAGTAAAATGCTTAAATTACATTTACAAACCTGCTGTTCCATGTTTTTTAGAAAAAAAAAAAAAAGGTTCTACGCTTTACCACCAACACATTCTTAACAGCCTTTTAAATGTTTATTTCCAAGACATGATTTATGGCAGTAGGTGGAGGAAAATGCCTTTGCTTACATCTGCAAAGAGCTTACTTAACAAAACAGCAATAAGCCCGAAATGAGAAACAGCATACAACCTTTGTGAAAAACAGTGCTTTCAACAATCCTTCCAGCACACTGCACACACAGCCGGAATAGCACCTTTCCTGAGCTCTGATTGCGGATCCAGTTTTACTGCATCGTACAGTAATGCCTTTAAAGAAAAAGAAAGTCATGAAAATACGACACACACAGTCATGTTACGCACAAGGGTGAACTCTCATGGGAAGGGAGGCAGTTCCACCTCAGGGAACTGTGAAGGCCGACACTCGGCAGAGTCGACTGACGCAGAGCCACGGAGGCTGGGTGCATACAGATGACTGGGTGCTTGTATATGTGTGTTCTGGAGAGAGGGGGGGGCACTGTATACAGTATGTATGTTGGGGTAAAGGGCAGAACATGGCACTGCAGGGCTTTAGAAACAGATGGTGTTTTCAGTTGGGACTGGGATTGGGAGCAGGAGAGATAAAAGGGACTGCAGGCTGCAGATAAGGTTGTGAGATAGAGAAATCAGCTGGGAGACTGATGAGACATGTTATCAAAAATCAGTGCACAATTCTATTTCTGTTCAACTTCGGGAAGTTTAGGTTTTTTACACATGCTGTGCTGTTATTGATGTCCAATAGCAGGGTTTCCTCAGATTTTATTCACCTGTTTCATTGTTTTCCTGATGAGACAATCTCTGATACCCTGCTGCTTTATCAAAATTCATTCTTGTTACATGCAGCTACATTATGTTCATTGAAAATATGTGATTCAAAAGCAATCATACAAACAAAAAATCACAATACAAATCGCACTCAATACCATGGCACGACAGTTATGCATTGACTGCTATTACATTATCATGTATGACACAATCAACCATCATTACTTCCATCACTTTTCTACAGTTGCATAATCAAATAGCTGTTGAATCCATATGTAAGTAATAATGAATATTTACTACAATAATAATCTCAGTAATGACAAACGATTTTAATAACCATCAAAACCACAATCTGAAGCTGATAAGTTCTGCATGGACTGATCCACACGCCACGCTAAACCCCTCAGTCCATCTCACAGCCCACATTGGAAGAATGTCGGTTTCTAATATATTGATGAACTGTATAAATAAACTGTAGAGTGTTTAAATAGAACTTAATGTATATAGTAGGACATACAGTACATCTACTACACACATTTGTATTGACTGCATCTAAGAAGTACTCACTACTGAAGCAATTAATTAATTACATAATTAAATAAATTAAATAATTAAAAAAATTAAATAGTAAGTTTACACCGGGCTGAAGAGCAGTGTTTTGCTGCCGTCTTCAGACCACATGAATTCAATTACAATATTTCAGTGCTATAAATTCACTTAAATTCCAACATTCATAATTCAGTGTTAATTTAAGGGAAAATTTTGGTATATTAATGTTTACAAGAGAAAATCAGTATTTGCTTCCATGGTTCCCTGCCACTGCAAAATATTAAATTTGAATGTATAAAGTTAGTACAGGAGTTTGCATGTTCTCCCTATGTCGTTTGTCTATGTGTGGCCCTGCGATGGACTGGCGACCTGTCCAGGGTGTACCCCGCCTGTCGCCCAATGTCAGCTGGGATAGGCTCCAGCCCCCCTGCGACCCTGTACGCAGGATAAGCGGTTGACGATGGATGGAGGGATGAAAGGTAGAACAAAATTATAGCCAGAATGTGTCCATTCTGCAAATTAAATAACTTACCTAACTAATACACAGTCTAATAATAATAATAATAATAATAATAATAATAATAATAATAATAATAATCACTTTGTAACTTTTCCAAACAAAGTTACAAAGTGCTTCACAGTAAAAACAAAGGATAAAAGTAAATGCAAAATAAAATAAAATAATTTAAACAATTGCAACAAAAACCATAAGTTAACAAAATGCCAAGAGATTAAAGTGATTGATAACAGTTTACAGTACACATTCATTATTAATGCTGTAAATGCGAGTTAACTAAGAGGCTACTTTTCATCTGTAGTCACAGACAGATGTTACAAATGTCTTGATGAGGGTCCCTGCTTGAAGAGCTTATTTAAAGACCACATGGGTCCTATTCCTAAATTACTTTGTGTTGAATGAAATTGTAAACCTCGGGGGCATGCAATACTCCATTGAAGAAATACCTTACACAATGCACAGAAAGTGGGAGTAACAGAGTTTTTTTTAGCTGCCAAGCAGCTCCTTTTTTGCCCCAGGGCTCCCTAGCAGGTCAGTCTGACTATGGCTGGAAGGATGCATTCCTGATACAATAGTCTCTTGGTTGGTGTTGTTGTTGCAAAGACTACAGAGTTAAAATTTTCAAAATTTGAAGGACAACTCACTGCCTATTATAAATGAATCCATTACTGAGCCATTGTGTTACACTAAGTTGGTTTAAAGTGACATCATACACTGTTGTTATTGAGTAAATTGGTGCTTAAGAATTCAGGAAATTTGTCTTGCGATCCCTCAATATTTCCTTCTTAACCTCACGCTCTTTGCATTGATTTGGAAGGTAGTGCATGATGAGTCAAACTGGATTGTGCATTAAAACACCCTACCAGCAGATGCTATTAGTCATATTGCTGTCTGTCTGCCAAGTCAATTTCCTCTGCAGTATTCTGCATATTTTTCAAAAATTGACAAAAGATGTTTAATTTATCTCAAAATGTTTTTTTTCCACTGAACTTACCTTAAGGCTAAAATCATGCCGGTTACTCTGAAACCAGGCTCCATAAACATTTGAAAGTCTGGTTAAGAATAAAGCCTCCAGGGTGAACAATAGGTTTTTAAGCTGTAATTTGTTAATTGCTGTTGAGTAAGAAGAAACTAAATTATCCCCAGGGTTAATTTAATTAGTGCTAGGCCTGAGGAGAAGAAAGGAGAATAGGCACATTATCCTTTTAAAGGATAAAGTGTGTTGGCATTCACCAGCAAAACCAGCCTGAGAAGGAATTTAAGGGCCATTTTTTTTCCTCCCCATACATCAATGAAAAATCTCTGGGAAGAAAATCTAAAATTCTGGAGAAAAAAAAAATGGGATTTCACATTTCAAATTGAGTGCAGTAATTATTCGTTCATGCAAACTTGGTGTTTTAAGTATGGGAATGTGAGAAAATTCTGAAGGGGGTTCACACTGCTCTGCCTTTGCCTCTGTACACCCTCTCGACTACACTGAACTCCATTCAAAATCTTGTCTTTGTGTTGCAAATTACTTTACCTTGCTTATCTGTCATAGACATGCATGCTAAAAAAAAAGAAGCTATGAATCAAGTATGACACACTCTTCAGATTCAAAGATTTCTTACTGTGTTTCTAACTATTACTACTGGACCAGAGTTCCTTCAACATATACGCATATGATTTGATACGATATGATAAGATACATGCGTTGTCCATAATGCAAGACACATCGTTACAGAGAGGAAAGTCTTGAAACATGGACAGTGCAAAGATTTTTATAGCATAGCAGCCAATCTATCTGCTACTGGTATATCACCTAACACATGAAGACTACTACTCTGGCACAGTTTTTCTACAAACATATTGCCAGAGATCCATGAAGCAGAACACGCCCACCATCCTGACCTCATGCTACAATCTATTCTATGGTTGTAGAAAGTGTAAAGTGTCAGCGAATGTGTAACCTCCGGTGTCCAAGTTAGTAGAGGTTAAGTGTCCAGATGCACCACGCAGTTCACTCCCTATCCGCTGCACAGCAGGGCCATAAACACTCAATATGTTGACTGCACTGCAATAACGACCCCACGCTGAGGGATGATCAAGTGTGTGTGTGTGTGTGTGTGTGTGTGTGTGCCAATGAGTGAGGAGCATGTCAATGGATGTTTGGAGATGGATGGAGGTATAGCAGGTGCGAGTCTCCTTGTTAACTCCCCAACCCCTGGATGCATTAAGCATTCTGCTTTGCTTGAAACATTCTGAACCTCACCATCAAAGAGGAGCTAGGTCCTGCCATTTCAGAAGCTCCCATTGATCCTGGTTTATGAGCGATAAACACATTGATTCATGTCATGTACTGTGTGTAAGCTTGATTTGCGTTGACTTGCGCTCAGCTTGTATTGCCTGTGACCTGATCATACAGCATCATTTTTGCAAATACTGACAAACATAGTGTATATATATATATATATATATATATATATATATATATATATATATATATATATATATATATATACAGTATCTCAGTATCTCACAAAAAGTGACTACACCCCTCACACCGAAAAAATGACACTTTGCTACAATGTAAAGTAGTGAGTGTACAGCTTGTATAACAGTGTAAATTTGCTGTCCCTTCAAAATAACACATCACTATCCTTATAGTGAATATTCCTATGGATGCAAAAATGATTATGCTACACTTATATCCAGAGAACCTTGGAATAAATCACCAGCAGCGTAAAATTATAGATTTTGCTATATTACAAGCTAAAAGAATGATAGCTCTTAGCTGGAAAAAGTCTGATACGCCAGCTATTGGAGCTTGGATTAATTCCATGGCGCAGTGTATTGCCCTGGAAAAAATAACATATTTTATTAAAAAAACAAAATGGATATATATGAAGAAATATGGAAGCCATTTAATTACTACATTAATAACAATAATATTGATCATTTCTTACAGAAGGTGTAACTATCCATTAGTGTGTAACTATATATGTATGTGTACACAGGGTTTTGCTGAAAAATGTAACTTATGTGCAAAGTACAATAATGCATAATTGATTTCTGGGTATTTCCTTGCAATATTTTTTTTTGCATTTAGATTGAATTTTGTCTGATACCTTGTATGTGTATTTTTGTATGGAAAAGAGAGTGAAGTGTTCCAAAATTAATAAACACATTGATCAAAAAAAAAAAAAAAAAAGCACATCACACTGTCATTAATGACTAAACCGCTGGCAACAAAAGTGACTATATATCGGGATATATATTGAACGGGCCCCAGATGATAAAGACCACCATTGCCAAAAACAAACAAATGTTTAGTCGTTCTATAGACGTGAGTGATCAACTCACACGTCTGCACAAGGCACAGTCTGTTTAAATCTCACCATCACATCACGTAAATATAAACCCGTATATTACTGCTTTTGAGTTAGGTGGTTTTCAGTGTAACAGTCCATTTCACTATTTCACTCCTCTTTTGAAAACTGGGTCTGTATTTGTGTCTGTATCTGTGACGGACCCCATTATAATTGTGGGTTTGGTCAAAATGCCCACAATCCGCCTGTAGCAATTCTGAAACTTGTGTGTGCACCGGGGCGAGCAGTGTCTCTGATGCTCTGTGTTTCTTACCAAAGCTCACAGACAGAGACTATGTCAGATGCGTGCTCATTTGGATGCAAATATGAGCTAGTACAGGCGCAATCTCATTTCCCAGGTCAGCAACATTGACCATTAGTGCTTTATGTAAAAGTGCTGATGTTTTTTCGTTCATTTTTCAGAATAATTTTATCACAATAATGGACCTAACTAAGAAAATATGAACAAAATTGGAATTAACTGGAATTTAAGCACAACGCTTAGAATTAAACTATAGTCTTATCAATCAGTCCAGTTACTTTGGCTGGTTATTAAATGGAAGGAAAAGGCAAGACAATATGTGACAGTATGTGATAGTAGGTGAAATGTGAAAGCTGCTCCTGTCAGGTTGACATACTAGCTCCTGTGACCCATGGTGACCTGCAGTAGCAGCTTGTCACAATTGTGTTACGCTCTTTTATCCCAGATTAGACCTTTAGTGTTGTGAGGTTATAAACTGGTAATCTGCTTGCACTCTTTAATCAGACAAAATGTGGGGTATTAGGGTAGGTGTGCCAGCGTTGCAACTTCACTCTGCACCGACCAATGTCACCTTGTGTTCTAAACGGAAAGTTAAAGCTCTTTGGCAGCTTTGTCACACCAATACGAACAGGTGAAAGCAAAATCTTGGGGATTTAGGTTTATCTCTCCAAACAGAAATCTTCTAATCATTCATACGTTTTTGTGTTTTTCCTCAACTGTACGTCGCTTTGGATGAAAGTGTCTCCTGCACTGGTCTCATAGCATCAGAAACATTAAAAAAACAAAAAACAAACTGTCAATGAACATTTTTAGTCACCAAGTGTGGCCTACAAGCACCAAATTGTTTGTTTTTCAAACGTGTGTTCACAGAAACCCACCTCTTTTACAGAGCTGCCCATGAGGAAAACTTATTTATCCTCACTTTCTATAGCACACTGCAATACCCAGCTCTTTAGGTAGCAAGGGGCTTATCGGATTCTCCCCCTCCTCTTATAAAGTTCATGTATCAATGGAAGCAGCTCTGACAGCCTGCTGGAGATTCCACAAAATCACAAATCTTAATCATGTCTTCCATAATAACAACCTGGTTATTCTTCCACTTGGTCCAGTAGACTGTCATCAGGAATAGGCTATTTTAGGAATAGCTGCACCTTTACTTAAATTATTCAACCAAATAAATATAGACCTTATGGCCACCATATGTTACTCCCTCAACTTCAGAGTTATTTAACATCCTTTCATCAGGAAACAGAATCAGAATCTGTCATGCCAGCATGCAATTAATACAGACACTCTGTATGAGCTCACTTCACTGAGCAAAAGAGGTTAAAAAAATTAATATTATCCTGTTCTTCTCCTTCTTCTTCTCATTATTATTATTATTATTATTATTATTATTATTATTATTATTATTATTATTATTATTATTAACTGTTCCTGCCAGAGACTTGCAGGACTGGTAACGTTTTTTAAATCACTTCTCAAAACAGATATTTATTCATCCATCCATCCGTCCATCGTCAACCGCTTATCCTGTGGAGCTGGAGCCTATCCCAGCTGGCATTGGGCGAAAGGCGGGGTACACCCTGGACAGGTCGCCAGTCTATCGCAGGGCCACACAACCACTCACACACCTAAGGACAATTCAGAGACACCAATTAACCTAGCCTGCATGTCTTTGGATGGTGGGAGGAAGCCAGAGCACCCGGAGAGAACCCACGCAGACACGGGGAGAACATGCAAACTCCACACAGAAAGGCCGGGGCAACTGGGGTTTGAACCCACGACCTTCTTGCTGTGAGGCGACAGTACTAACCACTGCACCACCCCCATATATTTATTAATATTTAATATTAATATTTTATTAAATACACAGCTCTATTTCCATATTATTTCCAACTGTCTATTATGACTGTCATCACTGTTGTGTGAATCTCATTCTATTTTATTTTAGTTTATTTCTCATTCATTCTATTGCATGATTTTATAGCCTCCTGAAATGTTTAATCTTTTATATTATATTACAGGTAGTGGTAGTTTATTAGATTATTAGCATAGGTGTTAAGATTATCCCCATTATAATAGCATTGATTTATTTCTATTCATATCTCCTTTTAGACATAAGATGTGTGTGGTTACTATGACTACTATGACTTGTTGGAATGCGCCCACACACATCTACACATACAGTACATAGCTTTACTTACATACCTGCACCATCCGTACACAAAGAGACACGCAAATACAACTACAACACACACACACTTCTGTTCTTGTTTTTGTGTGTGTGTCTGTGTTTTATTTTCATATCATTACAGTGTTATTAATGGTAGTGATGGTGTGTCTCGGGGCCGGCCAAAGTATGGCCCGCGGTGGATTTGAAAAAACAAACAAACTAGAATATGACGTCTCACACACACATACACACACACACACACACACACACACACACACCGACATCAAGTCAACACTCGATAATTTACATCCCCTCGTTTTACATGCAAGTTGCTACTATAAACCACTAATTATGACTCTGGTTAATTACTTTAGCTTTTTCTAATGTTTCCTTAACATGCTTTCTGCTCCCCATGTTTTGATAAATAATGTAGTGAAAGATGGACTACTAAATGTCACGATCCTGTCCGGTGTGCTGTGTTTTTGGGTTTTGTTCTGAGGGTTTTGGTTTTGTAGCTTCATGTTAGTCTTGTCATCTGTCCTGTTTAGTTCTGAGTTTATTCCTGTGTCTGTTAGTCTGTGTTTTAGTATTTTCCTGATTTCAGTTCTGTCACAGTTTCATGTCTTAGTTACTTAGAATCTGTCTTGTCTAGTATCTTAGTTCTTAGTCCTGTACCTTAGTTCATGTCTCTAGTGTTGTCTCTGGTCTGTTTACTTATGTGTTTTGCCCCGTGTCTGCCTGTCTAGTGTTCCGTCTGTTCCCTCAGTTATCACACTGCCTGCCTGCCTCTCTCTGTTTTCCCTTGCTCTCTGTCTGCCTGCCTCCCTCATTAGCCCTGATCCCACTCACCTGTTTTGCTACCGCCCTGCTCGTTAGTCCCTCTGTATAAATGTTTGGTGTTTCTGTTCACTCCCTGCCCGGTCATTGCACAAGTTGTCATAGTGAGTCCAGTGTGTTACTTCGTCTCGTCTCATGCTCTGCCCTGCCTTGCCTTGTCCTGCCTTGTCCTGTCTTGCCCTGTCTTTGGATTTTGGAGTTGCCTTTTGAGTTCTGTTTTGGATTTTGGATTTTCTGTTTGCATTCCCGTGTTTGGACTCTGTTTATCAGCCACTCAGCCGTAAGTGTGCTCACCTTTTGTTTTGCCATTAAATCCCTTTTTGAACTGTACCTGCTCTGCCCTGTGTGTCCTGCATTTGGGTCCACAACCTGCTACCCTGCACCCCACCGTGACACTAAAGCTCAAAGAAATGTGGGATTGAAACCGATCCAACAAATACTTCAACCCAAAATTATCGTCATTACAAAATATGACAGAGCTACAATGTGAAATGCAAAGCAGTGTGATTTGCATCTAAAATCACAGCGTCAGCGTATTGCCTGTCTTTTGGTTGCTATTCTCCGTTTTTCTTTGTGCTTTCTTTCTGACCTCGGTCCTCACAGTAATTGGGCAAATAGGGGCTGGGGTTCAGTGTGGTGCTGCTCCGGGGCTCTGGGAAGTGATAACAGGACTCTGATGCTATTAGCATTTGGGCAGTAGCTCCATAAAAGTTAAAATTAAAATCATTTCCACAGACGGCTTTCATCAGTAATTTATGACACCTTACCGCTGAAGGCAGACCTGTGCACCGAGAGACGTTTTAGAAGATGCATTTTATCTGCTTTGGAATTTTCTTTACTCAAAATCACTGAACTTTGTCATGGAAACAGAAAACGGAGTGAAATCATAATATAGCACTTAGTATAGAATTTTAGAATGTCTTTTCAAAGTTAGTGTATGAGGAGCAATAAAAAACAAAAACATCTGTATCAATAGTATGTAGTGTGGCAACTAAGTGGTGTATAATCAACATATTGCTAATATAATTGTATAGATGATTTTTGACAAATGATAAAAAGATTAAATTTGGAACTTACTGTATTTTCATGTACTCTAATCACCTTTTTTATTCTGTCTGTTTACATTTCATAGAATGAATTTGACAATTGCAAACTCCAAGTTACTTTAAACTCACAAACACTTGCAAATAAAAGCAACCTTTTAACTGGGATGATAAATCATACCTTCCTATTTTTTAAGTACACACCTGTCCCTGAGGTCAGGAACAACTGATCATGCCCTCCTGCATTTTGAACCACCTTCATTGGCAGACACTCCTCTGAATAATGCAACCTGATTAACCATTTAGGTAAAGCAGTTCAGCAGACCGAAGGCAAAGCTTAAAATCAAGTACACAAGGAAAATACGTTAATGTGGTAGGAAGGTTGAAATCAAGGGAAACTTGTTCATCGAACTGAAGAAGTCTCTTAGAAAAGAGACAAAATGTCCTTAAGTATCTTCAACCAAGTCTTGTGGCCCTTAATTTTAATCTTCTTTGGACACCTATGACCTGGATTATTGAGAACTTTCACAGACAAAAGTTAATGAGGCTTCTGGAAAACCAAATTAAGAATATTTAGGGGGGAAATGTTTTATTTTTTGAGTGCATTCATATTTGGGGTGCAGTATATTTCTATTTATACATCATTTCATCTATTTATACACCTTTCCAGTCCTATGCCTAAGGGCAAAAGGGGTCTGAGTACTGTATACAGGGATTGAGATGAATAACTCTCACGTATACATAGAGAATCCTGACGTAAGTTTTTTCAAGTGAGAAAATGAGGAGCATTTTCAGAGTTGCCCAGGCCTTAGAGGTGCACCCAGTGTCCAAGTTGACAAGCCAAGTCACACAGCAGACGAGGCCTCTCAACACTCCAGCCCGCCTGCTTCCAAAAACCCCAGTGCCTCTGAGGCAGGATCTGGTCCAAGTAATAGACAGCCTGATAAGTGACCTCTTGGCAGTGAATGAGCCGGCCTCAGACAATCCAAGCTAATCTAATAGGACGACTTTGGCAGGCTGTCATTTGTTTAGTAAGCTACTGAACATGAGTTAATGGTACAGGGGTTAATGTAGCCCCTAGGGATTTTGCTTGTCTGGTGTTTCTGTTTACTAATGTTACCTGCTATGTTGTGCTGTAATATGTACATGTCTTTTTTAAGATGTGTGACAAAATGGAATTTCTTTGAGAGATTAAAAGTAAAACTTTGTAAAACTTTAAATTTTGCCTTTGTGCCTTAATACAAGTGGTAGTCACTATAAAAACCATATCTTATAAGGGTTATTTTATCTATGATTTAATGGGCCAGTACTAAGGGAGTGCCTCTTCCAATCTTATTTCCGATTTCAATTGTCATTGTGCTACCCAATTATGTGCAAAGCCACTTCAATATTTCTGGCTATGCTACTGACCCAGCCCACTTTCCAATGGCACCGGCTTGTTCAGCTCTGGTGCACTGGCACCACTGGTCCCAAAATGTACTTGGACTTTAATTTAGCAGGGACCAATTAGCAATGAGCACCACAGCCTCTTTAACCTGCCACTCTTCCAGAGACACACAGAATATTAATGTCAGTTGTGGGTGGCAAAGGTTTGGGAGCAACACTGAAAACCCAGCGTCAGTGTCTTAACTCACCGCCTGAGAATGTCCCTCTGAGTCCTTGTCCTCACCACCAGGATTAAGCCTGCTGTGACGCAGCCTTCCAAAGCAGCTTGAAAAATCAATTACTCCACGTTCTCTTAACTTTATCACTACTTCAAGCAAATTTACCTGAGCTCAAATACCCTCAACCAAGACACTCATAAACTAGTAAACTGATCTGGAGGCTTGTGGACATGTTTGTTGGGTTGACTCAGGTGTTAAAAAGCTGACGGCGGTCTCATCAATCTGCGTACAAACAATAAAACCTTCCACTGACACAAACTGCGTGCACCACCAAAGTGCAATTTTGAGTGCAGGTGATTAGGCAGTCCTTCCCTTTAACTTCTGTCAAGAGCAAATGCGTCCAAATACCACATATACCAGTGAGGCTTAGTTTGGTTAGGTATAGGCGATAAATTTACTGAGTTAGATCGCGCCTTTAATCTTCATCACCTGACATTTTTTGCCCTACACATTTTTCACATGTAAAACGGCATGCCGTCTCTGCACAACTGAAATCCAGCCTGGTTTTGGCGTATCTCCTATGTGCAAAGTTCGACTTGTGCTGTTTGTATGCTGATTTAAGGGCATGGGCTGGTCTCCGCATGCAAGCATACACAAGCAGTCCTTTAACATCCTCCTCCACAGGAGAAGAGTAGATGAGCGCCCCCTAACCAAAATGATACAGTCTTACTTTTACCTGAAATCCAGACAGTCTGTTTTCCCGTTTTCTAGAATGTGTTTTACCAAATACATTTTGAGAAAAAAACATTCAACAAAAATAGTTTGGGTAGGGTTAGGCAAAGGTTATGATTTTGATTGCATGTTTATGAAGTGAATATGACATGTCTGAGTCTGTGTTGGCTTTTTCAATATTTATCCAAAACCACAGTCTTTTCCTAACCTCATCAAAGTGCTTTTGTTGCCTGACCATAAAAAAATAATAATAATCATGCTTTAGTAGCGTGGAACAAGCCATTGGGCACTAAAAGGAAAACAAATGAAATACTGTATGTTGCGGTTACAACATTTCATTCATCATCATTTGTTCTCCTATAGTATCCACTCACGCACACCGAACGGACAGCTTGCGGACTGGGAGGAGATATTCACTGACGTGTGTTAAATTCAAATCAAGTACTCCACCTTTAACATGTCTGGTAAGTTCACAAATGTTCTTTCAATGCAGCAGTATCACCTCTTAGCAACTAGATCATTATAACTCTTTTTATAGTTATGTTTAGGCACTCACAGGACTTTGTTAAGGTTAGGGAAAGGTTGTGGTCCTGTTTAACAGTGATTTGAGATACATTGTGACATTTAACATAAACCACTCTCTGGTGTAAAAGCCCTGCATCTTGTACAGCCACTAGATAAATGCTGCGCTTCCTTCAATCACTACAATGTTACCTTTGAACAAAAATCCAGGAAACGGTTAAGTATGCCAGCACAATATCAAATAGCACCTCTGCCTCACATGCTGACACTATTTTCATAACGGGATTAAAAGCCACATCTAGTTGCTCAAGTTAAATTTTAACAGAAACACAATAACCGTGGCTTAAAAATAAAAGCTGAAGAATGGCACAGACAAGGTGAATAAAGTAAAGAGTGAAGCGTGTTGATCTTTCAGACATATTTTCTCAAAATATGTAGCATGGTGAAGCATGATAATTTAACCTCTTATTGACCCTTCTTTTCCCTAGGCCTCTCAAACTGTAATTAAAAGGTTGAAATAACACACACACACACAATAACTTAATACCATTAATGTTGAAGCAGGCACTTTTATTTAAAGTCCAAGTGGTAAAAAACACAGACCCATCAGATACAGATAAGAAATTACAATTATGTTGAATAGAAATGCACATTTACATTTTAATTACTGACAAGTACAAAAATATTCACATCAAATGATGGAGCCATTTGTGTGCAGATGAAACAATTCCCATTAGTGGCACTAAGCTGATAAGTATTGCCAGCAAGGTGGATATTTTTAAACTTCTCCATCATTTGCTGATGGATGGAGGTTTTATGGTTATCAGGTAATCTCCTTCTAACGGACACTCTGATTTGCATGACTGAAGTTTGAGTGTCTAAACTATCAAGTGTTTAATTAAAGGGCTCAGTTTTGACTGAGTCAAGAATTGTTTTAATGAATTAATAACAGTCACCCTAAGAGATCGTCTGTATTTGGGACAATTTGATGTTGTAACCCTTTCAAAATGTGTGCTTGGATGTGGAAATGTGACCTGATGAGAGTTATCAGACAGAGGAGAGCTGGAGGAAGGCTCTTTATTTCCTTCTCCAATGTCATCTCTTCTTTTAGAAGTGATTTATCAAAGGGTTGCAGCTTTATTTACTTTAATGTTATCCCGTTGTTCAGCTAACTATATAGTAAGAGTATAATTAACAGTGTGCAGCTTGGGCCAAAGGGGAACTAAGGCTGTTATATTAAAAATAGAGTAATAGTACCACGCAGAACACAGGAGCTCCGCTGCTTTGATTGGTTAATTGAACCCATTGTTCAATCTGAAATGATCCTTCATGGCACCAAAGTCACACAATAACATAAAAAAATTTGAATGAGGCAACGGTAGACCAGCAACTCCCAGATTCTGCGAGTTTTTGTCAAGGAGTCTGGTTTTGAAGAGAACACAGGATTCAGTTATCCATTGAAAAGGGCTCTCTAACAGCAAGGTAAAGCTATCAAAATCTTTGAAATGTAGCCAACGTGATGTCATGGAATGAACGTATAAATAGCACACCACTTTTACTTTCGGCGTGCCATGTCAACTCATTTTAAGGTTTTCGGGTGTTAGCTAGTTCGCTACTTAAACTTTAACGTAGCTAACGCTATGTAGCTAATGTTAGCAACGATGTAGCGTGTTAACTTAGGTAACGTAACGTGGTAGCTACGCTAATGCTATGTAGCTGACGTAGAACGGTAACTTACGTAACGTAACATAACTAAAAAACAAACAATAATTTTACTTATTATTATTAAAACAGCAACATTAAAGGGTAACTGGTATTTTTTTCAATCTGGACCTTATTTCCCAATGGTTTTGTGTCTATGTGACTAACTGAGACATTTAATTATTAGTAGGGTTAAAAGGTGACAGTTTAAGAGTAGTTGAGAGTCTCAAGTAAACTGGTTGAATGATCTGATGAATATTACTTAAACTGTGGGTTTTCCTTGAATTTTCTTATACTCATTTTTATTTTCATGCTTTGGATCAGGATTGCCTAACCATAGTAATGCTGAGAGTATGTAAATTTTACGTGTATAATTTGAATTAAAATTACGACAGTCAGGATAGTGGAGAAGACCACATGCGTTCCACACTATGTGTTCCTTTAGACAAAGGAATACAGTTTTCAGCATAAAATGTCGAAATGTTACGTTAGCGTCTTACCATTGTGATTCACAATCAGTTCGTACTGCCAATAAGATCAAGTTCATTTCAACACAATATGTGGTATTTGTCTGTTATGTTAGTTTGTCTTCTATATTAACTATAAATAAATACTGTCATTTAATCAGTGAGAAGTTGTCTGTATGTTTTCTTTGAAGCTGAACACAAAGTCAATCTAAGAAGAATAAAATTCCTTCTGAAGACACTGATCAAATTAATTATCAGGTTTTAATAAATTTGGTTTAATTTCCCTGTAATTAAATAGGGTGGTGCCCCCGACTACGAGTGTTTATTAAAGTAGTGTTTCTCCTGCACAGCTGTAACATGACTGTCATAAGACAAAAACAAAACCCTGGCTGAATAATAATCAGACCCGGTCGTCTTTTAAACTGATATATTCTGAATTAATCATAATTAGCCGAAATGAAATCTTTCAACATGTTGCATTTTCTCTCTCCTGTCCTCCGTGCAGCTAATCTCTCTCTCTCTGGCTTCCATTCTCCATCTGTTTCTGAGAAGGCAAAGTCATTGAAGAAAAATAAAATCATTTGGCTGTCCTTAATGTGTTTTGATTTTCCCATTAGCAACCCAGTCATTCTTCCTCACATAGGCATGAGCATAATTAGTGTCTTTCATCTGCATAAATTTGGCCTCTGAACCACAAGAATATTGATCAGGCTTGCGAGCGCAGCCTTACCTGCAAATTACAAAGTCTATAGCGGCAGCTTGACTGCTGTGAAACCATGATGTTTAGTTTTCTTTCTTTCGTTCATCAGAAACCTGTTAACCGTGTGAACTCTGGCTGGAGTTTTGACTTTTCACATATTTGCTTTCTGCCTAGTATTTTATTTGATCTTGTGTCTTTTCCAAGTCATGCATTCAAACATGATGTCTTTTAAAAATTGCACCACATTAAAATTTAGTTTTCATCACCCTCTTAGTATTCATGCTTCCCCGTTAGCCAGCGGGGGTTAATTGGTATCACCAAAAAATCTCTCTGCCATCTCCTCACTCGCTGAAGACATTTTAGATGCAAGGCATAGGAAGTCAAATACAATCATATTACAACACCATTGTCTGTACATTTATGGGAACATTTAACTGTTTAAATCTCTATGACACATCTGACATGCTGAATATCTGAGGAATGTCCTAAAGATGGAAAACGGTGCGAGCAGTTTAGAAACTCTGTTTAACCCAAGCTAACCAGCACCAGAGCCATGTCAAGAGAGAGTTGCATCATGGAGAGACCTGAGATGATGCAACTGAAAATGTGGAGCCTCTCAATAGTTCCTGGAAGTTAGCAACAAATACAAATTCAGTAGTGTTGCAGCAGAACTGACCGTTTGAGATGAACTTTGAAATGGTAAGTAATTCAGTTTGTATATTATCAGCACATCTGGGCCTGTATTTATCAAGCTTCTCAAAGTGCCAGAATTCATGAAATTTACTCCTACTTTTAAACTTAAGAATTAAAAAAAGTTATCAAAATTCTCTCTCACTCTCTCACACTCTCTTACTCTCCCAGTTATTTAAAACAGCTCCAGCTCTCAAGTGGTTAGGAGCTGCCAGTAGGGGCTTGTGATGGCGCTGTGGAGACAGAGACCTGCACAAATCTTTCAGAAGAGAAAGAATGTTTCTGAATTATTCGCAGACGCGCAGTTAATAAGACAGGGTCGGGCAGCGCAGGCATAAACCTTAGCAGCGAGTTGGGGAGGGACGTCATCTCACCACTGATTTTACGCAGTAATGCGTTTTCAGTTAAACTGAAGGTGGTGCTGACACTTCGTTTCTTTGCCACAGGACAAACGCAGCAACACTGATGATTTTGGCCCGTCACAACGATCAATAAGCCGAATAGTCATGGAAACATTTATAGCACTTAGGCTACAACGCCACACATTCCCGCGTTTCATCGGCTTCCCAACAACACCCGCCGTAATCCGACAGATGCAAACACAGTTCATGTAAATAGCAGGCAATCCAGGACTCGTAGGTGCATTTGATGACGCTCACGTGAAGATAAACTTTTTTATCATTCATTTATTAATGTGTAGACCTATATCATAATATATTATCTTGAAAATTCTTTATTTTTAAACATGTGTTGAATATAAACTGCTCTTAGGAATTTCACAATTCAATGTGAATTTATCTGAGAATATTCTTAAATAAGGAAACCTCTTCAGTGATTGGTCCTTGGCTACATCGTCATCCAAAATCCTATTTGCGGCACAGAAAAGTGTCGTGAATCAGGACAAAGACTGACACTTATTTAGATTTAGTCCCGCACTTTACTCAAATTAGGACTATGATGCTTGATAACTAACTTTTAAACACAGATTTGAGCCAGGATTTTTTTTTACCCTTAAGTCAATTCTTAGCAGTGTTCTTAAGAGTAATTCTGAAATGCTTGATGAATACGGGCCCTGAATCAAACATGGCCCTGAATCAAGCATGATAGGTAATGGATAAAGTTGGCAATACATGACTTTAACCACACACAGCGTTTTTTGGGGTTTTTTGCAGGGTGAGGTAGGGAAGAGAGCCATTTTGTGATCCATCGCTTTTTCTGAGGCTGCCATCCACGAGAACCACATCAATCTTGAGGACTTTACATCATCAGTCACATCATACATCAATTAATGTGTTGATGATGTGGTGATCACAAAGACAATAATATAATTCCCACACTGCAAAGCCTGATTAATGTTTGTTTCACACGGTAAACCAAGCATCAGTGATATCCGTGAGGTGCCTGCAGAGCCCAAAGGATACTAAAACACTGTCCCGACCCACTTGTGATTCTGTTGCCTGTCTGTTTAAAGTTGTAATGTTGCATTACTATAATAATTTTAAAAATGAGGCATGTCATTTTAAAACTTTAACTAAAACCTGATGTTTGCTAATGTTTAATGGTGTTAAATGTTTGTGATTTCACTATTAACCACAATAATCGTAATTAGGACTTCTGCCATAATCGAGCAGCCCTAGGTGGAGGACCAGTGATGGGTGGGTGCTGGTAGGTGAGGAACAGTGATGTTGGCTTGGTGGAGGAGTAGTTAAGTTGGCTGAATGTTTGGTGGGTGCAGGCTTGCTGATCCGTCTTCATCCCACAGAACAGATGGACATTGTCCTGGAGGACAGTGATGGCCTTTTGTTAGTCCTCCATCTTCAACCGGCCTGAGGGCTGTAATTAGATGGCGAGATGACATGAGATCAAACAATGATCAACTTGCTCCAGGAGCCACGCTGTAGTCATGTAGGAGGGTGGTTTGCTTGCTGCACCATGTATGTCAGCCAAGCACTCGTTGCCTTACTGGTTGCAGCTGATAGATAAGGAGCTATTTTTAATGCCATCCCTTCTTGAATGGTCAATAAGTCCTTAATAGGGACTGCTAAAACTACATTAGAGGGCGGGGGGGTTTGGTACATCAAGCATTAAATACAGCTGCCTGTATGGTGTTTATCACATACCATTTGGGAAATTATATATATATATATATATATATATATATATATATATATATATATATATATATATATATATATATATATATATATATATATTGTTTAATGGAAATCTGAATATATTGAGAAGGGGACCTTCATTCAATATATTCAGACTTCCATTCAGACATACAAACTTCATATATATATATATATATGTATATGTATATATGTATATATATATATTATTTCCTAAAGGGCATGCCATAGCTGTTGCCATAGCTGTTGCTTGATGTTTTATTATGATTGAACCCAAAGGATTTCCACATGGTCCCATTTATCCCTTTTGTCTGCCTAAAGCCTTCATTTGGTCTTTCGAAAAAAGGTTGTTTTTTTTTGTTGTCCCTTATTTTCATTGTCTTCTTGAAAGCAGCATTTTCCTTCCTTCCTTTTCTTAAGAGTCGCCTTCTGTATATCTGAAAGTCATTAGGATTACTTAGTTCTTCAGTTACCAAGGGATTGCTGAAAAAAAAACCACGGGTTAAATAAAAATGTAGAAAATGACTCTAATCTGAATTTTGAACGTTCTATTCCTCTCCCTCCATATATATTAATAAACATTAGGATGTGATTGATCTTGGCTAGGGATGGGGATTGAGACCCGGTTCTAAAAGGACCCGCTTCCAAAATGTCTGAAAACCTGAAAATCAATAAGGTTATGTTAAAACAAGCTAAATAGAAAGCTGTTTGTCTGGAGCATAGACTGGTCTGTAGTCCAGTAGATTTGGCACGTTGGTAAAAACTCAGCTGCTGGCTGAGACAAACCAGCCGCTCCTCCTTCAACCAGGTAACGTTACTTGCAGGCAGTGATTGAGGAGGAGGAATAGGAGGAGGAGGAAGAGGGATTGATACAGATTGATGTCTGAGTTTTTATTCTTTCTAAACATCACTCAGTATTGTGATGTCAGATATTGAGTTTATATAGTGAGTTTGCTATTGTAAACATAAAAGTTGCTCCTGTACAAACAACACCGAGCTGTAATTAAAATATTAAAGACTAATCCTATAAATAATTTAAAAACAACAAGGGAGTTAATATGCACCCTTCAATATATGTTTATTTATTGCAAGTCATGTGTCATCTCAATATTTAACAATGTTATCGCACATTGAATATTTTCCTCATACCATGCAGGCCTACCTCATGACCGTTGGGTCTGGTCTCACCAAATAATAGCAAAGTATAGATAGTGGTATCGATAAAGAATTGGATCATTAAGCAGTCTCAATAAGGGTATTAATATCAATAAAAATGAATGATCCCCATCCCTAATCTTGGCTGTCATACAAGTTTAAATACATAATCAACAAAAATTTAAAGTAATAAACAACAGCAACACATTCTTCAACCAAGGAAGGCAACACTAATTCTCAAATATTAGAAAATTTTACTTTTTAAAATTGATGTAACTGCATACACGTCGGTGTACTAACTCAATAATTAATTTTTGGTAATTAACATAATTACCAAAAATCTCAGTCCTGTCTCTCTGCATTTGCACATTCAGTTTGCCTGCAAATAAGTGCCAAAATGATTATGATGTATTTGCATGACAGTAATACCGAAAGTTCAATTATTCAAAGGAACTGGAGTTGAAGCACTGAAAGAAGATGAAGCAGCAGATGAAACAGAAGTAAATACACTGATATCATTGCTCTGAAACAGATTTCCCCATCACAGGGAGGTATGACTCAACAAATACCTCTTTGTTGAGATGCCTCTTTAGGAAATCGTGTTCTTCTGGATGGTGCGGAGTGGCACGGCGTGAACACGCTGCATCGCAAACCGGCAGCCAGAGGCAGATGGTGTGGGGGTTTTCATTACAGTTAATTCATACAACGATGATGTAAGCAAATTATACAAAATAGTTTGGTGAAGCAGCAAATATGATCCTGTGCTATTTCAACTGCTCAGTGACACTGACAAACGGATGTGGGTCAGAGCGACTGCTCTCACGCATAGTGTTGCACTCAATAGTTCATATGAAAAGTAAAAGTAGAGCTAGAGTTCAAGTCCAAACCCCGGTCTCTTTCTCACCTCTGCACAGCTGATCAATCATGATGTTGGAAAGATGTGTGGGAAGGTGGATTCCAGAGCTAACTGACCATCTGACCAACAGTTCTGATGGTGTGCAGTGCTGCCTTAAGAACTGAATGGAGTTGAAGAGTCAGTTGAAGTGCAAGCTCTGAAAGGAGTTAAACTGTCACTTGAAGCAAAAGTGCTGAAAGCAGCTGAAGGCCAGCCTTTAGAGAAGCAGTGCCGTTCGGATATGTGATCGGAGCATTTACATTGCCCTTTGATGTAGTTTGAATGTAGTTATGTAAACTGAGGTTCAGGAACAGGACCACACCTCTCTCACTTATGCACTCACGTATATAAGCGGTCTCACATCCCTCCCACCCAAACCCTGCTTGTCCACCTCTTTCAATGGGCAGCTCGGTGACCCAGTGGCCAGCACTGCGGCCTCACAGCGGAAGGTTCTGAGTTTAGACTTCGCTCAGCTCAGGCCTTTCTGCACAGAGCTTGCGTGTTCTCCCCGCTTTGAGTGGGTGTTCCCGGGCGCTCCGGCTTCCCCCCGCCATGAAAGACACGGACACTAAAATCCACAATTCTGCCTAGCAATAATCTTGTCTTCTTCTACAACAGGAACCACAGGGGGGTTCATAAGACCAAACTGCTTATCGAGACGAGCCCCCACCCTGAATCTCGACCCCTCGGGTTCCTAGCCGCTCTGGCCACCGAATCCTAAATCACCTCCTCGATCCCTTCATCCCTGTCCTCTCGACCCCTCCTTTCGTAACTATTCATATCTGCTACCACATCAATCATGCATGAGCTGAAAATGTGTTTTAATATGCTGAAAACACAAAATATCGAAACTAAACCTGCAAGCAGTTATTAACGTGGTCCGAACCCCCCATGGCAAGCTGGTCCTGACTCCGCGACTTTGCGGAGGTGATCCCACAGGCGCGATGCAAGTCCCAGGTGGAGAGCAGTGCACACAATGAAAAACGTTTCATTCAAACAGAGCAGTCTTCTAAAATAATTTTAGTATATTTTGTCATTTTGCAACAAAACTGGCCAACTGATGCCAAATTTTGCGCAGAGCCTCAGTTTGGCAGGGGAAACTGCTGGCCCAACTTAGGTGGTTGGACAGACCTATGCGGTTATATATCACTTCATTTTTGTTTGCAACCAACAGGAAGTTGTTCCTTTATAACTTTTTCGGATTATCAAAATACTTTATGCAACTTTTGATCATGAGGGTCCAGAGATTCTGCAAGCAAACTTACCACCTAGGAGGAGCTTGAAAAAGTAAGGTTTGCATATTTTGCCACTTAGGCCAATTTTGCCAAAATGGGCGTAGCCTGTTTCACAACATTCAGTGAACGCGTTGATATAAGACTTTTGAACATAAACCTGAGGTGTTTGCAGCAGTGAATTTCACTTTAATACCCTTTAACTGGTATGGTAAACATGCCTGGCCCCAAGCCCCCTGGGGCTTAGGTTCCTAATAGCACTGGAAATGTGTCTGCTTAGGAACAGACTCCTTGAAGATGCTGCACTTCTGAATTCGTCCCAGTGGATATTGGAACAACTGAAGCATCCAGTGGACATCAGGTAAAACTTTCTATAATTAAGTACAGTGTTTTAACCCTAAGATAGACTTGAGCCTACGTCTCCACTTCTCCAGTTGCTGTTTAACTGTGCAGCCTAGAAGGTATGACACATGTTTCCAAGAGTTTAACGAGATCACAATATTAATTGCTTCATTTAGAGCAAGGATACACTCTTGATCATGTTGGAGTTGATCCTAACATCTGCCTGCCCCCTAGTATCTGGAATGAAGTCTACAAAAGGAATTAGAGAACTTCTCAAACTTTTAATTGCAAGTAGCAATGAGTGCAGAGACTGTGAGCCAACAAATCTATCACAGAATCCTGATATGTCTTACTGGTATCCCTTATTAATCTCAACATATGTTTTAGTCATATATATCTGATATGTTCATGTTATATGTATTGTAATAGGTAATAGAGACATGTGAGTTAATGACTGGTAGTCTCAAATTAACCTTATTGTGTAAAGTCACACTTATTATATCATAGGAATTTAGCCTGAATATATGGATATGAATTTAGAATGTTTTACCAGTCGGACTCATAACTTTGTTCATCATCTGTCATATAGAACATCTGATTTCCACATAGTTGCAGAAATAAAAAGCACGGGTCCTGGTCATAGTTAAGTTATGAAATCCGAGCACACCACAGGGCCTCCCTCCTCCAGGGCTGCTGACAGCTCTGTCAGCCGGAGAGGCAGTCACACTGGACGGCAGCAGAGCAGGAGGTTCAGCTGGACATTCTTTACTTACACTCGAGACAAGACTCGGTTTGTAAAAGTGTAGCCTGCCATGCTGTTATCCTGTGTCGCTCTGTGTACAAGATGCGGCTAAAAACGAGAGCGCAGTGATTCAACTGGCAACACGAGCTTCTACTCTGGGGACTTCTCGACTGATGACTCAGATCATCGCCGAATGGGGGCAGCCCTATCAAGAACATACAGCGCGTATGCTGGGCTTTTTTAAAGCAGAAAGCATCAGTCCTGGGCTGGAAATATGAATTTGTCTGCTGTGGGCGTTCCATTGTGGCTATTTCTGATCAACACAGACCAACATGGACCTTACTAGTGTAGCTATTTAATTAAAGTGTGAAGGTAAGACATAATCGAATTGACATCTCCCTCTCTGGAAAGCTTCTAAAATGCATTTCTTTTTACTTTTCACAACATCCTACAATTCATGATTGTGATCCAGGGTCATGATGGGACTATATTGGCAAACAAGTCATCAAAACATCACTGAAAGAATGAATCAGAGCGCGAGCTGGTGGAGCAATCCGATTTGAAAAGTGAACTGAGATGTGAAAACAGCAATTTCCTTCCTCACACCAGCAGCACAGAGACCTTTTGTCCGCTGAATAACAATCATATTTCAAAGTTGAAACAGAATCTGCTATTGTGTGCTTCCTGGAGAAAGGCTCTCCTTAAAAGAAGCAGCTTTACACCATGCAGGCCCCCATGGTGGGAAAGAAAGACTGGATGAGACTTGATGGGTAAAAGCATTTGCGTCCAAAGGGACGGGTGTGTCTGCGGAGATGTACCTGTCTGATGTGGAAAAGTGGCACTTGAGAAATCAGGCTGTGTATGGTATTGATTGCCAGTCTTCTCTACCTCCGGCCCAGCCTTTGTTACTTGGAAATTCACAGGGGCCACAAGCGGGAAGGGATAAACGGAGGAAGATCATAGCAAGTCCTTATACCTTCAAACACCCCAACGCCTGACAAAATTCTGGGTTTAAAGAAGCCCATGCCGAAGAAAATCACAGGTGAAATAATAGGGTTGGTATTTTCAGCGAGTACAGTGAGCTGCAGCTGAATTCATATTATGCTTCACAGTAGCAGTTTCCATTTAAATGAACAGAACGATCCTACGGCAAGCCCTTCTATTGACCAGGAAGGATCAATAATGAGCGAGTGAGTAGTGAGTATGTGCTTGTCAGAATGTAAAATTACATAGAACACACATAACACTCTCCAACTTCCTTAAGCCCATTTATTTCTACTGAAGACGTAACTCTTCAGTGGGTAAGTGGGTGAAGTCGATGCACTGGTGGCCTGGGGGTTAAAGGATGAGTTCACAATTCTCAAGTCTGTATTCCCAATAGCAATAGGAGCCCATTCCTCCTGTTCAGTGTGGCTTCATAAGTTTATCTGAAGCTAATGAGACTTCAGCAGTCTGAGTACGTCAAATGAAGTCGACGATATCTTCCAGGTGATGAGCACGCATCGTAGCTACCAAGGCATGTATGACCGGTGTGATTTATTTTCACAAACTTCTTCTTTTAACTTCTTTATGTTGACGGCACAGTGGATAAGACGCGTGCCTCTGGTGTGGGAGACCAATGTGTCCCTGAGCAAGACACTTATCCCTAACAGGCGTCCGAACTCTAACATTAATAGCAATAGTAAGTCACTTCAAGGTACTACATTTTGTTGGGGCTGAACTCAGCCCTGTTCTCACTTCACTATTCAGCCCTGTAGTTGCCTGGCCTGCTCTACCCGCACCTCACCTGCAGCTAATTCTCTCATCAGCCACTCAGCACCTATACCCGTTCACTTCTGTCAGTTCATCTTGTTTGCTGTCTGCCTGTTTGTTTTTCTGTTTACTATGGTCCTGGTAGCTTGCGGGATTTTTGTATCAGATGGAATTATATCTGCCTGTCTGGCCTACTACTTGCTTGTTGACAGCTTGTGTACCTACCTGCCCAGCAGTCTGCCTGCCTTTCAGCACATTTTTGGACTATAATCCCCTGCATAACCCAACCTGACACCTGATCGGTATTTTCACTTAACATTTTAATTTTCAACCATATCTGTGGAGTTTTCAGCAAATGGAACCTTGTTCAGGCGTCATTGTATGACCTAAGTACGGAAATTAGGTCCAGTTCCATTCACTGAAGACCGTGAGATAGCGTGGAATTAATGTCCCTGCTCAACACAATTATATAGTTTTATTTTTTAACAAAGCCTTATTCATGTCCTCAAACAGCTGCACACTGTAGCTTTTATGAAATGTTAGTATTCCAGTTCATCCTAAAAGGTGTTTATGAACTGACTGTGAGCCAGACCTTATCATCCAAACATCAGACCACACTAATGCTCTTGGAGTTGACTGGAAGTAAATCCCTGCAGCCAGGTTTCAACAACTGGTGGAAAGGCTGAAACCAGAAGAGTGGAGGCTGTTGGAGCAGAACATTAATGCTCATGGTTTTGGAATGATATGTTTAACTGTGTGTGTTAATCCACTGATGGCTGTAATGTATAACACACATTTTTCAAGGAGTTTCTTACATGTCCACACAGCGTGCGCCTAAGTTATTAACTGAAGAAATATTTAACAAACCGATGAATAAAATGACATAGTATGTGAAAACTATATATTTAATGCTGTTAAACCAAAGTGATTACATATTTTAACATATTCTAATGCAGTTTAATGCAATACATAAACATTGAACCTCACTTGTGACTCCTAAGGCTCTCTTTCTCAGCACCCTCAGCTCCACTATCACTGCTGCTAGCATTTGGGGATCCTCCTATTTCTGGCAGCCATTCACTGTCACTGCCACAAGTATCATTCTTACTTGATTCCGATGGAATTTGCTCCACTATCCTGAATGCCTTTCTATTACTTGCTGCAACACACTAATTGTTACTCACATCATGGAACTAAGCTGCACAAAATATTGTTTTTGTTACAAAACCTGCAAGTATAAGATAAATCCATTGATTTACGACCAAAAAAGTTAGTGCACATGAAGTATTTTAAAGAAAAACAAAGTCTCAGTAAAAGTTAATTGTAGTTGAAATATAGCCAGTGATGCATAATGTCCAGTTTAGTGAACAGATGATTAATTGTAATTTCCTCCCAACATAAAACCAATACTTGGAAAATGTAACAATTGTACTACTCTTTAGTTGTTACTAGATGTTACCAAATTGTGTTTACCTGCAGCGGTCTCCTATAATTGGAGGAATGGCAAGATTTACTCGAGCTGCTCAGTATTTCCGATCGACGGTTGGAGATCTCGGTTTTGACGAATTTTAAGTTGCACTTACAACGGCTTCCCAGAGGGTGGCAGTGTATGGCATGACCACTGTAGTGGCTGATGTGCAACTAGACAATCAGAACCTCTGCCCATTCAAGTACATGGCTTCTGAATAGCTGTCCACTGTAGTGGCCACTATGCGACTTTCCTTTACAGTATGTAAAATGTGATAATATTTCAGTGGAAATGTCAATGTCAAATGTCATTAGGCTTTGTAATGATCATATGCAGTGTAGATGTGTTTTTGCTTTGGTATGAAAACAGGCAAGCACATTCACACACACAGCCACACTGTCACATGTCATTGACATAATGCATTCCCTTGCCCCTTACCCTAAGTGTTCAATCATGAACCCTTAAACCAAGTCTTGACCCTCAAAAAGCCCTTTAAAGTTGTGGGGTCCAGCATTTGGTCCCCACAAAGCAGTTAGACCCCACAAGTATAGTGGAATATCACTAACATAGGAAGCACCCCCTTCCCCCACCTCCACTACCACTTTTTTTTATATTTTTGGTAATGTTAGACTAATCTTGTTTGTTTATTATCGCCCTCTCTTGCACACACACACCACAGGAGAGAGAGAGAGTCTATGTGTGTGCGTGCTTGTGTGCATTTTGAATTCAGGCGCGTAACAATTGGAACACATCAACTGGAATAACTGGAATGACAATGTGTCATTTTCTTGATATCACTGTGCCTTCTTTCCTGCAAACTCCTGCCGCGCCTGAAACTGAATGACGTCTCTAAGATCAGTGACGGTGTTCCATTTATTAACGCAAACAAAATTTCAACATCACACATGATCTTTTTTTTTTCTGCAGAGCGCGCTTTCCCTCCACCTGTGTCCCCGCCTGCCTGTGCGCGCATTCACTGCATCCGGCCGCGCGCATCGCGCATCGCTCCTCGTGAATCCTAATAATGTGTAGAGCCGCAGAGCTGGGTGGCATCGCTGGACGCCCGGTGCCAGACTGGAGCAGCAAGTCCATTACAAGCCGTTAGTGAGAATACAACTGCCGCCTGTCTGGGAGCACCAGCCCTCGTGTTTGGATACGGAGTTCATCATTAATAGATCACTGTTGCTCATTATCATCAACGTTTCTTTTCTCTGAGGACATTCGGCAGATCCGTATTGTCTTTTTACCGAGTTGGATTGCTTTCATCTTCTTTCTATACTATCCACTTTTTGTTCTCAACACTGAGTCTCGCTTCAGGACAGATATTCTCTGGTGCGTCAAAGCTGCGCGGTTCGGAGTTTCCTAACCCTTTATATGTGCAGAAAAAATGATCTTCAGTCGCTGTAAGTGTGTTTTATTGTCTTCTCACTAACAGACTTCCCACATTCAGTTTTCAATTTGCACGGAAAACCTTTGATTTGGAAGAATCCGTGCCGTAGTTCTGCTCAGGGTGTGTGGGATGGAGAGCGAAGTAACCCTGCGTCAAGTTCAACACAGTTACCCTGAACACGACCGGAAATGCTGTCGTTATGTAAACAAATTACAAATCAAGCACAAATCAAAGAACAACTAAAACAGAAGAATTAATCGAAATATGCACTTGTTTATATTTTTTTTTGAAATATCTAATTACGTGATGTTTTTTAGCCGTACACCAAAATAATAGAAGAGTTTAATTTAAACAAATACTGGACATAAATTAGATATGCTATTATCAAATTCTTCATTGCTAGTAGGTCTCAATTTGAGAATTAGTAATCTCTTTAAACGGTCTCTTATATACAGTTACATCATTTGCACCTTTTGCTCTCAGTCTTTGTCATCATTGACAGGGAGGTGTCACAAAAAAAAAAACATTTAAACATTTGAAACTCCTGGAATGATATCATATCTCCAGTGCCTCCATTTGCGTTATGTACGCATACATAAAAGCACACTGAAGTAAACAAACCAGATCTGACAGCCTACACAGGAAGTCTTTTATTCCGTTTTTATCATCATCATTTATAACTTGACGCTGGTCCCTTGCAGTGACGGGGATCGGAGGCTCGCCACCTGGCTTTGCGAGTTTCTGAGTTGGGAGGCGTCTCCAGGTGTTGGTGTGATCACACAGCTGCCCCACCTTATTGATCTATGCTTTCTGTTTTTCTCTTTCCACACAGGAATTTTACTGGAAAGGTCATGTGTGACTTTCCGTGGTAAAAACGGGATGCCCGCACTGTGAAACGGCGCCGGGTGGATGGATGGATGTGTCCGTTCTAGGGCGCACAGGAATAACACAGTGAACTGACAGATCATCAGTGTTCTGATCGTCTCTTTTGCCCGGAGTTGATCTTTTTTTGGCCATATCTGGAATTGTTACGTTTAGTGGTGGGAGCGTGCAGCATTTATTCCTTAGGCTTTGATCACCTGCTATGTGTTTGGAGTGGAAAATACCTGGTGGAAGGTGTACAGCGGGATCCAGTCTGGAAGGACAGGACATTTGCTACTGATAAAACTCCGTTTCTATTTCCTTTTTTTAATCTGTGCGTGATGTACGTGGAATGAAGACAGAGGATGGATATAATTTGGGAAATATTGATCATACTCCAAGCCAATTTTATTGTCTGCATATCAGGTGAGTTATGGGCGTCATCTGTGTCTTTGAGGCAGGGGCATCGCACAAATCTAAGAAGGAATTATTATTAACTTCTTGAAATTCTGTGAGGTGGCTGGGGTGGGCTTTGGGTTTGTGGGAAAAACAGATTAATACAGAAGAAATGCTGCACAGGACGCACTGTGGCAGGTGGAGAGAAAACAGCAAAATGTACCCTAGATTGTGTGCCCGGCATGAAATATCCCTGTTGTTTTAGTCTTTGGTTACCTAAAGATCTTTAAACGCGTGTGTGACAGTGTGTGTGTGTATGTGTGTGACTGAAGACAAGCACTGGATGCGCAGGCTTCTGACGCACGCATGACATGGGTGGTCTTTTTTAATGCAAGTCACAATGATTCTTTTTTCTTTTTTCTTTTTTTTTTTTGGTGTTTTCTTGCTCCAAAGACATGCCGCTGTTAGCTCGAATCCCCTCTCCCTTGCCCTCCCCGTCATTATGAAGTCTTTGAGCGCCTGAAACAATTCAATCGGAGTTATGATTATTTTTTTTTTAAATAAAAGATGCACCGGTGAGAGCACGGCTCTCCGCCGTGTGATGAGCAGATGCGCCGCTGTAGGTCAAGCTGTTATAACTGCTCTTTGTGCGCTCTGCAGGCAGATGCGTCTCAGAGGTCGGCGCT
The DNA here is from genome assembly GCA_024633595.2 of Lepomis macrochirus. Lineage (NCBI taxonomy): Eukaryota > Metazoa > Chordata > Actinopteri > Centrarchiformes > Centrarchidae > Lepomis > Lepomis macrochirus. The sequence continues at coordinate 25,859,518 of JALXJV020000023.1, read as the reverse complement.
TATCAGTGGAGGAATGCGTTCCCTCACTTCACTGGGTTACTTTGTAAGACCGATTTTATAACGTGCTCCCGCTAGTGTGTTTAAACTATGTCTTACTATTATGAAAAAAAAGTCGCAATTGTGTCCCAGTTGTGTTGTTTTTTTGTTTTTTTAAAGCAACCCGCTGTTCACATGCGCCTAAAACAGGAGATACTACACTTTGGATAAAAGTTACAGATACAATATTGGAGTGTTTATCATTAATGCTGAAATTAATAAAACTAAATTAATTAAAAAAAATCATTTATTAATTTAAAAAGTGCATCCGTGCTTGCTAGAGACATACTTACGATAACTGGTGCTCATCCACTGTGTTGTATTGAACACCGCCCACAAGGCTCTGTAGTTTGGCCCTCAGGTTGTCAGAGAGGAGAAGGGATCAGCCACTCTACGTCAGTGACCTAGTCCCACCCTCCAGTTTTGATTGGTTTGTCCTTAAGAATAAGTCAACCTGGAACAAAATGATTGCTGTTTTTTGGAAAATTATACAACAATATGTACATGATTATGTTTCATTCAATTCTTTATGAGGGTATACTGAATATACTGATGCTGTATGTTCTTTCTACCATAATATCATCATGGCACACAGACAAAAGAGTTAGCGGACTAAGAGACATTTAACCTTTTCATTTATATCCATGCAGATGTAAAGATGTAAAACTGTTCAATTATTTGTTTAAAATCTTATGTGGTTCTGGAGTGAACGTTCTGTAGTCTGAGAAAACAACCCTGATGATGTCATCTGTTATCTTGGTTTAGGAGAGACTTAGGCTTCAGATTTTTTGATGGACAGCCCACATTACTGGAGGATTGGAGTTTAAAACATGAGGCAGGGGAAGTCTAATGAAAGATGCTACTGAGTTGCATTACTCGACATGTAGGATCTCCTGTTTTTGAAGCTTGACTCATACTCAAGGACTGAACATCAGGAAATCCAGGCCTCTGCTATTTCAATTTCTATTTCTATGTCATAACATTTTTTATAGTAATGTAGTAGTAGGTAAACATTCATTAAAGGATGAGATATCAGTCTTAACTCAACTTCGACCAAATGGCTTTGTAGGGCAGTGTACATGTTCAGACCTTTAGTTTTTCTGAGCATTTTCCAGACTTCTCAGCCATAAAAGTTGAGCTCCAGAAAAGTGAATAAGTGCGCCTTGATTTGAAGATTGTTTTGTGAACGGCTGGTTGCAAGAATGAATTGTGATTCTCAAGAGCTTGTTGGAGATTCATCTAAAATGTTTTTATTTTATTTCCTTTTTGCGATCTGAATCCATTTCATTCCATTTCCATTTGCGGCACTGGCCATTTCTCCGCTTGGTTGCCTGCATTAACTGGACGTACCAGTGTGCAATAGTGCAACAAAAAGCTGTCATGTGGACATAATGCTTGGTATTGTAGCATTTTCATTGGAGTATTTTATTTCGTGTTTTTTTTTTTTTTTTTACAAATATGTGATGGGATGCAACTCATTTATCAGCCAATTGATTTTCTGTAGCTTGCTTCAGGCTAAGCTACATACATCTACAGGCATGATAATGCAGCTAAATCAGATTTCAAAGCAGGCAGGCTATTATCTGGCACAGTTGAGCCTGCATTGTGGACATGAAAGTCTCCTTAGTGCCAAGACTCTAATCTGTGATGTAATCAAGAGGCAAAGCTTGGCATTGCTCCAATAACAGGAGGCTGGTTCTGTGGGCACAGTGATAGCACCCTTAGGTGATTTTCTGAGGAGAAGGAGCTACAGTCATTATTCTAAAGCTGGGGTTTTCAAAATTTGACACTGCTGGCCCCACGTCAGACACCCCTCCACCAACAGTTAATATAATTCTATAGGGGATGTTAACAGAAAATATAATATCGCCATGCATTCAGTGAGTTCCAATGTGGGTAACAACCCATTTTATATCTACAATTATATTTAGTCACCATTGAAAGTATGCAGAATTAGCTATTAGACGTTCATTTTTTTTGCAGTACACCCATGCTGCACACCCATACTTTTATACTGAAGAACACTTAAAACCATGGAGATAATGATATCCCCAGAAAGTGTAGACTGAATTTGAACATACATGTATCATGTCTGTGTTCAGACTTGACTAAGTTATGACTCAGAAAGTGTGAAATTTGGTGCAAATTGCGACAATTAGGGACAAAGGGTGTTAAAGCACCTTAACTGGCTTCGGAGTGTGAGCAGGCTAAATCAGCTGACTCTGATATATCTTTAAATCTTTAATTTGCATTAATTGAATTTCTTTAGGGGGCACACAAACACGTTGTAAACACAAAACCAACATTATACACTTTTAGGTTGTGGCTAATGTGACAGCAAACAGTTGCTCTGGTTCGGTGTCCACTAATTCCTGCAAAAATCACTGTTTCTTCAGCAGCTGATTGCGCCACTATGTTCAGTAGAGCAGGTCAGTGGGTTTATCAGGGCTTATTGTTGCAAGAAACGAGGTAGCTGAGAGCAGTGAGCAAAACAGTAATGTTGGGGGCTCCATCCATCCATCGTCAACCCTTTATCCTGCGCACAGGGTCGCGGGGCGCTATAGCCAATCCCAGCTCACCTCGCGCGAAAAGCAGGATACACCCTGGACAGGTCGCCAGTCCATCGCAGGGCCACGTTGAGGGCTGTAAAACCAAAAACAATGTCCTGAAAGATGCTAAAACGCTCTGTGGAGCTGAGGGGAACTGTAAGTTGATGCTCTTTGAGTTCTTCACCGCAAAACAACACTTTTCACATACACATAATGATTTGATTCATTGTTAATATAAAGATTTTGAGCAAAGCAGCTTTAATCAGCTGCCAGGACTTGAAACACACACATCGCTCGGGAATTGAAGTACACTGTAACAAATGTTCCAGTAAAATAACAGTAAAGAGCTGGCACCAGAGACACCAGCAGTATACTGTGATTTTTACGGTATTCATACGTAAAATGACTTTACGATAGTAGTCTGTAAACCAGAAAAACAGTATATTTCTGTAGTCATAGTAAAATGATTTCACAGTCTAATACAGTAAAAAAAAAATGCAGCATATTTCTGTGATTATTTGGAAATTACAATAATATTGTTTAGGTTGTTACTTTAACTTCTCATAGTTTACTGACTAGACTAGATAAAACATTATAAATCAATATTGATTGCAATGAACTTCATTATTCTCAGGCCTATAGACAGTTGGTTAAGATATGCATTATTGTGAATATTATGCAAACATAAGCAATACAAACTGAAATAAAGGTATTTGATTTTGAAAAGAGCAATGTCAATGTCAACATGAATACAAAAAATGGAAAAAAAGACTATTTAAGGAACATTAAAGGAACATTCCACTTTTTTTGGAAATAGATTTTCCAATTCCCCTAGAGTTAAATGGTTGAGTTTTACCGTTTTCAAATCCATTCAGCTGATCTCCGGGTCTAGCACTTTGAGCATAGCTTAGCATAGATCATTGAATCTGATTAGACTGTTAGCATTTCTCTCAAAAAAATGACCAAAGAGTTTCAATACTTTCACTATTTAAAACTTGACTCTTCTATAGTTACATCGTGTACTAAGACCAACAGAAAATGAAAAATTGCATAATAATCAAGGAACTTTGCCGCACCCATGGTACTCACCAAAACCATCTCGGTTAGCCGATGTTCCAATGCTCTTATGGTTTGGTTGAAATAAACCAAAGATGTAGGCTAATTATTCCAGTATGCTAATAATATTTTCCTGCTGCCTCCATCTGCCGATAGCCTCTCTTACAGGTTAACAAGTGTTGTTCCTGGGATGCAGACGTTTGGCTAACGTTACTAAAATTAAACAAAAAAAAAAAAAACACCCAAAAGTAATATTATTTTGGCCATTCAAATCTAACCCTCACTGATGACACGTTCAAATCCCCGGCAAGACAAGCTCCTGAGCATCAGTTTCAGATGAAACATTCGCGGCAAAATGAATAAGATTTTAATTACCATTTAATTTAAAACACTCGATGATGCACTTCATCTAATTTGTGCATCCTCTTCTGGAAAATCTCCTATCCAAATGATGGTCCCTCCAGGAGTTGATGGCAAATTATTTTTGTATTTTTTAAAGAAAATTTACCAAAACAAAAGTAGTAGCCTCAATTTAAAAGACTGACGTTGTATCAAACTTCTGACCGTGCTCTAATTTCGCCAACATGCAGTTTCTAAAAATACTGTAGTTTCCTGTAATTTAAAACATCAGCATACTGTTTAGGGCCTCTGTCCTGTTGCTCCCATTGACTGTAAAACATTCTGAAAACTAAATGTATTCACCAGAGAAAGTGAACAGCCGACTCCTAATGAGCTTTTTCAACGGTGCTTGTTAAATTTACACAGCGCCGAGGGTACGAGTCGACTTTAGCCTGATTGACAGGTTGCGATGGTAACGACTTGTCAACCATAGATAATCCCACCCTAAAACATACTCTGCATTGTGGTCTATTTTAAAATAAATGGGACCATAATTTACTAAATGAACATGATTTTGTATTGAAGAAGACTTGAAACTAGCGACTGAGACCATAAACTCATCAGGAAAGTGTTTACTGGGGTAATTATTCAGCTGAGAAGTGGGGTCAGTTTCCCATTGTCTAATGGAGCCGGACTTCTTTTTGCAACCAAAAGAGTCACCAACTGCTGGATTTTCAATATTATGCAGGTTTAAGTGACTTCTGCATTCGCTTCATATTGTAGACCGGAAGCTTCCCGCTTGGTTGCTCCAAGTTAAGCAGCCCACAATGCATTGCTAACTACAGTACTAAACTGTTTAACATGGAATCAGTATTTTAGTGTTGGAAAGTGGCTGTAAATTTGCAGCAATTGCTTACAGTGCCTCCTCCAGTATTGTGGCACCTTGAGAAAAAAAGCACCCAGTTGTTACTGAGTATATGTGAACTGGCACACCTAAAATCTTCAGGGTCATTAAAGACAAAGGAGCCTACCTCCTTTTTTATCTGGGACTATTTCTTCTGTCATTCCTGGCTCCAGTGACAACTTGGATCTGTGGATTATCCAGAGTAATCGAGAAATTATTTCTCAACAGATATGCTGATTTTTTTAAAATGTAATTATTCAGTGATTGCAAATTCACCTCCACTGTATTGGGTTGGAGGCTGAAATCTGTCCTCTCATAAGGCCAGAGTCAGGTGGTATGGGTTAAAGGTCTGGGGATTTTTCACCTGTACAATTTCCTGTAACATTTTGATCGTTTGCCCTGGCTGTAAATTAAAAACCTCCAGCAGGGTGGCCCCGCTGGACTGATGTTAATGTAGGGTCAATCTCATCTGGTGTCTCAATTCTCAAGCCTCATGCTCAATTTTGATTTGTCAAGATCTTTTATTTCCTTCTCCCCTTCTTTTGTCAAAAATGAATGGAGCAAAGACTGTAGCTGCAATCAATTGTTTTTAATTAAAGTGAACATCGGTTCCTGTGGTCACAGGAAGCACTGGGGTTTATGGGAAATGATGTTCTCTTATTTTGACAAGCTATTGTTCAAACAGAGCTGGAGACATGAGCTAGAGGGAAGTAATCATCTTGACTATGGTGTCATTTAATTATGGACTGCTAATTATAAACCACGGTTTCGTGGTTATCTAAGAATGGTCCTTTTGATGTTACATGGGCTATACATATACAATATTTGAAGTTGAACCTCCTCCACAGCTTCTATTTTAATCCACAATGTTTGCGTCATCTGGGTCATATTCATTTTATAATTGGACTCAGCTGTAATATATACTTTATTTTACTGATAACTGCCACCCAAACATTAGTGAAGAAAAGTAAATGTGAGCCAGAGGACTTCAGGTTTCTTTCAGATGATCTTGAAATACAATTTAATATTAGTCAGTGGATATATCAGTGGAGGAAGCCTCATATCTGATGCATGCTGATGGGTTTCCTTATATCTGCCTACATTGTATCCCACAGATGTAGACTGTTTATAGATGCTAAGTATAAAACAGTGTCATGGATGTAAAGCAGGGCCAGATTAAGCTACTTTAGGGCCCAGAGGCAAAAATCAGATGTTGGCCCCCTATTGGCCCCCTGTTTTTCCTGCTAATGTAGGGCACGGCCTTAATTTATGAGATTAATACATCATTAACAGGCTCCTTCTGACGACATTTCTATTATCTTTTCACAATTGTGTTATTTATGCAATCCCATTCATTAATAAAAACACAATCATTTTTAATAGTAAATAAAAACCCTTTTTGTTGTGGGAATTTGTGGACTAACTAATGCTGCAGGCCATCACACAACAGCAGCAGAGAAGCAGAGATTGCATGCACTAAAAAAAGAGTGTTCATGTGCCCAGAGTGTGGTCTAATGTTAGACTGATCTTTTTTTTTCATTAAGGTATCATTCCTATTTACGGAATTATCAATACTCAAAACAAGACTTAGTAAAAATTGTATGGATAATTTAGGACAGACAGAGTAAAAAAGCTCTACCAAATGGCGGTACCTATAAGATGTTTGCAAGTTTCAGCTCCTTAACTATTAACAATTGCAAGCTTCACAGCCATTGTTTTTCATTCATTTTTCGCAGTATGAAAAAGTACCACAAGGTGTTCATTTTCAAAAATGAGTACAGACTATAGCCTGTTTCATACTCCCAAACACACTCATACTCAGACAGCTGCGGACAAATAGCAGTTCTGTTTACTTTCTGGAGTCTGTTTGGAGGACATGTTCCACACACGCACACATCTGAACTCTGGACAGCAGAGTATGTTGCACATTTTATTGTCTTTTAAATTGTTGGAAAGCTGAATTACTGTTGATGCCCCTGAAGCGTTATGGCAAAAAAAATTAGAGGGACACGGATGTCCACATAGAGCACCTGTCATGTCATGTGGACCCTCGTGCGATAAATTACATACACAGCTCCAGCATGCACGAGTCTTCTAATTAAGTTTTATATTGTGCATGAAAGAAAAAACATTAGCTGCCTCAGAAAATATTTTTTTTAATATTTTTTTTATTATCTTTATATTAAAGATTTAAAGTAAATGGGCTAAGACATGCAAAATCATCGGTATAGTCTGTTATGGCCCAAGTCATTTAATCATAGCAATTATTTTACAAATCAATTGACACACACCAAGGCCTCTTGATGACCAGGGTCTGAGGCTCTGGGCTAGTTTCTTGATTTGCCCAGTTAGTAATTCAGCCATGATGTGAAGTAGGAGAGTGAGGAGAACCAACCCAAATTATGTTTTGGTACGTCAAAGTTTAATTAAGAACAATGATCAGCATTATTCAGAGGCATTAATTTCATCTCAGTTTCAGCTTCTTGATGATTGGAGCCTCACTTTTTCTAGTTTGTAGTTTGGGGAGATATATCTTTAATGCCCACGAATATTGACTAAACTGTATACCATTATAAAACCAATCAGGGTGCCTTTAGGCTAAATTGTTGCTCTAATGACCAAATCAAAGATCAGAAATTCAGACTAACCTAATATTCATACGAGTCTGGTTGTTTCAGATATTCCTGAGGAGAAAAAAAAAAGAGTATTGATTTTTGGTGGACTCCAGTTGTGTCGAGATCTATAAAGACTTGTTGTGTGTGCTTTTACGCAGTTTATTTCCTTCATGGCAAAAGGCCAGAGCAGGACTATGTTGTCCTAGTGCTGTGTTAGAGCACACATTCACAGGAACGATTTTCACCTCTCCTCTATTACAGTATATTTTTCCCCCTGCAGCATTTGTTTGCTTTCTCTGCCCGGAAGTGCTCAGAAAGCCACTTCTAAACAGGATTTGACATTATGTGCCAGGTAAACAGTTTTGTCTGCTGTTCTCTGTCTGTTCAGGCACAGAAATGCTGTTTTTTTCCACTCACTTTGCCTTAACATGTTCTCAGCAGAAATCCTCCTATCTCCACACTGTGACAGATTGGTCTGAACGGATTGATTCACTTTTATTTCTGCCTTGTTTATTTAATGCTCCTCTAAGAACAAAATACAGAAGGAAGTCTAGATGATTTTTTTTTCCACACAAACCAGTTTGTTTGAAGAAATGCTTTGTTGTATGGATACCAGATTGAGCCACTAGACAGGTATGTTTTTGCTGTGCACCTGTACTTTAAATGTTTCTATTCCAGCATCTATCCATTCTTGTCTCTCTATGTATATGCCTTTGTCTTCTCTCTTCACAACAGAAACCTGTCCAGTTGGCCACAGCAGCACTGATGTGCTGTATTTCCATAAAAATCTCGCAAAATCTACAAAGACTTACTCGTAGGCATATTCAACACATCAGCTAGCTGTACTCGACTCGAGGAAAAGTATCTGAGGGCAATCAAGCCAAACTCAAAGCAAAGTGTTGCCAAAGCAAATCTGAAGTCTGAAGTCTTAGATCTGTGAGGGTTAGTCCAAGTCAAGACAAAAATCTGGCTGACAAAGGACTCAGAAGCAAGACAGATACAAGCAGGTGAGCAAAGAAGGTCTTTTACTGAAAGGCAAAGTTTGGTATACAGGAAGTCAGTCAAACAGCAAAAGTATGCAAATCATTGGGCAAAAGGCAGAGACAACGTTACACAGAAAACGGGTCTTAAACTATCATTAGGGAATAACAAATACTGAATGCTGGAATGCTTCCTATGGATGGTCAAGTAGAACTGGCACAAAGAGGTACAGACATATTAAGTACACTAGTGAAGAGGTGGGATACGAGATGCAGGTTAGATGAATCAGGGCGGGGAAGTAATCACACATGCGGGAAACACAGGAACAGGAAACATAGAATATGATACGAGAACCAAATGGTGAGCATAAACATTAAGACAAGAAATACCAGCTGAGAGAAAACAATTACCAGAAATAGAGTTTGGCTTGATTGACTTAAGACTTGACCTGGAATTGCCCTCAGGGACTTCAGGCTCGACTTGTGATCAGGTATTGGCCCAAAATGCTCAGAAGCTGAAGCTGCTGAACTGCGTTTTGTTTGCGGTGAAGGTCTCTCACAGCCTCACTGTGTAAAAGTAGACTTTCACACAGACGCGTTAATGACATGGGAGAAGAACTTGAATTTGTGACTTGAGAAACAAAAGGTCAACTTGCTAACTTGCTAACAGAGCTTTCAACTGCATCTTATTGTCTTCATTCAGCAAATGATGATGTTTATTGTCCGTTCATGTTGTTCCGCGTGGTCACTGAGACTCACGTCCAGCGTCCCTGACATTGTTCCCCACAGCTGCCATGTGACATCCTTCGCCAATCCAGTCTTCCTCTGTCTTTAGGGTGTCTTTAGGGTGTACAGCTAAAAACCTTATGATGTTGAATGGTTTGTGGAGGTCAAAGGGCCTTGTGGCTTCAAAAGGTCAGATGTTTTCGTGACGTCAAAGTAAATGTGGTGCTACTCCATATGACAGTGGCAAAAAACTGAGGTAAAAGTAGCAGAATACTTCTATTTTTTTTCTTTCTTTGCCCTATGATCCCAAAGACATGCATTATCTTTGAAGTAAATGACGGGGTTTTACCAATTAAAGAGCTTAAGTGTTTTTAGTTTAGTTTTTAGTTGTGAGAGCAGTAAAAAAAAAGTTCTTAAATATCTATGTTGTCCATAGAGAAAGGCTTAATGCATATATTCCTTCAGCATTTTCTCCATCCATACATCACCACAACCAGTCTAGACTCTATCGGGATTGTTTCTATGGTACAAAGGCTTCACCACCCCGTTTAAATACCAAGTCATCACAATAGGGTCTAATCGCCAAAGACTTCTCAAACTCATTGTACACATGTCAGTAAATTATCATCGTTCCCTCAGATGAAGTCTCTCATGAGGCTCTGAAACACAATGCAGTTTTCCCTGCATCGTTGTCAGTTTTCGTGTTCTTTTGCTGAGCATAAACAGGGATTTATCCTTTGTTCATATAACTTGAGAATTCACTCTGCCATGCTGAGTAGACATTTGCGCTGTCAGCTTTCAGTGCTACAGCAGCGTTTTTAAGTCAGCTGTGTGCGTATCTGTCTCCTGTGCCAATTGGACAACCTGTTTAGGAGCTGGCCGTTTTTTTTAGCAGTTCTTAAACTCTTCCTCTTCCTCCCTCCTCTTTTAACCAATCTGAGCATTCCCTTTCTGCCCTCCAGAGCCGATGCCAAAATGGCACCCGAGCTTGCGGTACATGTTTGACAGGAGGATTGAAAGTTTATAAAATCTACGATTCAATTCTTCTGAAGTAGCATTGAAGTTGCAAAGGCATTAAATAAGCCCCCACCTGACGCATTACTTGAAAAATTCAAAGCAAGCTGTGCAAGCCAAGTATTGGCTTCAAGGCAAAGTAATATCAACACCTGATTGCTGCCAGGGACAGAGGCGCATTAGTAGCTCCGCTTCCCCTGCTGAACCTTATTTTGTGAGCAACTGTGGCCGCCGCAGATAATCACACCTTACCTTCAGAGAAAAACGTGGCCTCAGGGAAGCTTAGAAATTTAAATGGGATGATGAAATCACAGGGTAGAGGCCTTTGGTGTATTTGTGACAATAACACGTGTCTCCACCAGCCGACCATATGCCACCACCCAAACATCCGTGTTACTGAGATGTCTGCAATCACTCCCTCCTCTGCTCTGAGTGCATGTATCTTATGTTGCAAACCCCAGTGGCACATGGCACTTGCAGTGTGTTTCTGCTTGAATCTCTGCCCACCCTGGTCAGTGTCAGCGTGTGTGTGCTGCCCTTTTGCTACGCTTGTGAGCACCAACAGTTTGTGAGAGACATTTTTTATTGGTCCAAAAGAAAGCAGCCCATCCTCACTGGGAAAAACAGCCGTACAGGTTGATTGTCAGCATAAGGAGATGGTTGGAAGGGATGGAAGGGATCAAACAAACGTGCGATTTCACCCAGGGGTCCACGATTTCAATCATGTATGAAACCAAGTCACCCTTGACCTACATTGAACTTCCAAATATATAGTGTTACTGACATCAAACTGGAACTGTTTCAAAATGTTAACCACATGTTTAAAAATCGTATTATTTACATAACGTATTTAAGGTCAGGTATAACTGTCGCTGGGATGTACTCTGCAGCAGTCATATATGTACTGTTTGGCACATCAAAACACCCACATGCCACATGTCAGGAAATGTCACCGGCCCGTTTCTCTCTAGAAAGCATCAGTTTTATTACCTTTGCTCCCAATCAGTACATCATGGCTGCTTACCTCAACTGCTTATTCTTATGACCATGTCCTGTGTGTGCTATAGGCATCAATCATATGATTCAATGCTACATGATGCTGCCAATGTGTGTTGCATTTACGATCACAACTATGATTAAGTTTGTTAAGGCTTGTGGTTGGTTAGCATTTAGGGTTTGATCTGAGGATTTCTCTCGTCACATCAAGCAGGGCATATTCTGTACGATTTGATTTTCGAGCCGCTTTAGAGTCGGAATGAATTTCAGCTTCAATCTTAGTTCAGGGCGTCATTGGCCGTGAGGTGCATCGTGGGGAGCAAGGACCGATCCAGTGCCGTTGGACGATCAGATGAATTTCTGACATGTAAAAACTTTGATTGGCTATCAAACTTCTTTCAATCTGCATGTTATGGCATGAGAAAAAGATAAATTGATTGCTTATGTTTCCAACCATGATTGCAATTTTTCTGTTTTATAACCCAGCAGTGCTTGTTTAAAAGGTGGTGAATGCCCCCTTTCATCTTAGATGGCCACAACAGCAGCGTTTTTTGGCAAAAAAGCACTAAAAACCTAAACTTAGCTTCATCTTTTTATTGTTAGCTTTTAGTAAAGTTAGCAACTAGATAATGTATTAAGTCATTAAGGTGTTGTATGAGGAACAATTTAGTAGTAAGTACTAACTGAAAGTTTAGTTTAAGTTTAGGACTTGGGCTTAGAGTTAATCATATGATTCGAGATTGAATGATGTCAATAAGATTATATGAGATTCAACTTTATTGTTGTTGAACAAGTTCAGTACAACAAAATGCAGTTTGCGTCTAACCAGAAGTGCAAAGAGGTGGGCAGAAAATAGTATAAGCATATGTATGTACAAGTGGAATATACGGATGTGCAATTGATGCGAAAGCATTGCATATGGCAATTCTAAATGTGCAGAGGAAAATTTACACAAAGTCCTCACAAGTATATAGTGGTTCAAATGTGTGTGTGCATGTGTGTGAGTGACCACCTTGACTATCCCCCAAGCAGCCGTAGCTCATCACATCTGCTGCTCAGGAATCTGAAGTCTATCAGCCAGCTGGAGTGAGACGACCTCCATGCCAGCTGTAATTTACCAGGGGGAGATGGGATGGGGAGTGTGTATGCTTGTGTGCGAATGTGTTGTATTTGTGAAGGATTGACACGGCCAGAATGAGCAAACTGAGTAAGTCAGTGGTGGAGACTGGCAGAGGACAAAAAGAAGGAAAGATGTGTTGTTGGCGGTGATATGGAAGCATCATACTGCAGGTGGACAGTGAGTTTTCATGAGCACCAACCAGAAAGCAGCCCTGCCTCTTCTATACCGCAGCACCATCCAAGTGCCCCAATTCACTCTACATCCCATGCAGGCCCTGTCAGGGAAGCCAAATCTCCAGCTGCTAATCTGATAATCCTGTGCAGATGTGTGTCCTGCAGCAGGAACAGGGATAGTGTGTGTTTGTGTGAGGGAGATGGAGAGTAAGTGAGTGTGTTCTACAGTTAGTGGGTGAGTGATACAGAGACGCAGAGAGCTGGTGTTTATCCAGGGTTCACTTTCCCTTCTCTTTCTGTGACAGTAGCTTGTTTGTTTTGCCATGTCACCAGTTCTTCTGGAAGAGTCTGCACCGGTGTTTACGCCATCTGCCGAGGGTTTATCACAGCAAAGATACTGTGCGTGGTGATTTCTTCAATCTGCAGAAAGCCGATATCACATTTTTAGTATATATGGTCCTGAGCGAAAGTGATGTTAGAAGCTCTATTCGTCGTGTGGATCAGTTTGCAGCCATAAAGATTTCCTTTGGGAATAAACGACCATAAATCCCTATGGAAATTAGGTATTATGGTTTCCATTAATCCGTGTGATTGTTGTCTGTCCATCCATGGTTACAGTATCAACAGGGACTGCTAGTGCATCATGACTTTCCGCTGTGGCTATTTGCTGACATGTAAATGATATTTGAAAAGAAAAAAGAAGGAACACGTAGTTTGTGCCTCATTCGCGCAATGTTGGCAGAATTAACAAAAAAACTCCTGTTCCATCTTGGGTGCATTATTCCAGCCCTGTAGTGGCATCAGATAAATAGCCTAAATTACCTACTTTGTTAGTGTCTCATGTCCGTGGCAGCTGGAAAATGACCATGCGAAATTTAAGTTTATTCGAAAATCCTTCAGGATTAGGCTTATGCTGCTGATGTCTGTTGCTTTACCAGAGTCACTGAAGACCTGGAGGTGGCAATCAGTGCAAAGTTAGCATGGCTCTGTGTCAGAATTGTCACAATTATAAAGATAAGACTCAGGTAGAAAAACACCAGACACAAATCACTCTTTGTCTCTCTTTTTTTCTGCTGATCAATTATGTATTATTTAAGCCACTTTGCTCAATTTGTAACACTTGTTAACTGTAGTTATTGTGGGCGATATCGGAACTGTCCCAATACCTCTGACTCAGAATTCCGACCAGGAGGCTGACATGTCGATTCATAATTATCTTAATTATGTAACTCATGTGGTGGAAAGTGTAGGCCACAGCTAACTCACTGTGTCAGTGGCAGAATAACACTTTCTGTTTGGAAGCCCCAAAGCAAGATAGGAATTGCACAGCCAAAACTGAAACTTCCTTTTATTTATTTTACAAGATTAGTTTTTTAGTTCTAAAGTTCTAATATTCATTGAACACTGCTATCATGTATCCGTTCCATCCATATACAGATATCTGTCATGTGTTGAAAACCTTTGGACATACAAAGCAAAACAACAATAATTTCAAATGGATTTTTCTCTCTACAAAATGTGCCAATTATGGTATTTCTGGGTCCCAGTATTCTGAAAATAACCTATGGCGTGCCTAGCTTTTATGTTGTTAGTTTGCCATAAAGTTGCAAATAAAAACCCAGGGCTAAGGGGCCTTTTTGCTGCAGTCGACCTGAGTTGTGCATCGGCCTTTAAGAGGCAATTACTGAAAATTTGGTACTCATCTGTGCAATTATGTAAGAGTTCATACACAATGTTGGAGCCGCTGTGAGTCTTTATTTTAGTCACGTTCAACACCTCACATGTGATGTCACTGTAAATAACCATTACAAAGCTATTCTAAAAAAGTGACTTTAGGTGTGTTTTAAGTTGCACTCTGTGCCTGTTCTGTGGTACAAAAAAAATCTTAAATGAGTAAGTATAGGAAACTGTCAGGGCACTACAGTAAACTTTACTTACCGTAGCTGTTCTTGGCTCTGTGTATGTGTACTGAGACGGAGCTGAGACGGACTCTAGCGTGGCTGTTATACACTGTGGTAAGTACAGTGTCTAATCACTGGCGCAGGTACACAGGGTTTTATGGCTCTCAGCTCTATTGGATCAGAGGCCACAGAGGACAAACCTACTCACCTTCTTTAAACCCACCTCAGTTATTGACGGCTGCTTCCTCTTCTCTGCTTGACTTTTCTTTCTCTAGCTCAACAACAAACAAAATAATGCATTTCTTCTTTTTTCAGAGCTCAGTGGAGCACAAATGGTGAGAATTTGTTGAGATGAGAAGCGAGGGGGAGGGGAGGAACTGGGAAAACAAAGAGTGTGTTCTTGTCAGTCAGATTCAGTGTGATCAGTGATCCCTAAACACTCAGCCACTTCTCTATAGCTTTCCTGAATACACCTCTGACACCATCCTGGTGGCCGGACACCACTCTGTTGAATCAAATATGCCTATTAGTGGTTACAGAGTTTGTCCTATCTGATACCGGATTATGTGTTTTCAGTGACACAGATTAGACTGGGAAGATCAACTGAAAACAGTTAAATTAAATAATTTAATTAAATTAAATTGTTAAATTAAAGCTGCAATATGCAACTTTTTCACATTTAAATAATGATTTAGTCTCTGTTCAGGCTTGCATTCCTTTTGCCTGAAAAGATATTTTCAGTGAGGTTTGGGGATGTGTAGAAAAAAAAACTATATAGTGTCTGGAACATCACTCACAGGTTTCTGAAAGGGACTTGTTGAAGCCTGGGTTTAGGTTTACCGCTGCTGCCATCTTGTCAGTGTTTACTTTGTAGCCTGAAAACTTGGGCAAAGAGAGACAGGAGCCTTCTCTTAGTTTTTAAATCTGAGAGACCTGTCAGTCAAAGCAAAGGCAAGCCCTCTTCAAAACCACGAAACGCATGTCAGAAGAAGTGAAATTAGCAGTTCAGACCCAACTTCAGGTGGAAACAAAATTGACTGAGGTTGTCTTCCCTGTCGCTCACAGTTTTTCTGCAACCAGCACACAGACTGTATTATATGGACTATATTTTAAAGCATTTTCACGCTGGCTTTAACATTCACCCATGGAGTTTGCCACTTGAGATGTTATAAGTAACCAAGTCATCTGAGTGCAGCCAAGTTCATTCACAAGGAAAAATCTGTGATTCCTCCTCAAATGTGAGAACATGCAACTTTTCTCAATGTTACACCATCGTACATTCAATATCTTCAGATTGTAGGCTGTGGGTTGGTTTACCAAAGCAAGCAATTTGGAAACATCACCTTAGGGTCTTGGAAATTGTTTTTCATTTGTTAAACATTTTATTGCCTGATTCATCAACAAAATAATGGCAAGATTAATTAATAATCCTTATTTCAGCCCCAAACAAAATATAGAAATACTAATAAATAATCACTTCATAATGCCAGAGGTAACAATCTTAGTTCATTCAAAGCAATCAGTTCATCAGTGAAATTCTGCTGTTAAAAGCTGTTAACACTAATACAGTAACAATTAATCACGACTGTTAATTGTAACAGAAGCTGGCTGTGTGTTGTTAATTGAGGGACTGGGACCAACACATTCTCTGTTACTGATGCTGTTAGCTAACACCATCCACATTAGTCAGGTATGCCAGAAACTGCAGGTAAGTCAAAGCAATGTAACGGTATGGAGTAGGTGTCTCTGTGAGAGATAAAAATTGGGCTTTGTGTCAAGCACAAAGCCCAATGTGAGGCTTAAAATCTGAACCAATTCAAATCAATGGATGATGCCTTCACTTTGTAGCATTTGTTGTTTTATACAGTCAGTAAAATAGAAGAACAGCAGCTTGGACGCTTAAGCCAGAAACACTTCAGTTCTTAGGACCAAGAACGTCTCCAAAAGTATTATCATTGCATTTGCCAGTCATTTCAGCAGGATATTAAGCAGGACATGCATCAAAGTTTCACTCATCCTGCTCTTCAAAGTCGGAACACAGTAACTACATACTAGATGGCTCCTGTCTTGTCTTGCTTTGTCTTGTTTTCTCTGTTCATTCAGTGCTTTGCTGTAGGACTTGGAGCATGAAGCTTGAGGTTTACAATTCCAGCAGATGTATCGAGTTTAGCTGGGCTTTTTCTTAATAGTTAATGTACGCACTGAGAAAGACACGTGCGAACTATGGACTATAACAATGCAAATAAAGTGCATTTTATTAGCATGAATATTATCCACAGGCAGTGTCTGCGTTCTCTTAAGGTAAAATTGTGGGGTTTGACTGAGTGACTGGTGCCTCCTGAGCCAGCACATGATGATAGAGTAGTACTGGGACAGCATATTGCCTGCTGCATTTTGGATAGGAAACCAATTGGTTTGGTTAGATTCAGTCTTCAGGGCCCAGATCGTTCACTTTGTGACACAGAGGCAAATATGCCCTGGCACACACACACACACACACACACACACACTGCAGCTGTGGCTATTAAAGAGAAGCACCAATAGGAGCTTGGTGAGAGATAATTGTCTCATAAGTCAGTAAGCACAGCTGTTGGCAAGGTCAAGTTTCATTTATGGGCGCACGTCGCACTCTCAGTTATGTCTCTCTGTCTTTTCCAATCTGTCTTTCTTCTTCCTCTCTCTTTTTCTGTCTGTTTGAGCCTGTTCTGTACCTGTCCTGCTCACCGTCACTCCCCACCATCCTTCCCTTCTTCTCTCTTTCTGCATGGTTGGGCTTCAGGATTGCTTGTGCCCTTCAATGAATATTAATGAAAGAGTTTGGATATTATATGAAAATGAACTGTTTATTTACCGAGTCTCTCTTTTTTGGCTTTATGGGAGGTTGGCAGGGGCTGGATGCCAGACTCCCAAGTATGAGAATGAGATAGACCGGTGCTATGCTAAATAGGATTCAGGTCAGTAAGAGGCTGTGGCCAATCGGATCTGTCATATGGCTTTAGAGGAGCCCTCTCTTTTCCAAACAACACTACAGCAAAGCATGGTTTTCTTTGGCACTGGGTGATGAATGGAGGATATCAAGTGGTTGTGGGTTTGTTTCAGTGGTACAAAGCTTCAAATTTGGTTTGGATAGATTTTTCAAGTAATTTAAGTATGTTTATTTGTCAAGGCAGAACCAGACCTTAGAAACAAATAATTGTATACTTTACTGAAGTCAAAGTAGCATCATTGGCAGTAAAATGTAATCCAACGTGTTCCATAGCAAAAAGTACTTAGTTTGAAAAGCATAGTTTGGTGTCAGCCCAATTTGTAGTGTTTATGGGATTCCCATGGTTTCAGATCAGTTTACTCTAACAAGGAAAGGAAAGAACAAAGAACAAAGTGAGGAAACTAAAGGAATTCAACTAAAGGGAACAATAAAACAATTAGGAAGGACAGAGGGAAGGAAACCAAAAATATAAAGAAACATAGAGAGAGAGAGAGAGAGACAGAGAGATGGGATGACTAGATACAAAGGGAAGGGAAAAACACTGAAGCACTGTCACGGCCAAAACAAATGTGATATTGGCTACGACAAGGAACCAAAGCTGTAAGATGAATGTATTGGAGCTGAATGTTTAATGTTTTTCCTCATACAGTATAGAGGAGACAATATCAGCACTTCAAAACTGAACTTAAATATGATACTGAGTAATGTACTTTCCACCTCTGCTGAGTGACGATTATTTTATATTCTGGAAGTTTGACCAGTTTCCAGTGCAATCAGCTTATCCCCAGACTTTTCTTGAATCTACTGATGTTATCCTGTTTCATTTATTTTCTACCACTTCAATAGGGTTAGCTGACACAGCTGCTGACAGTAGAGACATCCAAATAAGTCTATGTGAGGGCTGACATTGTGACAGGCTGACAGAAACACAAAGTACACATTTACATTGGGTCCAGACTGGTCTTGAAATATGTAGTGTAGAAAGAGTTGACAAGAGCAGATTGTCATCTGAGCTGAGCCCTGCCTGTCTGTGAGCTTCTATACTTAGACTCAAGACTTGTACAGAGTTGACATATGACAATCCAAACTTGCGCTGTACTGTTGCTGCAGACCGAGCGAGCAAGTTCGACATAGCCAGGATATCTTTTCGTTATCTGGCTTCACAAACCTTACAACCCCGATCAGGCTCAGCATTATCAACTCAGAGAGTCAACTCAGGCTTTCCCAATCAAGCCATAAGCGCGTTCACATGAAAAGGGGCGGCGTTTGCAGCAGATGACAAATCACAAACATGGACAAGTCCACTGACAGCAGAGTGTCATATTCAACAACAACACATAATCAAGGCTTTAGCAACACAGCTGCAGCTGCTACATGCAGCATGTAAGTTAAAGGGCTAAATGTTATTACCGCATCATTAGATCTAACTATAATTACATTTGTGTGTTCCATTAAATGAATATGTTGCTTAGATATGTTTTTATGGACTGTATGACTATTTTTGGTATTTAGTCTGCACCTGCAATGGCTGTGTCAGCATTTCAACATTAAAAGCAGCGGGCACTGAACAAGTGGTCGCTCCAACTCATTTTCAAGAATTTAACACGCACAAAAATGTTCCAAACATTGTTTTAAGTTAACTTCAAAATTCATTCATGCTATATAAAGTGCTCACATAGTGGTTGAAAGACCACTTTCATTGCCCACAGTACCTGCACCCATAAAGCAAAAGGTGGGGTGGTACACCAGTCCCTGTATTATAAGAAAGAAATGAAACCGTGTTTAATAAACAAATTCACATTAAAGACTACTAAATATATGCTCATAATATTTAGCTTCACATAAAAAGAGAAATTAAACCATGTCTTTTATTGGCCTTGACAGAATGAAATGTATTTTAAAAAATATTACAAAACACTAAGTAGACTTAAGTTCATATCTCAAAACTACAACAAGTACAAGGCTTGAGTGCTTCAATCAGTCTCTGTTGTGGGATGATGTTGGTACAAAAGCATCACCTACAGCATAAAAGCAACCTATAAAACAGTCAGTGGGATATGAATGGTAACGCCGTTTTCCAAAAGAGCTGATTGGTCTGCAGGTGTTGCGTTAATAGAGTTGATCTCTTACCTCGCACATTACCTGCTCCGGAGCAGGTTAGCCATTCAAGTTATCATGCCGATGTAGCCTCGAAGGACTGACAACCCAAGGTTAATCCTGAAGTTACCTTTTTAATGTCAAATCCTGTTTCATAGTACATGCCTCCAGTTTAACAAGGGATGGAGATATATAATTTTTCTTATTGATTTTCTGATTATCACTTGTTCTGTAGGCAATTCAATAGCCTCACTCCACTCATTTATGCAGTTTATTAGATTACTTTACACTGCCTGCTGGGAGGAGATCACACAAATATCTAATGGCATCAAATGAACTGATGATCATAACCAATGACCTGGTACCAGGTTTCCAAAATTGACTTGCTTCAGACATGCCTCCCTCTGGCCTGCAATCTTCATGTGATGACTAGTCATTAAATTGATAGTAAGTGACTGTAATCCAATATACCTTCTGTTAATTTCAGTGAGTATTTCCTTTTGTGTATTTTGTGTGCTCTGACACAGCCCTGGCTCTGTAAATGGTAAACAAAGACAGTGGTGTGGACTTTCCCCACAACATTGTTCCATCCAATCAGCAACAGGTGACAGAGAGAGAGAGAGAGTTCTATACACCAGCACATTAAAACGTTATAGACTCTTGGCTCTGTGAAGAAGGAGAGATGGCCGAGAAACAGCAATGAGGAAAAGGTCTGAAGAGTATAAACAGCTGCTGAGGGAGCGCTGAAGGGAAGGTTGTGTTTGCTTGGTTGAAAAGATCAAACTGCTAAACAATCCTTCTGCAGAATTACTTACTCTCCCTTGTAGTTGTTTCACACACATTTCAGTGAGTTTTTAATTGGTTTCCATGTCCAGGGAAAAGATCATATTAATAAGTTTAGAAAAGCATTTAAAATTACTTTCATGTCTTAACAGTATGCAGCATGGACTCATCTTCTACCTCACACAGTAGTTAATTGATAGTTTAAACATCATACCTTTATTGTACCCTGCCTACACTGTCTATCTACACAGCTCTGGGACCCAATAAAATGGAAAATGGCAATCCATCAACTCCTCCTCCCGTATCCCACCTCCTGCAGCGTCTCGTCTGCATTCCCCTTTATAGATTGGAGGCATTTCTTTTCTGCTGATGTCAGGAAGTGTGTTTTGGGGCCAGAGCCAGACATTGTGAGAAATGGGACAGTGCTTCTTATGAAGCTTCTTTCTCTCTTACTCTCTTCTGATGAGCCACAGGAAGTGATTATTTCTAATCTATTGGCCACCACTTCCTATTCAGCAATGACAGAAGCTTACATAATTATATGGAGTCTGGAGTGATGCCACCACAATAAATACAGAGTAGCCAATCAGTGCTCCTGTTACTGTCTGGTGGGTTAGGCTTTATCTGATTTTTAGGTTGCGCACTGCCTACCTATCTATAAAGTAAAGAAAGTCATAAAACAGAACAAAAAATGGAATACACATCATATAAATAAGTAACAGAAAGTGGCATTTATAAACCTTTTTTAAACGTATTTTGTGAATCCATGTTAATGTTAAATTATTAATTTATAAAATAATTATTTATTATTATAAAATAATAATTAATTATTAATTCATTAGATTTTTATTAATTTATTTATATCACCTAGCGCCTGCAAGCAGATCACAGACTTCCTGATGAACAGGAAGCAGAACTTGAAGCTGGGAAAACAAGTCTCTGACTCTTGGACCATCAGCACTGGTTCCCGTCAAGGCTGTGTTCTTTCTCCTCTGCTCTTCTCTCTGTACTGTACACCAACAGCTGCACCTCCAGTCACCAGATCGTCAAGCTCCTGACGTTTGCGGATGACACCACCCTTGTTAGGTTCATCTCTGGTGGGGATGAGTCTGGCTACAGGTGGGAGACTGACCATCTGGTGATCTGGTGAGTCCAGAACAGTCTGGAGCTCAACACTCTGAAGACAGTGGTTGAGTATTTAAGAAAGAGCCCAGCCCAACCCACCACCATCATCCTATGCAACTCCACAGTCAAAACTGCAGAGTCATTCCACTTGGGCAGAATGATCTCCTGGGCACCATCCTCTCCCAGGACCTCAAGTGGGAGCTGAGCATCACCTCCCTCACTAAAAAAGTCTAGCAGATGATGTACTTCCTGCGGCAGCTGAGGAAGACAAAGACAATGATTGTGCACCTCTATACCGCCATCATTGAGACCATCCTCACCTCCTCCATCACCATCTGGTAAGCTGCTGCCACCACCAGGGACAAGGGCAGGCTGCAATGTATCATTCGGTCTGCTGAGAAGGTGATTGGATGCAACCTTCCATCCGTCCAGGATCTGTACACCTCCAGGACTCTGAGGCTTGTCTGAACGATTGTGGCTGACCGTCCTACCCCGGACACAAACTTTTACAGTCACTCCCCACCAAAACCGTCTTGGTTAGTCTTTCCACTGTTCCAACATTCACTAACTGTGGTTTGGTCAAAATAAACTCTTAATTCAGTTAGAATTACAAGCTTGAGTTAGATGTGAAAATATTCTCTCTCTGATGCCCGACCTCTCTCTCGCTCGACTCATGCTTGATGCCTCTCCCGCAAAACCCGACGTGTCTATGTCGTCCCTGAAGTCAGAGTGCTGGCTGCAGTTGCTGTAAATCACCAGGGTGCTCCGGTCCTGGTATCCATTCAGGACTCTGCTAATAGGACCGCTAAGTTAGCTGCACGTTTAACTGAGCTAGCAAGCTAACGTCATTTAGACGTATGAATTTCACAGATGGAGAGTAGTTTTAATTCTTACACATTGCACATTTAAACAGATGTTATAGGAGAGGTCAAGAAGCCACAAGCACATACAGTAGATACCACAAATTAAGAATATATATATTTTTTTAAACTATTACAAAAAACATGATTTGGTAAACTAAAATAAATTAAATTAAATAATTGAAATACTAAAAAATATAAATAATGCATTCTTAATGGGTTTTTAAAATGTATTAATTAAATATAATTACACATTACACATTGAAAAATCTGTCTATTTTGGCACACTGCAGACTCCATAGATTTAGCCATACATCTTGACAAAAACTACAATAGTATTACACAGACATTAAGTTTTTTTTTTCTTTGGTCATGCTGTATATTGCAGTACTTTTGCGTGAATTGATGATTCATATATTGTCACATTTTCAATTCCATATGTCTCATAATATTGTTGTACTAGCACTGTTGCTCACCACAGGGATCATGGAAGGTTAAATTTACCTCACAAAAATTATTATTGTGGTATCTCGGCAGCAATTTGTCTAAAACTGATGACGATAAAATTCACGTTCATTCTAATTAGACTGAAATAACAGGGATAGTGAACAAATCAATCCAAAAGGTGTTGTATTCTTTTCTGTCAAGGACCACAGCTGTCTTACAATGGATTCTATTGTAGGGCACATGTGCAGAGTGTGAGTAAAAGAAAGAGAACTATATCTGTATTGTTGTCAGTAGCTTGTAAGAGGATCATGTCCACAGGCCTCCAAATCTCCTTTATATTATTACTTACAGTAGCTAGAATCTCAAGGGCTCTCACTTACACACACTACAACTCCTACACACACATACACCCAAATAACACTGTATATTATTGTCTTCTCTGACTGCTCATTATTTTTCATACTGCTGAGCCTTTATCTAAAAAGCATGATGAAAATACACTGCTGTCAACAAAGTGGTGCACCATAACACACCATATCACAGTATATTTGCTGTGCAGCAGTAAGGTTAGAATCAGAATCAGCTTTATTGACAGTTATTGGCTGTATGTGTACACATACAAGGAATTTGACTCTTTTTTTCATTGATCTCAATGTACTTACACAGAAAATAAAGGTAAACTACTACTACTACCATGTATAGGTGTATACATACATACATACATACATATGTATATTTACTTTATATATTACTTTTAATGGATGTTACACTGTAAAAATGTAATCTTTAATGGAAGTAAGTGGATGTTTTGGTGTTACAGGGTCATTATGTAACTGATGTTAACTGTTCCTCAGAGTGATTTCTTGTTGGAAATCGATCAGGTCTGGGGGGGTTTTCGTGTACAGTGGTCTACCAGAGGGGAGAAGTTAAAACAGGTTTTTGTCCAGGCTGTGATGGGTCTGCAGATGTACATGTAAGTGCTAAATGGAGGGCAATTTGGCACCAATGATTTTCTCTGAATGTCCATTTTGGTCTCCTCCTGTTCTGTTTGGTGACCAGATTGGATTATTATTGCAGTGTGCACCTGGATCAGCAGCTCCTGAAGCAGGCTCAACTTCCTGAGCTGGAACAGAAATTATATCCTCTGCAGGGGCTTACTGACAGTTCTGTCAGTGTTGGATGCCCAATTTAGGTCCTGGAAGATTGTGGAAAAAAGCCCAATCAATACAATACCAGGTGTATAAAACGATCCCTGCCTCATTGCAGGTGTGTTTGTTTTACTTCTTAGAGTGTCCCATATGGTATATCTTTAACTGAGAAATGTTTCACAAGTGCACAAAAGTGCTCCAGAGAGGAGAAGGGCTGAAGCTGTAGTGCAGGAAATTTGTGCAACAGCAACAATATATGAGTTCTGGCATACAGTTTGAGCAGAAGCAGAACAGAATCTAGGCAACTTGTCATAAAAACAATCAAGCCATCTATGCTTAAGGCTGGAGTTTTTCTTCATGAGTGTCAGACAATAGACTATATAAAAGAAGTGAATGTAGCCACCGTTACGTTGGTTTGGAACTACCATTCTTTAGACTCAAGTGGCATTTTGGCTGTAGCCATCTTAGTTTTCGGAATCAAAAGTGACCATATGTGGACAAGAGGATGGTGCTAGCTAGCTTGGTTAGTAAGTTGCATCTGCATTTCGGTGTTAGCTGTAATATTAATTGGGATAGTAATTTTGGCAAAAAAAAAGGCTTAAAACAAAATGCATTTACTGGAGTGTCTTTTTAGTACAACCAACGGCTGACCAAGAATTTTTTTGGTGACAAAAATGTTGCAATTAACTTTCATGAACTGAAAACACACTGAAAGAGTCAGACATCTCTGATGAATACACACTTCATGGCTTGTCAAATGTAGCAGTCAAATTAATGCAGGTTTAAAGCACTCACTTTTCAGACCCAGAGGTTGACGCGTGTGTCAGACGTTCGTATGACACATTCGTATGCAGCAATTTGTACTTTTCATGCCTCACTTTTTTTCCTGTGCTACTCTCAACATGAATGTAGAGGAAAGAAAGAGTCAATAGAAGTGAAGCACAGTTGCATCAATTATATTAATGATTAAAACACAAGATCATAGATGTGACAAAATCGTTGGCCTGTCAAAACAATATATCTGATATATCTGGAAAAAGCCATAACCTACTGATAAACTCAGAAATAGCAAATGACTTGGTAGAACACAGAGATCACTATGGTCAATGACTGAACAATATCTTCAATTAGGAAAACAAGTTCCAAGGTAGTTTTTAAATGTACAAGGAATTTTCTATGGTGGCTAGGTGTGAAACCTATAAATATAAATATAAGGAATAAACACAATGTACAAGTTATAAAATAATAAAATAGACTATGTGCAATGAGGAGGTTTCTTTTACATGTATTATGCAAACATTTACAG
Source organism: Lepomis macrochirus (assembly GCA_024633595.2). Classification (NCBI taxonomy): domain Eukaryota; kingdom Metazoa; phylum Chordata; class Actinopteri; order Centrarchiformes; family Centrarchidae; genus Lepomis; species Lepomis macrochirus. Next base: position 25,834,357 of record JALXJV020000023.1, on the reverse strand, counting down.
GGGGTATATGAAAGTCAGTGTCAGTGGGGGTCCTGGGTCTTGTTGATGAGGCCAGCTGCAGACAGGACTGTTCTTGTGGCATGAGGTTTTGGTCCTAATGGACGGCAGCCTACAGCCTGAGGGGAGTGTCTGAAACAGTCTATATCCGGGTTGGGAGCGCTCAGAGTCCACGAGGTGTACAGGTCCTGGAGGGAAGATTGCAGCCAATCACCTTCTCTGCAGAGCAAATGATGACGCTGCAGTCTACCGTTATCCTTGGCAGTGGCAGCCCAACGAGGGTGGTGTTGTCTGCAAACTTCAGGTGCTTGACGGACTGGTGACTGGCCGCGCAGCTGTTCGTGTACAGGGAGAAGAACATAGGGGAAAGAACATGGCCTTGAGGAGAACCAGTGCTGATGGTACAAGAGCAAGAGACTCCCAGTTCATGTGCTGCCTCCTGTTAGACCAACACATTCTCACTCCCGACTCATCACATATTGATGCTTGGTCAAGGCCCTTTGGCGTCGCTTTTTAATGCCCTGGGTACCCCTTTAGAGTCATTTTTACATGTTTAAGGATCTGCGGTCAAGTTAGCAATGCTTAGCAACAGCAAATATTCAATGTCCAGTAAAGTTAGCAACAATAAATATGCAACGTCCGGTTAGACTTTGAAAATAAAACACCAGCGTTTGGAAACATCGCCATTTTGAACATTATTAAAGTCGTGAAACATTGCAATTTGATTAGGCTTAGGCACAAAAGTACTTGGTTAGGTTTAGGTAAAAAACTACTTGGTCAAGGTTCGGAAAAGATGGTTTGAGTTAAAATAACTACGTAGGTCAATTAACAAGTTACATCACTTGCATAACTTGCAATTTACGTAACTCCCATAAACTTAGTCAGTTTTTCTGTTAAATCTCTTAGATCTAGATAACCATCAAAAACTAACACTTCAGGGCTTCCCTTAATGCGTTGAACTATGACGCTATAGGGATCCCCAGTGCGTTACAAACTGACCTGATGGGTCTTGACCCTGCATCCATATGTGACATCCAGTCATGGGTCTGTAATGGATTTGAGGTGGGACAGCACAGGCCGCTCAAAAGACTTCATTCCCACAGAGGTCAGGATGACGGGTCTGTAGTCATTTAGAGACTAAAGAGATTAAGAGATTAAAATAAAGATAAACCTTTTCCAGAGTGATTATAAAATCCAAACCATTTTAACCTTAAGTCCAAAACCTCTCATAAAGGATGGAAGGACTCTAAACACAGTGGCCCTCATTTATGAAAAGTGCGTACACCAAATTTCCAGCGTACACCTGGCGTACACCCAAAACCACGGTGACTTTGAGATTTATCAATATGGAAGTTGGCGTACGGCACGCTCTAATCCTACGCCAGCTCAGGAGGTGGTGTGTGGTGATGTATGCAAGTTTTGACACCACAGAACGCACTGACAAAGTAAAAGATATGATATATTATGAACCACTGTAAAACAACAACATAGTAATTATAAACTTTAGTATTTATTTTTGTGCAACATGGACTTCAATGTTTAATTTGTGTGACTTTACCAAATCATTTGATTTGTAGGCATATGTATTCCTTCATTTGTAGTTTATTTGGGGTTGTTTTTATTTCAGTGTATATCCAAACAAAAACAGGCTGTGACACAAATAAAAGTTGCAGGTCAAACTGACTATGTTATTGCCTAAAAACGGAAAAATACACGTTGCAGATTCATGGAACCAGCCATAAGTCAGCACCCAAATGTGCATTCAAAATGCCATCTAAGGTTATTTTTTTTTTTTTCTGTGTTTTGCTTTTCTCGACATTTTGAAGAGAATAATAAAATGTTTCTAAAGCAACACGAGATTGGTTTGTCTATGTTTTTCTTGCTCATTGTTTGAGTAATATCTTGCATTAAACAAAATGTAATCATCATCCATTGATGTTGCAATAGTAGGAATTTTAGCCGCTTCAATGCAAAACCTCTAACTGCACTTAAACAGAATGATGAAGGACAGTTAGATTAAATCTGTACTTAGGCCTCAGCTCTACCCAGTGGAGCCTGTGTACTTTGCCTGACGTTTCAGGGTTAGGCCCGGGAGGTGCACACGGACTGGGTTCAGTAATGAAAGGCTTTCAATGAACAAAAAATAATTCAGACTGACAAAATAATAAAAATGACATTCTTCTTTAAATAATAATAATAATAATAATAATAATAATAATAATAATAATAATAATAATAATAATAATAATGACATTCTTCTAAATAACAATAAACATAATTAATACTAACAATCATAATAATAATAATAAGAATATTACAAATTGTCATGCAATTATTAATGTGAATGAATGGTACTCCACATCACATCATCATCACTATTGTACACCCCAATACATGTGACGTGATACTAAATTAAATGCTAATTGTTTGAAAACACCTGCTGTAAAATAATGAATTGTGATAGGTCATTTGCTCATCCAAACAGCTATTTAAACTGGATTTTCACTGTACACCAATTCTCAATAATGGCTGACCTGGCGCTTTTAGAAGACGCATATGCGCCCTTGAGAACTCCACGTCGGAGAAGTTCCTCTTCTTTGCCGTCTTCCATGTGTCCATGGCGTAAAAATGAGGGCGTGGGGGATGCGGAAACTTGAATATATAGGGCCGTGTTATTCTAATGACAATCATTTTCAGCCGCGGCATTTATCAAGGGCAGGTATTGCATACACCTGGATTTCAAAGGTACGCACAACTTCATAAATCACGCGAGGAGCATAATCTTATGCCAACATATACGCCCGTCTCTACGTAAGAATGATAAATGAGGGCCAGTATGATCCTGTTATGTCCTTGTGTTTAAAGATGTTTTGTTATTGTGTTTCAGTTAACTTTACTTCCTGTTTTAGTTTGTAGTAGTCTGCCCTGGTGTCTCGTCTTGTTTTACTTCCTGTTCTCGTCTTTGATTGTCTTAGTGGTCTCACCTGTGTGTAATTAGTTTCTCCCGCCCTGCTCGTTTGTACCTCTGTGTTTAAATGTTTGGTGTTTTTGTTCAGTCCTTGTCCGGTCATTGTTGAGTTACCCCTTCTGTCCGCCGTGTGTTGCAAGTCTGTCCTGTCCTGCCGTGTCACTGCCTGTTACCTGTGTGTTTTTGGATTTTGGATTACTTTGTTTGGACTCTGTTTATTCAGCCACTCAGTCGTAAGTGTGCTTGCCTTTTGTTGCTCAATAAACCTTTCGAACTGTACCTGCTCCGCCCTGTGTGTCCTGCGTTTGGGTCCTCACCTGCTCTACCCTGCACCAGCTTATCGCAACAGATCCAATAACAGTACACACATTAGCCAACAACAACTTACCTCATTCACCTCTGGGAAAGTCTAGGGATATCAACAGGTGAGCAATTCCACTCTGCATCCTCTGACCTAGCGCTGCTCGGAAGGGGTTGTCCCCTGTTGAATGTTGCTTCAGGTTGGACAGTCCACCATGTATGACAGAACATACAAGCATGTGAAAATTTAGTGTATACATTTGAGTAGGTTGTGCTTGAAAATATGGGACAAATCACGTCCCGTACTGATTCGGTGAGGGACGGTCCTTTATACAGGACGCATGGCGATTAGACTAACAAAAGTGAAACGGCAAATGGCAACAACATGGTGGTAAAATAGAGCAGTGACTAATTACAAGTGATATGAACACGTAATGGCAGGAGAAATTATTAGCTGGTCTGGGACATGTTAGCTTAGCACAGGAGCTTAAGTGTGGGGACACGCCTAGCTTCTACCAGTAGAGGAGGAAGTTCCACCAGGAAGCTTACATTCAGGAATCACCTGGGTTTTGTTCAGAGGTGGAGAGTGTGTGAAACCTGCAGCTTCTCTAATTTCTTCTACAGTTTCTAGGACTGTTCGGCAGAGTAGGGTTTTACAGAATTGGATTTTGTCTGTTCCCTTTGGGGCCAGCAATACAAGATGGTTGGCTCTCGGTCAACTGGACGGATTCATGTATCAGAGCTCACCAGTGTCAAACTCTACCCCCTCCTACCAGAATTCACTGGTCGCAGCGAATCCATTAAAATCAAATGATCAAGGTCTGAAATGCTGCTGTGTGACTGAACAGTGACTCTGCAGTTCAGTGTATTTCTCTAGCTTTATTTAGTTAAGAATCCACTCCAGTGCTTTACAGATGAAAATACTGCTTTCTGTGTACAGTTGTATAATAAAGTAGACACATTTTGTCTGCACAATAAGCAGATATCCTTTATGGTATAACTGTTTTAATTTTAAATAAGAGTATTTAAAAAGGAATTGTAGCCGCAGAGAGTGATTCTGATTTAGCTTTTCGGTCTTCCTCTTTGTGTAAAATTGACTATGTAAAAACTTTTTAAATGATCTTGTATTGCTGTTTGTGGGAGTTTTGTCATGGTCCTGTAGTGCTGGGCAGTGGACCAGCCTCCCTCTAATGGTTTAGAGTCCACTCACTGCCGCTTGGTTGGCCATTGCACTGATTTAGCTGCCCTCCAATCAAAGATGGTGTCTACTTGAAGTTCATTTATCATTTAGAGAAACAAGTTGACAAACAGCCTCCATTTTTTTTTATTCTTGGGAGGGCAGCTGCTTGCCCTCCTTTTCAGCTTGTGGCTGCGGAGATGGCCCTCTGAGAAAATAGCACACCCCTCTGAAATTGAACCTGTTACTAGAGCAAGGCTGTTTGGAGGCGATAGAAGAGGGGTTGTTCGTCCACCTCAGCTTCTATTAAAGACAAGCAAGCAGGGCAACCTCGAGGCCGTTGATTAAGCCCCACTTTGCGCTTTTTGGGTGAATGAACAGGAAAGAAAAAAGGTTGAGGTATAAAAAGCAATATCCCGAAGGCTCGGTGGGTAATTCTTGGTCACAACTCTTTCTCTGTTCTGAGACCTTTACTTAGTCACCTCAATTAAACTGCACCACCCTGCTCTAATCTGGGGCTTTCTTCCACAGCTCAAACAACATGACAGAATACATTTCCATAGTAACGCCTAGGGAATCATCGCATCACGGGGGAGTTTGCGTGTGTATGTGTGTGTACACGTGTTTGTGAGTGTGTGCGCATGTGTATGCAATTGGACCGAAACGCACGGTTGAATTGGAAGCCTGTTTGCTTAGAGGCCATCTCCAGGGAGTCTATTTGCCAAGGTCTCTTGCTGAGAAGGTTAGCGGGGCGTCTGAAAATGATGAGGGTGGTAGAAAAACTTAGTGCTTCAGTTGGAGACAAGACTGTGTTCTGTTTCTTGTCTGAATTTCAGATGGAAGTGATTGATGCCCCTGTTCATCTGTTTCTTCTCTTCACCTTACAGCACAGCCGAATCCACCGAAAATTCACGAAGGATGGTGGGCGTACAAGGAAGTGGTGCAGGGGAGCTTTGTTCCAGGTAAGCCTCAAAACAGTATGTAGCGCTTTGATGCATGGAAGTTTCCCACAGAATACTGATTTCCCTGCTTACACTTTAACCACACTGTGTGCTTGATCCTGAAGTCGGAGCTTATTACATATTTAAGATAACATCAGGCCACCTTGCCGCTGGCAGTAGTTTTATTTTCTCAATCTTACAAGACCTCTTCGGCCTTCACACACAGACGACGCTTTTTCACTGATTGATTGATGGCGGCTCACTGTTCCTTCCACCTTTTCCATCTTGTTATGTATCTCCTTGTCAGGCCAATTATTTTCCTGAGATTGTGTTTTTCTGCTGAGTTGAGGTGATTTTGAGACAGCCTGCAGGTGGCTGAGCATGTGTGTATGTGAGGTTATGGCCATGCTTATGAGGACCAATTGTCTATAAATAGAACAATTAGGAAAATTCAAACAGAGGTTATTTTGCTGGTACTCACTTCTATAAGAAGCAAGGTTAGCTTTACCTTAAGGTTAAAGGTGAAGTGCAAGTATTAAGGGATAATGAGAGGCAAAGGTTAGGCTAGGTTTGAGTTTTGTAGATTGTGATAATCCCAACTAGTGAAGGGTCTCATTAAAACCATTAAACTGGAACTGGAACCCTGCACGAGTTGCAAAATTATACAGAGCAACAATTGCATTCAATAAAGTCTTAGTTCTTATTAGCTGCATGAACCATAGTGGCACACACTACCCTGACTTTATGACACGTTTTAAAGTTACAGTGCCAATGTCACTACAGGGAAGAAAGGAAGAGTTAAATTGCATCTCTGAATTCCCAGGATAATGTAATACTACCACTGTTATGTGATGATTTATTCACTTGCATTTTGCATTTGTTGATACACCAACTTTTCCCCCTCAGCCAAATGTTTTGTTTTTATTTGCATATCTGTTTGCAATATCTGGCCTTTCCATTCAGGTTTTTTTAATGTGCAAATAGAAAATGGATGGAAACGCCATTGCTGGCTTTTTTGTTAGCTACTTATTAGGGGTTTACGTATTAGTAAGCTTTAAGCAATGCTCTTTATCTTATCCTCTAATGCTTGCAAACTATGCATGTTTGCACATTTGGTGTGAAAGACCAGGCCAGTATCCCCAGGAAAAATCTGCATCTTACAATATACATCCAGTGGAAACAGAATGACCTTTAATAATCGCAGAAAGTGAGGTTGTGGAGGTCATGGTGGTGGATGGGCATGACAGCGTGTCTGAGTTTCTGTCCTGTTAAAGCATTTTTATTATCTGTTCACTAACCTGAACCATAATATTGTATTAGATGGCTAATCTTAACCATACTGTAGTTGTCAAGTGCAGATATTTCATAAAGCAAAGGCAGTGGGGTGAGATATAAGCAGGCATCACAGCCGAGCGTTAGAGACCTTTAAATTAGGGCAATCAGGCCGCTCTTAATACAGTCCTAATACGTTCTCAATGGAACACTCATATTTACAGTCCCCACCAAGACACACATTAAAACTAATGTTTGCCCATTTACTTCAGTACAGTCTGAGTCTTTGTAGAGCCAGCAGAGCCAGCAAGTCTGAAGGTGCTTCCACATAGCTTAGATATTCAGCCACAGCCATGCAGTTTCTACTAATTTGTGAATTTTTTTTTTTTTACAGAAAGTTGAGATTAAGGTTTGCAAATTGTGGTGACTGAGAGACTGACATTAGGGAAAGGGCCTTAGGGATTAAAACATAGATATAATGTGACACATTAAGGGTAATGGGGTATTGTGGTGTATGCACAGCGAATAAAGAGACTTTATTATAACACTAAGGCTTTCCCAGCATGTCCGAGCATACATATTAACGCCTGTTTGTCCTTCCCTCTGGCACCAACCACTTGGTGGTTGGCTGCTGCGTTTATATCTCAGCTATCTCTTCCAGCAGTTCTCCACGGCGCACTTGCTTTGCTAACCACCGTACAACAGCCGGAGCAGTTAAACACTGTTCACAATCCTCCTGTGGCCGTGCAGAGAATTCCCCACCCTAGTTACCTTGTTCTGCAGAAGGCAGGGTTTCATAGCTGGGACATTAAGGAGAAAGGAAGGGTTTTCACTGCAAATGAAGCCTGCTTTAATGATGCAGAGAGAAAAAATGTTGGTGGAACATATTCTTATTGTACTCAGTCTACTTGGACAGTGAGTGGTGATAAACGATTTCATTGGAAACTGAACCTTTTGTGACCTGGAATTAGTCATATGTTACATGCACATAGGGACACATCATTAAAAAAAAAAAAACTCTTAGAGGAGTAATCCATTACAATGAGTATTATACAACTCTTCCTCAGCTATACTTTAGCTACCTTATATATTTCTTCTTAAAAATGATCAGTGTAAGAACTCAGGAGACGGTCTAGTTTTTGAATATTTTATCATCTGACAGTTATATGGGTTCTTAAAAAAGTTGTGACTGAATGGCAGCCAAAGTAATATTGTAGAAATTGAAATGGAGATGATTTATAATATCACTGTAAGGCTCCAGGCAGCTCTGTAGTAGTGCTATCAGGGCTCCGAACCCTCTCTACTTCTTTTCACCTGTTAATGGCCCATTTCTCTTCCCTGAAACGTGTCGCAGTGGAGGTCAAAAATTGCAGTCCAGCATCTTAGAACATTTGCTCCCCAAGGTTGGCAAAGCAAATGTAATCCCATTCTCAGGCCTGTGTCACCATGGCTGACCTTTGGAATATTGCTTATCCTTTCTGAACTCTCTCAATTAGATTTAAATTTGGTAAAGGTCAGATATAACTCTACGTTCTGCGCCTGTTTCCCTTTTTCTCTCACCTGCTCCTTATTTCTGAATGTTTAACCCATGCAGTCAGTCATTTTCACTCATTGTTGTCAGTCTTTCTACAGTGCAATCATTTAAACCAGAGCCACTTCATTTCATTGTAACAATTGGAAGCACAGAGGACACATGTGATGTATGTAACTAATCCGCTCATTCTCTTGTGTCTGTTGTAGGGTTTTATAATTCAACTTTAATTTCCACGCAGTGCGAATTCACAAAGAAATGATCTAATTTCCCCGAACTTACAACTTGAGCGCCTGCTGTGTTGTAAAAGTCTATTTAATATTTTAGAATGTTAAAAACAAAAATGGAATGGAAAAGCGGAGCCTGCATTTAAGCCAGCTAATAAGCTGCCACTGTAATGCTCCAATTATTTAATGCAACAAGATTACCAGCACTGATAATAAGTATTATTTTTGAGAATTGTGTAGAGATAATAATGATAGTGCTTTTTACACTACACCATCATGTACAAAACTAAAACCTGTCTTAACTGCAGTATTAAAAACTTAAAAGCATGTCAGTACTTTGAGACTACACATTTCTTGAGTAAATTTACAGGATCAGTAGTTGGGCCAATCCATTATGGTTGAGGAAGGAGGCCTAATGCCTTAATGTGATTTTAAACCCTTTCTTATAGCCTGCCTCTTTTGTTTTGCTGGGATTTAGATTGAAAGTCTCTGCTACCTTCCAAGCCTGTAGCCAGGCCTTTAGAAGAAACGGATGCCTTGAATCCAAGTCTTGTCAAAATTGGCCACATTCGTCAAAAAACACATTTTTTGATGAATGGCCGTTGTCAGTAATAACCTTGGAGACAAAACATTGTGTTCTCTATGACTCCTTCATAATTAGGGTTTGGGTACATTTATCTCTCCATGTGGTCACAATCCTCCCAGTTGCGGGGAGATGTAATGGGTCATCAGTGCAGAGTTCGGAGAAATAGGGCTTTCCCCGTGTCAGGTCCCATCAGGGGCTTATGACAGAGCTGTGGAGGGAGTAGTGGAGGACGATGAGGAGGAGGATGGAGGGGAGGGGAAAGCTACAGAGAGGGCAACTGCAGGGCAGAGAGTGATGAGAGTGCTCAGAGAGACTGACACAAGGATGCTTTTAGGGAGATAATGGGGTAATAGATAAATCGCTCTGGCTTTCTCACACACACACACACACACACACACACACACACACACACACACACACACACACACACAAACAGACATTATAGCCAATACAGCCACAGCTCTCCATTTGATTTGTTTGTCCCGGGGATCCATACTTAAAATATGTTGTTATTGTTAATTTAGGATTAAAATGTTTAAATTGAGGATTAAAATGTTTAGCTCCCCACTTATACTGTATGTAGAAATAATCAGGATGAGTGATGCTTATAATTCTATTAGTAATTGTTACACAGCCAATAATTAGACTAAATTCTAGCAAATTAAAGCTCTTACATAATGAAAAGGAATTAGAATTTAGACCCGTTTTCATGACATTTTACAGCTTAGCTGAAGGGCTGCTTCACCCAAATGACAAATACACCAAATTTCTTTTACCTTGAGTCATATCGAGGCATTCAGACTGTGGTTTTGGTTCGATGATGGCATGACATACTCTATCTAGTCACCCACAAATGGTCGCTTTTCATTTGAGTACTTTCTAGGAAATTCTCACCAAACAAGAACAGGCATGAAATTTTCTGGAAGCTGACATCACGTCAAACCATTCCCTTGCTATTTCTGTCACTGCACAGCTTTGAAATGGTGCGTCATCGCTTATTAATATTTGCTTATTAGCATTGCTTCATGTCTCTAATATGCCTGCTGACAGCTACATTTGTTCTTGTTTCGTCTGCTGATTTCCGACAGCAAGGCTTCAGCAGTCTGAATTTTCCATTGTGGATTTACAGAGTGAAACAGGTACTGTGGCCAATTCAGGGACGTTAAATTTGCCGATGACAAACTCTCATTAATGAATGGCATTAATCATGTTGAAATGAGTGATGCAAGACGCATTTGTCCAGTTAAATGAGTTTGGTGATTCTGACTTGGACCACTTATTGGAACAGAAAAGTCTCAGAATAGTAAAAGAGGGTTTGGATAAAACTAAATAAACGTACTTGTACAGGACCCAGTGACCTTACTACTCTCAATCCACAATCCAAAAAAACACATTATCTGTAGTTCATAGGGATCTCTGAAATGATGTGGGCAAGTATGGAGGAGAGATGCTGGGTATATCAGGAAAAGGATTCTGAAGTTGGAGCTGCCAAGGCAGGCGAGGAAAAGAAGACTGAGGTTCATGGATGTGGTGAGGGAGGACATGCAGGTGGTTGGCGTGAGGAGGATGCAGAGGACAGGAAGCAATGGAAACAGATGATCCCCTGTGGCAGGCCCTTGCGGGAGCAGCCGAAAGCAGAAGAAGACTTTGTCAGGAAGTAGTTCCAAATAAACTGTCGGGAGTTAGGTGTGTGGATTATCCACAGAAGACACTCTTTATGGAAATACACATAACAGTTGCATTTTTTTTAAATTGTAGCCTTTCAATGCTTTGAGCACCATATGTTAAATGTGATTCATATGAATTGGTTGTGAGACAGGCAGTTCTCAGTGACAGATATCTCAAACCTGGACAAATAAAAACTGATTTCTGCACGGCTCCACAGCCTTAGAGGTAAGTCATGTATTTGTGTCTTTGGTAATTTGGGTGAAGTGACCCTTTAAAAGCTGCATTTAGTGAAAGAATTTGGAGCCTGGCATGTCAGCCACTCTCCTGATTTAAACGGAGTAAAAACCTGTTGGCACAAGTGTTGAGTAAAGTGCTGCAGTGCTCTAGTTAGGATTGTTGTTGTGCTTTTTGCCGTTAACAAAGCATGGAGGACAGCTCTTGATCTTGAATGTGCAAGCATCCGATATAATCATTAGACCTTATCCTACATCTCCCCATCTGATGCTCCGTTTTCCAAGGCCCTCAACCCGCGTCAGAGCATTTTGTCACAGCTTCTCATCACCCGAATTTGATTTAATCCTGTGTTTTCCCCTCCTTACACTCTTGTTTGATAGCCACTTTTGTTTCCAGCAATCAAACGAGCCGCTGCGGTTTTTCTAGCAGGCTTGTGAGCTGATTAACATTTGTATTTTTTTATTTATTTTTTTTTACATCCCACTGAGACAAGAACCAAGCACCAATTATAGAATTTTAGCTGCCAGTTGTAAAAGTCCAAAAAGCAGTGTTGTGAAAAATCCCCTTAAATGTTTTTTCTTTTTTTTTATACTCAATACTCCAGCTAAGCCTCTCTCTGAATCAATGGAGGAGGCTAATTGGTAGTTTCTTTGTATATGTCTGGCAGGTAGCGAGCTCTTCTTCAAGTGACAATCGCTGATCGAAAACCAATTAAAGACACAGACACCACCATCAGGGCCATGCACGATTTGCCACTAGCAAGTTTATGGGAAGAAAATGGACATCCAATAGCACATTATCAACTTGTTGTGGGGGTACCCAAGCCAGCCCTTGCACTGGAGGTGAAAATAAGACTGAAATGTGCAGAAGCTATGGTGGTATGGGTGCAGGTCTGATGAGAAGAGCCCTCACAGTGGTGGGATCAGTGCTTACAGAGTGCAGGAGATGGTTTCCAACCCTCAGCCAACAGTACACACTGGCCATTGGGAATTTTGGAAACAAACCCTGGTCCATTTCAGGGTGAACTGGCCAGTGTTCAAGATTTTATTTTTTAGTTTCTTATGTTCAACTTTAAAAAATCCACGACCACGCTCGGCCAGCCGGTCAGCTGCAGCAAACGCTGTCTGTGTCTATCAGACTGGACCAAATCAATACTTTCAATTTTGGGCGGCCTCTCCTAACTTGGACCGATTTTGCTAAAATCGGATTGGCTCGATGGCTCGCAGATCAAAGGAGTTTACTTTTCAGGACGAGTTTAATCTCAATACATTTTTGGAGCTGAACTTAGCCCAGGGTAAGGGCATTTATTTATAGGCATACAGGCTATATTATATATTTATATATATTATAAACAACAGTTAAAGGAAGAACAGCAGGAGCTGCAGGAGGAGGACGAGGAAGAGAAGGACCATGGAACCAGAAACAGTGACAGGCACAGGGGCCTATGCAGGGCTGTGTAGGACATTATCCATAGATAGAATAAGAAAATGAATTATTGTTAGTTTTATTCATTACTGATGTTCTTAACATTCATATGTAGCTGCATAATCAGAACAAGCAGAGTCAGGATCCAGCACAGGGGAGCTACTCAGAGCTGAAGCTGAGGGATATGCACATACACACTGCTCTATTTTAGGAGACAGCATTGTAGTTTTTGATTGTATTTAACTGTTTTAGCATTCTGACTGACTCAGGCTTGCCTGACCTGGTCTTGTACAGCGCACTGGTGTCTTGCTTATATAAACTTAAGAGGCGGGTTTCTTCATCATAAGTCTTCATCATAATGAAACTGACTGGATACAAGTACAACACTATTTATTAAAATAACTGCAAAAATCTTTCCCCGCGCCCCCACACTGAATTCCAGTCCCACTACCTCCCTGCACAACAGAGGCAGTTTAATGGGCCTCAAGCATCTAACTAAACAGATTTGGCCCCATGTGGAGATGACAGTTGCAGGAGAAATTTCTCCTATCAAGGTGAAATATTACCTTCTGCACTGATATACTGCTGAACAATTTTTTTCCACTTTGGTACCATTCCAGTCTTTTTGCTCTTTGTAGTTTAGTGTCGAGGTATCCGCAAATGAAAAGAATAACACTTTGGATCAGTTTCGCTACGCAATTTATTTTTCAGAGGCAGTTTTTTACTCTGTGTGTGTAGACCTTCTCTACTAAAACACAGCTTCTCAGAAACCCAGACTGAAATGTAGTTCCTTTTTGAAAATCCACAGATGATGCGCTTGCGACAATCACTTGATGTTTTGAAAGGCTATGTACTGTATTTCCAACTTGTTACATGTTAAAACAAAGTAGAAAATGATTTAAGATACAACAATAGGAAAATATCTGACAAAAACTAGACCCTTTAACTTAAAATGAGGTCAATGAAACAAACTTGAAACCTGAAGCCTGAAGTAAATATAAGTGACCTAACAAATGACACAAAGGGAGCGTTAACAAAATGATTGTTGTATTTATGCACATTCCATCCACCATACTGTCTAAAGCCCTGTTCACTTACCGTCAGCCAACACATTCTCACTCCAGACTCGTCACATATTGACGCTTGGTCAAGGCCCTTTGGTGTCGATTTTAACGCCCTGGGTACCCTTATTGTGTCTTTTTAGACGTTCAGGGCTCCGCTGTCAAGTTCGCAATGCTTAGCAACATTAAATATGCAACGCTAAACACTAGTGTTTCGAAATATCGCCATTTTAAACATGCACATTATTAAAGTCATGAAACGTTGCAATTTGTTTAGGTTTGGGCACAAATTGTACTTGGTTATGGTTTAGGAAAAGCTCATGGTTTGGTCATTTAACATGTACGTTAACTAACATTATTTTTACGTAACTTCCCTAACTTCACTAAAGAGATTTAATGTTAACTTTTCGTTTCACACGGGAAACGAACCCCGCCCTCCATCCACTCCAACCACCTCCTTACTCTGTCTTTTCTGTTAAATATCATATAGCTACCTTTACCTTCAAAAACTGACGCTACAGGGCCCCCCCCAGCTGAACTATGACACTATAGGAAACCCCGGTGTGTTACAAGCTGATGGTCTTGACCATATATCGTCCATATGTGACGAGTCAGGGAGGACAACAGGTTGCATTGGCCATTTAAAAAAAAAAAAAAAAATTGCGCTCTTTTCTAATTAATTCTACCAAGCATGTACTGAGCAAGTTGGTTGTAAATGTATATGTGGGGGCGCCAGTTAGCTCTCCACTAGAGCACGCCCCCCCTTGTACAAATGCTGAGTCCTTGCTGCAGTGACCCAGGATCGAATCAAACCCACAGTCCTTTGCTGCGTGTCTCTCTCTCCCTCTTCCACCTTTCCACTGTGCGAAAAGAGTGTCAGCGCCACACTTCCACCATTTTGCTAAAACACTATGGCTCCTATGCAGCGATGACGGGGGTTTAGTGCAAAAAAAAAATGCCACACATTTGAGAGAGAGACAGGGACCAGCTTTTATGTCCTATCTGTCAGGCCCCCAAAAGAAAGCAAGTGAAGTAAACACAGCATGAGACAGCTACATTTACTCAGAGCTAAGTGGTAAAGAGGAGAGGCGAGAGGGAAAGGAAAACCGGAGAGGAGAGGCGGTAAGGAAAGGGAAGATAAATAGAGCAAAGGAAAGATAAAGAAACAGATCAAAAGAGGAGAGGAGGAAAGGAAAACAGGAGAGGAGATAAGGGAATGGAACATGAATAGAGGAAAGAATTAATTATGTGTACTTATACTGCACCAATATCATGCCGCTGTTGTACTTGGCCTCCTCCTGCATGTTCTAGTCCTTCTAGTGTATGATGGACACATCTCTTGTCTCAAACAAACACCCTCTCCTCTTAATCTTCTGTCCTGGTGTGTCCTTGTGCTGTTGTCTAACTGAATGTGTATATGACGGAGTTCACATTCAGTGGATGCGTGGACGGGGGGGAATGCTGGAGCCTGCACACTCTGTCATCTGCTCCGCACACACTTACATGCGCATACACACAGTGGAAAGAAAAAAAAAATCCAAACATTTTAACAGAGAGGAGAACATGTGGGGCTGCTGACCGGGTAGGATTCACATTTTTAGTAACCGTCTGTCAATTTCTAATGTGATATTTGGAAAATCCTACACATGCACGCACTAGCTGGCTGAACCAGATCAACACACACACACACACATATACACATGCACAAAGGCACACACCTGCGTCCACACAGTGACAGCTGTGGGTATTAAGTGGCAGTGTGATGGATGGGGTTCAGACAGGATGGCCCTCATAACCTCCCCTTTATTTACCCTCCACTGACTGACAGCAGGGAAAGAGACAGGGAGGGGGGGGGCATAAGGAAAGGAATGAAAACATGAAAACAGGAGAAGAATTAGATAGGGGAACGGAAAGGAAACCAATGACAGGAGGAGAGGAGAGATGGAAGGGGAAGTGATAAAAAATGGAGGGGAGGGTATGGAGGGAAACGGATAACAAACTGGAAGCAGATGCAACAGATGCGGGCATGACAGGGAGAGGAAAGGAGGGAAGGATGAGGAAAAATGAGGAAACAAAGGACAAAATAGGAAAGGAAATATAAGCAAAGTAGGTAAGTCAAGGGAAGAAGAGAGGTAAGGATATAAAAGATGGAGCACAGTGCTAGCGAAAGAGAAGAAGAAATGACAGCAAAGAAGGAAAAGAGAAGAGAGGAGGAGGAGAGGGAAGATGAAAGAAATGAAATTAGAGGACGAGGGAGATGGTAGATGAGCAGGGAAAGGTTGCGGAGTGGGTATATGAGGAGAGAAGTCAGGTCCGAGTTAGATCGAGCGAGGAGATGAAAGCAGAGGCAGCCGAGTGGAGGGTGAGAGAAAGAGAGCGGCGGGATGAATAGAGTTGAAGGTCGGATGGAGGGGTGGAGGATTTTCTTAAAGAGCCACGCAAAGAAAAGAACGGTTGGAAATCGAAAAATATTCCTTGTGGTTGACAGTAACCCTGTGATGATGGGCGCACACACTTTCCTCACCTCCTTTAAATCCTTCAATTCCACAGGTCACCGTGAATCCGCGGCTGGCTGTCAATCACCCAGCCACTGTAAGCACCGCTGGCCTCCGACTTACAATGACAAGAGGAGAACTTTCTTTTCACACTCTCTCTTTTGATCTGTACTGATCACTCGAGATATGCCAAGTCAAAACTGGCTGTCTAGGTTCCTCTCCCTCTCCATCCTTATTTAAATCAAATCTGCATTTTCTCTGATTCTGTTGCCCATTTTTGCTCTTTCTCTGTCAGTTCCTTGATGTTTTATTTCGGCTGTCTGACGCCATTGGCTTTCAAAGATCAGCTAAATACCAGCTCTCGTTATTGCACTATTTAAGAGGAAGCACACTTTTTGCTGTTCAGCTTGTTGAGATTCAACGAAGGTGTTTGATCATGTTTAAATCCTAATCTTTGGACCACTCAGTCTGCCACAAATAGACAAAACAGAGGCAAATGAAGACAACTGTCTTTGCAGCATTTTTTTTTATGCTGTGCATGTGTTGTCTAATTGTTTATGTTCTTTTGTCGATTCGTCTCTTTACGTGTGTGTGTGTGTGTGTGTGTGTGTGTGTGTACTCCAGGGTGTTGTGGGTTTAGGGCCACTGTAATGTCATAAGAATTTAAATAAAACAACAGATTTCTATTAATATAACCATTCCATATACAAAGTATGTTCATTAAAAAGGAACCACATGTTCTGTGGTAAATTTTAATCTCAGTGACAAGGTGAAAGTGCCCACATAGCAGTTTTATTGAGGTCAGCGCCTTTCCTCTCCCCTCTGTTTTTTTTGCATGTTAGTGATTTAGCGCTGCAACTATGCATTATTATCATATAATCTGTCAATTATTTTCTCTTTATTATCTAAATATCATGCTGAAAAATGTTCATCAAAGTTCCAACAGCCCGAGGTGAAAGCCATATTATTTGTTTTGTCTGACCAACAATCTAAAACCTGTGAAATACATTTGACACTCATAACAAAAGAAGCTGCAAATACTCATGTAAGAAGGCGTAAATCAATTTTAACGATTTAAACATTCATTTATTATCAAACCGGATTGCAACTCAGCAACTAATCGATACAGTGGCGCAGCACTGCTGTGCATGGTTCCTTTGTCAATAAGTCCATCTATGCAGATGCACATCTCTTACAGCCAGTTCCATGCAAAGATAGTCAAGGAAGCCTTTCCGTATGTTGCATTTAAAGATAGTTTCATTGTTAAAGGGGTATTTGGGTAATTAAGTGTTTCATTTTCATACATGTGTATGACAAATGAAAAAAAGAATGGTCAAAAATGGTGCAGCAGAGGCTGAGATATCCGGACCTTTAGGCCGAGCTCTAGGGTCGAGCTGCAAAAACACTGAATTCTACATTTCCCATAACGCATTAAAAAGCATTATTTTCATCAGACCCTCGCTGCCTAATAAATGCGCTGGTCTTTCAAACTCCACCCAGTTTATAACACATTCTTTCTGCCAAAAATGTGTACCTGTGTTACCTTAATGACAGCAACGACAGAATAACAGAAGATATACATGTGAATTTCACCGGGCAGCAAGGACTGGCAGTGAGTTATACACATCATACACACCTGTATTGTGCAAAATTGGTGGAGTCACAGTTTTACCCATGCGGAGTCTATGCAGGCTGTGTTAAGAAGGACATTAGCACTGAGTGGGAAAAATGCTGCCGCCTAATTCATTTCAATGAGATCAGTATTTTGAAGCAACATGAGCCTGGAGTGCAATGCAATGTTGGCCGGAAAAACTGTGGAATAGCCTCAACCTTTACCGCAACGCAACGTCATCTGGCAAAACGCTGCGATGGCAGATCAAGCGCACACTCCTGATCTGTTCTCAGAGTCAAATCCTGTCTCATAGTATTTAAATCCAGTGTGCAGTGTTAGATAAGCCCTCAACCTAATAGATCCATTATGCCGACCAGTGTTTCTGGATCGGCACAGCCTTGTATTTATTTTCTACACGGCGCCATTTTCAGACTGGACACCTGCTAACATACATGTTGGTCCCAAATCTCACCTAGGTGTTTAGTGGGTTGAAATCTGGTGACTATGAACACCACAGCTTGTGATTCACATCGTTTTGCTACTCAATAAACCGTTCAGTCATCTCTCCTAACCTGTGTGGAAGCATCTGCATTTGTTATGTTTCCTCGTCCATTTATTCTGGTTTTCCCTGTAATTTGTCACCTGGCTGTATTGGTGCGAAAGCAAATCTCTTACAGCCAGACTGTGCCAGTGAAGCCAGTGAAGCATGGTCACATTTTGCATTTGTAAATTGCCTCCTTGTTAGCCATTGCAGTGTCTACTTTGTGCTAAATGAGATTGGATTATTTTGGTTTCATTTGCAGGGCCGTGATGAGGAAGAAAATGACCTGTTTGACAGGTTTTTACCATTTTTATTAGGCTGCTCTCACCAGCTTGAAAAGCAAACGGATGGAAGGTGATCAACTAAATGACACGTACGCACCTGATGCACTGGCGGTGCCACACACACTATCTCACCTATGGACAAGACACTCAGTAGATTACGTAATGATAAAAATTACAGTTCTAATTCAGATGGCAGATACAGAGTCAGATCATCTGTTCATTTCTAAATACTCATACGGGGTTACAATGCTGAATAATATGTGTAGCCCCTGCTAGTTATTCATCATGAGTGTGAATTTGCCCATGAAATCATCACATTCTCTTTCAAAATGAAAAAAACATCCTTCATTGCAGTGTATTAGCTAACTGTGATTCAGCATTCAGGGTCTAAGCAGCCATGTGAGTCAAAGCTATGTATATTCACAGCTATGAAAATCTCCTGAAGACAAAACAATATCAGAGAGGATCCACTGGCAGCTCTGCGTTATATCCCGCCATGGACGTCTTTGCCAAATACCATTTCCTTTTATTGACACTGATACTGTGTACTGAGGGGATTACACATTGCGATATAAATCAAATAATCTGTCGTCGTCTGAGTCTGGTGCAGGACAAAGAAGATCGTAAAAAGGAAAATACACGATTACATCTGGTTCCCCTCATCCGCCCGTCCTGTTTATTTTCGGTTATATGGTACTCTGTCAGCGGCTGAGTTGTGTGTTTAGCTTCTCAGAGTGGCATTTAGGAGAATGTGTGGCGAGGTGTGTGTGTGCTGTGCACCTGTGTACCTACAGTACAGTAAGTTGCTGATGCTTAGAGTCTTTCCTTTGATTTACATTGCCTTGGTAAATCCTGTTGTGTTTAACTCCTTACACATGCCCCCACGGGGAAACAAATCGCACGCGATGCTGAGAACAGATTGCTTACAGATGTCACAAGGTGCTTTATGATTCACCTCTGCTCCTTCATATATCAGTTGTTTAGTAATGTGAAGAAAAACTGAATAAAATACGTGTCACGTTTTTAGATTGATATTGTTTTCCTGGCTTTGGTAAGTGATTTTTCAACAATAACCAAACCCACAGCCAGAGGCAGGTGAATAAAACAATCACTACGGAGTGACTCACTGTTGATAAAACTTCTTTTTGTCTTCGAGGATCTGCAGAGGAATGTCAGCAGAATGCAAAAGCTGAGTATTATATCACAGGCTTGTGTTTGTGGTGCCTGTCGCGCTCGGAAAGATGTAAAGATTAAGCTGCATCCTCAGGCTTTCTGCATTCTCCATTTTGCTTATGGAGGCAGAATAGCTGCTTGCATAGTAGCTTGCATAGTAAGTGTGAGGCGGCTGGCGGAGGGAGACATTATGCAGAGTGTACAGGCAGACACTGATGGTTTCAAACACAGACAAATCAATGATGGTCAAACACAGCAAACGCCTAGAGCTGCTATACTGTGTCCGTGCATTCAACCAAGGAGGTTATTTTTAAAACCGGGTTTAAAATAGAAGTTATTTTAGGCATTTGGGTTGCACATAGCTGTCGTTTCAAAGGGTGCTTTCACACCTAGCTTGGTTGGTTTTGTTCATTTGAACTGTGGTGTGTTTGCCTGTTAAGTATGGCTCATTTAGACCGGTGTGAAAGCTGTCATTCAAACTCGGGTGTTGACTTAACAACCAGACCGAGGCTGTCTGAGAAGGTGGCTGATCTGTGGTGTGAATGGAAAAGGACCAAGGACTAAATTTTTTGATTCAAAAGCTATTGAGCTATCTATTGAATCCAGCTGCTGGTCTCAACTGTCATGTCCACGCTAACAGCTATTGGTTTGTTTGTGAGAAGTCAGTGTGAACACAAACCAGACCAGAACTAAAGGGCAACATTGTTCAATGTGTTCCCCACAGTCCTGGACGTACTTACCAAACTACAGGCGTGAAAGTGACTGTCCTCATCATAAAAGCAATAAAAAGCAGGTTTTTGCAGTTACTGTCTCTGATCTCACGTGCATTGGGCACATGGGTGGCAACTTTTGGGGGCAAAAAATGTAGGTAATGTCTGATCATGAGGAGACTCTGGGGAAGGCTTATTTTTTTAACATGTACTTATCAACACACTGTTCTCTGGTGCGACATTTTTTTTAGCTTCTTCTTATAGCTAAGCATACCACGGACACAGCACGGGCACTGCCATCACATGGAGATGAAAAAAAGAAGTTTCTCTGAAGTGAAATGTTGTCTAGTTTATAATAAAAAAGTAAATAAAAGTGTTTATCAAATTATTTGTTGCTAACTAACTCACCAACTCTGTGGACACACTTTACAGCAAGCTTGGTGTTTTTCTTCTTCTGGCGCAAATGTAGCCAATAGAACAGTCAGTGCAGGCTAAGCTCTGACGTGCCCTTTGCCAAATATTCGTGTGTTATATCTGTGAGTCTTTTGTTATATTAAGCTTTCTTAGTCCATAACAGTCCCCTATAGCAGCATTTTCTAAACCTCTCCTGGACTACCCTCTGTCCTGCATGTTTTAGATCTCTCCCTGCTCCAACATAGCTGATTTAAATTATCAGCCATCTTCAGAACTGCCTAACAGTTGATAATTTTAATCAGTTGTATTTGCACATGTGCCCTATTGGCTTCGCATCACCTTGTGAATGTGATGTCTGGCCTCATTGGCTGTAGTTTGTTGTAAAAGCAGCCCACAATATCTCGTATTAACCAAGGTTGCCACAAAGTGAGTTAACCAGTGGCTAACTATCGGGCTATGATGACTGCTAAACTATGGCTGCATTTACATGAACCCTAATATGCCTCGTGTAGCCACCTCAACCGGAAGAGACTAGCATGATCCGTCGTGAGGTTGAGAGAAGTGGTGTAAACCTCTGATAATCCGTTCAATAAGAACATGTTAGCACCTAATAACCAAGTAAATGTTTAATGTGATCATTTCTGTCTTCTTTCTGGGCATGTGTGCCCACGTGGGGGTAACAGTGGGTTACGTGAGTTTCTGGGAGGGGCAGAAACATGTCGTTCGCGAAACAAAACTGATACAAGTTTTTTGTTGCATTCTGATGGATTCAGGCACACAGCAGACAGACAACAAATTCTGGACGGCAGGGGTAAAACAGTATGACGGAATAGGGGGACTGCAAAACGAATCATGCATGACGATATGTCGCTATGTCAGCTAGCTTGCTAAGCTAATACAGCAGAACACACTTTCCATATTACCTACCAGGCAGTCCAATCAGCTCTGTGCTGAAGATCATATAATTCGGAGTGTTGTTGCACCAGAATTGTTAGCTTCTCATTGTCCACATTGCATATGTTTTCTCCTTGTGTAAGGCAGCTAGGTTATATCCGGTTGTAACTACTATCATGAAGGACTAGTTAAAATATTTAAACAATGCACGATGAATGCTGCCTGCAAGAATGCAGATATACTTATTTCTTCTTCTGTTGTATGTCCGTCAGATTAGACGCTTCACAGCGGGCAGAACCACTTTGCACAGGTCCAAAATCCTTGGCATTGGAATTTACTAATTGCAATACTTTTGAAACCTTCTATATAAGTTATGTTAATGTATCTTAGAAACCTATAACATTCCCTCCACAACCATACAGTATAGCCTGGTTTTAACCTACACTTCTACATGTGAGCTTACGGACAATTAAACAGCGGGGTTTTTTTTAGCTGCAACCAGCAGGTAATATACAGTAGATTACTCTGTCATATGGTTGGTCCCCCACACATAATTGCTCTATCAGTTGCCAAAGGTCTGTCAAAGCAGCAGGGGTGGCCTGAACACCTGGACTAACGTGAATTTTTACTGGTGATCTAGTCGACCTGTGGGCTGGCAGTGAGTCCACTGACAGACACATAAAAACTTTAATACACTTCTCATATTGTTATCGACATATCGACAAATGAATCATTTCTCATCATGAGTCCATGCTGCTTTTTCCTGCCAATTTCATTTTTGGCGCATTCTGCCTTTTCTTTCCTGTGTAGAATTATTGCATCATGCTCAAATCAACCCTGTGTGACTAGACCCATTTTCTATACAAATCAGCATTTCAAAATCATCAAAATCCTGCAAACCATTGCCTTCATAATTGTATTTACCCCTTGATTTTTACTGTTTGCTGGCTCTCCCTTGAACCCACAAAATCAGCCTTGCTCATTCTAACACATCAGTTAACTGAGCCAACAACCAAGTAAATGAGATTTGCTCTTCACCCACATTTAGAGGAGCAATTTCCCCATTTGTGAGTCCCATTTTCTCCTTCGACCCACTTCCAATCGGTCCGGCGTGCTGCCCTATAACTGACATTGCGGAGCAGATAACCCCATGTAAATACATGAGCTGCTGAGGGTTGGGCTGGGAATGGAGTCTCCATTAAGTTGGGTAATACAGCGCAACACTGTTTAAACAAAGCTCCTCAGCGGGACACTGCTGCAGTTCAACCCCAGTGCCTGTAGGATTCCTCACCAGACTACACTGTAATGAGGTAGGAGTGCCTCCGAGGCGGGTGACCCCCACCAATAGCCAAATCTGCTCCACAGATCTGAGCAAGGACACAACGATAAATTAGCAACGTGCAATTCACAACGGGGACTGAGTGAAATAGGCACATAATGACATAGCTATTCATTTGCCCTCATCTTAAGCTTTCCTTTCATCCCTTGTGCCCAGCAGGGATTTTTAAAAATATGTTTTACCATATGTGGAAACACATTGTGTTAAATCTCAGAGGGACAGCAATAAGATGGTGATGAAAGAGAGGTGTAAAGTGTGTGTCAAGACAAAAAGGAGCTGTGTACAGTTTACCGTGGATGCAGTGTGGCAGCCTTTTACTCAGTCTGCTCTTTGGACTAACCTTTTCCCTGCTCTGTCTGATTGAGAAATTAAATCAACGGCACGAGACACTCAATTCAAACTAGGAAATGATTTTCAATTTAGATACATTTTCCAAGGCTCTTCCACAGTCCTTAATCCACCAAATCACTCCCTCCTAACGAATAATTCATTAAGTTGATTTCAATGTTTTCCCTCAAAGGTCATAAAAAAAAAGCCATCCGCTGCGATTTGTAACCAAAGCCTTGTTGACGCGCCAGTTTTGTGAAATAACACATTTATAAGATGTTGACTTGAACAGAATTAATGGTGTTTTTCATGCATGGCAAGACAGATTACTCCTTTTAGCTTCACTGCAGCCTTCACTGCAAAGTTTTCGCACCATCTTTCATACACTTTGCTCGCTATAAACTTCTAAACTCGGGCAGCCCTCTGCATAGCAATGAGCGTGAGAATCAATGGCAATGTGAGGCAGCTGAAATTATGATATTATCTACAAGCCGGCAATTGTACCGATCCAAATCAATCAATCATGGAGCGGCTTCCAAAGGAAATGACTCAATTACTGCACCTGTCAAACTCATCGCGGTCAGACAGAAAAACTAGTCGCTTTTGAAAATATTGAACGCTGCGTTGAATTATAAAGGCTTGTCATCAGACTCTAGCTTAGAATTTCAATCAGGAAGGGATAATGAGATGAAATAATTTGGCAAAAAAGTAACTATTCTATATCCTGGTGATGTTTCAAGCATTAATGGGTTGATTCATCCAGAAAAAAAAGCACATTTTCTCACTGACCTATACTGCTATCTATTAATATCAGTTGCTGGAATTGGGGACTTTTTAGCCCACATGGGTACCCATGGATGGATTACTGATTACCAGGCACGGGGGCCTGGTAGGCCCCACTGTTTGTAGTTGTTTTACGTGTCTGTGCCCAGGGGTCCCTGATCTGCCAGTGTGAGGTACCACACTTCTTATTCCATACTCTCAACCTGGCGAATCTGCGACACACAAGTCTCTAATGAATGTGAATACAGTGGCAAAAATGTCCCTGTTGAAATAGAGTCAGAAAGCCAAAAGAGAAGACTCCAGTAAACTCCATCACTCGATGAAAAAGCTTTATTAAATGTACTTTATGCGGCTTCCCTGTTGCTAACTTAAGTTGATAATTGCAGTGGAAATCAAATCAAGCCTCTATGTGTCCTGCATGGGTCCAGTTTCGCAAAACCATAACTGACCCATTACCTGCAATTATCTCTAAATCAATTTCGGGCCCACACTTGGACGTCTGTGTGTTTTACGCACAGCTGGCACAGCGTGGATGACTTCCTTCATTATTTAAATTTCCTGACATGCTACCAGGATTCTACAGTAATTGACCTTCTATGCACTGCTGAGCTGTTCCAAAACATTTCAAGATTTTAACAGCCGTCTCCAAACCCCATTAAGAGATGCTCTTTTCATTGACTGTTGGGATTTATAAAATTTCACTGGTCAAAATTAGCATAAAAAGAAAAGAACGAATGTAGCACCAGACATTTTGATTATTTTTCATGTTTTTTTCCTTCTCCTGCTTTTCACCCGTGGTCATTTTTCACCATCTAATTCATAGAACTTCTTTTTACCAAGGAAATAGTTCCTAGTTCCTATGAAAAGTGTGAGAGGTCAGTGGATTGCCTAGAGTAAGAACAAAGTTCTTTCTGGAAAACATGTAGCTCTTTCATTTTTTCAATGTAATTTTTCTTTGCTGTCAGCACTCCATTCAACCCCATTGTGTAGATACCTGAGAGACAGATGTCCCAAAACCTGTTCAAATAAAAAACTATAAAACCTATATTTACCAACCTTTTAAGATATAGCTTTTGAGGAAAGCTGACCCGATCTGAATTGTGTTTCAATCGAAGCATTGTTTTTTGAAAAATAAGATTTCCCTGTTGTAGTTTAAGATTAAAACGACATTTGATGCATTGAAGCTTTTAAAATTTTCGACGCGAAGCCTGATGGCATAATGAACTTGGTTCCATTTCTAAAGTGCTATTTAAATATTCCTGTGGGCTCTATATTTGTATCAGCCATCACATTTTTCCATTCTGTTACTTAGAGCCTGCCCTCAGATACACAGACGGTTGACTTCTTTGAGCTTTAACCATTTCATATGGCCCAGAGGAGGCAGCTGCAGGGTGCTGCTCCTCGGCTAAAGGTTAACCGGGGTAATATCAGTTTCATTATCACCCTTGCTTCATTTGACTTCATCCATTTTCCCCTCTGAGCGTGAAAGGGGCTGTGTGTGGACCTGTCAGGCCACAGACCCGGGGATGAATTTACTGCCCGGTTGGCCTGATGGAAATTCAGCCGACATTTTTATGAGCTGTGGAGAGGCGTACTGAGGTTTCCTCCTGCTGGGGAAATAGACAAATGGATGTAGTTGACCAGCATCAGCAAACAAATCAAAGTCAGGAAGGACCCAGTGTGATTTGTTTGTGTCGGTGTGCAGTCAGGATACAAAATTGATGAATATTTCATCCATTAGAACAAAGGCAGATTGAGGGAGGGCGCTCACGGTCAGCCTCATCCTCTCATATATGCTCAATCTGCACTCCTGACTCTCAAACAAAAAACAAAATGAACAAATGTTCTGTAAAAACCTAGTCAGACATCTTTTAAATGCATTAAGAATAGATGTAGATCAAAACATCTGTACCAATGTAAAATGAAACCCTCTATAAGGGTTGGGGTCTCATGGTATTGAATCCAGTCACTCATACATTCAAAGCCCATATCAAATGCAACTGGTTAGTCTTTTTTTGTGAGAAGAGTCACCACTCTGCTGGGTTTTTTTTTGAACTATAAAAACACTCAGGTTGTTTAAAGAAGCCAAGCCGCAACAGTTTATAATGAACATTAATTAACAACAGCTAAAACAATCTGCTGCCAGGGATGTTTGTCATTTTAACTGGAAAAATTGCTACTTTTTTTGTTGCTAATAAATTTATGAAAGAATTATAACTGATAAAAGTATCAAGAAGAGATGTGTTAGCATCATAGCTTAAACATAACACATTTGGGTAATTTCTCAACTAGGAACTGGAAGTGAAACAAGCTATCAAATCCCCAACCTATTCTTCAGACCCGCTGATCTTGTTGCAGAGTCACGGTTGGTGATGTTACAGTGACGTCAATGCTGTTATTTACTACATGGATGCAATCCTGATGGATGGATGCAATCTTAACAAAAAATGAAAAATATCAACTTTTTTTTTCTGTTTACACATTCAACACATTCATATACACTATATAAAGTGTTATATGATGAAACATTAAATGTCAAAACTTCAGGACAAATGTCTAAATGTCTTTTTGGAAGTTAAAAATGAAGCGGGATGGGAACAGGTTCGGAAATGGAATCACGCTGCAGAGCGACTCTGCCCCGCTCGAAGAGGTACCAAACATTTTGAAGTAGTGTTATTCTTCTATTATTGGTAAAACTAAAGGGTTATGTATTCAAATTACAGCGACAACATTTGTTGTATCTATGTCGCCGGCAAACATGCAGCTACAGTTTAACTACAGTTGACCCCATCTACTTGTTTCATTCCAAAGTTGCTCAGTACTTCCAAATCTTCTGCTTAATGCTAATCCCTATGTGGTGAGGCACTGAATAACAAAGAGATGAAAGACTTGGCAGAAACCACAGAAAGTAAGTACGACTATCAGTAGGCCTCATTAGTTCTCTTGGCATTGTTGTTGTAAAGGTTTGAAAGTTTGTCTTCTCTAGGTAGCACATTGCGAGCACGATTTTATTTGTCCATGAACGAAGTTTAATTCCATCCACTATTATTATGTTACAAATTATAACAAATAAACAGCTTCCCTTTTACTGAATGTATAATATCACTAATGCTCTAAAGCATCTCTTTAGTCACACAGTTAATAATATCAGTAGCAATAGCAGAAATAACATTAAAGCATAGCATAATCGTTTTCAGGATATGAAGCATTAAAAGATTAAGTGTGCAGTGTATTAAAACACATGTGGGGGTGTAGTTCATCACATCCCAACATAAACACATGTGATTCTCATAATCTCCTTTATTGTGACTATTTACCATCATCTTTGGCTGACGAGTCACCTCTGTGTATTCAAACCTTGATACACCGATCACAAGTTGCTGTTGGCAGACGGGTTAAAGATGTTGACATTTCATTTAGCAGCACCCCGTCATTCCAAGGAGAGGTAACACTGATTGCCTTGCCATGTACGACAATCTGTACCACACTTCCTGTCAAGCACAGGCTGTTGTGTAAGTGCAGGCCTATAGGGTCTCAAGTGTATGTTGAAAATAAATCTTCACATGTCATTTTTTGCCTGTTACCTTGAAAAACGTCTTCAAATCAGCACAGCAGGCTTAAATGGATTCTCTGGTCCGTGTGCATCTGTGTTGTTAAACTTGCATACGAGTACATGCGCATATGAATGCATGTATGAGCCCATCCCATGTGTGCCTGCACAACATCACATGCTCTAGTGCATTTCTAATGAAAACATATGGCAGAGGAGAGCAAACATAAAGTAATTATGTGCTTTGCGAGGACGCCATCAGTGAGCCCCCCCCTGCTTCACATCCTCTAAAACTGTTGGGGCTCTGTGTGCACATGGTTCCCTTGCTGTATGCCACAGCTCCTAAGACCTCCTAATATTAGCTCCACTGCTTGTTCCCACAATGCACTGTTTGGATAGATTGATCACGCCATTGTTTGCTGTTGTTTCCTGTTGTGGACCTACTACATCTAGATATGCAGTATGTATTACTAAATTGACCACACTGGTACCGAGGAGTGTTTGGGGTGGATGGTGGCAATGCAAAGCCCAGGACTTTGGCATTAGAGACCAGGGTTTGCGTCCTGAGTCCCTGGTTAGGTTTAGGCAACAAAAGCACTTTGGTTAAGAAAGTAAAGACTGTGGTTTCCATCAAATGTTAATAGACATGTTTAGTGCTTTAAATCTGTATCAAAACTGACCGTGATCTTTCCCTAACCTTAAGCAAGGCCTGTCATGTCATTCAACATAGCCATAAGAAAGTTAAACTACGAGTGGATATTTTAACACAAAATTGGAAATTCTGGTGGAAAACACCATAAGTTCAGTATCAGTAATTTAAAAACAATTCCAGGAGAAGGGCTGTCATAAAACATATGAAATAATTTGACTTTTCCTTATTGAAAGCTTAATGGGGCATCCCCTTCAGCAACTGAAGAATGGTGCTCAACTATTTTTTTAATTAAAGGCATTGTATAAAATGTGACAAATGTCACAAGCCTCAGGCCATTGTGTTCTGTCAGGACAGTCCACTTGGGGAGGGTCGACGAGTGAAGGAGTTCAGCTACCTTGGGGTCTTGGTGAGATGGAGCTAAAGAGAGGCGGATTGGTGCGGCATCAGCAGGAACTGCTCCATACTATCGTGGTAAGGAGAGCACTAGGCCTGAAGGCAATGTTCCCAATTTAGCAGTGGATCTACATTCCATTTATCACCTCTGGTCAAGATCTTTGGGTAATGATTGTTTGAATATCCAAAAGGAACCTGAAGTAGAGCTGTGTTGAAGGGAGTCAGGTGGTTGGGGCATCTGCTTAAGGTGATTTTAGATGCCTCACTGTGGAGATATTAAAGCAGAGAGAAGTAGTTAGGGAGTAGGGCATATTGGGTACTTTGCTTTGACTGCTGCCAGTGCAGTCCATTGTCCTAGGAATTACATACATTTTGGATGATTTAATTTGCATAGGGTGAATGTAAACAGCAGCAACCAGATGACAATATGAACGTTTCATCTTCACAACAAACAGTCTGACATTTGGGAAACAGAGTCCATCTTGACTGCGTTTGTAAACCAAGCATCGATGTAAAACACAGAGTCCAATTCCTCTCATGTTGCCAGAGTCTTTGCGCTGGCAGCTCAGAACATGGACCATCTGCCGATGTTGATGGGGCAGGTCTCTGTAACGATGTGGGCACAACAGTCTCTGAATTCCGTTGTTTGGTCAATATGAGTCCCATTTTGTCCAGACTGGCTCTTTAGGAGCAGAATTAAGTCCAAGCTGCATGGCTCCTCTACTGGCTCTCTTTCCTCTCCTCTGAGCGATCACCGTGGCGCATTGTTTTTGGCCGGGTGGATCGTGGTCTGCTGCTCTTTAATCCAAAAACCCCGTCTTCATCTTCCAATGCCTGTACCTATGTCAGAGGTAACATATGCCTTGGCAGTAAAGCCAGAAAAAAACAGATAAAAAACAAAAGTGTAGCGAAGTTTGAAGGACCAACCGGCTGCTGCTTCTACAAGCGCTGCCGGTTGCCATAGCCTCTTTTATGCCAAAAACAAACCGCCATCGTGAGGTTTTGCAGAATCGTCCAATATCAACTCATCTTGTTGGGTAGCGGGGTTGTGACATTGTGAGTCAGGGGCAAATAAGCAGTAAAAACTTGAAGGATGGGTGGATGATGCTGACATTGCCATATGCATTACACATAACTGAATAGGAAAAGAGTTGACTTTCTTGAGTCTGATGTTGCCAGAACTCAAGAAAAATACACTCACACGGTATATTAACCATTGTGGCACCATAGCTTCCTGTCAACATCTGACATGATGACAATATGAATTGCAGTCACACATTCTTGCCTAGTTGGAATCAGATCAAAATGTCACACCAGGATCTATACACTAGGGGCTTCCTATAGTCAACCAAATCATTATTGATTAATGACACCATAAATACTTATATTCAAACAAACTGAGCCACATCCATACTGTCAGACTAACCGGCCCATGTCCCATGTGCTACTTTTCGTACAACTCCACTACTGGCTCAATAAATCATGCTAACCCCAGATATCCAGGCAGCAGCTCCTCACTATGGGCTAAGAAAAATGACCCAGACAGAGCAGGACTATTGACATTCCAGAGTGATCATGTCTGGGCCATGCTGGAAATCAGAGGTCTTATCTAATCAATTCAATCTGGGCCAGCGGCATGTCTGGGGAAGAGAGGGCAAATAATCAACAGAAATGAGGCTCCCTCCTCGGCACTTATGATCTTTCCTTGAAGTAGTGCCTCAAAACACTGATCCCTTGTTTCTGCCTCTGGCACAACACCAAAAATTATGATAAATAAGCCCATTAACCAGCAGACTGTGCAGAGATCTGAGGGGACTGTAGACCTCTTGCTCTACTCTTTTTGTTTGTTCACTGAAGGTCCAACAGCATAGAAATGTGCTGCTCTCCAGCCTCAGCACAACAACACGCTGACAGATATCCCCTGCCGCCGCTGCTGTTGCGATTGCTGTTGCGATTGCTGTTGATTTGTATTCAAATCAGCCTGTCGAGGCGTTGAGATGAGATTCATCGTATATTGTGTTGTTTCATTTTACAGCCAACAAATGGTGCTGGGCTGCTTGCTGGTCCTCTGTAGCCCGACGCCGCATTACTGCAGCTCAGAGGCTTTTAGTGGAGTCCATTTGGTCAATTCCACCCAGCCCAACAGATAAACCGGCAGTAATTTGAATCAGAAAGGCAGAGAAAATAGAAAATCAAAGCAGGTGTTTCAAAAAGGAAATTCAAGAAAAAGGATTCTCTATGTGTCCATCTGCTTTTCTAGGGGAGTGTGTTGGTACACAAAAGGCTGTGTGTTTGTGAGCGTGTGTGTGTAAACAGATGTAGCTAAAAGTGTATGTTTGGGCATTTTTATGTACATATCCAAGCAGGTTTGTGTGTGTTTGTGTAGTTCTGGGAAGTGATGAATCACCTCAGGGCCTTGTGTGCAGTACCTAGGAGTAAAAACCACAGGAGTTGTTATGGTTGTGCATGTGTGTGTGTGTGTGTGTTGTGTGTGTGTGTGTCGTCTCAGTGTTTTAATAAGTTGACCTGGGGAGGCACAGAGGCTGCCGAGGTGGAGCTTCTCTCCCCTGAGATGGCTTGCCACAGAAACACAGGAGGAATGCCAAAAGCGCAGGGCAGCCTCTGCTGTCTATATGTGTGTGTGTGTGTGTCAGTGTCTGTGAGTTTTTGTGAGAACCCCCACCACCAATTTCTCCTCTGCCCTATCTCCTCTTGAAGAGGCAATTTCTAATCAGTGATGTAGAGAGTGGCGCTTCACTTCTCTAACTATCAAATTACATCACAGTGGGGAGAAATCATTTCTACAAATGATGTCTGGTCTTCATCGAACAGTATCTACTGTGATGAACAGAAAACAGTGGAAGTGGTGTTGTTTTCGAAACTTAGGACCAGTTTACTTAGATTGCAGCTTTGGAGTCCAAAAATTCTTTACAATGACGGATATGCACGAGTGCAGTAATATGGTGAAGTCACGTTTGAGTGCATGATCAAAAAAGAAACTATTCAACGGATGCAAAGACGTGGTGCAAAACACTTCTTGCTCAGAAGCCAAAAATACATTAAGTCAGTTCAGTTATTCAAAAATTTGCTGTTGTCTTTCAGCATAGTTACTAAAGGTCAAAAGGGAAAGTTGGAATTCTTATAACAAATCACTTAGCAGTCTGTGTTTCTTGCTAAGTTTCCATTTTTTATGAAAACATGGTGACTCCTCACACTTGCACCCACTTTTCCAAAGAGCTGCTACAGCCCATTGATTAAAAATAAATGCGTTTACATGCAGCAGTTATGAGTACTAGTATTTTCACTACTGGTACTAGTACTTTTTCTTCTGGGACGCATAGGCCGCTGCCATTCAGTACACTGGTGTAACATACATGTTTCATAGTAGTTCATAGAAAGTACCGCATGTTCTTACATTACTGAACATGTAGTGCCAATATGGATGTAAAAGCCTTCGCAACGCATTTTCCATCCATGTGTGAAAACATAGTGTAAAAGGTGCCATCAGCGCTGTGGGGTGAAAGACTCCCGGAGAACAGCATCCTGTTAATGAAGCTCTGCTGCGAAACCACTTTACAGTTTGTGAGCAAATCTGAAGTGTTGAACTGTGTCACAGGATGCAATTATCATTTTGTTGATGTGGGTCAGCAGGGTGAAAAAGTGTTTACCGCTTACATCAACAAGAACATTTATAGATTCATCTTTGGCAATAGGCACATTCATCTGGAAATGAAGACTTTCGGATAGGCGAGTGCATGTCCTGACGTTAGTGTAGAACACATGAGTTTGATGGTGCCATTTTATTCAAGTATAGGTTGTGCACAGAAAATTTCAATCAAAGTCTCTGGTCAGATACTTACATTTACATAAATAACAATATGGCATCATACTGACATTGCAGCTGAAAGAAAGTTTAACTAGAGAATTTGACTCCTGATTTGATGTGATAGCTTTTCATTTTAGTAGAGAAGGCATCACCTACCTCTGTTAGAGTTGTTGGGACTCCAAAAAAAGATGCAATTGTACAGTGGTGTTACAGAGTGATGCTTCTTTTACCTCAGAAACAATCTTTGGCTGAGAACAGACAAGGACTGTTATACCCATATTTGCTCTCTCTCTGTGCTTCTCAAAAAAAAAAAAATAAGCTGAATAAATAGCCTACTGAGTGAAAGCCAAGATCAGTTTTACCGGCGGCATTCTATTTTATGAATTCGCTGTCGGACATCGCTAAATAACAAATAACAACCAATGAAAATGAGAAAAAATAAATTTCCATCAAAAGAAAGCCATGCTCCGCACAACAGGGTTTGAGTTACGTTAGTAGAATAACCAAACCTTAAACTGAAAAAGTATTGTCTTAATTTTCTTAATTTTTGCATTTGCCCAGCTATTAATTAATATTAATATCTGGCACAAGCACACAGGTAAATGCTCTCCTGTGTTACTGCACGCACAGCTTGGTGACAGCTCTTTTTACAGTATGAGGAATGCCTGAGTACCATGTTGTGCCAGACAGATTTTACTTTAACAAGAGAGATTTAAATACTACTCCTTTGTCTGTTTTGTTATGTATTTAGTTATGTATTGATTTGTCACTGGGCCGGACAGAGGGACACAAACACCACACAAACAGACACCAAAGAGTGAACGGGGGGGGGGGCACAACAGGAAACAGCAGAGGGAAAGATGACACCTCATTTCAGATAATACAGCAATATGCATAACAGTTGTAACGGAGGTATGAATGACAAATGTAGCAAAGTTAAAAGCAGATTTCTCGCCCAAAAATTGCTTGAGTAGAAGTAAAGTTTTAGAAAGGAACATGAAAAGATACTATTCTTCCAAAAATACTCCACTACTACTAATTTGTGTTACTTGTAACGACTTACTACCCACCCCTGTAACTGTTCTAATTATCTATTTGCTCCCTCCTGTCTTATCATTTTTTTAATCTGCGGAATGTCAACGATGCTCTATAACTCACTCTGTATGAAGTGCTTTGTCATTTGGGATGCTTTAACTGTAACCCCTTTTTGAGCCATTGTCAAAAGTATTGTGCATTACACTGTAGGACACATGTATCCACCCACACCATGTCAGCTTCTTTAGATAGTCTTTATTTTGTCATTTTAATGCTATAACCATACTACAGGTTGAGACACATGGGCATCACCCTAAATCTAGGGTCTGCTTAAGGGTTCTGCCTGTTAAAGGGAGTTTGTCCTTGCCACTGTCACCAGGTGCTTGCTCATGGTGGGAATTGTTTGGTCGTAAATAATAGTACGTTCCTAGACCTGCTCAGTATTAAAAGTGCTATGAGATAACTTCTGTTATTTATTGGCGCTCTATAAATAAAAATAGATTTGAATTTAACTGCATTTAAACCGAAAACACATTTAGAAGTAGCTGATGGTATGCATTTAGGACACAGTGTATAGACTATTCTAGAGGAGCTAGTCACAGTTGATCAACCAGGAAGCTGGAGAGCTGGAGTCATTACTCATTCATTAACTCTGTAGTGCAAAGTACCTTGAGACTTTTCAGAATCTATACTAGTCTTTATTCATGTTGTGTCTGCCCTGCTGATGGTGTGATCGACAGGGTGTGTGTATGCATGTCTGTTACGTATGGTATTTGCTTGTTTAGACCCCAACACATCAGGATTGATCCAAATAATAACTCAGACATATTGATCATGGTGAGGTATGCACAGTACATCTGCTTTAATCTGCCAGTGCTTTATCTTTCTCTGTACTCTCAGTATGTTCTTTAGCATGAATCCTTTGCTATGCACTTTTTTATTTGTTTTGCTCTTATCTATATCCTTCTCGCCGCCACCTCGACAACCCACATACGGATCATGCAAGTTTACCTAATGTTTTTTAACCTAATCTTATGACTGATCTATTTGAAGATTGTGTGCAGAGATTTAAATATTGCAGCAGAAAATATTCTTGTAGCTCAGCTGCTCGAGCCAGGAACATTTCTGTTGAATCTGAGGTGCCAGATGGCAATAACAGCCTCATCATACAGCAATTGGTTAGAAAGCACAAGGAATGCAATGCACCCTAGACTGGGAAGACCTCAGCAAGAATTTCAGCAGGAGAATTGTTTGCATAATTTTCATTTTATGAAGTTTTGGCTGGCTTAAAGCCAAAAACAACCACACAAACCTGTAGAAATCATTACATTTTTAAATGTATTCTTATCTGAAGCATTGCTTATTCTGACTAACAATAAGTCATGTAATGGTGCTGTATTATCCCACTCAAATATTTTACCTAAATCCTAAATAAAAGCCTTTATTAGAGCCTGTGTTTTCTTTTACTTAGTTCTCCTTACATTTTAGTTATCTGCCTAAACTGCAATTTCTTTGGTGTGTGCACTGCATTTCCCAGGAGTCCCAACAGTGGAGCTAGTGCTTTCTAGCTTCAGTGTACATTTAGTTGCTACGACACAGGCTGCACAATGAAATTAAAGTTGGAGCCCCCTTCATGCTGAGAATTTCAATAGAATACATCTGCATATGAATATTGTGCTGTATAATAACAGACAACCTTGTGCCTTGTATCTCTTGCCACACGGCAGCAGGGTGAACAGGCTGTGGCTGGGTGGGTGATGTTTTTTAGTATCCTTTGGGCACCTCACCTCAGTGACATCACTGATGCTCGGTAGATGGGGTACCAATGATCTTCTATTCAGTTCAATTAAATTTTATTTCATCTAGCACCAACTCAGAACAGAAGTTATCTCATTGTGCTTTTCATATTAAGGTGTAGAGCGTGCACATCCCATGCCAGTTTGGGATGTTTCCCATCAGGATGTTTTCTATCTCTCCTCTGTATTACATCTCTCGACTGACAGCAACTCTCACACCTCCAAACAAACACATGCAGCGTCGCTCTGTTCAGAGTGCTGAGGAAGCTACAAATGACACAGTGACATTTTAAACCTGAGCTGAAGAGCCACCAGTCTACACACGTTTTTATCTATATGAGCATAGGTGTCTTAAAAAACATTCTGAAATATAGCTTGCAGTTAAATAATAAATGAAAATGCCTTCACATTAAGAAAACTTGCAATATAATTAAAATATAGAAGAAACAAATGTGTATTGTCCCAAAAAAGGGACTTAAGCTGCTGATTATAAAAAAGTACGCCACCAGTTTTCAGTTCTCTCCCTCCATTATATTCTGTTATATTTATATTTTGAAATGTCACATTCTTTTGCTCCATAAATTGGTGCAGAAACTTTCATCAGAATGCAGGAAATTAAGTATTTGAAGACCAAATTTCCTGGGGGAGGACCCCCAGACCTTTAATTCTCAGCATTGAGCATATCTTTAAAACACTGTTTAAGGATCTTTTTGTCTCGTTCTCGTGAACCTAATATCGCATATCGTGATGTCTTGTGAGCT
Source organism: Lepomis macrochirus (assembly GCA_024633595.2). Lineage (NCBI taxonomy): Eukaryota > Metazoa > Chordata > Actinopteri > Centrarchiformes > Centrarchidae > Lepomis > Lepomis macrochirus. The sequence goes on along the minus strand of JALXJV020000023.1, from coordinate 25,798,385 downwards.
AAGTGTCTCTTCACAGCCGTAATCTGGGCCCCTTTGTCCCCACCACTTTTCACAACACAAAGTGACGCCGTTGTATATGAGTGCATGATGATATATCCATAGTGATGCAACTCTGCAGTTCCCCCCTGCTATACAAGCCCTTGTAGCTTCTTGTGGCTCATGGTTTTGGTTTTCCGGCCCCCCCCACAAACTCTGCTTGCATCAACTTTGTTTCTGATAGCAGCAGGCATCTGATTTCAGTGACGGAGCTCTGATTAAACCATCGCACAAAACAGCAGACAGACAAAGATAATCACTAGCTTGTGAAGAAAGTCAAACACAAGTCAAATATATTTGTTGGAAGGTGGTGCAGACCAAATAAGAGCAAAAAGGTGAGTGAATGTAAAATTGTTGATGAATGATGTTGCATTCATTATGTGTATGTGACTCCAGAGCAAAGAGGAATCCGAAGAGAATCTTCTTCAAGAGGTCATATTAAGCTTTCTGGATTTTTTTACTTTTACTTGTGACTTTTTTTTACAGATATCACTGCTTCTGAAGTATCTGAAAACAGCTCAATTGTAGTCCAACCTTTACTTCCTTAAACTATCTGTGTCACTATGCAACATGCGTCATAATGCTGTGGCACGCCCTCAAGCCAAGCTAGTTAGAGAGGACGCCCAAAGAGTTTAGTTAGTGGTAGCAGGAGACACTGTGCACAGTTAAAACATTATGTGTGAAAGATAAATTTGTCACGATCGGACAACTTTCCACTCTGAAAGTCTTCAATCTGAATTGTGAAGCTGTTTTGGGTTGTTTCGCCTGTTTGTCATGGTCAGACTCTGCTCCCAACATGTATGGCTGAACCGAAGCCGTGGTCTTGAATCACAGTCTTTGGCCCCGTGTCCACCAAAGCGTTTTTTTCTTTTTTTAATTCATTCCAATGGGGAGTGCCGCGGTGCAGGAGGGGCGGGACAAACACCGCACCGAGTACATCCGATCCGAACGAAACGATGTGCCTACTCGCCGAGGTGTTTCCTCACCCGCAAAATCTCATGAACACACGTACGGAAAAGTCTGTACTCTCATGTTTCAGCCTTCTTTTCATGCAGAGCGAGGGCCAGAGCAAGTAGGCCTACGTACTTTGCGGTGACATTTTTACATTCGGTAAATTAAGTAGGCTGCTCTACATGCAGCAAATCGCCTCCACGGAAATTATGTATCATAGCAACCACAGCTTCTCAAAAAAAACACTGTGCCTCCAAAACGCACCCTAGCGCTGCGCAGCTAGGCGTTTTCAGAACAGCAGGTGGCGTTTTCAGCTGGCAAAAAAACGCTTTGGTGGACACGGGCCCTTAAGGCACTACCTTGCTTGTCAGGATTGAATAAAATGTGTGATGCCTAAGCTCCTAAAACGTAGCTTTCAGCGCACAGGGTGAAAACAGGTGCTACAGCATCGGGCGGTATGACAAAAATATGTTTTTTGAAAATGAAACCATGTAAGCCTGTTGTGGTGAAAATATACATAATATTACCTATTTTAAGATTTCCGTCCTGGTTGATTTGCCTGTAGTTATTGGTGCTAACAAAAACTGCAGTTTACAGGTCCCAGAATGCTTGGATTCAGCAAAACAAACTCTTGTCATTTCAATAAAGAAGTTATGCAGTAATTGGTCTTTTTCCATCATTCTCGGAGCATCCGTGATCTTATTTTATGCTGCAGACAGCATGAGTCTGTGAACAGCAGGGAACAGTGAAAGGAGCTGGTTACCTCGCTGAGAAGTTCGAGGTGTGCAGCTTGTCGCCTGCAGCTCTTCATCTAACAGCTCACTGAGGCTGCTCCTTCTTTTTCCATTACTCCCTGCAATATCTCAAAGTGATCCGCTGTTAAGAATCTCTGAAATGACCGTTGTCTTGTTTTGTAGATGCATTTTTAATGGTTAGCGGTAAGGACAGGGCTTTACATTAACTTCTTTGCTAACAAGCCACTGTGGCTAGCGGTTGTCAAAGGTTATTAGCCACATATACACGTTTGTGTGGATAAAATTTAGATGTCGAATTTTAAGATTTGTTTATTTTTTGCACCAGCCAACATGAGTCTTATATAAGTTGTTGTTTTAATGTTTTACTGCCTTTCTTTGTCATCTGTGATGTGAAAACGTCAGGTTTCCACAAAGGCAGAGTTATAAAATCCCAGCGCACCGCGGAGTGTCTCTCCTGCTGGGCTGCTGACAGTGATGACAGCTGTGACTGATAGCTGACAGACAGAGCAGAGCAGAGAGCTTCGGAGCAGCCGACAGACTGGAGTCATGCTACTCTGCCTCACTGTCCGGCCTCACTCTGCCCTCCGTCTGTGGTGGTCATTTTGAGACTAGTTTTGTAAAGTTTACAGCCTACCATACTATTGCTCTTCTACTGTGTACAGTGACACAGCTAGAAAAAGCGTTGAATCGATTGATTCGGGTCTTCTCGGCTGATAACTTGAATCATGACTTTTAAAAGGCAGCTCTATGAAAGCCACCTACAAAAATGGCTAGTAGGAGTGACTGTGTTACACGCCGTTGGCGAATTCTACCCGTTTGGTGGGGAGGCGGGTGCTAATGTCAAGCCCTAGATAAGTGCTTCTCTCCCTAAAAAACACATTGCATCTCCTGTGACTGCTTCATAATAAATGTCAACTCGTGTTTCACCAGTTAAATGCTTTTAATGTGAAGCTGCAGCAGAAGGAAGTGGTTGGTTTGCATTAGCAGTAACTTAATACATTTAAGCATTTGTTCCGGGAAAGTCGCCACAGACGACCATGTCACAGTAGTTATTTGTTAGTTTTACTTTAACATTTACTTTGTTAGAAACCTTTGATGAATACCATTTCAAGCCTGAAAACATTATGGGATAAATGTCACCATGACATGGTGACAGGCCAGACATGTCTGCAGTAACCGCCAAATGGCCTGAATGGTTGAGCAGAGAGTCCAGCTACAAAGTTGTAAAAATGACATGTCCGATATTTATATGGATGAAACCGAGTTTAGTAAACGACGCGTTCGCAACGCTATGCTAATCATTTTTCTCACGGGAGCTGTCGAAGTTATCAACAAGTATGCATGTATAAAAAACTGCAGGAGCATAATACAAGTTTTCAGAAAGAAGTTAAAAGATTGTACTGAGTTACAGAAGCTGGTGAAACAGCAGATAGACAAACTTGTGCCCAATAAATGATAACAAAACCCACTAATATGCATGATGCAACGCCGCTTCTCTCACCCTGAGTCCTTTTCATCTTGTAAAGGCAGTTCCCATGTTCACTGCAGCATTCCCCTTTAGCGTGCTTATCATCCTCTGACTGATTAATCTGATTGTTTTTCTGTGAATGTTACGTTCTTTGTCTGTTTAAGCAAAGTTTCCTGTAAAATCTCACTCCATTATTCAGTTTAGTGCAAACAGAATCTGTTGCTGCAACAAACAGTCTGTTTCTTTTATTCAAGGAAAAACAAACAGTGGGAGCTTAGAAGAGCAAATGGAAAAGCCTGACACTTCTGGGTAATGAAGTCTTTGGTTTTCCAATCTTGTTGCTATTTGGTGTCTGGTGACGCACTTTATAGATGATTAAAGCTTTTGAGCTCTCCTGATACAAACCCTGCTGCACATTCAAAATTATGAATGAAGACAAACAGTCAAAAGATGACGCATGAACATATATCTGGACACTGTACATAAGAAAATGTTCATAATACATTAAACAGTAAACACTAATGGCCAATTCTGGTTTATCACAAGAGCTGAAATAGAAAACCACCAATGAGCAGTTGGGCAAAACTGAAACCCCACTGCTGTGAGAGTGAGACAGCAGCTCCTCTGGTAAATCACAATCCCTTTCGGTTTCCTCTGATCTTTGAAGCAACAAAATGAGTTAAGACTTGGAAGAGGATTTTGAAAACAGCCAGAAACAAGAATAAAAAGGAACACTCAGAGGAAGTAACAACCGAGTTCTCACTGAGAAAAAAATATCTTGGCCTTGATGGAAAGTTAAGACGGTGCTGGGGCATTGCATCAGCTGTTTAATTACAGTGCTACAGTATATTGGAGAACACAAAGTAGATCAGATTAGGAGAAGAAAACATTGCATTTCTAAGTGAGCACAGCCTTCAAAAACATTGCATTTCAAATTAGCATGAAAGCTCGGCAAGTGCAGTCACACGGGGGTAACAGCAGTGACTGGAACAATTACAGATATCTCTAAAACACACGCCAGCACACACACACTTAAACACACATTTGTGAACACACCTCCCTAGAGATGACAGGCAAGCGCTGGCCTTCAACTCACCAATAAACCACAGAAACGTGGTACATAATCACGAATGTCAGAGACAAAGCTACTTTAAAGCAGACTGAAAATGTATGATAATATGACGGAGCTGATCTATTGTTGAAGCAGTTTAAACACTGCAGTGTTATGTCTTTGGAGAAAATGCTACTCGTCTAGAGAATGGGGTTATCGTGTTTCTGTGACAAGCATTGCGAGATTGGTGGAGCTGTACAAATGATTAAATCGATAAATATATAAACAAGTCTGACATCGGCACATTTCTAGTAGGAAAAAAAAGGGCTAATAGCAACCATTACACTACAGCTAATCTGCACAACAACACATATCACGCCACTGATGCTGATTGTCAACTGACACGCAAAGCTCACTCCAAATACACCATACAGCAACATGATACTACACTTGTCTAAAAGCTTTCTTTTACATAGTATGTAGAGAGAGAGAGAAAGAGAGTGATTAAGGACAGAGCTGAGAACATTACAGAACGTTACATTAATAATGACAACATTCCATTTAGTTATGGATGTTCCAGTCCCTGTTGAAATTTCCAACCGCCAACCTTCCAGCGGTCCTGGCGCACGATGCCAAGCGTAAGCAAAAAACATGGCTGACTGCGACAAACTGATAATCGCGTGCACACAGTTTAACTCGCAGCAGTGCCCTTGGTGTTAATTGAAACCTTGCTTCAGCTGTTTTCATGAAAAGGAGTGACAGGAATAAACGTTTCTCGTAAACTGTGTTCCTGCGTAGCTCCACCAGCAGGTAATCTGAAAAAGTCGGTAAATCTTGTATATTTCCTAATGTTTTCATATTTTGTGTAAGTCCTAACTTTAATATTACCAGCGCTGCACGATTTGGAGAAAAAATCATAATTACAAATCTTTTGGTCATAATTGAAATCACGATTATTAACATGATTATTTATTGAAAACATCATGAATTTATGGAACTTTTTAAAATAAATGTTTCGTTTCTAAAAAAAAAAAATGTTATGCATAATCCAAAAATAGCCCATAAAATAGGAAATGGTAATCAAACGTTATCTCAGAGCCAAGAGGCAGAAGTTGTAACCCCATCGTGTTGAAGTAAACATCCCAGCTGGTGTGAGTGAGTTTTGAAAGAGGAGGTATTATGCTCAATTTCAGGTTCAAAATTCTAATTAGGGGTTGTACCAGAACAGGTTTACATGGTTTAATCTTCAAAAAACACCATATTTTTCTGCACGTTGCTGCAGCTCCTCTTTTCACCCTGTGTTGTACACCGCTCTTGAGCTACAGCGTGATTCATCTTACTTGTACAAAATCTTTGTTGGGAGTTGCACATGCGCAGTGCATGCACATACTAGGCAATCAGAAGCAGAGAAGGGCGGGTCGTAAGAAACAAGGTAGTGTGATCCAAATCAAAGCCTTCAGACAACGACCGTAACCTAGCAGATGGTCTAAGTTATTACCAGTCCACAACCACACAACATCATTGTTCCTCATCTTACCATCAGGACTGTTGCCAGTGTTCTGACGATCTATGCTGCCTTGCCGAAAAATGCTTCCATAGCGCAAATGATAGACCCGACTCTACTTGGCCCTGCTCTGTTTTCCATTGCAGATAGGTCCAACATTTTTACAATGGAAACCCAAACAAAGGCGAGTCGAGCCAAAGGGCACACACTCAGACTAGCTTGGTTTGAGGGCGTGCCTGACCCGCCAGCCTCTTGGCAAGCTTTATGACGCGTTTTCATTGTGACATCACAAGTAAAAGTGAAGGGCTGGACTACAAACGAGCTATTTTCAGGCAGTTCAGAGCAGAGTTTTCTGTGGGAGATGGGAACTCCCTTTGGGCTGGACTTTGGGTTTTTTCACTTTGCAAACCTGTTACATGCACAAAAAAAGATATATAACTTAATAAAGGAGAGGGAAAAAGCCAAAAAGCATAATACCACCTCTTTAAGGGACGCCGCTGTGAAGGAAAGGGTGCGCTGGATTTATGACACAAGACAAAAGGAGTATCATTGCGAAACAGCATGCGCACAGTAATCGTTTTGATTCGATTCACTTGTTTTTATGATTGTTGGAACCAAAAAGGCAAAATTGGGATTACATTTTGATTAATTGCACAGCCCTACTATTGATAGAATAACTTTTGTGCAGAGAAGATGACTCTCAGGGATTCTTCACCATAACCAACTACCTAACAACATTGGCGACATATTTTGACATCAACTTAGATAGAGGACATTTTTCTACATGATCGTATGTTTTATGTTAATTAAATACAGGCAAATAATTAATGTTCACTTTGAGTTAATGGTTTACCATTTACTCTGTGCGCTTCCATGGTGCTGCAATTGTTGTGTGACGTTAGAGAGTTATTTCTTCATGAGTTCGAGGTGGATGGATTTGCTCAGTCTACAAGTAGGAACTCCGACTTAGAGTGACGTTTCGTTTGTAGGAGGTTGGGAAGGTTTGAGTCCCCAAGTTGTTTGGAACGCAGCATTAAAGTGACATCAGTCTAGGACAGCTCACGCTTCGTCATGCAAACAGTTACAAGCGGGAAATGCAGTTTACAGTTGAAGTTCAAATACACCACTACAACTCTACAAATGCAGCATATCAAAAAAAACAGAAGTCAATATAAAAAGTACCCCCCCCCCAGTCCTCCACACTCACCTGCCTCCTCTGTGCTCCTCTACAGTCTTCTTCATTCCACACTCTCTTCTTATTTCTGGCTACTTTCAAAATCCCCTTTCAAGTCTTTTGGCTTTTGATTTGCTCGGCCGCTCACACTGTGCTCGGCCCTGCTCGTGTGATTGTGAGGCCCAGCAAAAAGGCACGGCTCATTCACCAGCGGAGGGATTCACTCCTGTTTCTCTTTAACAGCACTGACACACCAAATAATGTGCAGAGGATGAAAGAGAGAGCCTATGTAGTTAGCGTCACAGGTGAATGTTTGTTCTCGGTGGTTTGTCATTTAAGTTGAACGTCGGTTGTCAAGGATAAACCTTCACTTAACCAATTACTAACATCCAATCCATTTTTTTTTTTTACCAGAGTCATGATGTGTACCGTAATGAGACTAACATGTCCGAAACTACAACTACAATTAATTAGACTGGTGGTTGCCTCTGACTGCATAATTAGCTTTCTTATTTTTTTATTCAAATTCCCGCTAATGACTCATAGTGTGTATGTAACTGTGCGAATGGAATGCGTCGTCTGTGTGGCAAATCATTTCTAATTTATAGAAACACAGACTCTCACAGTGCTTTTTCCTGAAAATTCATTCATGTACAACGATTGGGATTTAGCAAATATGTGGAAACATTTATATTTAACAAATCTGCAGACAATTCAAAGACATCTTACGCTATTGACCCCTGGCTGCTAAAGCATAAATGATATTTCACGTTTAGTCAACTCAAAGCATAAAACTCTGTTTTAGTCTGCACCATCTCAACAATTTATTAACATAAAACGTTTTTCATTTTAAGCTCCCGACTGCTATAATTCTCTTTCCACTCACATAAAATACTGCCATACACACTCACTCTACCGCAAACCAGCACACTAAGCCACTTGTCACGCTTGTAATATTCATTTTATATAACTTTTAGCACAGTTTTTATTTTATGTTGTTTTGCGTGGGACTCTTATTTGTGGCGTTACGCTCCAGCAGGCAGTGCCGTCCCTACAGTTACACCCTGAGGTCAGCTAATTTCAACGTCCATCCAACCACACTACAATGCTTCCACAGTATTTAGTTGTGAGATTTAACTCAAGCGCCAAGGCTTTCTCACGAAACAGGACTTACAGGGGAAAAAAATACTGAGGTTATTTTTGGAAAAGTCTGGGAACAAATTAGATCTACAACAGGCAGAGAATTACTGCAGCTTCCTCCACTCAGCAACCCCTCCTCCTCCACCTCTCCACAATCTCCCTCCTCGCCTCACTCAGTCTTGGACCTATAGCAATACGTCCACAGCAATGAGGTAAACATGCTGTGACTGATGATAGAAAGCGCGGGGCTAAGTATAGCCCGGGCCCTTTGCACTCATACCTTTCCAGGTCACGGAGGCTCGGGGGATTACAAAAGCAATTGTACACCTATAGCCTTACATCAAGATACCGCCATGTGTGCTCCTTTAGGCCATTAGCCCCCAGTGTGTTGGTGGCTTTGCACTCCTACTGTTATAATCACTGAACATACTCCACACCTCCACATCCACTCATATTGCTTTAACCTTTGAGCTAAGCAACTTTATGTAGGTCTCTGCATTTTAGACATTTAGTCAAGTGCTCAAGTCGTGATCTTACTCTTGGTTGGTGGGAGTATTTTAAAGCAGAGCTGGGTGATGAACAAAACATAACACCTACTGAAATTAGGAGTCCAAATTTGGCTTGTTTTGTTATGTTTGGTGTAAGCATTCCCCGGTGCTTCAACAGCTGTCCCCCAAATATACGGGACCACCCGCAGGCTTCAACCTCGATGATGGCTAATTATTATTTTTTGGTCTTGTTTCTATTTGTACTTCTTACGGGACGTTCTTACGGTAACATCATTTTGAAGGACATTATGCGGTCAAAATTTTTTTTACACGATTTAGAAGATAATTTTTAGATATGACAGTGTTAGTTAGACAGTAGTGTTAGATTGACTGTGATTTGATAATGTAAGAACAATGCATCTGTGCTTGTGGCAGGCTGATCATGGGCTGTACTAAGGTACTGTACTGTACCAGGGCTAACAATTAAAATAACAACTTGTTTTTATTATTGATTACTTGATGTATTAATTGTTAAGTCTGAAAAATGAAAGAAAGTCCTAAATAAAGGCTTTAGATCACTTTTGATTCGCTTTGTTTGACCAACAGTTCAAAACCCAAAGATATTCAAATTACTATGATGTATACCAGATACCACTTGCAAATCTTTATATTGATACACTGGAACAAACAACTAGTCGATCTTTTTTGCATGATAAATGACATCATTTGTTGATCGATAATTCAGTGTTGATCACAGTCACAAAGTGTTTAATTGACTGATTGTGTCAGTAGCAAATGCTGTAATTTGCTTTTCCAGCATCATCATTGCTTCTTTACAATTATTGAACCATGTTTTTTCCTTTAACCTCAGTCGTGCAATAATTGCCATTCTGCAGAAAGAAAGAAACAAACTCATCCTACACACTAAATTTAAGCAGTTGAGCATGTCCACACTGGAAAGGTGACAACATACTTACTACTTTTTAGTGGATGCTATTCTCCCACAGTGGAAATAGACGAGGTACTCACAGCTGCAAAAACCAAAAGAAAAGACAAACACTCCAGGAAAAAAAAAATTATTTGATTGATTGACATGTACCAACACATATTATCTAGGTATGAAACGTTTATTAAAACGGTTTATTTGTTAGTATACCAACTGTAAACTAAGAAAGTATATAGTATATAGTATATTATACATAACAATATTTCCTTCCTGATGCACCGTCATGATCAGAAATCCCTATGACATAGTCACAAGTCATCCAAACTGGGACAAATTAGGGAGATTTTCATAGGACACCTCTATGGTTAAAGATGCTATGTGTTAGAATTGAGACTGGTCTTCACATGTCAAATTCATTCTCTAAAAAAGATCGGCACATACAGGTACTTTGTGAATTGTCATCCTTTAGGGGGATAAGACACTGAAGAATTTTTAGATGTTTTAGGTGCTTGTATTACAATTTTGCCAAGTGTGTATGCATTCATTTGAATCACAAAGCGCATGCCAAGAACCTCGCACCTTTGTGGTCTTATGTATAGCTGCAGCCAAGTGCCATTAGCTAGTTAGCTCAGTTAACCGTGCAGCTAACGTAGCGGCCGTATTAGCTGACTGACTCCAGAATGGGCACCAGAACGAGAGTCAGGCGAGCTGGCAGCGCAGTCGGGCTCAGCGGCCTCCCAGTAAAGACGGCCAGACCGGGACAGAACACAGCCTGAGAGAGCGATGGAGTACAGTACCGAGGTGATTTACAGCGACTCCGACCAGGTAGGTGACAGGCGAGGAATCAAGCGAGAGAGCAGCGAAATGGAAGTCAGGCATCAGAGAGGCAGCAACAGATTGATGAGCCAGAATATTTACCAAATATCTAATTAATGGTTTATCTTGAACAAACCAGAGTTGGTGAATTTTATTTAGTTTCTCTCAAAACAAAACAAAAAATCTTTGAACGGGTTAACAAGGCAATCAGTTCGGTGAAAGGGTTTGCGGGGGGACTGGAGCTAATCCCAGCTGACATTGGGCAAAAGGCGGGGTACACCCTGGACAGGTCGCCAGTCCATTGCAGGGCCACACATAGACAAAGAAACAGTCACACTCACACCTAAGGCCAATTTAGGGTCACCAATCAACCTAGCCTGCATGTCTTTCGACAATGGGAGGAAGTCGGAGCACCTGGAGAGAACCCACGCAGACATGGAACTCAGAAGGTCTATGGTTGAAATGTTCTGTTTAATAAGGAAGATAGGTATAGGAACAAGTCCTTTATTCATTTTGTGAGTTTATTTTGTTTAATAGACAAAAAAAGGTTGTCCAGGACATCCTTGTAAAAGAGATTAAAAATCTCAATGCATTTCTCTCCTGGTATAATAAAGGTTAAATAAATAAATAAAATAAAGAAGTTTTTTGAAGGTTTTAAACTAAAATTCTGTCTGCATTTTAAACATTGTATCCCTTTAAACTTAATGTTTACACAACTAAAACTAAGATTACTTATTAAGTCTGAGGAAATTTTGTGGGCGTAGTTAAATGAAACCAGCATTGACAGTTATTAGAATACAAACGCTGATACCCCAGCGTAAAGTCACTAACTAAAACATTCTTCTGGTTAGGGTTAATGACAACAACACTACATCCACCTTAGCTCTTTACAGAATAGTCACTGTTCACACAGCCACAAGAGGTTCCTGTCAAGAAAACATAGTTTTAAGTGTTTGAAAAAATGACTAATGCTGTCGGGGGGTTTTTTCTGCTGACAGCCCCCTTAGTCACTATAGCTGCTGTACCTCAGGAAACTTTAGCCTTATTCTTCTTTCATGCCAATAAAACTAAACAGCTAGGCTCCGTCTCAACACTGGTAACTGGCAATGATTTAGGGTCCCACTTCTGGGACTTTTTCTTTATTTTTCTGTAATCTTGTTTCTCTCTCTCCCACAACTCCTCTCATCTCCCACTCATGCCAGGAGTGGTGGCTGCTCTCAGCAGGACGTCCATTTTGTAAGTGCTGCAGGAGTTTGTGGAGTGGCAGTTCTGCTAGTGGAGCTGCAAAGGAAGAGGAGATGATGAAAAGAGGGATCCAGCGCCTGGAGTAAGTGAGGGAAAAGGCAAGAGTCCAGTGTGGAGAGGGGGAAGGGAAGCAGAGAATGATGCAGTAAATCGGAGGAGAAAGGGGAAAGGAGAGAATGGAGCAGGAGTGGAATGGATCTGGCTGTCACAGCATTAGCTAATCAAAGTCCTCATGTGCCCTTCAAAAGATTAACTTATGAACAACGCCAGAAATCCGAAATCTAATTTAGCTACACAGATCTACAGTGACACATTCAAGTCATGATTTACTGTATGCCAGTGTAAGTCGGCTTTCGATTTCCTTTGATATATATTTGAGGAATACAAATTCCAACATGTTTGATCAAATCTTTATCTTAAAGTTTAAGGGGATTGCAATGGGGGGGAGAACAGGCATGAAACGTATAGCGCCTATTTGTTATTCATGCATGAGCTCCTCTTGCCTCACTCATATCATACTTCAAATGATTTGGCAATCAGGCCTCAGGGGGTGTACTGGAGAGGAGGGCAGCACAGACAGGAGAAATATTGCTCTGCGTTTCAGCTGTTCAGTAATTATTTCTCAGGCCGTAGCGAAGACGCCCAGAGGCTGATGAAAGACCAGTAGATCTTGGGGGTCCTCTGAGAGCCTCGGCGCTCCATGAGAAGTGCTCCATTAACAGAGGCATCATGGGAAATCTTACGCGCTGAGTTGGAAAGTGAATCCTCTCACCAACCAAGCTACTAATTTTGGTGATCCCCTGACTTTTTCCTTTTGTGGGTTTGAGTCACTACAAGTGTTGAATGGATTGCCAAGAGGCCACTGTCAATCAGATCTGATCAAACCACACACCCACAGTCCTGTTGTAGCGCGTTAGCAGAGTTGACGGATTATTAAGCTTTACTTTTTTTCAACTTTAACTGTGATTCTTGCTCATTTAATGATTATGGAAGCGTCCTGTCCCCAGTATAGAAAAACCAATTTGTGTCTTTATTGTAGCTTGGAGATCTTTTCTAATTAAGAGATCCAGATTTTGTGATTATGAGATGTTTTCTCATAATTATGAGATAATGAGTCATAATTTGTTTTCTTTGATGGATGCAAAGCACTTCTGTGAGCAATGAATATTTATATGTTGTAAAGCTCATGTTTGAACCAGAATCAGAAATACTTTATTATTGAAGTCAGGTTTTTATGGGCTTTGCACATCTGTAATGAGTTAGGCCTCGAGACACACAATGTTTGAAATGTAGTGTGAAACCCTGAATGTAAATTTACCTGTTTGTTAAAGAAAACTCCATATTTACGCACCTTTATATTTTTCACATCCATTGTACTGAAGTAGCAGAACTCTCAGGTAGGGCTGGACAATAAAACAATAACAATGATTATTGCAATATATTTTTTTTCCAATAACAATATAACAAATGTTCAATAAATATTCAATAAATGTTTGATTTGATTCATGACTACGGATTAGGACTGAATTTTTGTATTAAGATGTTTATTTTGTTGAGGAAACGGGACTGAAAAAAGCTCTTACTTAATTTTACTTATTAAGAGCATATTTGTTGACAAAGATTTTATCACAATTGTTTTGAATGTTCTGCCTCAGATTTGTGAAGTGATCCACTGTTTGTCATCAAGCGTTGACACAAAATCAGCCTCAAAAAAGATATAACGATTTGATACTTATCGTGATAGTTATCGATATCGAAAGAACTTTTTTATCGTGATAACATTTTTGGCCCTACTCTCAGACATATAATCTGTATCTCAAACCCTGGACAAAGAAAACCAAAAGTATCTGCCCGGTTGGATCCTCCTCTGAGTCAGAACGTATGTTTTATCGTAATTTAGGTGAACTGACCTGTTAAATCATCGGTTGCACCAGATTCCTTCTGCTCAGTCTGACTTTCTTTATGCCTAAAATATTTACAGCTCTTCAATCTGCTGGGCCCACAGAAATACATACCTTGCCAGATCCATCCATCACAACGTGGACTATAAACACACAAGTTATTACAAACCACAGAGAAAAGCAAGGCTGTCATCTGAAGAGAGTTTTGATTAAATGCCATATGATCCAGCTCTTTAATCTGAGAGCTAAAGATGAATCAGTCATGAAGACATTTTATTTGTTTTTTTTAATCTGTTTTGGTCTCTTTATTTATGAAGCTCCTTCAGTGCCTTAACTTTGGATCCTCCATTTTTCCCTTCACCCTGGTTCCTTTCCTCTATGATTTGTACAATTTATGGCAATGACTTGTTTCATAAAGCCAGGGTTGCTGTTGCTCGCTCTCTAAAGCCACGCATATGGTCATGAACTCCAAAGTTCGAAGGCTTTAGCTGTAGATGCTTTCTGACAGATTACCAGTTTTTACACATCCAGCGATCCATTCGTGAACCACAGGCTTCTTTAAGACCAGCCGGATTAGTGCATACATGATCGATCTTCACCAATATACAAATCAGTGAATTTTAACCGGCTCTCCTTTGTTGTGGAAATATGTGCACTAACAGAAAAAAAGTGTCTATCCTGGGTGGGATGTGAACAGAAAATAAAATGATGCACGGAAGATAAGGCATCCATGTAATTACAAAGGGATCTAGAGTGGGGGGGGGGGGCATGTGAGAAATGTGAGAGTGGTGTACAGTATGATGGATTAGTTTGGATTAAAGCAGTGGTAAAGGGCTCTGCTCTCTAACACTGTTCCCTCATTTGCCACAAAAGACTGAACACAACATTTTTTTGAGGCACAGAAATAACGCTATTTTTATTCTTTGGCAATCTGGAGAAAGTCGCCTCTGCTTTTATCTCTTCAAGCTACCGCGAACGTCTGCTCCATTGAAAAGGCTCTCTCACACTGCCAACATGCATCACCAGGCTCTTTAAAAAGAGATAGGAGATGCTAGGCACATTGCTGCAGGTTTTTTGGTCGTACACTGTGATAGTTTTAAGAACTTCCAGGGACTTATACTGTCATGGCTGTTTGTGTATTGGCAGTGTTACATGAGTTTGAGGAGAAACTAAAAAAAAATTAAGAAATACAAGGTCTATAAATTAAAAAGACAGGGACACATAGGCAGTAAGTTTTGTTAGTGCAGCTTGCTTTCTATTTTTATTTTACGGTCAGTTCAGCCAAATTATACAGAACAGAATTTATCACCTACCTCAAGTGGTATCCATGCCCCAAGATAGTTTTGTTTTTTTTCAGGTCTTGATAATTAATAATAATCTTTCTCTGAGATTTCTCCCCAATTCAATGGAAGTGAGTGGAATTTCAGCAATGGTGCTCACAGCACATTACATTTAAAAATCTAAAAATCAATGAGCGCTTTGTGAAGTGCTGTGAATTTGCACAGATGACCAATGCTGGCCGCACACTAGAGGATAATTGGGGCGATTTTGGGTCCGATTCAACCCACCTGACAATCAGTTGGGCGTTTCCAAGCCAAGGCTGGTCAGAACAGATTATTGATCCTGTGTGAGGGGTTTACCGATGTAGTTTTAAGGTCGCCGACTGGATCGGATGAAATAGAAGCAAATAATGGGAGCCTCTGATCAGAAACCCGCAACAGCCAGTGAGCTGACCGGGAAGCATCAGCAGCATGTTATGTTTTTGCTCGTGCTATAAAATATATAAATCATGCTGATTTCCTCTCTCAGCCACAAGTTCATCAACAGTTTTATTCTCTTTTTTTTGTTTTCTGTGCAAATGATAGCACACACTGGTGCAGCCAGCTGATGACAACAGTGTGCCTCCATGTGTGTTTATGTCTGAAGTCACGTTTGATCACGTGAGTTTCTGTGAGATCCCAAGTCCCTGGGTGGTGTGACCATGGAGCCTTATTCAGAATAAACACATTGGAAGCAGTTTTCATTGGGACTGTTTGTTCTGTAGAGTGTCTAAAGGCCTTTTGTTAGTTCCAGTTATTGTAGCTGATTAGACCTCTGACTAGGTCTGGTGGGAACAACGTGACATTATCTAGCATGTCCTGATAACAACACTAATGCTGTCCACACAGTCCTATGAAAAGATCTAATCAAGCAAATTATTTGAAAACAACTGTGAGGGCTGACCAACAGCGTGTAGAGGCTGTGGGTGCACATAACTGACATTGTGTGTAAAGGGATTTCCCCTTTGGGGAATAAAATCTATCTATCCATAATGTTTCTATGATTTATATCATTTTTTTGTGAACAAATCCCATTGACAAGATAATTAACCTGCCTTTCAACGGTTTTGGACTTGTGGCATTTAGCTCCGAACCCACCAACACATTCTCACTCCCGATTCGTCTCATATTGATGCTTGGTCAAGGCCCTTTTGTCGTTGCTTTTTAATGCCCTGGGTACACCTTTGGTATCATTTTTAGACATTTAAGGCTCTGCGGTGAAGTTAGCAACGTTTAGCAACAATAAATATGCAACATCTGGTAACACCTTCAAAATGAAATGCTAGCGTTTCGAAACATTGCCATTTTGAAACGGCACATTATTAAAGTCGAGAAATGCTGCAGTTTAGTCAGGTTTAGGCACAAAAAGTACTCGGTTAAGGTTGGGAAAAGATCACGGTTTGGGTTAAAATAACTACCTACGTCAGTTAGCACGTAAGTTAGCTTACGTCACTTGCATAACTTGCATAACTTTCGCAACTTACGCAACCACTCCAACCACTTTCTTAGTCAGTCTTTCCTGTTAAATATCTTGTACCTACCTTCACTGTCAAAAAGTGACGCTGTAGGGTTTCATCCACT
The DNA here is from genome assembly GCA_024633595.2 of Lepomis macrochirus. Lineage (NCBI taxonomy): Eukaryota > Metazoa > Chordata > Actinopteri > Centrarchiformes > Centrarchidae > Lepomis > Lepomis macrochirus. The sequence goes on along the minus strand of JALXJV020000023.1, from coordinate 25,782,010 downwards.
GAACTATGACACTATAATGATGCCCAGTGCGTTACAAACTGACGGCGATGGGACTTGACCGATGCGTCCATATGTGATGAGTCAGGGACTGAGAACGGCTTTAACCCACTGGTTTAAATATATACATCCATTCAATTAAATTGAGTAATTTTCCAAAACAGATGAACACTGTCATTTTTAGCAAATGTTACTCAAACAGGAGGAAATCGTGCATTTTCTGGTGACTATTTTTGGCTACGGATTTATAAGCATGTTGTGAGTATTTGGGGCCGTATGTATACATGGGCCGGAGTCAAAATAAAGTCCAGTGTGTGTTCATGGTAATGAAGGAACACGTCACCCAGCGCAACAATGTGGCTCGCTGATGTGTTGAATCAACAGTGGAACTCTATGGCACAGAGGAGGAAGAGACAGTGTCAGGCTTTGAATACACACACAATACTTGCTAGTAGATACATTTATTGTTGGTTTTAACAATGCTCTTGAAATTAATAAAACCAGACCATATTGTGACGCCCTATGGGGTCATGAGTGGGTGTGGCCTCTCTCTCTTTCCCTTGTAGAGGAAGAGCTGATTGCAGTCACTCTGGGCACCTGGGCTAATTGCCCTGTAGGCTATTTGTAACTCTGTCTTCTAATTCTGCAGGAGGTTGCTGTCAAGGCCAGGTCAGACCTACCTGCAGCCAGCTCCCCGGTTTCTCCTTTAGTTTGTTTTTCTTTGGTTTTGGACTCTTACTTTGTGGTATTTATTTTGTTTTTGCATACTACAACACCTTCACACATATACATTCATACAATCATTATCCTGCACGGACACTACTGAAACCACAGACTACATACCTCATACTTTTATTATATTAGTTCAAATACCTCTTAATTTGGTTAACTTTGGTTTAAATAAACATATTTCCTTTAACTTTCACCATGAAGTGTCTCCCTTTTGCTGTGGCCTTTTGAGCCAGGTCATAACAATATTAACATAACCAGCAGACAATTCAAAATCTAATTATCTTCATTATCATTTGATTAGGGCATATGTGTGTGTGTGTGTGTGTGTGTTTTCCCTGTTAATGTTAAAGCAAATGTAATGGCGTTGTCATTACATGAACACAGCAGATCTCAGCATATCAGTATGTACACTGAAAGTTTTGGTTGTGTTTGCAAAGCCCCGTTGTCACCTTCACTCGACAGACTTGACATCGCTGTAAGTGCAGAAATAATCCCAAAGCAAATAGGACCTCATTTGACCTTTTTCAGAAACGAAAGATGACAGAAGAGACGACATGTGACTTCAGCTGTGGGCTTTGTAGTGTTTGACGGGAGCGCCTCACTTCATGTTCAGATGTGTACCACTTGCTGGGAAGAGCAGCAGGAGTTTCCTCTGTGTCTGCTCAGTATTCCCCATGAAACCTTGCTGCCAGAATAAGCCAGAAGGCTCGCCCCCAGCCTCAGACGCTCAGCACGCTACTGATGCTTAAAGTTCTGCTCAGGACATGGGTAGAGGGTAAAAAAACACACATACTGTCCCTAATGCCCTGCAACCTCGAGCTATGACTCGTCTGCGTTACTTCATAATATAGTACATATGTTACATTGGAATCATATGTCATGGATTTTTAAATACTCTTAAGTTTATGCGCTGGAGGATTCATCAGTCTGGAAGTGGGAACTAAGAGGGAAAGAGCAAAGCCTGATGCATGGATGCAAATGCTTTCTGGGTAGAGAAAATCAGATTAGGGTTTCATTGACGTGTCTGGCTGTTTGCAGCCCTGGGAACACATGACACTGTGGATAATCTGCTCAAATAGCTCTCAATAATTAGAAATATTCAGACACGCATCAGCCCGTAGGCTTCATTTTCTTTAAGCGTCAACATGTGTCGACATGGCTGAAGCACGCACCCAGGCTTAGCCTGACAATTACAGTGACAATGCAATGTGTATCAGTGGCATAAGGAGCTTTGCAGTGCATTTGAAGCTGAGTCTGTGGTAATGTTTTTGTTCTTTATTTTGATTACCGCTAACTTGAACTGCCCTACATAAAGCATATGTAGATGTACATGAGCTCTGGGAGACAAAATAATTCTAAGCCTCTGAGAAGGATCTTTTTTTTTTCTGAATTCTCTTGACTTACTTCAAAATAAATGTGTGCTGTTTTTTTTCCAGTGCAGACTATGCTGCCCTTTTATCCTACTAGCATTACACAAAGCTTACAACTCTCTTGTAGTCATACATTACAAACCAATGGATAGATCCTTTCAAGTCCAGTCCAGTGAATAGAGGCCTGGCTGCTGTTTGCAGCACATCTCTTTCACTGGTATTTATCTCCCTCCAGCACGACACTTGCCTTGTGTGCTTTTCTAGTGTTTGAAATCACTCCCTCGTTCAGTCTTCGGTTTTATATAACAGACATTTAATGGTTTCATTATTGTGCTGCACGACTGTAACATACATACATTGTTTAGCTCTTTGTTTCATCAGGAAGATCATACCAATTAACTTCTGGTTTTTACCACCTCGCAAACCCAAAAGGTGTTCTTATTAATGGTTTATAGCTGATTTATAAACACAATTACTTTATTAACCATCAACAAAGCCATTAGTTAAGCGTGCCTTATCAGAAAGTTGTTCCAAATGACTTTCGTACCAGCTAAGAAGACATGAAGTACTGGATTTGTGCAGGAGCCCAGTCTGAATATGGCTAGCTATCATTAGGGCTGTCGCAGTGACAATATGTCGTGGCTCAACAGCATTTTTCATCATTGAAGTCAGTCTGTGTCTGTCACCTCACTGCACAATGAGCCGCTAACAGCATCTTTATGGTCAGAGCAAGCTAGCTGCGGGGTGCTAGTTAACAACATTGCCAAGCAAACTTCTTTTTGTAGTTTGACGTGTCTTTTTCACACATAGCTATATCATTACCTTCAGGGTACGTCTATCAAGTCAATTTACATACCGCAGCAACGCACACACATACACAGACACGCCGGTGAGGAGCCGAATGGGCTGTCCACAACTAACCACTGCGCTGTAGTAACGTTATAGCTAAATTAAAAAAAAAAAAGCAACATGAAAAACAGCTGCAGGCGTCCGACACTCTAAGCTCGCTCGTTAGTTAGTGAGCTTCAAATGAGGTGTAGCGTTCAGTTTCTCTCCACCGTCCCTCAGTATGACAACATCGCTGAGCCTGCTACCAACATTAGCCGCCAAGTTGGCTAACCTTTAAAATAAACAGTAAAAAACACGGCAACACTTAAAACTTTTAAGTTTGAAGACAGGACACATACAGCCCACAGCGGTCCGTCCTTGAACCGTTACAGAGCTCGTTATGGTTGTGGAACGTTTGAAGCAATCATTGACAAGCCCTGAAGTGTAAAGTATGAACATTGCGGTTGTTGCGGTGCTTACTAACCTCCGTGAAAGGCTTGACCAATTGAATAAAAAATTCAATTTTGCTGTTATTGCGACAGCCCTAGCTATCATTGGTTTACACCCATGCCCCCATTACGTTTTACAAACAGTATTTCACTTCTTAATGAGGACAAATAAAGCCCTTTGTATAGCTTATTTTTTGGTGCACATTTCAAGTTTGAATATAGTGTTATTGTTTAACGTTATACTTCTAACGTTACTCGAGCCATGGAGGTTTTAAGGCCTGGGTGTCTGTAAAGTGCATGGCCATGGACGCAGGACCCAACAGGAAATGATAGCGGGTAGCGGCCCCGGAAAACCGGAAACCACGTTCAGCAGCCTCCCAGTGAACACAGCCTGAACAGGACCAAACATAGCCTCAAAGACCAAAAGGGAATACAGTACCGAGGTGATTTACAGCACTTCAGGATGGACAGATAGCTTTACACATTTGTTAAAACGTTAAATGCTGCCAACTGCATCTGTAGCTAGTTTAACTTGGTTAACATTAGCTGGGCTAGCGGTCCTATTAGCTGACTCCTGTCCCAGGGTTCCAAGAGCCAAACCTGCCAAGAAAACCACCTCGGTACTTCTACCTCTGGTGGTCTCTGAGAAAGTGTTTGGTCCTGTCTGCCGTGTTCGGGCGGGGGCTGAAATTAGTCCGCACAGTCTGCATGATACTGGATACTGGATACTGCAAATGTCAGTCAATATTTGTCAAGTCCCTCCCTGGCTGTGTGCTTTAACTGGAAAGGCATATCTATATATATATAGATATATATCTATATCTATATATATATATATCTATATATATTTATATATCTATATATCTATATATATATATATTTATATATCTATATATCTATATATATATATATATATATATATATATATATATATATATATATAGCTCCTGGATAGCTGAGTGGTTAAGGCCACTGACTTCGGTACAGGTGATCGTCAGTTCGATTCCGGTCAGGGCGTGAGTATCCAGGTGGACCCTTAGGCAAGGTCCTTAATGCTACTGGCCTACCTCAGGCATGAGTGAAACCGCAAATACAAGAGTCATACCGGCTCGGACGTCGCCCGGGTCAGTTGCTAGGGAACCAGGGCAACCTGATGAGAAATGGGCTACTGGAACAAGAACAAGACATACATGGACTAGAGCAGAAAACTCCCAAGCCCCAATAAGCCCTTACGGCACAGAACTCAACATAAGGGCAGCTGACCTACGAATGAAGATCATAGCCAAACTGGACCCCCTAGTACAACAACCAAGACTGCCAAGGCTAAGTGACAAAGTACCCTCTGAAAGTCTGCTAGAAGATGTGAATGCAGCACTACATACTATCCCTACTAAAGCCATAACCGAGACCAATGAGCTGATGTACGCCACAGCAACAGTGATCCTAGAGATGCTTGGCTATAAGATGAACACCACAAGCCACAAAGAGCATTACCCATGGAGGAGAAGGTTAGAGGCCAAGATCAAGGCAACACGAAGAGAGGTTAGTCAGCTCTCAGAGCTACAGAAAGGTGTAAGGAAGGGGTTACCTAAGAAATACAACAAGCTGTCGATACCTGAGTCTCTAGAGACTGCCAAACAAAGACTCACCGCCCTGGCCACCCGCCTAAAGAGAAGCCAGGAGAATAAACCGGATGTTCTCCACCGAACCATCCAAAGTGTACTCTCAGTGGCAGGGTAATAACACAAGATCAGATACACCCAGGGCTGAGACTGAACAGTACTGGAAGAACATATGGGAGAAAGAGGCATCCCACAACACCAATGCTCAGTGGCTAGGATCTAAGAACAGATCACAGCAATCTCCCAGAACAAGAACCAGTAACCATTACAACGGCAGACATCCAAGAAAGAGTGGCAGGTATGAAGAGCTGGACCTGACATGATCCACACCTACTGGCTGAAGAAACTAACTGCACTCCATAAACGCCTGGCAGTACAAATGAACCAACTGCTGATGGATGGGACCCACCCAAGGACGGACAATCCTGATCATGAAGGATCCCCAGAAGGGAACAATCCCATCCAACTACCGGCCAATAACCTGCCTCTGCACAACATGGAAGCTCCTGTCAGGCATCATAGCGGCTAAGATGAGTAGGCACATGGCTCAATACATGCACAGGGCCCAGAAGGGAATAGGCAGTAACACCAGAGGAGCCAAGCACCAGCTACTGGTGGATAGAGCAGTCACTTTCGAGACTGCAAGACCAGACAGACCAATCTGTGCACTGCCTGGATTGACTACAAGAAAGCCTACGACTCAATGCCACACACATGGATACTGGAATGCTTGGAGATGTACAAGATCAACAGGACACTAACAGCCTTCATCAAGAACTCAATGAAGCTGTGGAAAACAAGTCTGGAAGCCGACTCAAAGCCAATTGCACAAGTCACCATCAAGTGCGGCATATATCAAGGAGGCGCACTATCCCGCTGCTGTTCTGCATAGGCCTGAACCCCCTCAGCCAGATCATCACAAAGACTGGCTCACGGATACCCGATTCGAGCGGAACAATCATCAGTCACCTCCTCTACATGGATGACATCAAGCTGTATGCCAGAAATGAGCGAGACATCGACTCACTGATCCACACTACCAGGATCTACAGCAACGGACTGGACAAGTGTGGTCGCATGGTATCAAAAAGAGGTATCAAAAAGAGGGAAGATGATCAGAACCGAGGGGGTTGAACTACCAGAAGGCCACATTGCAGATGTTCAGGACAGCTACAAATACCTTGGGGTGCCACAGGCTAATGGTAACCATGAGGAGGCAGCAAGGAAGACCGCCACAGCCAAACACCTACAAAGAGTGAGGCAGGTCCTGAAAAGCCAGCTGAATGGGAAAAACAAGATCCGAGCCATCAACACATACGCCCTGCCAGTCATCAGAGTCTCAGCACCCTGAGACTGTACACCAAGCGTAGCGAGGGAGGCCGAGGGCTAGTGAGTGTCAAGACCACTGTCCAGGATGAAACAACGAAGATCCAGGAGTACATCAGGAAGATGGCCCCAAAGATGAAGGGGCTTGAGTGAATACCTCAGGCAGCAGAAACCCGAAGGTGAGGACAAGGAAGATGAAGAACCGTCATGGAGGGACAAGCCGCTACACGGCGTGTACCACAGACAAATAGAAGAAGTGGCTGATATCAAGAAATCCTACCAGTGGCTGGAAAAGGCTGGACTGAAGGACAGCACAGAAGCACTAATCATGGCGGCACAAGAACAGGCACTCAGTACAAGATCAATAGAGGCTGGGGTCTACCACACCAGGCAGGACCCCAGGTGCAGACTGTGCAAGGATGCCCCTGAGACAGTGCAGCACATAACAGCAGGGTGTAAGATGCAGGCAGGAAGCGCGTACATGGAGCATGCCATAACCAGGTAGCTGTCATAGTGTACAGGAACATCTGCCACGAGTGCGGGCTGGAAGTCCCAAGGTCAAAATGGAAGACACCTCCTAAGGTAGTTGAGAATGACCGAGCTAAGATCCTGTGGGACTTCAAGATCCAGACTGACAAACTGGTGATGGCTAACCAACCAGACATCGTGTTGATCGACAAACAGCAGAAGAAGGCAGTAGTGATAGATGTGGCAATACCAAGCGACAGCAACATCAGGAAGAAGGAACACGAAGCTTGAGAAATACCAAGGGCTGAAAGAGGAGCTAGAAAAGATGTGGAAAGTAAGAGCAACAGTGGTGCCAGTGGTAATCGGAGCACTGGGGGCTGTGACCCCAAATTGGGAGAGTGGCTACAGCAGATTCCAGGCAAAACATCAGAGGTCTCTGTCCAGAAGAGTGCAGTCCTAGGAACAGCTAAGATACTGCGCAGAACCCTCAAACTCCCAGGCCTCTGGTAGAGGACCCGAGCTTGAGGATGACACATACCACCCACAAGGGGTGAGAGGGGATTATATATATATCTATATATATATATATATATATATATCTATATCTATCTATCTATATTATCTATATATATATATATATATATATATATATATATATATATATATATATATATATATATAAAATCCCCTTCCTCTCTATATATATATATATATATATATATATATACACACAACACAGAACCAAATAGCACCCTTGTTTTCGCTTCATGTGAACTTTAAGAAACTTTAATTTTCTTTGTTTCATTGAATGTGATAGTTTCTATGCTTCACTATGTAAATACACAGGCACAGACACATTATTACATTTTCCTCCATATTTTCCTGGTACATTCCCAGGACGGTATTACAGTAATTACGGCATTTCAAGGTAAGCTTTAATGAGGTTTAGATATGTCTTTGTTTCTCCGTACATGCTGAACATTCTTGGTTTACTCAAGTATGTTTTTCTAACATACATTTTCAGGTATGAAATACCAGGATCTCAGTTCGCAATATTCAGCCCTAGAGCTAAAAATTTTAAATTAACAGTTCCAAGCATGCTTGATGTGTATACATCCCTATGCCCTGAGCCTGGTGTCAGTCAAGCAGCTAAGTCACCCATGATTGCACTCAAATGTCAAATCTGCACATCTGCTGCCGTCTCTCCTCTGTTCGCTATCCGGCCCAGAATTAACTCTTCTCTTTAGAGCTGATTAGACCTGCACTCCATCTATCTGTCCCCTTAGCCTGGAGTGTGTGTCCAGCTATTAGCTCCTTTTCCCACATCTTCTGGTTCACTCCATATGTCTAATCCATACACTGAGCTGGCAATTACAAAAGGGTGTGTGCATCATGAGTGGATGCATATTCCCACGTCCCATTCACACCCATCACTAAACATGTGACCAAGTCTCTGCGATGACCTTTACACTGCAACTGCAAAACCAGGCAAACAAATATTAAAAAAGATCTATGGAGGCATTTGACTTCATTGTCAGCTTATCTCTGTGTGGCTGCTATCTGGACACAATTCACAAGCATGCATTGAAGGAGCTATTTGTATGATAATGTAAAACAGACTCTGTGGACTGGCTGCTCTATGTGATGCCATGCAAGAGACAGCTGACATAAGCACTTACTGAATCGTGTCAAGAAATGTAAGTAATGCGGAGGGAAGGGATAGAAAGGGAGAGAATGAGTAAAATAGCTGGTGCTGGTGGTTTGCCCTGTAAATGTCAGCTTCGCGGGGCCTCTGCCTGCTTGCTTTTGGGCTTCTTAGCATTTAAAAGAGGAAGACTACAATCCCGTACACGATGTGAGTCTCTTGTGCTTGTTTCAACGCTGAGAGTCGACTACGGTGACCAGATTAATGAGCAGCCAAGTCTCCATTCCACCCACTCCCACTCCCACTCTGTCTTTAGAAGAGGCTTCCAACACATTGTGGATGATGTGACATGATATAACACACTTTCCTACTTCAATTCATATCTCTTTGTTGCGGTGCCTTTGAATAATGGGACTGTACATTAGTATACTCAGGGCTCCGAAAGCCTGTCTGGAGACATTATCAACAAAATGCTTCACCCAGAGATAAAACGCAAATGCATGGTGAGGGGTGAGTGAGCGTGTGCCATCAGTGCGAAATATGAGGTATTGATTATATGTGAATCTATTGTACGTGCAGGTGGAAGCACAGAACAGTAAAAAGAGATTCTGCTCAGAATCACAACCTGACTGTTTATGGCTGTAACACGTCTGAATGTATGAATTTGTGTCTGTGTTGGATTAATCAGGAAGGATTTAGCCATGTTTCTATGTAATTATTTTAGGCAGACTTGAAATGTCGCAAAAGAAAAAAAAAATCCGAATCAGGTGCGCTTCCATCAGCTGGTTTGGAGCGAATTAAACAGGCTACGACAACCGGAATTACGTAGTTACACATGGCTTTGGGTTCCCAACCGGAAACAAAAACAGTTGCACGAACCTGAGGACCACTGATCGTAGAAAAATGGAAAGAGGTCCTCAGAAGTGTGTTTTAAGAAGGCAAGCTGCTACCAGCCGTGTCTCCGTGCGTTATGAGAACAACAGGTGTTGTGCATGCCTGCCAAGAATTGCATGCATCTCGCGGGTGGTTCCGCTAATTTTGCTGAGAAAAGAGGTGGATGCAGATCCAAACAATATTAAAGCTTGAGACGCTGACAGCGGAAACAGCTGATCAGACGTCACTTATAAGTTCGCTTTGTCAGAACTTATTCGCCAAAAGTGTTTCCATGTGCCATTTAGCGCATTAACAGTTTTTCAACAAAGGCAAAACCCCTTTCAAGCGAGCGGAATTTTGCCATTTCCATTAACCTTTTTCTAATGCGAGACTTCACAATGTGCATGAAAAAACATTTTTATTTTAAAACAAACCTACGCCCTTGGCTACAGTGAAGTCCAGTTGGGTAAACAAGACCCATCAACACCCGCTGAATTAAATAAAGACGTAGCATAGATTTATGGAATTAACACAAAGAAGAAAATACATACTAAATGTTCTTCTTGTTAGAAATATGGTATTCTAAACTCTTAAGTGTGGCTCTGTGAAACCTTATCTAGAGAAAAAGAAAACACTGGCTCAAGCCCTTCTTGTAGCTGACACACACGATGCCTGAAGCGTCCTTGAGCGAGATTCAGAATCATTTTTTTGTTCCAATGCTGCCGTGCTATACCTACCACGGACCTCTGACCTTTCTTCAGGAGAAGAACCTTGCCTGGATCTAGGCCAAATCACATTCTTATTAGCTGTAGGTCGAGCTCACCCACAATCCTGTAAGTGGGTGTGGGAGACTTTCATGTCACCAGTGGGAGAGAAGTGGTCTTTAATACCAGCGACAACAGCGAGCAGCCCAGGCTTTCAGCTCTAATACTCTCCACTGCTTCATTAGCAGGGACAGTGTGTGTGTGTGTGTGTGTGTGTGTGAGTTGGAGTGGGAAAGAGAGCGAGGGAAGAGCATCGCTGATGCTGTCACTCGGCTGCCATTATGCTTAAAACAACCCACGCAGTGGCAGACAGAGTCAAAGAAAAGCCATTATTAATATTTCCCCTCTGAAATGAGCCTAAGAAGAAGAATCATATGGACTCTCATTGTCTGCTGGCATTGAAGTCCCCTTTTTGGGGACATGAAAGCAGACACAATGATTTCTATTAGCGGACCTTATCAGGCGCTTAGCCAAGAGATTAGCAGTGGTAATTCTCTCCTTTTTGGTGCAAAGGTCTTTTTTTGAAATTTAGAGCTTATGAGTGAGAGGGAGGGAGGGAAAAGCGGGAAAAGGATTCATTAGCCTGGGACGGGTCCTTCAGTCAATAGCCACATTTCGAAAACGTCTTTATTATTCAGGATGTGCTCTCTCTGAGTGTTGCCAAATGAAATTTAGTCAGTGACTTATCAGCATCCTTTCAGAAACAGTGGCTTTACCACACCTTCAGATAATGCCGGTGTAACCGCCCTCAGCTACACTTCACTGTAACCGGCTGGTCCAATCAACCCCTCGACTCTGCGTTGTGTGTTCGAAATGATGAGCACGAGGCGCGTTTATCTCTCAATGCAGCCGTCTATTATGTGGACAGGAACAGAATATGCACTGGTCAGTCATACAGTCGGCTCGCTTTAGGCAGCTCACACACAGCACGCCGCAAAAGAACGGCAAGTCTGTTTAGCACCGATGCTAGCTAGTTTAGAGGATGCATTTTGCCGTTACTTAAACACTATAGCCAAAAAGTACAACAACCCACTGAGGACTATTCTTATCAACCTCTCCATAAGTTACAGTGCACATATGTTAATGTAGTTCATATATCCAGGCATAACTCACAATATTTGTACACAGTGCTGCGTTTAGCAACCCACCTCAGGCACCACTCTCATGAACTTACGTTACAGGCCTGTAAGTAGTGTTTACCTACTAGGTCTGAGAGAGGGCGCCCTCAAGCCAATAAATCCCCACAGATACATGGATTATATACTACATAAACTCTGTTACAACGGCCTTCTGGTTGTTTACCGGGTGAGACTCTCTGAGGAATGAGAGACGATCCGGTCACTCCTGAGTTGGTGTTTCAGTGGCCTGGATTTTGTTGTCACTGGCAGCCACTCCGGGGATGGCATCATTCAGACTGAACAATAAACCTAAGACGTAAATACAGAGCAAACGTGGACTCACTGAGCTGCGAGCTCCTTCCCCCGCTTATAATTATGCCTCTATTGCCGGCTTTTCTCATTTACTTTTCTTCAAGAGATGTTACATTTTGACCCCCGAGGACTGGAGTCAGTGCCACTGCGTGTTTTAATCATGTTCCTCCTTTATCCATGTAGACTAGGAGTCCAAGTGGCAGCTAGACTGCAAGCAGACATGAGAGAGAGGCAGCGATTATCACTGCACACTCTCCTAGGGGTTTGAAGATGCATGTAAGCCCACATACATGCTCAGACATGCTCGCCACGTAGTCTAGCGGACCACAATAAAATGTAATGACATGGAGTGTTGAGGACTCCCGAGCACCCCACTGGGATTGAAATGGAGACACATAGCTGTGGGAAATTGGAAGAAAAGCTAGCCCTCAGTCTCATATTGCCGCATGCTGCAAGGTTTTTTCACTAATTTCTGCTTTGTAAACTTCCACCCTTGCAGTGCGTTAAGCCAATAACACAAACTCTTTTTAAGAAGGACCATTAAACATTTAGTCCATTATGTTTGCTTTCCCCACAAGACGTCCACCTGTGTTAATACAGACGACTTCACAGCATAACTATCTGCAAAAAGCAGATTATCCCCAGGACACATTGGCAGAGCCATGGATCTTTTACCTTTAGGTAATTATTACTGCAGTTGTTTTTCAGCTCTTACTTGTCTTTACTCTCCACGGGGGCTGAGTTAGTGACTCCCGAGGATAAAAGTACATTTGCTGTGAGTCGCAAGGTGTCTATCAGTCGGGGATTGGGCTTCCAAATGAAGTCTGCAGTCTGCCCTCAAAGATCTGCCTGTAATTAACACAGCAAATGACTGACACTCCCTTTCTGGCTTTCTCTGTCTGTGAGGGATAAGACTATTTAGCCATATTAGAACTCAGATAAGGACAAGTTGCTAATGTGGGGAGAGAAGCCTGACTGCCTTGGTTTATTGCACAAACAACGGTTTGTCAATGCTGTTAGGTTTCTATCAAAAGTTTTACATATTTTTAGAAAGGTTGGCAAAACAAAATATGTATCAGTACTTTAATCAACTGAATATTCATAAAAAAGACACTGGTCTGATTCAAATGAATGAGGAGGCTTTTTTTTTCAGGCAGGGTGTAAGTCGGTCTGAGTGTAACCTAAGGATGGAAGTCCTTAGCTCTATGATAGAAGAATGGAAGTGGCTTGGTGTGTCAAGTGGATCCAGGAAATCCAGTTTGAAAAATCCATTCAGGAGTTTGGGGCCTGTCACACCAGCATTTCTAAAAGTAAAATTTCAAACAAAAATCAATTCAGTTTAATGGAATTGCCGTGGTGAGTGGATTTGCTCACAGAAGCAAAGTAAATCTGCAAGGAGCCTTTGCGTTGAGTCTAACTTTGTTGGCACACAAATTCTTGCAAGTGAGCAATTGTCTTGACAGTGTTCACCTTTGAGGGATCAGAGACTCGGAGGCCTATATGGAGGAAACTATCACATTCTCTGCATCGCGCCGTCACATTTAATATTCCCTAGCTCCTCTGCAGCACCACAAAAGAGGCATGGTATGTGAACAGTCATGAGACAGAATTTAGCAGTACAAACGTGTCTAACGAAAGCTAGCTTTGTGTGCTATTATAGTTAGTTAGCAGCAGCATGTTACCTGCTGGCTCACAGGCTCACGGTAGCTTGCCAACCTTTCCTGCAAGATGTCGCTACATAGTCTACAAGGATGGGAAATAAATTTTGCTGTGCCACTTTCTGATCAGGTTTGAAAGTTTATCAGACGGCAACAGCGTCAACTAAGCAGCAATCATTTTGAAAACAATAGAACTAAGTAAGTATGACGTCGCATTCAGGGTGTGGTGTCCAACAATAATGTGGCGATGAAGTGTTGAGAAGAAACCCGCTTGACACTGTTCTTGATCATAAAAGTTTCTTAAATCGAAGAGTTCAGCATCAATTACAAGCTCTGCAGCAGCTTGGAGAGTGACCCAGCCCGATGACCACTCTGTCTCTCTGTACATCAAACATAGCTTATATAGGATATGTTTAGGCATCTGTTAGGTACCAGAAAAGGGTTTAAGTCTGCAAAGTAAAAGGTCATCCCCATAGAAGGGTACAGTACTATTTAAAGTAACAAAACAAGGGATTAGAAGTCAAATTCCATAAAGGGTTCAGTTCCTACTTAACCATCAATCACTACTCTCCCCGGAGAAGGTCACTGACCCTCTGTCTTGCTGCTACAGTGTTATTTGAACTGTTATGAGTCAAATGCATAAGCACTGGACACTACAAGTGCTTTGTTGTATGACTGTGTATTTTTTTTGCTGGGTCCTTGTCAGTCTTTATAGGCAAGTCATGCCACTCGGCAGCCATCTTGGCAACACCTCTGGGCAGCTATTTGGGACTAACAAGACCAGGCTCCTATCTGAATGACCAGAACTGTACTTTTATTGGTCACATAAAACCTACATGAGTAGAATCAGCAATAAAATCTGATAAAAATCACTAAAGTTTGACGACGTTGCCTCAAAATAACGTTTAACAAGCATTTTTCCTGACCAGTTATACTTCTACTGCACATGCGCAGTAGACCCCTTACGTCAGTGGAACCACACGATTGGCTGAAATATATTTCCCACCTGGGCTAAAAGAAGACGATTGGCTTTCTAGCGGGAGGGGCGGGACAACCGCCATCTTTAGAGTTAGTGGTTGCCATGAAATGAATCAGAAAGTTGAATTTTTTTTCAGGTACTGCTCATGTTAGTCTGAACAAAGCCCAAAGGCTTCACTTTGCTTCAAACAAATCATATATCCAGCTATTTTGTACAGTTTCAAAACAGACAATCCAGCAATCAATTAATCTTGCTGGATCTCTCTTTATTGTGTGTGTTTATTCTGTGTAGGAGAGAGACTGTCCCCATTTGTGCAATTTATTACTTGGAGACTACAAAGAAACGCATAAGACGCAGTGTTCTTGGAAAGATACTGTGTTCTTGGACATGCTGTCTAACCACTACTAAACTAAATTCATTTGAAGCATTTACACCTTTACACGTAATATGTATGTGCTATTAAACTGGAGCACCCAAAGAAGATCCACGAAGACATTGTGAGACATGGGTTAGTTTTAAACCTTGGTCCTTCTTCTCACCACTACGAAACTTCCTTCCACTTATTTGGAGCACATTTGGACCTTCCCCCTGAGCCTCCATGCAGCACCTGCAATCCAGTCGCTTTATGATGTCTCTGCTTGTAGAACACCCACTTCAGAAGAAAAATATCCTCCTCTCTTCCCCCTCTAGAGTTGTGCTCCACATCCTCCTCCATTACTACCTCTCTACATCCGTCCCACCCCTCCTCGAGGAACGTTGCATTTGTTATTCCGCCCCTGAGAGCGAAGGCCTCTGCTTGCCGCCAGCTTGTATATATCAGACCATTAAGAACATGACAGGAGGAGTTAGCTTGACTGGCATGTTTATTGTTCTGTTGACTGGGCAGTGCTAATGAGGCCTTCACACTGTGCTGGGCCAGCAGGATTACCCCAGCATCACAAGACAAGCACAAACAAGACCCACTGTCACTGACCATTTCCCTGAGAGCGCCCAAACACACATACTCAACACAGGCTGCTGCCTGTGGTTCTCACACAGGTTCTCACACTACACTCCTACTCCTATGTTCAGGACTTGCAAATGCAATTTCTTGATGCACTTGGCCATGACAAATGCAAAGTGGTAAGTCATTTTGTAGTGTTTTTTTAATATCAGAGGTCAAGCAGTGCCGCTTTGCACTGCCAGAAAATTAAGAAGAGAAAATTAGCATTATGAATATAATTGAGGTTTTAATAATTTATTAACTTGAAAAGGCATGAGCAAAACGGCAGTATTGGAAAGGCACCGACTTCCTTACAGCCGGTCAACAATGAATGGGAAAATGCACAATGTGCTAGTCTCAGTGCATTATGCATAAGTGGCAGACTGAATGTCCCTAGCTTCTGTAATGATGTGTTGTGATGTATTTCCAAGTAAATTCCAATATACATGTTGGGTATAATGTTGTCAAAGTGCCTAAGGTTTAGAGATGAAAAAGGGAAACAATGAAACTGGAAATGAAAATGAAAATGCCATATATTGTCAAGTTTTCGGCATCTGAAAAATTCACATATTCAGAAATTCTTGCAAATGTAGAGTACATTTTGGCATTTCTCAGGTATTCAAAATCCTAAATATATGCTTGTAAGTTTGCACCACATGTAGCATGAACAGTATGTTAGAATGCAATTTCATACACGGTCTTAGTGCCACCTACTGCTCGTCTCATTGAACCCTAACTCCTAATATTCGCATGACAGTGAAGGATGGAAAAGTTTACATGAAAATGCATGTCTTTTTGTGATTCTCTGAAAATAACCGTTCTGTGTATTCCTCAATTAATACAGACACATTTCTTCCTGAGCTTCCTCCCTCCCTTGGTCTCAAACACACATTCACAGTCTAGTGCTTTCACTTAGTATCACTCAATACATGTGCATCTTGAAAGACTTTCAAGTACCTGCGGCACCCTGCCTGTAATAGCAGCCTGGTGATTTACGGTTTGTTCTGCTAATCGTCAGCAGCGCCATTGTTAGCCCCATTAACGCTAATGCTTCAGCTGATATAAAGGGGCTATTGATGAACTGTGGTAATGAGACTACTGTGGACCAAATGATAAAAGTCTGTGTTATGACCCGATAGTACCTCACCTTCAGCGCCATCTGTGTTTTTTTTTTTTTTCAGATACTTATTAGCACAAATGTCCTTACTAAAGGGACTTATTCATTAGTTAGATAATTCAGTAAGACATCAGGAAAATGTCAGAGTAAAGAGCAGTATTGACCCAACCCAACATATAACCCGTTGTCGGGATCCATTGGGTTCAGGTGAGGTTGCAGAACTCCTCTGAAAGGTGTGTTGCATGACAATTTTCAATCCTATGTGGGACGTTTTGAATGCAATATATGGTGCATCAATTTTACACTTAAATGTAAATACTAAAATAGTGGAAGTCATTTCAGACACAGCCCATCTCTCCTGCTCTATCAGCTAGAGCTGTCCAAGGTCCTGATCTCTTTGCAAGGCCCAGTCACTGACTGTAAAACACAATTGGAAATTGAAGGTGCTTAAGTTAGGGGACAGCGGTGTGAGTGGCAGGAGTTTTTACTTAGGGTGTCTTTAAACTGAGGACATGACAGTAAGGTCTCCATCTAAATTATGTACATATATTGTAGGATGTGGTGCATCCCTGGGAGTAATCAATTTGGATCTAAAATAAACTGTTTTCAAAACTTAACTTGACTTAAACTTAAATTTGGCCCTTAATGAAGGCCAAGTTGAGTCAAGGGAGAGGATAAGTTGAACCACATGCGGACCGTGGACATCAATGTCATTTCATCATGCAAACTCAAACGGCAGGTCCCGACATTCAATTGCACATTGAAACATTGCAGCTATGTCTCCTTGTTATTTCATATCAATGTATCGTTTTAAAGTCGTTGATGATTGTTGATCGTCATGTCTCGTGCCACCTGATGATGAATGGACTTCCACAATAGGATTTGAATCCTGTCTGTCTTCCATTTATAGAAGCATGCCATGATGGTTTCTGGTCTAAAAAGCATAATGTCACATCATTTTGGTGATGCATAAGATCGCGATGTAAAATTAGCTGGCTCAACTTCCCCCAGGGTCTTTTGGCTCAAATTACCCCGTCCCTGCCATTTTGCCCTGCAGTTTAAGGGTAACATAATGCTAACAGTATAGCCTCATATTGTAACTTCCTAAAGCACTAAGACATGCATAAGATTTTCTCAAACCTGTCTGCAATTGCTCAGAATCTGGAGTACTTGAAAACATAAAAATTACTTTGAGCGGCAAAAACATTTTTTTGATTTTAAATGTGCATATCATTTATTCCCTTGGCCTCTCTTCATCACAGGTTGAGTAAAATGGATGACTCTTTGAAAATGTGTGGTCACATAACCAATTTTGTCTATGGTTGCCAAGAAACAAGGGGTGGCTCAAGTTCCCCACAGGCTCAAATCACCCTGCTCTCCCCTATAGTTAAGTGTAGTGTAGCATTATGTTTAGTGTCGTTGCTCCCGTTAGTTGTTTTTGTCTCAAAGTGTGAAAGTGCTGAGAGTTAACTCAGTCTGCCTCCTCCTTATGCCTAAACTGTGTTTATCTGGATGCCATTAAATCTCTGCCACTGAATATGTTCGCCAGGTGTCCTGTTCACACAGTCTGTTATAAATTTATACCTTCTAAACACCTTTCATACAAGCCAAGAACTGCATGTAAGATGTGCTATGCAACGGTGTGTGTTATATACTAGCCCCCACACATTTGGTGTTTTTACCAAGAAGCCTCTCAGTCTCCAAGTTCCCTTTGCTTCAACAAACAATGACACCTTTTTTTTTTATACATTTACTGCACCAGGTCCCTGTCCACAGATTTTATATAAAACATATCTCCTTCTGTTTATAGACCCAACAAAATGTCTGTTAAAATGCCCCCCTAGTGAGTGAACAAGATGGAACCCGCAGCGCTGGAGCAGTGTTTCAAATTGAGATCTAGCAGAATATGACAGGTGTGTTAATGCAGCTCTTAGACATTCATTATCATTAAGATGTTGGTTTCCATACCTGCTTAAGTAAGCATTTATCCCCACGCTGTAAGGTCTCCTTCAGCGCTCTCTCTCTCATGCTCTCTCTCCCATTGCGGGCAAATTTGCAACTTTGCATCAGCAGTTCCAAAAGGAAGGCACTTTTCATACTTTTCTTGAAGCTCATCCAAGAAATTGATGTACAGGATGCATCTGGGTCTTTGAGAGAGGAGGAGAACATGAGAGAGAGAAATGCTGTTTGTGTGTGTCTGTGTGTGTGTGTGTGTGTAGGTGTGTGTGCACTTTGCATTTCTCCAATTCTCTCCCGTTTCCCAAAGACTATTACTCTAACTTTTCATCCATATCCAGTTGACAGAATAAAGACATTTCATTAAGGCTATCACTGGGCCTAGGCCTGTTTAATGAAATGCATACCAAATGCAACACTGGTCTTTGTGTGTGTGTGTGTGTGTGTGTGTGTGTGTATGTGTGTGTGTGTGCGTGCGGCATCTCATTTAGTGTCATTCAGATATAGGAGGTTACCTTTAATTTTTGTAGTTGCAGTAGTCTGAGGTATAGATACATTTTCCTGCCTTGGGTGCAGCTGTAACTGCTTTGCTTGTGTCTGCACATGTCGATATGATGCGTTTTAATGCCGGCATTCTCCGAGCTGCTCTCTATAATGAGAAACTGGGTCTCTCCAGACTTTGGATTTATAACTACATGGCTATCTGTGCGATGCATGGCCGTGGAAGTAATTAATGTAGGGCTTAATTGTCCAGTGAGTGTCTCCTCAGACCTCGGATCCCACCTTCACCGCAACCCTGAACTCTAATAAGCCCACAGGGACGACCCAGCGTGCACCTCACACCCAGCCGAGGCAGCCGCATAATTAGTCTGCAAACATGGCCTCACACAGCCGAGCCGAGCTTATAGCTACAGTAAGGCAAGACTTGTAAGTGGAAAACACCCAATCTATCAGACAGTCCTCTTCGTGGATGTGGATTCTCACTTTTTGAGGTTTTAAAGGAGACCTATTATACTGCATTTCCAGTCATAGCAGCTTGCATGATTCAAAGTTAAAAAATAAATATAATTGAACAAAATTGAAAAAAATAATTTTTTCATGACGTAGGCCTTTAATTTAGCCTCTGTCTGAAACAAGCTGTAGGTGCTCCTGTCTCTTTAAGGCCCCCTCTCTCAAAGCCCACTGTCTTCTGATTGGCCAAGACCTGAGGCATGTGTACTAGGCTGTTGTTGTCACTGAGCGGTACAGACAGACTGAGTGTTGATGCGGCGTTGATGTGCGAAGAAAATGAGCGTATATGGAACACCGGCTCCATCTAGCTCCGTGTAATGTAGTACGGAGCTGTTGGTAGAAAAAGCAGTTCAAAACAGAGCGAAATCTGAGGTTTTGGCTCACAGGGATTTCTTTTAAATACTTTTACCTCGTTTTTTGAAGCTCGAGCCATGTTTAACATGAACATCCAACATTGTAACCTTCTAGATAAGTCTCTAAATATGGAAAAGCATAATAGGTCTCCTTTAACTATGTGAATTTATATGCACAACCGCTGGTGTGGTTTTACATGTCTTAGCTTATGGTGATGGTGCAGTGGATAAGACACATGCCTTGTAAGAGACCCAGGTTGGAATCCACTGTGAGACACCAATGTGTCCCTGAGCAAGACACTTCCCTAGTTGCTCCAGAGGCATGTGACATATATAGCAATTGTAAGTCGCTTTGGATAAAAGCAAAAAATCATGTATACTTTACACACATTTAGACATTTTTGGATAATTGTATGGGTCTACAGGACATAGCCCCAGGAGCCCGGAAGTTTAAAGGCCCCTAAGCAAGAGCCTTTATTTAAACTGACTGCATCCCTCAGTCCAAAGTAAGGATGTGCTTGATTTTAAAAATCTTGATCTTATACAATCAAGTATCTGCTCAACACGTCCTAAGACAAAATAGGTCGATTGTCAACTGTCCCAAAACAACATCCATGATGACTGGAAAGTACCAGACTTTAAGGAAGTCATGTGACATAAAACACATGGTTATGGTTGTGAAGTGGTTGCTGTTTGGGTAGGTTTTAGCAACAAAACTACTTAGGTTTAGGAAAAGATTGTGGTTTTGGTTAAAATAAGCATGTTACATAAGTCATGTGACTTAAGTGAAGCAACTCACCTCACTTTGCTTACTTGACGTAACACCTACATAACATTTTATTTGTGTTTGTCATACGTCCACTGGAGGTTGCGGCCTAACAGTAAATGTAAGTATGCACAGTCTATCCTATATGGCCGTTTTGTATGTCTGGTTTGGCACTGACATGTCCAAGTTGCACTCTCCTTGTAATCAAAAGTGCTACCTGAGATTTTCAGGCAAAATTGTGTTATCTGTCGCAAATGGCTAAAAACTAAAGGTCTGTTTGCTGTTACAGCCACCAGACTTTTGAATTCCTTGCCTGAGCAGATCAGGTGTGCTCCATTTTAAATCACACAGTAATAAAAAGTCTGCATATAGTAAAATAATAAGTATATAAATATCACACATGGAAAGATTTAAGATGCAATTATTGTTTAAAGTCGGCTACTTCATTGCTGTGAATGCTGCTCACTGTCTTTTTTTGCTAAATAAGCCCAAACCATGTTCCACCATGTTAAAAATCTAATTGCTGAGGCCCTTTGATAAAAAAAAAAAGTGTGATGAGGACCGGCCACGACACAGAAGCCTCAGTTGCCCTTTTCACTTGCACATTACACATCTACTCTGTCCGACATCTGCAAAAGGCCAAACCATATATCCCTGTCCACTTTTATAGCTTGCCAATAAGAAGTGAAAGTGGCTCTAACGCTCCAGAAACAGCCTTGCTGTATAGTATGAGTTCTATAGGTGGGTGTGAGTAGGTTATTGACAGAGCTACTTGTGCCTCTGTCAGCAGTGACTGATGTCCCTTGCCACTGAAGTTGCATTCAGGAATCTATCAACGGCTAATAATTATGTGTACATTTACGACAAGGGGCCCGGGTTTAATAGATCGATTCGCTCACACTCCAATTCCCATTCTGCACCATGGATTTCCTGTCATTTTCATGAGGGATGTTGCATCACAAGAGGTCTCTCGCTTTCTCTCTCTCCCCTGAACCTCCCTTTCTGATGAAACGTGTCACTTCCTTACTCAATGCTACCTTTGACAAATGATAACTTAACTTATTTTTAATGTTTTTTTTTCATTCTCTCTTGCTGTTCTTCCCTCCTGTGGAACTTTCTTAACTTATGGAACTTATGGAACTTTCAACCAACAGCAGGTATCCTGGGGTTGAACTGAACAGCAGTTGTTGGGTGGCTTTAACACGATGTGCTAACACAGTAGCTCATTAATGGTTTGTTCCCTGTTGGTCCATGTTGCCAACTCATGTAGCTAATTAAAAGGAGTAAGAAGTAAAAATTCTATTTCCCATGGTACAACATGGTTTGTAGGTCATTGCCAATACCATTTATAGCTACTCAAAATTTGCATATGATTTAAGATTGAAGATTCATAGTTTTAATTTGTCACGTGGTCATACGATACATGCAAAGAAATGCTTTTGAGGTGTGTGTGCAATAAAGAAAAATAATTTCAATTATAGTACAAATATCAATTAGAAAAATACATATTAAAAAAATATTATAACTCAGAAATGCAATATAAGATCCATAACTATTTTCAGTAGTGTGTAAAGACCTTACATAATAAACCATTATGTTTTTATTACCTTAGAATGAGCTATTTATATCTACATAACCAACAGTCCACCCCTCCATGGACGTCACCATGTTGCACCATTATGTTTGTACAGTAGCTAAAAACGGACAAACACCACTACTGAGCGAGTTTCGTCACTACGTTCTTCTTGTTCTACTTTTGGTAAAATTCAGTCAGTGCAGACAATCATCACTATGTTGAATACATACGTTAGAAGTAGAAGGTAGAAGTAGTAATAATATACTGTAGGGTCTGCAAATAAGTTTTGCATTGAAGCAATATTTTCAACCACTAGATGGTGGATGAGAATATATGCCATAATATTGACTTGCATCAACATGTTCAATTAGCTCAGACTCGCAACCTAAGGGTTCAATCTCACCTTGGGACAACTTTTCTTTTTTCTCTTCAACAAAATGGATCCTGCAGCGAATGTTTCTCAGATCACGGCATGTGCTGCACTGATCTGCATCCATCAACCTACGGACGCATTTGCAATTCCCCCGTATCTCCAGGCAGAGGACATTCGGGAATCATGTTTTCCGATGGCTCTTTCAGAGATGTGACTAACAGGCTTCCAACTCTTTTAATGTCATTCAGAATTTAAAAAGAAAGTAAAAGCTCAGTTGAACTCCAAATACACAATTACAGTAAACAAGCTTCTCGCATTTTTATTTTGTAGGCAAAACCACTAAAGAGTAAGTGATTATGTGAATAACTGTTGCTGTCATGACTGAGATCTATTTCAGCACTGCTATCAAAGTATTTATTTACTTATATATTTTTGTCGCTCTTAAGCACCATAATCTGCCCGCAGGCCAAATGTTATTGTTGGCGGGCTGTTTTGGCGAGGGTCCATAATCACAGAGAGAAGTAATGTGTTTCCCTTGTCAATGTTTGGTGATGGAGCAGTGGATAAGATGCATGCCTTTGGTGTGAGAGATCTGGGTTCAATTCCGCACTGTGACCCATCAGCCAAATTGTCCCTGAGTAAGACACTTACCCCCTAGTTGCTCCAGAGACGTAAGACATGCAACCTTTGTATGGTTGGATGGTTTATAATGGACTGTGGTGCACAAACAGTGACAATGTTACACACTCTTGGCTTACATTTCCACAGCCCGTTCTCATCTCAGGGCGTCATATACCGACGATTTGAGAAAGTGTGACAAAGCGTAGGTATTTGACGCAAAAGGTACCCTTTTTTCCGGAAGCATCTGTATGAGATGCTCCGGGTGTCAGTTCAGACCGGAAGTGCTAGCTGCGTTTGTGATAAAGGTGTTGACAGCCCCTGAAGCCCCTACCCTAACCACAACCATCCGAAATGTTAGTGCCTAAACCCAAGTCACTGAATGTATGCATGTCGACCCTACAGCTGCGCACATACGGGTAGGGTTAGCCTCCCTCGTGTTGCATGCATGGAAGCGGGCGTTTCATATGGACGCGGAAGGGTACCTTTAGCGTAAAATCCTTACGCTTTGTCATGCCGGATGAAAGCGTCAGATATAACGCATTGAGATGAGAACGTGTTGATTTCCATGTTATCTGTCAGTGGTAGTTTTAAGCTTTACTGTCTATTGTTCGGTAAAGCTTATCACTAAGAACCTAATTTCTGACTAAACTCACTGCTAACTCAGAAGAGACAGCTTTGTGCTGTGTCAGCTGTAGCTGTCCTACGGTTAGGGGGCAGTGGTCGACTGGACAGATGGTTGCAATTCAAAACCCTTACCACTAGATGCCACTAACTCTTACACACTGAACCTTTAAAATGCAAAAGTTTATATGAGTTGCTGCCATGTGATTAGCTGATTAGCTATTTGCGTTAACAAGCAATTGAACAGGTATACCTAATAAAGGGGCTGGTGAGTATATAAAACATGTATATATACATGTATACATACAAAGACGCACTGCACATAGAGCCCTGCAAGGCTATACTGGGTTGGCTACTGGTGTTTGTTTAGAAATAGAAACTAGACAACATAATGGGCAGAAATACAGAGATTGCAGAGGGAACAGACAATTTCACCTGTACTACCTTACATAACATAATTAAACATGAGGTCAGATAATAGGGGGGCATTCATAGCTGAACAAATTAAGTAGATTACTCAATTTAACTTATTATCATATAATTATACATTTACAAAGGCTGCCATCACTAAAACACCAATGTACTATTTAAACACATTAAGCAGCAATTAAGGCAGTGAGATAGCACTACTGAACATTCCATTAAATTCCATTACATTGGCAAAGAGCGCCCTCTATTGGTGGAATAATACCACACATTAACTTACATGACGGCTCTAATAAATCTCACAAACTAAGCACAATAACAACGCTGATACTAAGCAATATGCAGACACTAACAATCATTTCTATAATTATACAGTACAAGAGAGACTGTGGGAGAAACTTGTTTGCACTCAGCATGCATTAAATTATTCCAGACCACAAGGGTTAACAGCAAATGAGAAACGGGACCACAGCATCCATAA
Source organism: Lepomis macrochirus (assembly GCA_024633595.2). NCBI lineage: Eukaryota > Metazoa > Chordata > Actinopteri > Centrarchiformes > Centrarchidae > Lepomis > Lepomis macrochirus. The sequence goes on along the minus strand of JALXJV020000023.1, from coordinate 25,757,586 downwards.
TATGCAAATATTAAACTGTATTACATATCCACACTTTGTTCTGATATTTTGACACGTTTCAGCGGCGACATCACATAGCAAGCCATACCCCTGACTCAGAAGTAAAACAGTGTCAAAATGATTGGTAGACAAATATGAAGCAATCCACGACTACGATCCACAAACACAGATCTCACACTTTAACGCTAAGCATTGCACAGAAAATACAAGTTAAACTGTGTTTGTTTGCAAATTGTAAAGAGCGCATTTGTAAAAAATGTATTTATAAAACGGCGAACCAGTAGTGTCAATTTTTCAAATTATGAAACAAATAGCAAACAATTTACAATACAATACTCACACACGCAGGTTTAATAAGACTCAGCCGTGGAGAAACACTGTCAGAATCCTATGTGTAAAAACATGCAGTGCCCACTCCAAATCTGAAAAATCCTTCTTGTCTGGGGATATTTATTCCTCTTAGATCTGCGGACATTCACTCAGTGTCCCAATAAGGTAATTGTTCACCCCTCTATCCATGGGTGAACATTCTATTGGTTATTGGTTCAAATCAAGACACATGTATCCTTCAATGACACATGCAGCACTTTCTAGATTGAGACAGTCAGTGTGTCTGCAGGTAAAGCATGCAGAGAGGAGAGACAGAGTCTGACCTAGAGATTTGGAGAGTCCCTGGCTGTCACCATTGGGCTTACTTTAGACCCTATCATGACCTGGGGAAAACTGGTTTTGAATCTATTTGTGTATCATGATTTGTGTTTACAAATTATATATATATATATATATATATATATATATATATATATATATATATGTATATATATGCATTCATTAGGTTTCTATCATCTTGTGATAGGAGGGACTGTGCTATTACTACTCCTGTAGCAAATGGATGAGCTCCCAAGTTGGCCTTTTTACACTGTAAAGTAGCTTTCGCTGTACCTGCCACCGATGCGTTATAGAGACCTCTCCATAATCACCAGAGACTCCTTCTGCATCTCGGTCGAACATTGCAGTTGACTGGTCAGGGCTTTTGTGGACATCAAAGCTAGAGAGGCCAAGCCTGCCAAAGTTCATCAAGCTACTGAAAAAATGGCAGAAAGGGAAAACGATTCTTGCGAGTGACCCGTGACCACACATCTAGTCCCATGCTGCCACTGCTGCTGCTGGACTGGCAGAGAAAGCTGCCGCCACACTCTGCTGACATAAATAAACTGGTGTGTAAGGACTCTGCAAGTCAGCTTAATGTCCAAAGTTGTATTTAAGGTCTAGTTTAGAGGCATATCTCAAAGAGCTACACTATTTACAATTTTACTGCGGTGTGGTGCAGGTCAACACATTTTTTATTGACCTGATAAAGTCAACGTATTGACAGCTCAACGAAAGAACTCTCACCTCAGAAGGATTACCAAGCAAAGCTTTTTATTGCAGTGTGACCCAGTGTTGTGTGACTAAAGTATTACAGTATGCCACAACTCATGCCTGTAGCAACGTCACCACTCTGTCTCTCTAGTGGACATATATCGTTCAGTCAGGGAAGGATTAGGTCTGGATGGTTATTTAAAAGTGATCTGAAACATTACTGTGGTTGCTATGACCATAAAATGGCATTTTAACCCTATCTGAAGGTGCTACCATATCTCTGCTAAATATGAGTTTGGATAAATACTACATAAGCTTCAAGGAAAGTCTTTGTAAACAGCTTTTATGGTAGCTGCTTATTTACTGTACCTATGTAAGTTGATTAAAGAAACATTTAAAGATTTTTCTGTTAATTCACATTTCCTACATCACATTTAAATCTAAATATACTCATAAGTTTAACATTTCAGCAAAGTCTGTGTCTAAAAATATTATGTAGGATCATATTCTCTGCTTTGTACTGCTTTAAACCAGTTCAATGATCATTCTGTGTTGTAGCTGTGACCTACATTCCTATTGGCAATAATGGCATTGCAAATCTAAAAACAGAGACACCCCTAAAAATAAGAAAACAACACTCAGAAGATCAGAGCGGTTGAAAACTAAACCCCCAGGTTAGCCGGACTTTGGAAAACAGGGACTTCCATGACTGATTTAACCTGCTCGGCCCCCATTGAGCTCACATTCCAATGAAAATTCCTTCTGATCTGGACAGATCGGGCCAGTCTCCTCCAGTTGGGGTGGTTACATAAGGCAGTCATTCTCACTGGGCTATTATTCCAAATAATAAGTGGAATCTCAGAGTCCACGTGAACCCAGCTGCTGTCATTTGACATATTTATTAGATCCGCGTTGAGGTAAGCTAAGAACATGATTCTGTCTGTCACCAAATGCTTTCTGCTGATATTTATTCTTTGAAGGAAACACCATAAAATATGCACATACCCACAGCTAACACAATGTTCACGGCAGAAAGGGTGATGAATACTGTGCTTTTATCTGAACAGTGATGCAATGCTTTCTCGGTACAGCATGCCTAATGTATGAGCGCCACGAACAAACTCTGTGGTTCAGAGACTTGTTGACTTGCTGAGTCTTTAGCTTTGAATTCACGCTGTGTCGTGTCTGCTTCCCTCTCAGTCATCATGAATTTGCATATTTTCAAATTATCTCAGGTTTTGTTGGAAATCTCAGTGGAATTTGCATAGCACATTCCAGTGACTCATCTCTGCTTAATACCATGTTCCTAAATGGAAAATGCTGCTTAAGGCTCCAGCAGATATTGTAGCGAAAACCTGCCTCTTGCTTGAGTTGACGGTGATAAGCCTCTACTTCCCACCCTGTTGAAGCAATTGAATTCTTAGTCCCGATGGCCAAGTCTTACATAAGAAAATGACTGGCTGAGATGCCTATCACGCCCACATTGCTGACATTCTCTCACTGGGCCATCCTGTCCTCTCAGTCTTATAGTACATGTGTTAGCTGATTATAGAATGATTCCACTTCTCTCACTGCTGGAATATCTCCTCTTATCAGAGGATGGTTTTGACCAAATTGCTAAAAGTCACTGGAGATTAGTTTTGCATGCCGAGCTTCATGATTCTAACATTGGAATTGCCTGCTGAAGCGTGATACTAGCAATCCATGCCGCTGTAAGCTTCAAGATGGATAATATAGACACATGGGAGGCTATAATGTTAAAAAAAATAGTGACCTAGCTACTGAAAATAGGCGAGGAATGATTGCTAGCAAGTATCCAGTGTGACTGAATCTTTCTGCAGGTTTGTTATGTTGTTTTAGTTGTCCCAATTCCTGAATTATGTTACACTTTAAATGGATTGGATTTCCATGTAGACATGCAGGCAACAGGTTGTTTGCGTAGTGTAGCTAATGCTAATGTTATTTATTGCCTATTTGGTGTCATCAAACTTTGAGATCACGTCATCAATTTTCAAGATGAAATCAGTTTACTGGTCATGGGGAGTGAAAACAGCTTTGTCAATTCTGAGAAAAGATCCCCTGATGGTGTCAGTGAAGCCATCAGGGTTAACTCTGGGTAACAAAAAGTCCGCTTTACAAATTTGGTGCATTAAGTTTGAAATATGTTTAATAAAATTCCACCATCTAGTTGCATTGTGGGAAATGTTTTAGTTTGGTACTAAAAGTCTTTTGTGCTTTGATTTTGATCAAGTCTTTCTCAGATCTGTCTCTTCTGAGTCTCCCAACTCCACTGAAGCGCAATACTAAATTACTGAAACCAATTGCATCACATCAGCTTGATCTGCTTGAACATCAGTATGTCTGAAAGTAAGGTGCTGGTAATGATGGAATGTAACTAGGTACACCAAGTCAAGTACTTTTCTTGTCTACAGTTTTGTTATACTTATTACGCACTATATTTCAGAGGCAGACATTAAACTTTTAATCCACAACTCCACTTCCTCCAGGTCTCAGAAGACAAAGAACGCTCTCTTGTTTTCTGTGGCTTTTTCTTGGTTTTAAAATTGAGTAAGTTGTAAAAAGTATGTACAGTGCTTAAATCCCCAACATGTATATAATATATGTATCTGTGAGGCTGTATTGATCAGGTAAGGACCACATCAGGTCATTTGCCCTCAGTAATGACACACGAGCCCTCAAGTTGAACACAAAAAAGTAACAAACATATACTTTTGCACACATTTTGTATTCCTTAGTGTGCTGCACAGTACAAGACACCAAACAACAAATTATACTGCCCCAGCATGCTGTCTTTGGTCTGGGACAGGCCAGAGATTCTTGTTCTTCACCTTCTTCACCACCTCCTCCCTCTACCTCGTCCACCACTTTCTCTACTTCCTCCTCCTCCCTACTCCTCCTGCTCCGCCTCCTCCTACGCCTCATCTTCTTCTTCCTCCTCTCTACCTCTTCCTCCAGATTTCTCAGGATCCATTGCTGCACAACTGAATGAAGTGACTCTGGCCTCTTTATCTATCTATTGAAGCTTCTGATTGGTGTGTTATCAATTTTGACTGTCTGTTTCCACCTGGGTAGCTGTGAGCTAATTGAGCTCAAGCTTTGCCGACTGGAGCGAACAATATCGAATGTCAGCGCTTACTCAATGACCACATGGTGTAGGCAATGAGAAATGAAGGGATTTGTGTATAGAGTTTAGAGAAATGGGTTTGCTTTTGAAAAATGGAGTCATGTAAAGGGGTGTTCGTTTTGGGTTATACATTTGGAAGTTTGTCTAAATGTATGATTTTTGCCTTTGCTTTTGTTGTCTTGTGTGGGTGAAGGCAGAATGCATTAATGAAAATAAAAAAATGATGGTAGGAGTTGGGGAATTAACTAGAAGCATCTTATTTTGTGTATTAATTATTGGTTACGGTTAAATAAAGTACTTTTGCTTTTTTATTTATGTACTTTTTGCATTCCTTTAAATGTGCATCTATGTCTGCATGTATTGATTTATGATCCTATTTTCCTGTGCACAAGGTTTGAGTATGGGAACATTAACAACACTAAAGCAAAACAATAAAAACAATGATCACAATAAAAGAGGTTTGATGACATTTAAAGCAATAAATAAGATAAAATTAACAAAATCCTGTGAGAAATTCTTATAAATCTTAGAAAAATGTTGAGAGAAATATAATTTAGGAGCCATCTGCAGGTTCACTCACAGAGTATTGCTACAAGCTACCAAAAGCCCACGTCAGTTGAACCCTGCTAATTACACTTCTCCCACTGTGAGTCTGGCAGGCCAGAATTTTAAAAAATGCAGCCCGTCACTGTGACCTCTTGGTGGAATGCGCTCCTATCTCGTTGGTGCAGATGCTCACCCTTTTAAACACCTGCTCTGTCTTTTGTGTCGCAGTGCCGTCGTTCTGGGGGCTGGTAAATTCGGCCTGGAACCTGTGCTCGGTGGGGAAGAGGCAGTCGCCAGTCAACATCGAGACAAGCCACATGATCTTTGACCCCTTCCTCACGCCCATAAAGCTCAACACAGGCGGACGCAAGGTAAATGCACGCAAATGCAAACACGCACACACACACTATTCTCTGCTGTCTGCTTGATGGATGCTGCAGCATTGTTGACTCTCTTTTTGTTGCCGGTTGCGTCTCTAAGATGTTGCTCTACACTGCTGTAGTGCTAGTCACTATTGTGCTGGTTGTTGTTTTAGAGCTCTTGTAGATAAGGTGTGTATCCCTGATCGATGCTCCTGCCTGCTGTTTGTGTTGGTAGACAATGTGAGCTATTTGTCCAACGAACACTCTCCTGGAGATAAAATACAGAACAACTGACCTATTCAGAGATGCACAATGGATGTATTTTGGTTCAAGAAAAGCCTTAACATTATCATAAGGGCTTTACAGATGAAATCCTGCGGCTTAACAGCAGATTAGTCGAACATATTGTTTATTTTCTCCTGTACAGTGGTGTACCAAGGACAGTGTGTATCAGAAATCTGTTTCATCCTGTGCCATATGACAGCAGCTAATTGGGAAGCCTTCACAGATGGGCTGCTTTTGAAAAGTGCACAGTTGCATGGTGAGATTAATGTTATTATGAGTTTATGTTTACATGCCAGTAGTGAGTACAGGGTTAGCCTTGGGCAAACATAGAGCATATAGGACACATTGTAGTTTACCACCTATGATCCACAGCTACAGTAGCTATCTTCATAAAACAGATCCAAAAATAGACCCATGTTTTGCCCCCTGTCTGATCAGATGTTGGTGCTCTTATTGGAGGAGTTAGTCATTTAGAATAGAATTGCAGATTTGCAATTCTCTGTGTTCAGAGAATGCCACAGAATTCGTAGGGAAACCGGCGCTCACACATAGTACTCATACATTTTCACAATGGTATAATATCTACTTGAAATAAAAATTAAATTTAACAATTCGTCTTTTTGCAAGGGCTCCCCTGCTGCTCCCTCAAGGACTTCACTTTGAGAGCAGGTACCCTGCAGTGTGTCCGGAGTAAGGACATAACTCACAATGGTACAATTTTATTGCTATTAGGATGAATCAGAGGGAAGTAGAGGGTAGTTGAGAGAGATAAATACAGTAAGGGTACTGTGTTATTTAGGGTTGCATCTCAAGCATTAATGGACAATGGCTCAATGTCGTCACTCTAGAACAATGCTTCTGGACAAATGAGTTGGAGATGAAAACGCTCGTAGTGACATATGAGTCATTTTAGAAGACACTGACAAGTGACCTATTCCGTTGTGTAGGCGTGAGGGCTTGCTGTAATGAAGATATTCACGATTAATTCACCAAGCTATACAACAAAATACATTTGTTTGTCCTTGCCTCCGAAATAACCCATAACAGCGTTTTCTGTTCGATGCCCCTGTCAAGAGGACTCGTTTTGTCAGTGCCTTTCAAAGTGCTTAAAATTACTGTTAAAAATGATTACTTTAGGTTTGATTGGGGAAAGATCATTGTCAGAGAACCGTGGTTGTAATGGTTTCTACTGTTTCTAGTTCAGCGCTTTGTCGACCCATTCATCAACCTTGACTGGAATACACTGATCTGTATCAGAATGGACGCAGATATGAACATTATTATGCACTGATATCAGGTATCAGCTGCGATGTGACCCATACAAAAAGGTTTAAAATGAGTTCTGCACATTGATTTCCACAGATTTGTTAAAATGAGACCACTGGTTTTGGATCGGTAATGAGTATTGCCATATATCAGAATCAGTTTCATTAGAGAGAAAGTTGGATCCATGCATCTCTAACCCTAACCTCTTTTCTATGTGGGTAGTAATTTTGCAATTATTTCTTGTGTGAGTTTTTGGATACAATCTCCTACTTACTTATCCCACTTACCTGACCACCTCATAGTTGGGCCTGTATCCTCCTAGCATCTACAGATATATCCACACACAGTTCTAATTACAGACATGCATTGCACCAAAGCATCAGAAGTAACCCTTTTTGAACAAAAGAAAGCCCCCTGTATAAACATAAGTCTGCAGTCATACACGCTCAATACATTACATACTCTTCCCAAAACATCTACTCAAGTATAAGAATGTGGGCCAAGCCGTTCTCACTCCCTGACTCATTGACATATGGTCAAGGCCCATCGTCGTCAGTTTGTATCGCTCTGGGAACGCAGTCTGGGAAGCCCTGTATAGCGTCAGTTTTTGGTGGATGGAGGTGGATGGAGGGCCAGAAGCCTGACTTTGAACCAGAGGTGCGAAGGAGTTCATGTCCTGTATAAAACAAAAAGTCAATAGTTTTTTATTTAAGTTAGGGGAATTACGTAAATTGTGTAAGTTACGCAAGTGGCGTAAGTTGACTTGTGTTAACTTCTTACACCAAAAACAGGAAAACATATACACCTTGTTGCTTAATCTGTTGCTGCACTACACTTTTGGTAGGCTTTAAGGACCGCTACACCCACCCACACAAACCAGTCCAACTTTCTCATTTATTTTTTAAGAAGTTTCCAAAGAGTCCAAAAGCCATTTTGGTCTTTCTCTCCTGCTTTATCTCCCCTCTCTTCCTTTCTCTTTCTCTCTCTCTCTCTCTCTGCAGTTGCCTAAATGTAATCTGTTGTGTCTCCATCTCTCTGAGCACCTGAGCTGTCAGCTAGTGAACACGAAGCTGGCTTCACCTTGTCAGTGCTGATTCATCCCCGCTCTGTCTCTGGCTGTTTGGCAGCCAGTCAGCCTTGGCCAAACACGCTACGGAGACTGGTAAAGAGCTTCTGCTTCGGCTCGCCACAGCTCAGCTCGCCACCTTGACACAGAGAGAGCTTAAACCCACTTTCTGCCCAGGAGGAAAGCAAAGAGAAAGATTAACCCTCCCCAACCCCCTCTCAGCACACACACAACAGCTGCATATGAAGATGTTTGTGCTGCCACGCATTGTGGCTAACATATAGTTAAAGGAAATTAAATTGACCTCCAAAGAGAAATTTTAATTAATGACGGGGAGACGTGTAAGGCTATGCACGATGGATTGAAAGAATCACAGTTATCAGAAAGCCACCATTAACCGAATATTTACTCTGCCGTTGATGAGCTGCAATTATTTGAAAAGAGTTTAATGAATTTAATCACTTTGGAGCCGGGGAGGTGATAAAAAGTGATTTTGGAGTCCTCACTCTCTGTGTGAAGTGATTTCTGCACATTTATGAATAGTGTTTATGAAACAGGATTAGATGTCTTTTGTACTTTTTTTTCCCAGCTTTATTTTTTAAACTAAATGCACAGAGAATCTATTAGGGCTGTGAAATCGGTGGCATTCTTCACAGTTGGGGATGGAGAGCTCTCTGCTCCCTTTTTATTCTCCCGCTTTGAAGTCAGGTGTGTGCGAAAAAACCATTGTAACAACGCGTGACAGGTGGTGTGTTCCATAAAAAAGGGATACTTAGTAATGACGTCTCCTTAAATGGAATTCTGACTTCGGCAAAAGTTGTGCTTTTAAAGCTTTGAATCATATTTTGCTTACCAAACAAGCTCCAAATGTGTTTGTGACAATCTGTGACCCTCCAGCACTTATGTCTCATTTCTTATTCTGCTGTTCATGAAGAACATCTCCCTGTAATCCTGATCAACCAGATGAGGAAATATAACAAGCACACAGGTTGGTGGATGTATGTGTATGCTACTGGCAGCCCTGAGTCTGCCTAATTACAGAGAGAATAACAAACAGCAGGCTCTTGGACAGCAGCTGTACTTTCACTCTGGACAAAAAAAACCCCAGTTTCTCTGGTTTGCCTAGCTGGCCAGCCAGCCAGCCAATCAGATATCAGCCAGAGAGCCAACCAGTCACTCTTTTTACACATGGCTTTAATACCTTGTGTTTGATAGCATGTGTGTACCTGTGTGTGAAGCAGGTTCTGCTGCGGATGTTGGGTCTTTTCCAGACTGGCTCACTGCAGATGTTTTCAGGTAGCAGAGGGGATCCATACATGCGCTCCTGGGGCCATTGATAATGTTTGTTTGGCTATAATTCACTGAAGCAGATGCACTGTACCCTGTGTTCCACTGGGGGTTCACCACTGCTCATTTGTATGCAAGTGGCAGGAATGTGCAAAGTGGTGGCAAGTCCATGGGTGGGTGGGTGGAATAACAGAATATTTCTGGAGCTAATCTATTCAAATCAGTTTTAATCTTAAGAATTAGTATAGGGCAGCCACAGTGTCCAACTTGTCTGATACATTTAGCTAGCACAGATTGCTACTATTGTTGTAAATTTACAGAAAATGTATATTTTGGAGTTGCAAGAGAAATTGGTAAGTGCCTGAGGGGCCACAGGATACTACAGGATAGGGCAGCATGGATCCATTCTGCTTTTATTTATTAAAAAATAAAAATATTATTAAATAAGTAATATTAATGTTTAAATGGCCTCAATATTTAGACATGTGCAGGCTATGACAAGGGCTTGTAAGTAGACATATACTCAGTGTCCACTTAATTAGGTACATGAATCAACTGTTCTGCTTTAAAGTCTACTTTTATGATACTTTATAATGTAGTTAGTTTTTGTTTTTTACGTGTTACAAAGTCACCAAAAACTGAACATTATGAAATTCATAAAGATAGATAGTTGTGGCAAGGATGCTGTATTGGAGTGAATTTTTATTGTACGTGTGTGACCTATTAAAGTCATCACTGAGCGTTGGGTAAGGGGCCAAAAAGTTTGGAACCACTGCTAAATACTGTACAAACAGTGCTGAGCTGTCTGTAATGCACTGTGCTGCCTGTAACCATACCCAGCAGTTACTTCCAAGTGTACTGACACACCCGCAAGTACACTGCTACATCACTGAAGCAAGTTAAACCACTGGAGGTCAGCAATAAACAGGTTTTTAGCTGCTAAGTTGCACTTTAAAATTGATCTTCTTGCTAATATCTGGCTTTCAGAGATGCAATGATGATCTCTGATTTCATCTATGCTGTGTCTCAAATGTCCTCCCAATACACAGTACTGAAAAATAAATAAATAAAGATAAATGCACCAGACAGGTTTTCCATTTACAAACAATCAAGGATGCACTCACGGCAGAGGGATGGAAAACTCATTGCTGTATCGTCATGAGAGCTTATTTATGGACATTTTCACTCTAGAAATAAAGCAACTTGCTGGAAACCAGAACTATTTAGAGGTGAATGTGGACGTGGCCCTCCTCCACCCGTTTCCAAAACGTTTCTTTCCTACACACTCCCCTCTGATAGACATATGTCGGCTCTGGCTAGCTAACATGACACATATTCCATTGGCAAATGGCAGCTAGTAGCAGTACAGATCACACAGCTCTACAGGTGGTGAAACATAAACTGTGAGGGCTCTAAAACATTAATAGGCAGCACGGGTTAACAGGACAGAGCTTCTTCTCTCACACAGGTAATGTTAGTATTAAAAAAAAAGTTCAAAAAAAAATCAAAACATACCTGCCACTAGATATCCCAGATGTGTTATGTTGCAAAAACACTCATATAAGATGACTGCAGCGTCAACAGGCAAAGCTTCACTCATAAGAAACTATGTCAGTACAGGATTTAATACGTGTTATTGGTAAGCCAGGCAGGATGATGAAAAGAGACTGCCCACCTGTTTGTAATTTCTTTTTCCTCAGAAATTATAAGCGCCTATCATAGCACCGGCAATATTACAGATGTTCACGCAGCATAAAAACACACACATGTTCTGAGCTGTCTAACCTTATAACTGGCATTTCTTTCTGCAGTATCACTGCAAAACCTTTCATAGCCTTTTTAGGCTCTGACCGGATTGCTTCATGACAATGGCTAATTCTGCACACTGAGCTAACAAAGAGGTTTCTGTCTTAGATAACATTTCCCACACATTATCTTTGCCATTTGTGCAGTTTAAGGCACAAAAACAACTTGACATGTTGATCTTCACGTGAACTTTCAGGTCCTACCCCAGCCTGTTGCATCTCACTGATGACGCCGCTCAGAAACCCGTCTATACTGCACAGAGAACTGCTTTAACGCCGCACCTCAACAAATATATACATATACAGTGATGTTTTAACTACTGTAAATGAGGTGATATTTGCTAAAATTATAGTTATATAGTCATGTTGTATAAACCACATTGTCTAAAATTTCTTTTGAATTTTACAAGTAAAAACTTTGCAAGTTTTCAGTCTAGAGCACTTTTGGACTGTGAGTGTGACAGGGTCACATTCAAACTCCTGTCATGTACAAATGTTTGCTGCTGTACACATAAGAGTCAATGGCCTGACAAGTATAAGTCTGCAAACACAAGCTGATGTCAGCAGTGGAGAATGCATTACAATTACGTAAATATTCAATTATGCAAATTGCAGATTCAAATTAATTAGACACAAGTTTGGGCTGGCTGAACCTGCGAGGTTGTCGCAGCATTACAAAAGGGAGCAGGCCCCGTGCATGAAAACTGCAATTACCATCATCTGACTGAGGCCGTTCTCACTTCTCAAGGCGGGGAGATTGCTCTAATTGCGTCGGCAATGCAGGGGCCTTGAAGCTGAGGAATTCTTCTCATGTCTCCGGCTCCACAGATAGCTGGACGTGTAACAGCGATGTCGGAGCCAGCATCCATGGCATATCCATCTGTGGGCCTGAATCTCAATTACAAACTGCTCATCAGAGGGACAGAAGAAAGAGGAGAGGAGGGAGAGGGGGAAGGGAGCTGGGGAGAGAAAAGGCAGAATCAGGGTACAGTGGCCCAGATGGCCTCGAGACATCGCTCTTGCTGTGTCCTGATGGTTCACTTAAAATAGGAGTGAACACTGTATCTGCAAAATTATATCCCAAAAGATATATTGTCCACATACCATGCAACCACAAGCAGCTGGTTGAAGACAGATGGTTGTTTTCATGTAGTGGCTTCCTTAGGGAGCATGCACAAAATGAGAAAGGTAATTACTCAGATTGATTATACTCTAAAAATCAACTGTAGATGCATCAGAAAATTGTCTAAGTCCAGCATCTACTAAAGGGCACTGAGGGAAGTGTGCCTCTTCAAAAAAGTTTGGAACAATTCTCCAACTGACATTATTCTATTACTTTCCATCACAACTTTTGAAGTCAAATTGCTTTCTTGACCTTAAAGCCTCTATGTGTAGAATTTGAAAATTGGAGAGAGTCTGGACAGGACGCACACGCCGACTTTGGATTGTGTGGCAGTAGTAGTAACGTCCTGGCTTTTAGTGCCGTTTATTTTACAAACAGTCCTAATAATCAAACTGAAGCCATATGAGAAACCCCCCACAACGTGCTGTGAGGTGACATATTTTACAGAATATATAGTGACTTCAGCATAAAGATATTAGGATACGTTTTGTTCTTGCAAACATGCAGTGTTTCCTCTGAGCATAAGGTTTACCTCTAACACAATACACTGAATTTACAGGCTGTAATGTTTATTTTCATGCCCTATAATATTTTAGAGAGATATCCCCTGTTGCCTTCACAGTGTTACCCAGAATTAGAAACATTTTAAACGTTTAATGTTTGCTTTACATGTGTGAGGAAACAGATCTCTAACGAACTGCTCACAAATATACAGTTGTTGTTTTTTTAAATGGTCGGTCTTTCAGCAAAAGAGCTGCGAACTTTAGTTTTCAACAACTCAATCAGGAGGAAAAAAATGCATTTATTTGGGGACTATTTTAAGTGTCTATGTCAAAATAGTGTGTGTTCATGTTATGAAGGAACATGTCACCCAGTGCAACAGTACTGCTCACTGATGTATTTTCTGGACAACAGTGGCATGAGATTTATGAGGCTTTGATACACCACACACACACACACACACACACACACACACACAATAGTTATTAGCGGAATCAGATCTAAAAATAACTTTTGCTCTGATGAAGGTTGTCTAGACAAAGTAGTTTACAGGGCTGGAACACGGACAAATCGAGGCACCTTATAATTTGCACTGCCAAACCCATTTAAACACTCTCGCCTACGACTACATACATTTGGATCAGCTGTTTGATCTCTGTTTAACCACCACATGGATCCAGAGTAAAGCTTTGCACCAAGGGGGGAAACAGAAGACTTGGACTTGAGTTCAAAGTGGATATAACAACAAAATAAAAACTTGATTGTGTGCTCTCCACATCTATCTGTTCTGTGTATCCTTCCAGACGAACTTCAATCAGCTGCATGTTCTCACTCAGCATGTGGTCTGCATTTCCTCTCAGGTTGCTTACAGCCTCAACACGCCGCTGTCACGCCTCTGTGTTTTCTTGGCCTGGTTAGAGGTATTATATTAGAGGAGCGTGTGCTCATGGATTGTGTTTTGGGGGTATTTGGTTGAAGGAGAGAGGTGTGTGCATAGTGTGTGTGTGTGTGTGTGTGTGTGTGTGTGTGTGTGTGTGTGACAGCACACGGCAGGATGATTAACAGGGAAGTGGGTCAGAGCCAGTACTTTTACTGCTGTCCTGCAGTCTCACAACACAGACGTGCACGCAGAAAGCGGACTCTGACACTGCACAGCATGATACATAGGACTGCCGCCATCTTAGCGTTGCAAATGGCTGTCACAGCAATGATGAAAGACACTAGAAAAACTAGGGTAGGACAGGCAATCACACGGGTTTCCTGTGATTACGACATGTAGAATAATTTATGAATCTTATATATGACGACTGTTTTTACATTGTTTAAAAATCTAAATGAGTCAGGAAATCTCATGTGATTTTGGCTGAATTCTGTCCCGTCTGTGTGCAGCCCTTACAACTTGTTTGAAAACTTCTCCCTCTGTTCTTCCCATTGATGGGTCCCCTCTCAAAGAGCTGGTAATGACATCTCCAGGGAGGGAGCTCTGTAGTCTTGAGTCTTACAGGGTTTAAGGCTCTGCTGACAGAGGAGCTTTCAGGGCCGACGCTGGTACTGATGTTTCTGAAAGGAAAGCGGCCATTGCAAATTGCAGATGCAGAAATTCTGTGTCATCCAATGTGTTTGACAACTTTCAGTTATGACACGTTTCAGCCAAACTTCCAACCCAAAATGTTATGCTAAATATCCAACACTTCCTCTTGCATAAACAAAAAAAAAGGTTGTCAATTGCCACTTTTCACCATTGTCAATTTTCACCACTAGAGGTCATGGCCTAAAAACCCCCCCCACGCAACTATGGGCTGTAATAAACTGCTGCATAATCAACCTATCTGGCCTATCTATCTGTTCTGGTGAAGACGGGCTGAAATAGCAGCTGTCAACAGTGACAAAGGAATTCATATTTCATGATGAAAGAAGCAGGGAGAAGAAAAAACTTTAAATAATCTCCACAGAGAATTCCACAGTTTGACTTAATCTTAATATGAGCATATTCTACTTTTGGAATTAAATTTCCTTCTGTGATCATATTCAGTCTGCTGGTATGTCTCCTTGCTCTTTTCTATAGTGTACTTGCTTTGTAATAGTTGTACACCTCTACACAGGAACTAAAATATGGTAAAAAAAAAAAGAAAAGAAAAGAAAGTACCATTGAGGTGCTTTAGTAGGACTGGAACAAAAGCAGACTTAAAAGAGAGTAAATGTTGAGTTTACATTTATCAAGTGACCAGAAACACTCCAAATAAACTCTTGCTCTGCAACTGCTGGGTGTGTAATTATGTAACTCTTTGCTAACAAGTTCGCCATATCACTTTATGAGCTGATAATTACGGAAGCCCTAAGCGGCCATCGATTCAAATATTTTTTTTTACTCCGTTTTTCTGCGATAACGGGAAAATTATCTTGTGATCTCGAGATACCGAATGTTGTTTTCCTGTGACAACGGGATCATTTTCTCATGATAAATATTTAATCAGAGCTACTTAATTTTCATGTAATCAGATGAAGATATGGATTTCTATTAAGCAGACGTGCAGTTTTGGTTATTTGCTCCCCCAACTCTAATTGTTATCTTTTTTTATAAGTGACCGAAAGATTATTTTCCGTTACATAATTAAGAGTGAGCTGGGAACCATCCACAGCCACAGAGGACTCCCTTAAACAACTTGAACTGGGTCACCAGCACTGTGACAATCCCTCCAAATGCTACCTGTGTAAGACACATGGGTCTAATATAACCAAATCAGGCTGGTATAAGTGAGATGGCAGGCCAGTGACTACTGGGATTCTCTGTGGGTCTTTGTTGCTGATGAAGACAAATTATTTAACCTAACAAGGTTACAACACTTCCTGGAACTTAGACATGCAAGTCAATAATTAGAGTGCAGTTACTGGCAGTCTTGTCACACCAACAACCCCTCACCAAGGATCACACACACACACACACACGCAGATATTCGGAGTGGGTGAGGCACGAACATTATTTTGGAGAGGTGGGCATTGACTGGCAGCTGAGAAAGAGCAGACAACCTCCTGACCGACTGGGCAGATGAGACGAAAGAAGAAACACACGCTTAAATTGCCTGTACAGATCAATCCATCTACTCAGTTCTGCAGGTAGAGTACGGGACAATTGCGCTGGGAGAACAGACAGAGGAGGAGAGGAGCACGCACAACTGCAGCTGCAGATTTAAAAAATGTCAATGTGAGACAAAGCGACACAGCTAGCAAATCCAAAGCCCTAATCCTGTTCCGCACAGGTCAAATTGGCCCCCCACGCTCAAACCTCTTTAAAACGCATCTGAAAACTCACTTTTATTCCCTGGCTTCTAACCCAGCATGAGAGCTGTGTGGTCTTCGGAAACATTTGTTTGTGTGTTGTCTATGCGTATTATGTGTTCTGTGTTTTATACCTTGTGCAGCACTTTGTAAACCTGGTTTTCAAAATGTGCTATATAAATAAAATGGATTGGGTTGGATACTCAGCCTGTGAAAATGGTTGTATAATGGCCTATGTGGCTATGTTAAAAGAATACTCCACCAAGTGAGCACTGTACTTACATTGCACTCACAACGGAGAGTTGTTCAAACGGATTAAAATCGATGCAGTGGTACCAGAGATATTGCTCCTTTATTCCACTTATTCTTCTTTATTGTCAAAACCTGGGATCAACATGACCCACAACGCAACTTATCCGCTAACAGTTCAGTTGATTCAGATTATGGTGTGTTTTGCTATTAGGGACCTCAAGCGGCTAGTGTTAAGCAGAGGTGAGGGGCAGGCTACAGAGGTTTCCTCATTGTCAAACGTGCAGTCTTGAGCTGCGGCCAGTTCTGACTCAAGTGATGTCACTCAATTTCATTTATCAAACTCAATTTATTAGATTTTGCACAGCTTCCCCTAAAGCCGCAGAAGGCTTTATACAACCATGCAGCAGTACTCCCAGAGACCTGTATACAGACTTTGGACCTTTCCGAAACCAGACCCGCGCCACTTCCACTCCGACACGGAGCGATCTCAATGGCGATTTAAAATCTTAATGTAGTTTCGAATTTAAAAATCCTAAATATTAACAGATCACACAGAACTCACATTTGAAAGAAAGGTCCCCCGTCGTGCAGCGAAGGGCGTTGCACACCTCAACATGCCTTATCCTCCGCATGAACGCGCAAACAGAGTGGAAGTAAGGAGGGAAAGGGAGGAGCAAGCAGTTTGAGAAAGGCACTTTGATGTGTAAAATCAGTGGAGTTCCCTTTAATCTGTGATGTCAGGTGATGATGTCATCAGGGCCATCTCAACCTGGGCTGGGAGACAACTGATTTATAACAGATACTCTGCTTTACAAACTTAGGGTGTATTTAAAAGTTGGTGTTTTACCAGGTAGGGAGGGTCTAATAGAAATATGCTATTGGTTGCATTATAGGTAATGTAGGCAACAGTCTTTGGAGTTTGACCCGTGCTACTACCACCACACTACAACTAAAAGTCAGGACATTTGTGTGTTTGTAACAGTATGTCAGAGTTTCCCTGTGTTTCCTGTTTTCCCCTGTCTGTTACTCTCTGTGTGTTTATCTGCCTGTCTTACTTATCCTCTCTCTCTGTCCTGGATATACACACCTGGTCTGTATCAAATAATCATGTCACCCGGTCTACTCAACTGCCATCAACCCGCAGTACTATCTGCTCTTGCTTTTCATCCACTCATTGACAGATTGTTGTTTGAACTTTGCCGAGAGAACTTCGTTACTCTCGGCCAAAACTCAGTGATCGTTCGCTTCCTGTTGTCTCTGCTCCTTGTGTGTTTTGCCCGTGTTACCCTGTGTTCTCAGTGCCTCAGGGGCATCGCCTGCTTCTCTGCTTCCTGCTCGCTTCCTGCCAGTCTGCCAGCTATGCTCCCCTTCATTCTCCACCGCCCACGCCATTGCTTCCACAGTCCGGGCCGGCAGATCTCCAAAGCCGGCTTTCATTCCATCATCAGTCCCTTGTTCTCAATAAAAAAAAACCTTTATCTTTATCATTCCCTGTCCAAGTCCTGCGTTTGAGTCCAGCCTGTTAAAACGTAACACAGTCGCATCGATTTTTCAAATCTGTCTCTTGTGAGACTCCCAACTTTATGAAAGTACAAGACTAAATCTGCCCCGTTAAACAAATAGCCTCTCTGTATATGTTTTTATCTATAGCTTGCCTTTCTGCTTGTAAATTTGAAAGACAGTAAAACTATGCCTACAGGAAGTTAAGAAGCTGCTTTTGTGATTGCTTAGTGCTGAATGGTGCGACAGTAACACATGACACACGTGTCCTCATCATGTGACACATGAGCTTATCACTCAACTCAACATGCTCATCAACTTACAGGATATCCGCCTGAAAGCAGCTGAATCATCCGTACATCAGGGCTTTTCTAAGCGGTGTCCGCTCATACCGTGACACCTTTGCGTGTGGCTTGCACGACTGTCATTCGAATCTACATGTTTTTCACTACTTACCTCTCATCCATCACAGCGGCTGACGGCCAGCCCGGGGCCCCCACTCATATATCCATCAGCAGGGACAAGATAGATGAGAGTCCACCTGCTCCATCACTCCTGTCCTCCACTCACACACCCCCCCCTCTCTCCCACTTTCTCCCATAATCCCATATTCTCATCAGTCATTTCGCTCGGGTCTCTAGACCTCTCTAGGACTTGGCGTTTCAGTAGGGAGTGATACATAATAGGGAGTCATTTTCCCCAATGGCACCTGTTTTTGTTTGAATCCTGCTCTCGGTATTTCGAAGATAGTAGGCATTACAAAACAAATATAAGCCAGCACTTAGTCTCAGTCCCCAGATGCATAGCTGTCTTTTGTAGGGAAGGTGAAATACTTTAAAGAAAGAAAGTAAGAAAGCTCTTCTACCTTCTGGCTGCACTTCTTTCTGGGCAACCGCTTTTTCTTCTTCCCACAGCTGCGCGCAAAGCAACAAGTTAATCCCCTGCTCAAATCCACACATTTAATACACTGAATTCATTCAGTTGCTGTTTGCCAAAACTATTTTGACATTTCACTAACACCAGCCTCTGCAGTGGAACATGTGTACCAGGAATTAGTCAGAATCAGCAGCCGCGTCATCACAGCGAACACAGCGGAGATTACTTCATGTGTGGTGGTTGGTTGCAATAAAAAAGATGTCTATACGGAATTGTTTGCTGCAGCTTTGCTTACCTTCAACTGTCTCTAAATATTTTTTTATTTAAAAAAAAAAAAAAACAACACTAAGATTTTTCAGAACCTGCTGCTGTCAGGCAGTATGGCAGTGATGCTCGGAGCAAATCTGCTGCATCAGTATCAGGGCCAATTTTTTAATTGATCAGCTAAATATTCCCTTCTATTTTTTCTAATCCTTTATGTGGTGCAACTCATTTACCTAAAAATACCAAAAACATAGCCAGCTGACCGGAACCTGGAAACACAGGATCCTTCCCAAGGCACAATGTTGCGAGTGAGTGAGCTGCAGAGCGGCAGACAAACAAATGAACAGTTTAATTGAATGATGACCACAGCAAGTAGAGAGTCATTTCTGATGGGCATCAGTGCTGATCCAGAACTCAGATTTCTTCTGGATTTAGAATAAGCAATAATGGGATTGTGATCAGGGATCCGGGACAAGACGTTGTACATGGTTACCATGGCTACTGCCATGGTCAATGCTTTTTCTACTGCTGAAGTAGCACACTGTGGGATGTAGAGGTCTTTACAGGTCCAAAATTTTGGTCTCTGAAAATGACCCATATGGGACCCTGATATAACTTTTCTCTACTAATGCTGTGTGAGCGTCATCAGAGCCCAAAGCCTGTCCACTCTGATCCACTTGGGGGATCAGGCACGACCTATGTACAGACTCAAGACATGCGGTAACACAATGGGAACCATTACCTAGACTTGATAAGGCGGGATGTGACCCACGAATATCTCTAGTGGGACACTGTTTTTGCTAAGGAGACACACAGTTTGTCTTTCAGACACTATTTCCTGAAATTCCTTACATTTAGTTGCTACGGCGGCTGAGAAAATCTTGCTTCGCTTTTTCTCGCCCCTGTTGTTTCTACACTGCATGTTCACTGTTAATATTTGTGATATTTATCGATATTGATCATTATTATCAATGAATAAAAATGCCTTCATGGTAGATGCATAACAACATCAATCTTTCACAGCAGCAAAAGACCTTAAGCGAGGTCACCTTCTTCCAACCCAGAATCCTAAAAAACTCATCCTGTCCTACAGGGTTGCATTTAGCGATACTGGTGACATAATGATGCATTTGGCAACGTGATCTGAGCGGTGGAGATGCACTTAAGGGACTGACACAGAGCAGGAAGGGTATTAAATATGAACGCTGCTGTATTGCTAAAAATAATGACATTCCCATTTACAATGTAAAATATCGACGTGGTTTCTTTCAGGTATTACCAGTACCTTGCATACTGTAATCGTTGTGTTCAAGTCACTTAAAACGTTTCAAGGAATATTTCATAGAACATTTTGTTCAGGGAATCAAAGCTCAGGAGTTGAGATACTTGTGCTGTGTATGAATGTATAGAATCGGTAAAGAGAAATGAAGGTTGTTGGCTTTTACCGATGAGATTTGCTCAGAATCGTCTGAAAACCTCCTCCTCTACCCTCTTCTTTTACACTCTATTCCTCTTTGTCACTCTTTATTTTCCATTTTTCAGAATAATTACTGCGTCTCGACAGGCTTCCTGTGTTTCTCTATCAGTCACGGCTCCTGTGCTGTCTCAGTGGATGGGTGTTTTTTTTCCCTCCTCTCTATCAGTTCAATAGTTTCCATTTTGTAAGGTTAGCGCTGACGTAGATTGAAATACATTGCAGCAGCTCTCCAAATCCAATTGCATGTGTCCATCCTTTTCATAATGCCTGATGCTTTTATCTCTGCCAGAGTTTTACCATAACTGAAATGCTACGTGTTATGCCTCTGTAAATGCACACGCACTCAGAGTTATCTACCTTCCCTTTCTCTTTATCCAATCCACCTGACTTTGCCTGCTCCCTCGAGGCGCTCTTGGCTTAGTGGGGAACAAAATATGTAAAAATTGGAGACCTTCTTTTACGGTTCGGGTTTTTGACATTTTGTGCTGGCCCTAACAAGCTCTTTTCGCTAACAAAATTACTTTACCATGCATGTCAACTTTAATATTTATTCAGCAAGAAGTCACGGGCAATAAACTCTAGCAGCAGCTCCAATAGACTTTTCTAGTGGATAGACTGTTATGCTAAACGGTGCTGTGTTTTGTCATTGTGTGGCCTTTTCAGGGCAAGAGAGCAATACTCAGCTTGATTAAGATGTAGATAACTGCTGCACTAATCAGCACTCGTTCCTTTCCTCTTTTTCTCCTCCAATTCTCTCCCTCCATCTTTGTTCATTCTAATGACGCCCAACCTGAACTTCTCGCAATCCCTCCCCTTTCATTTGAGCCCAGGCCATTATGGCAGACAGTGAGTTAATGAACAGCAAATGTGAGAGGAGAATGGTATTAATCATCTCTGGGCCTGCCGTGTGCTCTATTATCATTCAGCTTCTTTCATCTAGGAGTAACCTTTCTGCTCCCACCACCTCATCTCCTGCTCATTGCTTGATGCCCGTGAGTGCTTTACGGTTCCCACTGGCCATAGAATTTTTCTGGAACATTAAGGAACATTTTAACTAGAAAGTCAGGGAATCTGATATGTTGTCTGGGGAAGTCTGGCAATATCGACAAATGTTACAATAAGTTTCTTTACAGGAATATGCCACAATGTCTGGTATTTTAAGCCCATTGCAGAGGAAGCTAGACTGCTCATCTCTGTAGAATCTCCCTGAAGTTTTTACATTAAAACAGCACTATGCATGGTTCTTGAGTAAAATCATGGAGCTTAAAGAACAAGTAGGCCAAAACACTCGAATGTTGCTTGCTCCATTATTTGTACAAATTCTGCTTTTGGGGTTTTTCTTTTCCACATGCAGGATGTGGAAAATTAAAGTGACGACTTAACCAATTTTTTATACACACTTCATGATTATCATTGAAAATTACATTTGGTCTGTCTTAGCAACCATTTGTATTTCGGCCTGACAGCATGTCTAATACAGCTTTAACAAAACAGAATTCATACAATTTTATTTTTAGTAGAACATCCTGAGCCCCCCCACGCGTACTTATGATTGATATATCAAACAACTTCCTGCTGCGACGAGACATTCTATTGTCAAGTAGCCAACAGCAAGGGCTTCAGTATGTCAATAAATAATTTATCCATGGTGAAAGATCACACCTGTGAAACTGAGCAATAACTTTGAATTAAAGAAGCGAGTCATTTTTTGGCCACTTGGGGGGCAGAACTCCACCACACACGCTTGACATATTAAATATTTGCCTTGTAAAGTTGTTCTGGCTAATGTGTTTATTTTAACAAATTTTCTCACATTCTCATTAATCTTTGTCACATTTCTGGCTTCTTGATGATTGTTAGTCCAACAGTGACTCTCCTTTAAGCTCTGTTTTGGTCTCTGCCAACTTAGCTGCTAAATGCACCACAAATGTTCACCTACTTTGTCCATTTGCTGTTCGTTGCTGGGCAGGTAGTGTAGCATTAGCATGTACATTTTTTTTTTACAATGACTGAAAAATCCAAATAGTTCTCACTCCCAAGTCGTCACATATGGACGCATGGTCAAGAGCCAGAGTCGTCAGTTTGTGACGCAGAGGGAATCCCTTTTCCGTCATAGTTCGACGTATTGGGGGGAAGCCCTGCAGTGTCAGTTTTTGATGGTAAAGGCAGGTATATGATATTTAACAGAAAACTCAGAGTAAGGAGATGGCTGGGGTGGATGGAGGGCCAGAACCCCAACTTTGAGCCATGAGACCGGGGTTCCTGTCCCATGTGAAACAAAAAGTCAAGATTAAACATTTTTATTCAGGCAAGTTACGACATAAGTGACGTTAGTTAACTTATGTGTTAACTGACATACATAGTTATTTCAATCCAAACTATGATGTTTTCCTAACCTTAACCAAGTAGTTTTGTTGCCTAAAACCCAAACAAGTACTTTCTGTACCTAAACCTAACCAAACTGCAACGTTTGACGAATTTAATGACACACTTTTCCAAATGGTGATGTTTCAAAACGCTAGCGTTTTATTTTGAAAGTGTAACCGGATGTTGCATGTTTATTGTTGCTAACTTTACTGGAAGTTGTATGTTTGTTGTTGGTAAGCGTTGCTAACTTGAAGGTGGATTCCTTAATGTCAATAATTGATGCAAAAGGGCTACCCAGGTCTTTAAAAAGCAACGACAATATTGACCAAGCGTCAATATTTGACGAGTCAGGAGTGAGAACGTGTAATTCATATTCAACAGTGTCAATAACCACATGTAGACCCCCTGTAGTCGATCCCCCTGTCCAGTTGGTGGTGAGTGTGCATATTAATTAGCAGTTGTCTAGCAGTCTTTGATCTCACGTGCATGATCTCTTGTCTAGCTGGCTTTAGTCATCAAATTGGTAGGCTATATTGCTCCATAGCCTAGCTACTGCAGAATGTCAAAACAGCTGAGGGTCCAAAGTTTCTTTAGCAAAGCCCAATAAGAGGGCCTGATGTGGTGGAGGGCGCAGGGCAAGCAAATAATACTGATAAGGTTTGTCAGCCAGCGACAGATAATGTTATGGGTGAAGTAAGTGGCAGCAAAGAGGTAAATAATAATTGGATTCGGGTGACGTAGTTTTAATTTTGTCTGGCTTTTTAAAAATTTTAGTCTTAGTCCTGTGTCAAATATCCTTGTTAGTTTTTGTCATATTTAGTCCACTGTATAGGCCTACTATTTTTTAGTCAAGTTTTGATTGACTAAACATCTGGGTATTTTACTCTGATTTTAGTCAAAAGAAAATCAAAAGTTTTAGTTTTAGTCATTAACCATCCTTTTAGCCTTCTCTGTGATACTGATTCCCAGGAACTGGAAACAGTTCACCTGCTCCACCTCAGCTCCACTGATGTAGACAGGAGTGTGTGTCTTTATCTCCCTCTTCCTAAAATCAGTGATCAGCTCCTTGGTTTTGCTGACGTTGGGCAGTAGGTTGTTCTCTGAGCATCACAAGATTATGAATTTCCTCCCGATAGAAGTCTCATAATTGTTTGAAATCCGCCCAATGATGGTGATATTGTCAGTGTTTAAGGACATTGTCGCCTCGTTTTAGTGAGGGTAAAAAAGGTAGTTGAGAAACATATTTTGCTTAGTTTCGTCTTACGAAAGTAACACTAGTGATATGAAAAGTGTCTCTATTCATATTTTATCTG
The DNA here is from genome assembly GCA_024633595.2 of Lepomis macrochirus. Taxonomy (NCBI): domain Eukaryota; kingdom Metazoa; phylum Chordata; class Actinopteri; order Centrarchiformes; family Centrarchidae; genus Lepomis; species Lepomis macrochirus. The sequence goes on along the minus strand of JALXJV020000023.1, from coordinate 25,733,513 downwards.
CATGCTCTTAAATACACCTTCTTTAAATTCTATACGGTAAATTTTATTGTGATCCAGTTGTTTTTGAATATGAAATACTATCAGCATCTTTGCCAGTGCACTGTGCTGATCATGATGCGGCGACACCATTACATCAGCGGTAATGGCGCGGTTCCAGTCACAAAGTGCAACTCCTGCTAGAAAATAGTGTTTACCAAGAAGACACCCGTCAGAATTTTTTTCAAGAGCTGGAGGTGGGACCAGGCAGCTGCCTTGTAATTCTAAATGCATTATAAACCCTGTCTCAATATCATTAAAAAATTTATATTAAAATGACGGGTAATAATAGATTATGACGGAACGTTTATGACCCTGTCTGTCAAAATGACAGACAACAGGAATGTCCAACGCAACCTCTGGGTTAAGCAATCATTGAGTTCTACTGCACAATCACTTCTCTCTTCACATTTTATTAAATGCTCCATGCGACTGAGATATTGCATGTCACTACTGGGTGCTGCATGAAGATTAGATGATAAAATGTATCTCATTAAGCAACCCTGTTATAAAATGACAAATAAGTTTACCTTGTACCTTTCTACCCTGACAGTGGGTATGGGGGGGGGCTTATGATCAGTCAGTTATTTTCTATTGTCTTATTTTCCCTAAAGCGCCTTGACTACTTCATAAATCATCTTAGAATTTTTACATCTGTGCCACAGTGAAATAAAAGAAATAACCATCAAGAAATGAAAATGAATTGTTTCACCAACCTTCCCCACTGGAGGTCAGCACAAACAGAAGACTCAGAGGTGTTACGTTAAACTAAATCCTATGAGGTTTCAGCAGTTTACTTAAACTTGAATCATCATCACAACATGATGTGAGATAAAAAACAAAAGGTGTAGCTCAGTGTTAAAGATGAAGTGAGTTTTTTTATTCCACACTTGCAGCCGAGAGTAGACTTACAATCGATAGCCAAGGATCTTGCCAGTCTAGGAGGGCCACTCTCACTCCCATCACCAAGGTCCTTCAAAGCTGAATTTAATACTCACTCTTCAGTGTGTGTCTGCGTGTACGTGTGTGTGTGAATGAAACCTGCACACACCCTTGTGTGTGTCTGAATGTAGCCCGCCAGCTCTCCATCTCCAGGCCGTGCAGGTGAAGGACGGGGTCGGGGAAAGAGCGAGGGGCCTCGGGGGTGGACGTGATCTCGCTGCTAATGATGGCCAGGTGGACTCATACCAGTCTGAAATCTACAGTCCTGTGGTGCTCCAGCTCCTGTCCTTGGCTGGCCTACACCCCAACATCCCACAACTCAATTTCTTCAGCATAATGTGTCCCTGTATCTATTGGAGTTACAGTTTCTGTCTCTTTCTACATCTGGCTTGCACTGCTTTTCTTGAACATGAAGGGCCCATACAGTATGTGCCAACTCACTATATGACTCACTCACTATACTGTATGTGACTTTAATATAACTCACAAATTCCTTCATAAGTTATATCGCTCCTCTATTTAATAGGTATCTGGCGTGCCATTTTTTATTAATCACTTCTCAGTAATCTGATTAAGCTTAGTAAAAAAGCAGGATAAGCCTCAGATAGGGCAGAATCGAAAAGTGGGACTAGCACTCTGCTACAAAGATATGGCTGTCGCAACAACAGCAAAACTGAGATACCGTGCTATTGGTCAAGCCTACCGCGGAGGATGACGGGAGATACTTTCCACTTTGGTGCGTGTAAAATGAATACATTAGTGCCTCAAAAGTTCCACAACCTTAACAAGCCCTGACTTTAAGCTTGGAAGCTTTAACTGTTACTGTGTTGTTTTACTTTATTTTAAAGCTTCGCTAACTTGGCTAATGTGGCTAAGCAGGCTCAGCAATGTTGGACTAACGTTGTAATCCTGAGGGACAGTCGAGAGAAATTGTGAACGGTAAGCCTCATTTGAAGCTCACCGACTAATGAGCGTAGTGTGTAGGATGCCTGCAGCTGTTCACATTACTTTCTGTGGAAATTTAGTTAAAACGTTACTACAGCGCATCGGTCAGTTGTGGACAGCCTATTCTGTTCCGCACCAGTGTGTGTTTGAGTGTGTGTGTTTGCATTGCTGTTGTATGTAAAAACAAGAAACAGAGTCTTCCCTGGATGAATGAGAAAGTTCTAAAATTAATGAAGGAGCGGGACAATGCTTTAAAAATAGCCACAAAATCAAAGATGTCCCACAATAGGCATAACTTCGTTAGGCTAAGAAACAAAGTAACTAGAGAACTGAGAAAAGCAAAGGCGGACTTTTTCATCATAATTATTGAAAATTCAAAGGGTAACTCAAAAGCCATATGGAGTCAGATTCAAAAATTAACTGGTCAAAACATTAGTATAACTAAGCCTAAAAGCAAATGACACAATCTTGAAGAGTCCGACCAATGTGGCACAGGCCTTCAATCAATACTTTGTTGAGTCAGTAGATACCATCACCCAATGTTTTGCAGTACAACAAAATAATCCATGTACAGCTAATACTACAGAGCCAGCATTAACACTAAGACCAGTATCAGAGGATGAGGTTGTAAAAATAGTTACATCTCTCAAACCCTCAAGGACTAAGGATGTCTATGGGACGGATACACTTATGCTGAAAGAGATCAGTTCTTCAATAGTTACCCCACTAACACACATAATCAATACTTCAGTGGCTCAAGGATGGTTTCCAGATTCATGGAAGCCTGCTGTTGTGGCCCCAATATTCAAAGGTCGTGACCGCTACTGACTTCCAACTATAGGCCCATCAGTGTTGTACCTGTAGTATCTAAGGTATCTGAAAAACTGATTAACAAACAAATCATCGACCATCTCAACAATAGCTCCTTTCCTCTGTACCCAATGCAATTTGGATTCAGGGCCAATTACTCAACTGAAAAAGCTACATGTTAATTCATAGAAAAAGTTAAGGCATAATTGGATAAAGGTGGGGTTGTAGGGGCTGTGTTCCTTGACTTAAAGAAAGCATTTGACACGGTTAATCATAACATCCTATTGTATAAATTACTGAATTTCAATTTTTCTTCAGACTTGGTCAATCTTATCAAATCTTATCTCTCACTCCGCTCTCAACATGTCAAAATTGGTAACCATAAATTTAACCCCCTAAGTCTTTCAACCGGGGTCCTGCAGGGCTCCATACTTGGTCCAACCCTTTTTAGCATATACATTAATGATCTACCCTCTGTTTGTGGAAATTGTGATATTGTAATGTATGCTGATGATACAGTTATTTTTACTTATGGTAAGACTGCTGAAGAGGTTGCAATCAAGCTAACAGATATATTAGTGAAGGTCACATCCTGGCTTAATCACTGTTGTTTGCAACTGAATGTCTCAAAAACAGATTGTATGCTCCTTACCAAAGACTCCCGCATAGATGCAGAGCAAGACATTTCCATTTCAGGACACAGACTAATGGCTGTCTCAGAATACAAGTATTTAGGAATACACTTAGAGTCAAACCTTGGCTTCAAAACCCACATAAAGAGGGTCTGTAATAAAATAAAGTTCAGTCTGGCCAATTTCAGGTATATCAGAAACCTCCTATCAACTGAGGCAGCTAAGCTATATTTCCACTCATTGGTTCTCTCCCACATCTCCTACTGTCTGATAAGTTGGTCCAACGCACACTCTACAGCTTTAAAACCACTGAAATCATTATACAAACAAGCACTTAAAACTCTAGACAAAAGGCCATTTCGTTACCATCATTGCCATATTCTACAGAAGTATAAACTGGTCAGTTGGGAAAACCTCATAAAATACAGAAATGTCTGCTTAGTTTATAAGACCATGCACAGTTTAGCTCCTCCTCCTTTGTCTGGCCTTATCAACTTTAAATCAAATGCAAACAGAGTTTCCAGAGGTGCAGCTAGGAGGGACTGCACAATCCCACTCAAAACATCTGCATTCAGTCAGGCCGTCTTTTCATTCACAGCATCACATCAATTGAACTCAGTACCACCATTAATTAGAGACTCCACCTCCTATTACTCATTTAATAGTAATGTTAAGAAATGGCTTATTGAAAATCAACACTGTCAACACTGACGGTGGTCCCATCCACCAACAATAACTGTATCATCTATTTTAGATTTTATCTGCTTTTCTTGTTTATTCAATTGTTGTGATTTTAACACTGTCAATTTTAACCTTTTGTCTATTGTATAAATAACTTCATTGTACAATAACAGCTTATTATTTTAGGATGCCTAATAACATCTGGCAAGGGGACTGCTGATGAAAAGTAGCCTGTGGCTAACTCGGTACGCTTACATTTGCTTTGAATGTTGATCAGTGTACATTGTCCCCTTTTCAAATAAACAAATAAATAAATAAATAAAATGTAAATTACATATAATTTTACATTTTGGTAAATGCAAAATTAGGTGTTTAAGGGGCTTAAGGTGTACTGGACACTCAAGTCAGGATATTGCATACTCTGCTGTACTTTTTGATCACTCTTCTTTTAGTGTGTCTCTTGCATGTCCCTAAATTTTATAAAAAACTAAATTGCTTGAATATACCTTTAATATAGATACGTTTGACCAGGGTTCCAAATAAGGATGGAAATTCATGGACTTCCCTCTTATTTAGTTTTTGTCAGGTTTAAAAGCCTCTGTTATTCTTAACTTTCTTTGCTGTATTAATGTAAAATGATTTTATTTTTTTTCTGTCAATTGTTCAGTTTAATGTCTAGTATGTTATATGTTTGGTTTTAAGGTCATAATGCATTGGGCATAGTGGTGAGATAGTACCTACTGTATGTAGTATAAACAATTATTGAATATATACTATATTTTTTATTGCCCCCTTGTTTAAGTGGGTCCATTTAGTGGCTTTCAATTATGTTAAGATTATGCTGAGATTATTTTGTCTACTCCTGTTCCTAAGGTTCCAGAAATAACTTTGGCCCATAGCTTTTAATCCAACATTAATGAGTCCCTATAAAGTTCACAGGGGGAAAAAAAAATGGAAAACTATAATTCCGTAAAAAGAAAATGAAGTTGATGGAGGATATGATTGAAAGTTCCAGAACAGCTAAATGGACCTTGTAGCGAGATCGTTCACTCGATTAGTTAAACAATATATTACCCTTTAACCTCATTCTGTGTTATCTGCGTGCAAAATGTGAATCACTTTGTAACCTTTATTTCCATTGCTATGAAAATGGTGTTTAATATTATTATAATTAATACCTAGGAAATCTTTACAGTAATTACACTCAGCACTAAGCATTCATCGACAGTATCGGATCAGCTTAATTTTATCATGAGAAAATCCATGTTTTGTTGTTTTCAGAAATGTTTCAAATACCTTTTTTATCTGAGATATTTTAGGACGGGCAGGTTTTTAAGCAGTAGCTCTTTTGTGTATTCTAGTGCACAATGACCACGGTGTCATCACGGCCACTGAGTGATCAGAATGCTTGCTGCCCTGCCAGCAGAGAAATACATGGGCAGCAGATGCTCAGAACAGTACAGAGGTACTTTTTTTTTTTCTTTTTTGGAGCTGTCAGTGCACAATATGCAGAGAACTGGCACATACACCCAGGAAATACATGTTAAAATAAAAGGTGATACATGCCACAGTGTTACCTTCAGTCTGAGGTTTATTACTGTTTCTCACCGCCTGCTGACTTCAGAAACAATCTGGAATTGCTGTGCTGTCATCTCCTCTTGTGGAGACACTTAGAGAAGTGAATTCCACAGTGCAGACGTGTATCACTAATGACAAATGGGAAAGGATGGGAAGCTGTTCACTCCGCCTGTTCTTCCCCTCCATCAAACCTTGAATCTTCTGCAACAAAATGGTGGTTATTTTCCTGTCAGATTTCTCCCTCCCTCATTTCTGTCTTCTGCGTTTTTAGAACAGCGATTCAAAGTGGCTAATTAGTCTTTTGACAGGTAAACAGCTAAAAAAGGCCTTCATTATATTTGTTTGACAGGAATCCATTTCACATACGAGACAAATCTGGCTGAAAGGAAAGCTACCATGGGCAAATTGCCGACATTAGCCAACAGTGAGCACTCCCCTGTTTTGCTTTCTGTGCTGTACTTGTGCAGGGAGCGTCTCTCTATGCAGTGTACAGTGCATGTGTAGTGTCAGCATTTTGCAGAACACACTGTCCCCCTCTATAAAGAAAAGCTTGAAGATCACAGGGTTGTTTCCTGCTCCTTGATGTTTGCTTAGTTCTGTCTTTTTTTCAGTTTTTCCTCAGTAATAAAGTCAGCTCTGCATGCACAGTTCACAGCACTCCTGTCCCACTACAGTAGTTTAGGATACTTTGAAACACGACTATGCCTAGGTTGCAGTTCCGACGTAAAGTGTGGCCTCTAATATGTGAACAAAATTCTAGACCCTTATTGGCTGTAATTATTCTCAAATTACATTAAGTGCACGCTTTTGCTCTCCCATCAGTTCTGTTTATTATAGAGGATCATTAATAGGCTTATATTGTGTGATGATGCAAGTCATATGATCTGGGTTGACTAATGCTACTGAGATTTGATTTACTGTATTGTTCACAGTACGCTGGTGAACATCCCAGAATAAAGCCCTATATGTAGCTTTCCCGAGGAGTGCATCAACTCACGGCCTTGAACTATGTTTAGCTATGGAATACACGATATCCATGTGTGCTCTTTGATACAATAAGCAGGATTTTAGGAAAGGCGAAATGATGGAGCTAGAAAAAGAGAAAATAAATGAGAAAAGGAAAAAAGCTGTTCTGCTTTTACCTGTTTTTTTTTAATGCATCCAGATACATTCATTCATCTGTGATGATCATTTATTTACCACGCAGTTAAGAGATTATAGAAGGATCAACACAGATGTAGAAACCTGCCACTCGCTAAGCTGATGTTGACCCTGCATAACCCCACAAGACGTTTTATGCAAGGACATAATTTCTACTGGAGATGACGGCCGCATGTGGACGGGGACGTCAGCGGTTTCCTCAGTGAGGGGGTCCTTTAGGTAGAAATGATGGTTAAAACTGCAAAGGTAAGTAAAGCAAGTACCAAACAGGCATTTTCCTGTAACAAGACACTTCGTCCTGCACTGACGCTGAGCGCTGACATTCAGTGTAGACTGAACTGAAATGTGGGCGGACATTTACGTTACAAGAATGAGAGCGAGATCAGGCGTGTCACCGAGGTTGTCAGGTATGAACACATCGCACATTTTAGCTTGCATTAGCGCTCAGCAACATGACGTCCAGTAGAAAGAGCCGGCCACTCAACAACTCTCGCACGCACAAAACATTTACAAAAGGCAGGAAAAGAGCATGACGTGCAGGCTGCCATCCTATTTAGCCAGATTATCAGCACCGAGGCAGGTTGATAAGAAATGGTGTCTGTCCGTACTGTAGAGCCCTGTGGCTCACACTGAAGCCAGTGTCAGCTGTGAAGCATTCTGCTCCATCCCTAATTAGATCAAACTGAAGGCGTGAAATACATGTGTGTGTGTTTGTGTGTGTGTGTGTGTGTGTGTGTGTGTGTGTGTGTGTGTGTGCGTGTTTATGGGAGAAAGAGATAGAACACAAGCAAAGGTTTCTCTAACTTCCAGATGAGTAGGCAACACCTGGTGTAACAGATGATATGCTGTCTTTCTTTTATTCCTCTACCTTCAGCCATTCATCTTGTCTCTTTCTCAGTCAGTCCACCAGTCTTGGCAGTGTTAGTTAGCCAGCCGTGCTACACAGATGTCTTTGCTCTTTGCCACTATGTCTGTTGGAGATGCTTTGGGATGTACAAAGAAAAAAATACACAGATGAGTAGAGCCCATCAGCAGTTTATCTGTCTTAGCTCGTCCTTGCTCACGGTGCTGTAGAGCAATATGAAAGCTCAGTTTACTTAGACTGAGCTCACGTTTTAAGATTTTGACGATGGATATATTACGTGCATTGCTTGTACAATCCCACAGGCTGTTAAAACTATATCATTCACTAATGTTTCCCTGGACGGCCCGGGCTCAGCCAGCGTGGCAGGTCTGCTGTGAAACCACCTTAGGCTCACAGATCCATATTAATTAGTTCTTCATATAGTTTCTATGCTACTGAAATGGGAAAGTTGGAGGAGGATGTGTCTTGGAGGTGGACACAAAAGCCAAAAACCCATACAGTTACAGGAAGGGATGGAGCACTTTTGGACCTGGTATTGTTGCAAATTGAGATTTTGTTTAAATATTCAATACACAGATTTTACACATAAAATTAGTTCACTTGTCCTGAGGAGTATTACTTAGCATGTGAAAAAGAATTTATAATGTCTTCTGTGACTATTGAGGAAGCTTTTTAAAGCAGGGTCTCTTAAAGATAAGCCAAGGGCGCTGCAGGATTTGTTGATTTACATTTTTTTACTGTCCATTTTAATAATAATGGAATACTTAATAATAATTACAAACAAGGTGACAGTGATACCATCTGTGTTCATACATAGAAAGAACAATACAAATTGACATCCACCACATTTAACATCGCCAACAACATGGCAGCTCGCAGTTGCAGGTCATCGTTGTAACACAACACACTTTCCAGGCTCCCAAGAATCACAAATCGCAACATGGTTATCTGGATCGGGCTTGAAGATTCCCCATTTATAACAAAACAAACTTAAACCTGCTCTGCAAACTGGGGGGTGTAGACTTTGAAAGACACAGACGGGGGGGTTATACAAATAAAAGCTATTGAAATGCATTGTGGGAATTATGGGATCCATTGCTTTTGTAGCTTGATCTATTCTAGGGACAAGAAGTGAGGGTATCTTGTTCCCTGTTGTATAATCTTTGACAGTTTTAATACAAACTAGCTTTAGTGGCGCTTTCACATCCTTCATTTTGAGAAGATTCCAAATGAAAACACAAATTCAGTGGTTTCTAGACTGAACTCCAAACACCAAAAGTCATACTAACGGTTTTACAGGCTCTGCCACTGGAAGGGCTGAGCGGAAAACTGGCACAGCAAACTGGAATCGTTTTAATGATAATAATTATAAAAATGCTAATATTATCAAAACGTATCCAAAAACTGATACATCAGTCATACTTCAGTTCCTGATGTCACAGCCATTTAACCTACTCTGCTGTTGCTGCAGATTTCCTACAGTATCGCCGCAGCAGACTGTAGCTGTCTTCAAAATTCACAAGATTTTGCTAATTTAGCATGTAAACAACATATGCTGCTGTGTCAGGCCGAGGCATGGCATAAAGTGCCTCTGTCGGTTTGTTTGGTTAGAGGCTCAGTTTATTCTTTAAGGCAAGATGTTTGCCTTTCCCTCCCTCTGCTCGGCGTGCAGTACTAATGAGAGAGACGAGGGGGGGGAGGGTGAAGACGCAGCGGGGAGGCAGGCAAATGCAACCTTTACCAACATCCCAGCTTCCCGCTATCTCCCTCACTCTGGGCTCCATCCGTCTCTGTATATCTCTATAACCTCCCCTTGCAGGCTGTGCTCCTTGGGGGTGCAGGGCTCTACAGGTTGGGGGTTAAAGATGTGGGCGGGCATAGGTGTGGGGAGATGGTGCACAAAAGGTCACCTCCACAGCCAGCTGCTTACACACAGAAGCTACATGAAGGGCTGCATTTAGCGCATATTATCAAGCGCTCAGATAGAGCCACACAGAAACCTGTTTGTATGAGTGTGTTTCAGCCCAAACTGAGTATCCCATTAGTGCTCTGACTTCCCGGGTTCAACCCCAGCTTTTGACCTCCCACCCTTCTCTGACCGCTTCTCATTCTCCTGTTACCCCTTAGCTGCTGACCCTGGTGCTAACAAGCTCACTCGCTGGCGGTAATGACAGTCCTGACATGTGCTCTTCAGCAGAGGATAGATGCAGTACAAGCCAACTCCCAGCACTCCACTTTTTAATTACTTCAACTGCACTGGGCAACAGAGAAGTGTACTGTCAAGTACAGTTTGACACGGTGGAAACTTTTTTTTTTTTTTTTTTAAAGCTATCATCGACTCTTTTCATGCCAAAATAATCACCTGAACCACGGAGATTCTGTGTTTCCCTCAGATCTTCATTTCTGTCAAGGTTGAAAAGCTTCTTAAGATTCACTGAGGATATCCATCACTAAAGCTCTCCGCTGAATTCCAAATGTTTTTATTGGGCGAGCAGCTCCTTCAGGCAGGCTAAGGCAGGCTAAGGTTTTGTTGTAGGTTTTACAGATCGACCCCCCTGGAGCTGTGGAGTAAACACACCACACTGGAATTATTTATTGGATTCAAGGATGAACTCGTTCACAGACAGATTTTATGTTTTGTTTTTTTTTAAAGGCTCACTTAATTTATCAGGACTCGTTAGTAGCACTGAACACCAAAACCCATCACCACACAGAATGTTGCTATCGGTGGTTTCTGCCTAACCCCCGGATAAGATTCTGTGGGTGGCAACTACAGTTATCGTTAAGGTTAGAGAAAGATTGTGGTACAGCAAATAAAGTGTGGTTAGGAAAACTAAAACATTTAATAATATTAGGGAAAGATAGATCCAGTAGTTTAGCAGGAATTTCTAAACCTGTGAACCTTATGGGTTCTTGTTCTACAAACAGTGTCACCACAAAATCTAACATCAAACGATGAGACACAATTTCATTATTAACCAAATGCAATTATGTGTTTAAAATGAAGCCAAAGGCAGAAAACCTCTGCAAAAAGAGATACATATTCAACCTCTGCTATTTACCATCTGCCCATTCATAGTCACTCTATCACAAGTGCCTGTGCGGCATCAGTTTGCAAGGCGGTGTGTGCAGTCCTGTCCCACTCTTCATTTGTCACACTTAGGAGTAAAACCTTGAAAGCGCAACGTGCTAGGAGCCCCGGCAGAAACCACCCCAACTGCACTTCACCGCAGATTAAAAGATTGATGACTACAGTCAAGAGAAAATGAGCAAAACATAAGATTTCCATTTGACTCCATAAGACTCCATTTGACTTTGGCACAGGGCCTGGACAATTACAATTCCTGCCTCCATTGCCGTTTGGAAAGGAAAGGAAAGTGCAAACCACAACGTTGTCTGGGTGATGGTAAAAAAAAAAAACTGTCCTGAGGTCTGGAGAATAATCTAGTGAGCAATTAATTTGGAGTTCAGGGCTTAATACTCAGTATGACCAGAGGCTACATGTCTTGTTAAGCCCTACGTCAGACCAGTGTGGCTCTTTGAGGGTGTGAGTAAACAAGGTCACTATCCCCGTAACAGGACAAAATAGCACTAATCCGCTTTCCTACGGCTTTGAACACTTTCCATAATTTCAATACCATCAAATACTCTGTGTGCGTCCAACCTTAAATCAATGCCCGGAGAATTAAAAAACCTCCAAATTTGATCTGAAGCCCCTTTTTTTTTAATACGCTGATGAAAGCCGAAATGACCAAGAACTTTTCTTCACGCCCTCTTCTATCTCTGCCTTCCTCCTCTTTCCACTGTCACTGTTAATTGCTTCCCTTCCACCTGCCCGTACTTGATTTCAACCTGTCTTATTGTGTGATGTGATTAAAATGTAAAACGCTGCGGTGGATGGGGCTGCTTGTACGCTCGGCTCCTCCATCATTCCTTATTGCGTTGGGCCTTGGCTGTTTGCAGGCGGCACTCAGGGAGAGCGCGGGGAAGATTGAATGATTCTGTGGCTTAGCATGCTATTTCCTCTAATGCACGGTGGGCATGAAGGCTATCGAGGAGATTAATACGGGTTTGGGCTGTTTGTAACACTGGCATTTATTCTCTCCAAAGTTCCTAGCCACCGGAGGGCACTTCCTCATTCCAGCCCGTGCCAGGCCTGTTTACCCATCAGCTATCTGCTGCTTGCCTCGCCACATAATTCCATCCGCTCCTCTTCTTTCTGTGTCTTTCTTGTTCCTCCGCTCCATATGTGCACGTTTGCAGTCCTCCAATTGGATCCTTCCTGTCTTTCATCTTTCGCTCTCTCTTGAAATCCTTTTATTTGTCTTTGCCTTTAGCAACCCCCCTACAGCATGATCTTTGGGAGAATGCACGAAGTAGAGAATAATCTCAGGAAATCCAATAACATTAAAAAAAAAAAAAAATGCAGGCTGGTCATACTGTGTTGGATCTAGCAGGCACCAGATAAACACCAGAAAAGTGAAAACGAACTAAAAAGATTTATAGGCTAACTGAGGACTTGATCATGCACACCTCTCTGTCAGCCCTCTGAGTCATGAGAGGAGGGATATACCTCATCAAAAGCACCCTCCCCTGCCTCCTTCATCTGCACATTGCATTGCCCACTTTTAGAATGGCAGCCTCCCCTGAATAGGTAAACAGCACAGAGAGGCCCACCTGAGTTTTAATTCAGACTGCTGAGCTAAATAAACATGTCTATAAAGGTGTCAGCCGCATCACAGGGGCCAGAAGCTGTGGAATCAGTTCCACACACAAACCCCCAGACTCCAAATCCTTGTGTTCATTTTCCTTTCTGGCCCCCCTACCAACACCCTATTTCTTTCTGCAGCGCAAGCATCCTGCAAATTGTATTTCCCTCGAAAATGAATTTGGGGAAAGTGAAGGGTACCATATATATTTTGTTCCCCCCATGGTTTCAATTTGTGGTCATATTTTCCTGGGTGCTGACACACAGGGTAGTTCTGGCGTCAGGGTGCAGTGGAGGAGGCATTAAATCCCCTGCCGTTTTCTCATCAATCAAGTGTTTGGGCCCTGCCAAGGAGGCACATGTTAACGCATTTCACAGTAAACCTCAGTCAGTATTGCCTCGCTCCCGAAGGGGTGCACTCATACTCATGCTGGAATTTTAAAAGGCATCGTTTTACATTTTGGAAATGCTGAGTAAAAAAAAACACAGCAAACATCCACAAATACATGCAAACCTCAGAGCGCTTCATCTTCATTGTAGACAAGCTAAAAGTTCAGCCAGATTACCTGAACCACTTCACTGAAATGTCAAAATCCCTAAATACACAGGAAGACAGCACGCACAGTTACGTAAAGATTGGTGGGTCAAAGTGAAGGGACACTGATAACTTTGCAGTTCACCTTTGATTTCTCTTCCAAATGTGTTCGACTAACATGGACGTCCGCCTGTCAGCTCGTGTTTCTTTCCCCGTCTGACTCATTTTTTTTAGCAATGTTATGACATTCTCAGATCTCAGCTATCAGCTCGGTCAGTACAATCTTACCTACGAGAATGATGGCCAAATGGTCTTTGGTTGTAACAGACTAAAACTACATCACTCAAAGTACAGATGGATTCTAGTTGGCCTGGTAGACGTGTGGCTTTAAGAGAAGGTTCAGGGCCTCAACGGGCTTGTCCAGACACACAATCCCTCTCTGTCTTCAAAAACTGCTTCTTAGAGTGCCGACTCATTTAATGTGCTCTTTCGCTCTTGCTGAGCACTTCCATGTTACTTCATGCACCTGGAACAGTGTGGAAATTGTGTCAGGTGCAACCTGGACCTCAGAATTGGGGCTCTTATTCCTGGGGTTTTCTCCTTGATCTACTGTGCCTTGGATTGTACCTAATTGGCATGCCCTCCTCAACACCTTTGTTCCGTCAAAGCACGGGGCAGTGCATTCAGCAATTGCAACTTCCTGCAACAGACAACCTGACAATCGTGCCTATTTTATGCGCAACTGGGTTTGAACTGCTCTCTCAACCTTTTTTCAATCTTCAAACATCTACTTTTGTACTTTCATATGCACATCCATGTGCAACAACATGGATCCCTTTGATACAAGATTGTCCAGACTATTTGTACCATTTACTGTGTCTTGTCCCTTTGTATGACAGCAGTCTTTTTCATCCCGCTTTTGCCTTTAGACGACAGCTGAAGTGTAATGAACCCTTCAAGGTCCACACAAGTGTTTGAGTAATTTCCCCTCTTCCGAGGAGGGCTAAGAGCGGAGAGGTGCCCAGTTTTTCCAGAATGGTCTTAATTCTCAGATCAAAAATTTCAGTGGACTGACATGATTAGACAGCTGAATTCATCAGACTGACTGAGAGAGAAATCACACATAGGAATACAGTGAAGGAGTTGGGGTGATTAGCAATGAAAATATGTTCATACTACCCAATCCTCCCCCCACCCATTGCATGTCCTTTCTGGCTTCCTGGCTTCCTCTTACGTATTCTTCCCACTTCTGCAATTGAGTTCAGGTAATTGTGTGGAGGATTGCATGAGGAGAATGTAATGCTACAAGGATTTCTTCTATTCTCTCCTAAAGAGTCGACGGTCTGAGTCATGTCTCTCCAGTTTAGCCCTAACCCTGCCCCTGTGGTTGTAGAGTCTGAGCCTCTTTCTGTTTCTTTCCTCTGACACAAGGCCCCACTACTTCTGTCTGAGCATCCTGTTGTTTCATTTACGCTCTCTATGTTCACGTCATGTCTCCTTCTCATTTATGCCTTTCTCCACAGACAGTTTCACAGACACCAAGGTTTTTATCATCATATGAGGCTCCTACTTCCCATTAAATACAGAAAAGACAACCAAATACAGGAAGTGTTTGTAGAGGACACTAAAAAATGCTGAACACTTGGACAGGCTTGTTGTTGACAATGTTTGTGACTCATTAAGTTTTTATTGTCGGGTCCATGCATCATCTGTTTCATTAAAATGACTTAATTAAATTTGGAAAACCAAAAAAGAAATCAGTATAAACATTTTGGTTTGTGTGTTTTCCTGTTCCTGAGAATTTTTTTTCAGATATGTTGTGATCTCTGACTTTTCTTTACCGTGCTCTGTGAACCAGTTCATCACGGATTAACAGGTTTTAATCTCTGATTGACATTCATTTTCCAACATTTTTTAAAGATTCCTTCAAATTTGCTGAATTTTTGCTTCTGCTGCAGACAAAAGAAAGAAAACCCAAAATGTTTTTTTGTTTTAAACCAAATCGGAAAAACGGCCCTGCGTTATTTGGCCTGCTTAATTTCCCTCAATTTCCCTGCTTAACGTCCCTCAAAGCATTGACCTCCTCCTTCACGTCCCTGTCCTTTGTCTGAGGCTTCATCTTTGCAAACGCTGACCGGGCCACAGTGCTGACATTGTTAGGGTTAGGTGAAGCTATGTTCCAAACTGTACTGCACCAAACAATGAGCTCATCAATGTAAAACTTGCTGCTTACATGGATAAATATGCAATATTAATCTGCATGTAATCAATAAGCCTAGAAGGAGGTCAAATAAAAGCTTTTGATTACTAGTGCCGATATTCTGGAATATAAAAGTGTGATCAGTATCCCAGTTAATTTCTATGCAAGATCCTTGTAAACTGCAAGTGGATAAAGTAAGTAGGTCTATTGGACAAATGATATCTCCATTGCGATCAACAGGAGCCACTATACAGGGTATGCGCATGATGTCACAGAACGCAGTTACGCTCACTGAGTGGCAGAAAGACGAGCAGCAGTGTTAGCTTGAGTCAGCTAAAACACAAACAACACATCTAAAATGGGAAAGAGCTGGACCGCTGGTTCTTTGGTAAGCAGTTAGAATCACTGTCAAGTCCGACCGCCTTTAATTTCAGCAAATGATCACTTGCTCCCGGTTTGCTAAACGCAGCCATGGTAACAGATGTTTTGCCAATGAGTCCAGCGTGTTCCTGAAGAGGAAGTGACATCAACGCATACCCTCTATGAGAAAATCGTGAGGAAAACATACTTTTTTTAAGATAATGAAATGATGTCATTACAGACAGGTTATTAGCAAGCACAGGTGGCCTCTGTATTTGTAAAAAAGTAAATAAGGAGAGTGCATTTCCTCCTCTTTTTAAAAAGCAGTGTTTTTTCCTTATATTAATTGTGTTAAAAAAGGCGGACGGCGTCAAGGGTGGTTTAAACTCACCTGGCTGAGTCCTGTTATCATTACATATTTAAAAGCCTTAATAGTGTTTTGCTGCTTTACACCCAGGCTGCTAGCTAGCACATAGCTACTTTTTCCTGAAAACAGTACTGTTAACGTCTACACATGATGAAATCCTTCACCTTGTGCTGCTTGGTGGCACTCCTTGTCAAAAGCATTGAGTGTGGCAGCTATAGTGATTTGCATATGGAGATCAGGGTGACATCACAGATTACCATGTGATCTCATGAGCCCCCACCCCCCCTACGGCAGCAAAGAGAAAGCACAGGAAGAGGTGGATGGAACGCGCGCCTGTGGTGAAAGTAAGCGGACGCGACTGTGACAGGTGAAATTAGAACATGACGTTTGCAGTCTGCTTCAAAGCACAAGGTGAACAAAGCCCGGCTCGGTTTGAAAGTAAGCAATAGGAGGAGAAGGAGGAAGACGAGGGAGCTCTGAGAGACTTTGTCCTTCACCTCCTTGGCGGGGCGAGTCTCCACCGCCAGAGGCCATCGCTCGATTCGCCTTTGATCTTCCCCCTCTCTTCAAACATCACTGCTCAGTGACAGTGACAATGATGTTCAGTAAAAATATGTTTTTTTTTCCTCTCTTTTCCAAATACCGTCTCTTTTATGTATTCAGGCTGCGAGCCCAAAGTGCAACGTACTCTTACAAAGACAGCAGTGCAGAATGAACCGGATCATCTCCCCCTGCTGTAATAGCAAAAGGAATGACGCGTGTGTGGCATGTTCAGTGTGTTAGTATGTGTGTGTGTGTGTGTGTGTGTGTGTGTGTATGAGGCCAAATGTCCTCTGTGGGTCATTATTATTTTTACTGTCATCCAGGGATTGTTGAAAGACCACTTCTGTCTGTCTCTTTCTACCTCGCCAATTCAATTTTGTTTGTTATCTCTGTGAATGGGCCAGCGGTCTTTAGTCAGGTATGAGTGATGACATCGTGCGGTGTGTGTTCCCTCTCCAGCCGCAGCGATGTGTCGAGGTGGGACAGGCCCCAGGTAAGGTAGCACTTAACGCCACAGTGAAAATGGAAATGTCAGGCTTCCTTATGAAACAGCATTCGGCTTGTTATTCAGCACAGGGTAGCCGGAGAAGCAAGCACAGATATGGTGGAGGAACTAACTTCTAATGTTTTAATGGATTTGTAGTGTATGCTCGTGTGAGGCGAGGGAGTAGTCATAAAGAAGCAATCACAGTAATTAGCATCAAACTTACATAAACTACTGTGTATAAAAACAGGGTCTTAGAGAGAGGACAAAAACGCTTTAGTCAAAATGGGATTAGTTTTAAATTATTTTAATTCTTGTTGCTTTTTGATCTTCAACTCTATTAGTCACATACTGTAGAATACTACATATTTCCACACTCTTATTTATATTTTTATTTTTCTACTTTCTTACTTTATCTAATTTCTACTTGCCAACATTTTTATTATTATTTCTATTTCTTTATTGTTTAGCAACGCGAGTATCTGTAACACAACAATTAACCCTTGGGGATCAAAAATGTATATATTGTGATTCATGATTTATTTAAAAAGAGGCAAATATTTCAACGCAGGAAAGCGATGCTTACTGCTACTAGAAGACACCGACCACTATAGGTGATGGTAATGAGGACAGCTCAAAATTTGCTCCTGGTAAGAGATAAATAAAGAACATTTTCAAATGAGGAAATGATAATGCACTACAGCACAGCTTAGTAAACAAATGTTTTTAATAAAAATGAAAAAACAGATATAATTCCCTTTAAATGAATAAATATGAACATGCAAAAGAAGTAAATTGCGTAGCTCACAGGCAAAACTAAGTTTATTAAAAATGCTAACAGGTGTGCATTAGATAACATTCACTTTTAATTAAAAACCAAAACATAATGATCCTATGATTTTTTAGGTGTTCCCATATTTGCAGGTTAAGTGCTTCAACCAAGAACATATAATAGACTGTCTTTCAAGGTGAAGCATTTTCTAAATACATGTAGAAACATATAATCTAAACGCAGTTGGAACAATAGTTGCACCCTGTGCACTTTCAACGCAGTGAGTTCCTGGATGTTTTTGCCAGAGCTTTGAATTGACTGAGTGGGCTGCATGTTTCCATGCATGTCTGTCTGAAAACCGCCTCAGAAATAAGAATTGAATGTGGTTCAGAAGGTCACATTCTGTGGTATTGAGACCAACATGTGTGTTTTCCACATCAACCACTTCTGTGACCTTGCTGCGGCAAAAGACGCGAGACAAAAATACAACGCTTCTTCTTTCCACCATGCATCAAATCACACACCATAAGACGGCGCGTGCCGCCACCCTGATATGAGTAACAGATCGAATGTAACAGATATTTTATGGACCCACTACAATCCACTTCCCCTCCCAGACTTTCAAACAAGGCTTTGAAATGTGAGCGCAGCCTGCTGTTGGTCCTCAGTGCCGCTCTCTTTCTTTGTGTATCTATTGTGTTTGCTATTTATCGTTCCTTGTAAAGTGGCTTTCTCCGGCATGGCGGTAACACAAGCCAGGCCAGTTCTCTCGTGCAGCACGCAATCATCAGAGAATGATAGATTGTAGTAATACGAGCTGGCAAATGCCTCCTTGGTGCTCCTTTTTAAAGCTTTTATCTCAGATTTGGCATGAGTGCGCGCTCAATAATGAAGTGGACCATGAAAATATGTTTTTCACCAGGCGCATGACTGATACCTGGTCGACGGCTCGCTGAGCAACAGTGAATTCATGGACCTCTTGGGAATGTGGATGAAAGATACCTTCAAATCAAACGCAGTAAAACAGAGGCTTTGTTATCAGGCTGATTTAATTTGATGATGGATTCTGGCAGCAAATTCGGAAATATTGCCTCTTGCTTTGAAAGCGCAAAGGAAAAAATACTGTCCTGACCTTGGATTTGGCTTTTCGCAGGTCGTAAAACTTGGTGTGGGGCCAGGAAGAAAGGTTGAGAGTTGAGAGGGTGGGGGGAAATGGATGGTCAGCCTGGGCCAGGGAAGGCGACCGGGGATGGCTCAGGCTACGGATGACATTTTGAGCTCTGATTGCCTGGCAGGTCAGCTGACACACGGATAGGCTGCAGTCCCACAGGGGATGTGACAAGGATGGAGTGGAGCTCGCTGTGTCACACGCACACACACCTTAACCACTTCCACCTGTATGTGAGGGAGGGAGTGTGTATGCACCGGGTGACCTAGGTGCATCCATTACCAATCTTGGGTGTGATTGAGGGGAGATCGAGCCAGTGAGCATGTCTAGGCTGTTTTATCCCTGCTGCCTTACCTCCTGGCTAACCTCCTGAACCTACAATCCTGCCACAGCCTTGAGGGAATTGCAACTCTCCGCCACACAAATCTAAGTAATACAATATACTGCAGCCATGGGGTCAAATCAGCTACGGATGAAACTCTACTGGACATAGATAAAATTACAGCTGTAACAACAAACTGTGATGAAAAAAAAGTTGTGACTCAGAACCTTTTTAGCAGAGTAGAGGAGGACATTGCATTCTAGGTAATAGTTTACCTTGAAAGAAACTTCTAAAATGAAGTACATAAAATAAAGAAAGCAATGAATAAACAAAGGTGTTAGTGGCAGTTTCTGAGCGGCAAGCCGAACTGGCCAAGGCCAAAGCTGATTTGGATTTGATGACTTTCATTGACTTTGCGTCATGTTTCCCGCCTTCGTTGCTCATAAATTGGCCTGTGTCTGCTGAAACGCTAATGGAGAGGCTGCAAAAATTGCACTTGGATATAAAATGCAGAAAACGACAATATGTAAGTCAAATCGAGATGGAATATAGTTAGGTGACCTTAGCGAACTGCACACAAAACACTCCGGATCTGACACTTTTTACACCAGCCAGACCGCTTTTAACATGACACAGACACAAGATAAGATTAAAAAGTAACATTTCCTTCTTGATTCTTAACCTTTTCTGCCAAAGATTTACCACTACTATCAATGTAGTACTATAGCTGTAGAAAGTGTACAGCCTTTATTTTTATTTAGCAAAACAGTGTTGAGCACAGTGGAAATGTGTCTGAAGGCTGAATAGAAGAAGGAAGGAAGATTGATATTGGCAGACGTTATAACCTCTGTGAATGAAGTTTTAATAGATTTCATAAATTATGTTTCTAAACAAGGAAGGCCACTAGCTGAACTTAATGCCACCCTTATTGTTTTGTAATTTCTTTTACAGGAAATGAACATTCTTTGGCTAATGGATAAGGCTAAGAATTCTATTCTTTTATTCCATTCATTAATTCCGCCTCAAGGCCTCAAGACATTAAACAGGTCATAGATACAGTATATAATTATTTTTTTTTCAAAGGACTAATAAAGCTAATGTTCTGTTTTCTAAAACAGCTTTGCACTGTGGGTTTTTAGTAAACATTATTCAAACAGCACTAGTCGATAGATTTTGGACAACAATGGTGCTCTATATGGAATATTCCTCAGAGGAATATGATTTATCAAGCTGGAGATACACACACACACACACACACACACACACACACACAATACTTATAAGTAGCAGGTTGTTGTCTTTGGTGTTTGGTGGATTTGTTGGCAAGACAAAACTGAGATCATCACCAGCCTCATCCTTCAAAGCTGCATTTCATGAATGATTTACAATGACTACTTTGACTAAAGTGTACCATTCTGTGGGGGTAAGGACGGTGCTGTAATGCCTTTCTTTTTGGTTTTACTTTTAAAAAAAAAAAAAATTTTATACATTATTTAAGATTTTGAGAGGAGTTAGACATTAGACATCATTCAGCTAGGGATGATATGCAGCATCTCAAACGCATGTTACCACACCTCTCTCTGTTGCTGCTACACTATTATTTAGGTGCTTTTACACTGAAATTGACCTGCACCATGTAGGGCTAGAGTGGATACGTAAAACTAAAGTAAAATTACTGACTTACAAAAGTACTCTAAAAGTACACCTACACAAAAATATGCTTATGTAACTGTAACTCACTTATGTCCTCAAGAGTACCACATACTCCCTAATTATCATACACGACTGTGTGGAACACTGCTGCTTAAAATGGACTTTTTTCATCCTACGCTGAAGCTTCTATCTCCTGCTGGACCCTACACGCAGCGGAGCACAGTATGTCGGAGATATGCAGACGCTGTGCATTTCCAGTTCATCATTCTCCCTCCCCTTGGCGAAGGCATGAGTAGGAACAAAACTCTCAACACGAGGCGATGTGTTTACACACACAGCCATAAAACCGCTTACACCGAAGAATGAAACTTTTATTGCCTAGCAGGTGCTGAGCAACGATGCCTCACTTTATTTCAAGGGTGGGTTTTAATGCCGGGGCGTCCACGCCTGGGAGTGGATATACAGTCGCAGCTGGAGGAAGTGGAGTGGCGGATAAAAGCTACTGTTGATAACATTCATTGTCATTGATAACAAGGATCAGGTGTCCGTGGGCCCATAGATCCAAGGATCTATCACCAACACACACGTTACAGAGCACCATTTGCATTATGTGTATGTAAGTCATTCAAACATGGGTCGCCCTCTTCAAACACATGTGGCGTTCCATCACAGAGCTCATTAAAGACAAACATCTTTATTGTTCCTTTTCCCAACTGGCTTTTAAATGAAAGCCATTATGCATCCTGGCTGCTGTTGTCAGATGCTGCAAGGTTTAAAATCCCACCATTTCCTTGCTCCGACTCTGCTTCTCTTCTCGTCCTCTCTGTTGGGATGTTTGTAGACCTGTTCAGTCCCACTTCTTGGGTTTTATTGGCCCAATTGTGAATCTCAGCAAGACTACGATCAGGTTAAAACACTGAACAGACAAAATATCTAACTTATCTAAAATCCTAGCACCTTTCATTAAATGGATCATTGCTGCTGCTGCACATCATGGTCCACTCTTCCAGATGTTTTTACTTATTTTGTCTCTTAGGACTTCTTCTCTGGACTTGTACAGCACCTGTTGAGGTGGGATACCTTGGTGGGGGTGTGTCGTTTAGGTACCTGTGAGACAATGAAGTACTTTCCAGTGAAGTCCAGTTTGAGTGGCTTATTAGACACCGAAACAAGTTTTGCATTTTTTGTTGTCAATAAAATAACAATCTCTATGTTGTATAAGATAAATTATGAAAATAAAATGCCAGGATTTCGGTAAAGTGAACTGAACAGACTTAGTATGTCTTTATTAGCCAATAACAGCCAGTGGATGTGACATTACCACCAAGACTCTGACGTCAATTGATATCAAAACCTAACCAGGAATCCAGTCTCCAGTTTTCACCTCATGATCAGTGTGATCCCGTCTTGAAAAAATAAAGATCTTTAAAAAAATCTCTATATATCAATACGCACTCAAAGCTCAGGGCTCACATCGATGCTGAAATTATTACTAAATTATGGCAGGGGGAAGCGGGCGAGGCCGCGTGTTCAGAGGCTGTGCAATTCAGTGCAACTGTTATTCTGCAGCTCTGAAAGGAGCCTCATGGCATTAGGTATAAATGGGAAAGTAATTAGCAAAGCACATGCACTTGGACCTGCTAGAGGAGGACGAGGTCTTTGTGCTACTGTCTGCACACCCACATGGCTCTTTGTGTGTGTGTGTGTTGTGTGTGTGTTGATACGTGTATGTGTTGCTTGCTGTACAAGGCCACCCATAACAGGAGAGACTGATCGACAGCCAAAGAATCCTGGGAGAAGCAAACACACGGGCAAACAAATGCACACTCGTACAATCAGAACTCCGTGTATTGGCACGGCTCTGCCAGCAGCTTTGCTCCGAGAGACGACTCCCTCTTGGTTCGCCGACTATCCACTAACAATCAAACTGAAAAGAAACAAAAATATTAATGTTTAACACCATTTTTTTTTTACTCCTTTTTGACTTGATTCCATGTTCCTCATATGTTCTAATAACTCTATGTCTTTGGAGACTTTGCCGACAAACCCAGAGAAAGTGTACTGATCACTGTTTCCTCACATCCTGCCTGTCTGTTCCAACGAAACAAGCCCAGCGCTTCCCGCCTCGCTGAAATCCCCCATGCATTCCAGATAGCGCACACCGCAGCATGATGCAATGCTGCAGCCTGCACCAGCAAGGCAAAAGGTTACACAGCGAGTAGAGCTGGGTCCAGTAGCTTTGGCAAATAATTCTTACTGGAGGGTTTATTTTAATATCCTGTAGGGCGGTCACTTTTTATTTAAAAATGTTACCTACTATTTGAATGTGGGAAAACAGGAATATGCACCTAATGTAATGATCTTACCGTACCTCACGCTCAAGGTGGGATGTTTGCAAAATACACTGTCACGCTGATCTAGTATGCTCTGTTGCCCTCAGCAAGTGAGGCTATTGTTCTCACCGTGAACGCAGAAAAACAGAGAAAACCCTGCTGAAAAGACAGTCATGACACAAACACACCTGAAAAGCATGGCTGCTGGAAGCACACTGTTGTGTGACATGCTGTGTTTAGGCTATTTTTTTGATGATATGCTTTATGGGGACTTTATGGGGCGCCGTCTGCTGTTTATTTATATAAGGTTCAATTACAGGGCTGCAAACACATTGTCAGTGTTTATAATATTTTTTTATGCTGAAAACATACTGCAGCACATTTTCAGATTGCCTAGAACTTAGAATTAACAGCTGTCCTTGTAACGTGTATAGTAACATGCACATGAAAAGTACCAGCATTTCTAAGGAGCCCAACTTATTTTATTTTTTTTTTAAACTTATGTCTTGCTGAAAATTTTTAAAAAAGGAGCCAATAAAGGGAGTAAAATAGAGGACCTAGCATACAAAGGGTTTAAGTAGTACCATTCACAATTTTTTAAATACAATTTGTACTTGAACCACAAGAGAATAACGCATACTTTTGTCAAATAATTTCTAATATTATAATTGTTATTATTTCCTCTTCACCCAGCAGAGTGTTGCACCCTCAATGCCATCTTCCTTGTGCCTATTCTAGGGTCTAACACGGCTAGCAAAAATCATTTAACGTCCTCTAAATAAATAAACTTCATATAAGAAATAGGAAAAGACAGAAAACAAACAGAACTGATGGATGTTTGGCTTTCTTAATTTTTGGAGTGCCACTCTCTCAATGTCGCCATTACTCACCATGTAGCTCACACTGTATATTTGCCGGGCGCCGGGCTGGTGGGGCCTCTCTCCGCTGACTGATCGGTAAATGCTACTCATACATCTCGACTTCCATCTCGTACGGGACGGTGCAGGGCAGCTGTCTGCTAGTGTCAGTTCACAATAATGGTGAGTGCCAAAGCGAAGGCTGGGATGTGAGGACAGATCAAAGTGCGTGGAACTGAAGGGTATGAGCCTGGACTGATGAATGGATGGACTGATGAATGGATAGCTACCCAGGTCTAAAACAGGGAGAACAGGTTAATCATTCACATTCTCTTTCTGCAAGACATTTCTCGTCATGTTTCTGAAACTCCGGAGGCATTTCAAGGACAGCTAATTGTGCTGTTGCTACCTTTCCTTGCTTAGGAATGTCTATCTTTTTTTCCTTTCTCATCCCTTCCTTGACTGTCTCCCTTTTCTTTTATCTTTCCTCCTTTTCGATTTTTATAGGTGCACTTAATCCCACGTAGCCTTTCCACCTAGCCGACGTCTGATAATGAGGACATTTATCACCACTACGTAGAGGAGGTCTCTTTTTAATGCGTGTGTTTTCACCTTCCTAGAAAAGACATGTTTTCGAACAAAATTGCTTTTTTGAGTCCTGATAGCGTTAATCCCCCAGAACAGTCATTTTTAAAGCACCAGACGCCTCTCCATCCCCTTTCGCCAAGTGCAAAAGCCATTAAAAGTTGAGTTTTCTCATAATGGCATTATGAGTGTATTGTGTGATCTGTGTCTGCCTGGGCCTCCCTCAGGCCATCGCCCACTCTCTCATGTTTTCTGTTGCATATGCACTCAGGCACCACACATCTCCCCCACACATGCACAAACACAGCCTGCACATGGACATCCACATGTGTCCTCTCGGCTAGTACTCAATGATGGGCTCACTGTTTTAAAAAGGGACTATTTAAATATACTTAATTTCATTACCTTGAAAAATAATTTGTTTAACTAGTCATTGTATTAGCGTAACTGCCCTTTGCTCTCCTGAAATGAAAATGTCCTTCTTTTATAATAAGGTGAAGTGAACCAAACAGTGTTGAAATCCAGTGCTCTTGTTATTCCCTTTCTGAATAAAAATGTCATTCCTACAGTTGCTACGGCTGTAAAGCTATCCAAAGTGGCACAGCATGCAGTCTGCAGTGAGAACACTGACACATGTCCCACTCGTATTTCTTTAAGTAATTTTTAAATAATGTCCTTGATTTGGGAAAGAATTATTTTAGTCGTTGGCTTTTGATTTTGCCGGCCGAAATGACGCTTGTCATATTTTATCAGTTGTAGCTAGCTGCATAACAACTCTGTGATTTGTTTCAAAACTCTGTCTCCAGCTCAGTTTTTAATTTATTTGACTAAATCGTTTAAGAATGAGAAACCTGCTAAAACACATTTAATATGCACTCGATGGCTACATACATACATATCATGGAGGTTAAAGCTAATGCTAACGAAAAGTCTGCGTTATTGTCACAGATTTTTCCCGTACAGAGAGTCACCATGACCGTGAATGTGTGTTCCAAACGACCAATCATAGATCCCATTGTTAGTCCAGGTAACGTCTTCAGAATCAGAAGAAGGAGCTTTATTGCCAAGTAGTGTTTTACACATATGAGGAGGTTACTTTTGTGATAAAGTGCTACACGTAGATAAGCATACAGTGACATGAGGTGCTTTCACACTGCTCAGTTTTCTGAAATTATAGTAACAGAGGCGGAACGATGTCTGTGTTCCGCCTCTGTTACTATGATGTCTGTGTGAAAAGTCACAGCCGGCATGCCGAAACAGGAGTGACGTTTCAAGCTGTTGTGCAGCTGCAACACGGCTTTGTTAGGTCCCCAGCCCGGCGTCAGCGTCCACTGGAAGTGTCTGAGCACCGACTTGTTGTTTATTTGTCATTTTTGTGCTTCCACTACCTTCTCCACAGCTCTCTCTGCTCCCGTTTTGTTCCGTCAACTTCAGGCTGCACACGGAGCATTTCAGAATAAGAGCATTTTGCCTGCCCTTTTTGTGATGACATGTTTAGATTTTATTGATTTGGCAATCAGTGCTTGCTTTCGTGCTTCTACTGTGATTAAGTAGGCTGCGTAGTTAAATGGTTTCTTTTGTGTGTGTTTTGACAGTGTTAATTGCTGTTTTTACAATCGGGAATCTGCACTGGGTATTTTATTTTGAAAATTGACCGGATGAGCTCCAGCAGCCGTGGCGTAGACAGGCTCAGTGGAGTGGAGCCGCTACATGAAAGTGGACCACACATGGTTGCGGGATTAGCCTGCAATATTTTGTTCAGTATGTACAAGCGAACGCAGCATATGCAAATTGCGGAATCGCGGAATGTGTGAAAGCAGATATAAATAAAAGAAGTCACTAGTTTTGTTTCTAAATGATTTAACTGATCCTCTATTCATGACAGTTCACTTCCAAAGTCTTGCAGGAAGACCACCTTAGATATTTGCCTTGTATCATAGACTGTATAAAAGAAGTGGATGTAATCACCGTGACGTCACCCGCTGGATTGTGGAGCACCATTTTGGCCGTCACCATCTTCTAAAAATCAAGTTCTTAGAACCAGACGTAGGCTACCAGACGATGGCGCTGGCTAGCTTGGTTGGGAATTTTCGCTAGCGAAATACAGGCATAAAACAAAATTAACAGCTGACTCCTAATGACCTTTTCAACCACGCTGGCTGAATTTACGCAGTTCAGTGGATACGAAGCACCTCTGTCTTGAATCACAGTTTTTCTATAAACGGGACCATATTATACTAAATGAACGTCATGCTGAATTGAAGAAGACTTGCAGCTAACGGTTGAATCATAAACTCATTAGGAAAGTGTTTAGTGAGGTAATACATCAAGTGGGAAGTATTGCCATTTTGCCATTAAGTCTAATGCAATCTGACTTCTTTTTGCAACCTGTGGAGTTGCCCCCCTGCTGGTTGTTAGAAAGAATGCAGGTTTAAGGCACTTCCTCATTAGCTTCACTTTGCAGACCTGGAGGTTCCCGCTTGCCTTGTACCTAAGTGTGCAAAGCCTTCCTTCTTCCATCCTGATAAGAATACAATGTGGGAGGAAATTAAATTTGATGAAATTTAATGAAATTAAAAGTTGGCACGAAACATAAGTTTTGAAAACTTGATTGTTGTTCTTTCTTCCTTTTCTGACACACATACACAAACACAGACTCACACACCTCTAATGTCCTCTGTTACAATATCCACACACACAAGCGCTCCACGAATGACCGGAGATCAACAAAGAGGGGCGAGACGCAAAGAGTTTCACAACTCACTTACAGCCAGGCTGAGTGATGGCCAGCAGGGAGGAAATCAATAGCAGGAGGGGAGACACCATCAAAGCTGTCCATGGACTGACATCCCGTTACTGTCGACAGGTTTTAATCCATAAAGCTCGTGTCTCCCCCTCAACAAAGACACAGGCAGGAGGCTCTTCTCTTATCTCTATCAGGGCTTTGAATTACAAAGGCCTATCACTGCGGAGTTAGAGGGGGACTACGTGGAATTAGACGGAGTCCCAGGCTCTTGTGGAAAGAGAGAGGTTTCATGTTCTCTGGCTGTTGCATAATAGATGAGATTGTTTGCTGTAAAATGTACACAAATTAACAACACAAAGAAATATCCATTTGGCGAACAGATCTCATCAAACTTCAGCCGATAATCAATTCATGGAAGCAGTTACACTAATGTTCTCAGCGTATGCTGTCTAGCAAAGCGATGCATTTTACACTTCTATTATGTTTGGAATAAAGAGAAGTGCACAGTGACAGCCTGCCTTTATTTTTCTTTGTCCAGGTTTTTAGATATTTGTCTCTGAGACTTCTGTCTCGGCAGTTGGAGCAGCAGCAGTGGTTAAAACACACAGCTCATGGACACATAATAATAGTAATAACGGCACTTGACGTTGACCGATTGCTGCAATTTGCATATAGTCAATGTAATTTGGTACTAATTCCAGATAACATAGTCTTCCGCTGGTACAATTGTTAATAATTAACTGGGATCAGAACCAAAACTGTGTTTTTGTTGTTGCACAGCAGTTCAGCAGAATGTCTACAGGCTACAATACAATTCAACATTTATGAGGAATAGTTTCAAATAATAAATGCATATAGAGTTGGGTTTAAATGGAGCACTTCTCTGAAAATCAACAATTGCTTATAGACTCAACACAGCTAACTAAACACCAACTCAAATATGTAATCAGAATGCTGCTTCTGTTTTCACTATAATTAGTACCAAATTACAGTTCTTTTCAGCAATCATCCTGGGATATTATCACTAATAGTCACACCCAGCTTACAGTGCCTTTACAGTGCAAACTGTTGAGTGTGCTGTGTGGATTATCCTGAATAACAAAGACAAGGTGTGAGATGCCGTTGCAGGCCCTGAGAGCCATGAAGTGGACTTTTCAGTTTAGGCAATTATTTTTAATCTTTTACAGTTATTATTTTTATATAACCCCCATCACCACAACCCCACCTCGTGGTGGAGACAGATATCTCGAAATCTGAACAAATACGAGCAAAACTATTTGCATGAGCAACCACCAGAGATTTTTTTTTTTTTTTTTTTTTAATCATCTTGGTGGACTGACCGTTTAACCCGACGGCAAGTGTAAGGCAAAAACATTCAGAGAGAGACAACAAACAAAAACAAAAATCAACATTTAAAATTAGGTCTTGTAGATTTAGAGAAGCTCTGCATTCCGTGTTTCCACGTCCAACATGCAGACAACATTGGTCACATATGTGCATGTATTATGAATGAAAATTGAGTTGAGTCAGCGAAGGGGAAAGTGCATCGATCCAGTAAAGATCCAGCCTGACACTCGCAAACGCTCTTCCACCTCCCTTAGTCTGATCCGTCTGCCTCATTCTGGGGGGATTTAAGTCTCTTTTGATCCACTGGCCTCATTGGCTACATCCACCTACTTCCATCCCCTTGAGTATGTGTGTGTGTGTATGAATGTATGCATAAGCTCGCATGTTCATCTTTGAACATACTGGAGTACTGGATGTGTGTGTGTGTGTGTGTGTGTGCATAGACAACCAGGCTCATGTAATATTCAGCAGACCCCGGAGCCCCTGGGTGCCACTGGTCTGCCCTGTGCTGGAATAGAGGTGTCTGCCCTCATCTCACCCGGTGACTGCCAAAGTAAAGACTCACGCCATAACCACTTTACTGCCTCCAACCTCCTCTTCTTACTCTCTCTTCCTCCTCTCCTAATATTCCTCCAGGCTCTCTCTATCTTCCTGTCCTCTCTCCTCTCCCTTTTCTCATCTACTCTGTCATCTCTCCTATATTTGTATCCCACTGCCACTTGGCTGTCGCCCCGCTGTCACGTCCTCCTCTCTTTCTCCTTCCTTCGTCTCTCCTCTTTCAATTTCCCTGCCATTATTTCGCCCTCTCCTTCTTTGTGGCTCAGTCTGCACCCTGCCCCTATCTCTTCTTCCTCCTCGCCGTGCAGCCTTTCTTGGCCTTGCGTCTGCCTGTTTGCTCTCAGCGTGGCAGAATTAGCTCGTCTCTCTCAATTCCTTCACTTGATCCTGCGGGAAATGACAATGTTGCAGTCTGCTGCCATTATTTCACAGATCAAAGCGTTGAAATTGAACCTGGCTCGGCTGAAAACATAACCGGGACCCATATCGCGTCGTTCACCTTTACGTCACTCTCGCTGCTCACTGCCAAAAGGGGCGCGGGGCTCGGTGTATGTGTGTGTGAAGGTGTCTGGTGTGTGCCTCAGTGCAAGCTTGCATCCACAGATTGCTGGAGTGTGGCGTCTGAATGTTTCAGTCTCTACTCTCCCCCTGGTGGTGGGAAGTGAAAGGGTAGCCTATTGTCCTCACTATAAACTACAGCAAAGATGATGAAGCATCCACACTCTAGTTTATGAAGTTGTTTCATCTAATTGTTGGTGAAAATTTCATCAGAATTCTGCTAATTCCCATGCGTCTACATCTGCATCAGCTCAACAGGAAGCAGGCTTCAGAAATCTCTTTGGCATGCTTTTATGTGATGTTCTAAATATGTAGTCTGGTAAATCTGTCCCTTTTAAAGTAATATTAATGTGGTGGTTAGGCAAAAACCAGTATTAGAATATGATGTAAGAAAATTTTCTGCCTTTAGATCGACATCTGTTATTGAAAGAAATATTTTCTTTCTTTTTACATCCCCCACCCACAAGAATAATTTAGCCAGACAAAAAAAACAAAAAGCAGACAGCAGCAAACAAATATGTTGGAATGCATGTAATCAGTCATGTAATAGTTAAATAGCAAGGGAAAAATGTATTTTATGGCGTATTATCAGCTTCCATGTTTTCCAAAAAAAAGTTCAAAATGGCCGCCATGTCGTGTAGAATGTATGTACAGTATTATATTACAATAAATGCAACTATGGTATATACACTGTAAACGAGTGGTTTCCACAGGTCCAGCCTGCGTGTGCAGGGTGTAGAAAACAGTGTTGCACCGGCAAAATGGTAAACTCCCCCAGTTGGAGGCATAAGAAGTGCAGAGAAGGAGTGCAGAGTCTGGTGCAGCTGTGTGCTAAGAGCAGGGCGACAAGCCAGAACACTTTTGTTCCATATCATTTTGGTCACCTGTACCAGACTGTAGCAAAATGGCCACAGAAACCTCGGTGCTTATGTTCACACCCAACGTGTCATTTACAGTAATGGCTCCACAGTTTCTACTGAAAATCATCAGACATGTTGGAGATGAACGCATTAAAAACAGTTCACACAGTTCCATGAAATATCATGGTTCAGTTAAAATATCTTTCTACTGCTAATAACTCCCTCAGGACTGTCCGTCCCTGCCAGTCCTGCCTCGGCAACGGCCGTGTGTCATCTTCTTCTCAACAAACCTGGCCGAATCACCGCTCGTAGCTCCAAATATTTAATTCCAATGCAGGCCGACATCTGGATGCGATGGCCAACACAATGTAATAGAGATAATGATAGTTTTATTATAACTTTTAAAAATTTTTCTGTACAAAAAACTGTTACTCATTAATGAAGCCTATTGAAAACAACTTCTCTTCTCTATATCATTTTTAGCACAGCAGCTTTTTTATTTCCATGTGCTTTTTATCTGGCCTGCTTAAATATTATGCTGTAAAACTATTTTAGTCATAGTTAGCTCTATTTTATTGGGATTATTAAGCCTGTCCTGCCATTTCTTGTTGCAATGCTTCTCATTTCATTCATTTAGTTTTATACCCCAGTTGAACTCTTTGTCTTGAGCCAAAACCAGGTAGGTCCAGATGGTTACCATATTGAATCAGGCATCTCTCTATAGAATGCTTGAGGATAGGCTTACAAATCTGTGTAGGTAAAGTATTGAAAATTGCTTTCCAAAGATCTGATCTAATCTTACGCAATCCAGCTGTGGACCCTAGGCTGGATTAACAACCAAGCAAACCGGCAATGGCCCGACATCTTCAGACCTCCATGAGGTCCACAACTACAGCAGATGGTGCATTGTCACTTTATCTTGAGATCCACTTTACAAGCATTTTTTTCTTTTATATTGTGCATGGTACATATTCACAAAAGTGTGAAACCCTGAGGCCAGGTGGCATTATTCCAGGATAGGAGTACTGGTTGGTGTGACTGGGCTGATAAAGCTGCTGTGTATAGTCCGCTAATTCATTTGATTTTGTGGGCCAAACAGGGCCCAAAAGCAAACTTTTGCCCCAAGGCCTCCTACGAGGGCAATCCAGTCATATGTGGAGCAAAAGAGTCGCTGTACAATTTTGAAAGGAACAGCTGCATGCTAGAGAGAAATTAAGGGCGAGTACATTTTACCATTCCGACAGCTATAATACGAGATCTGTGTTTTCCCTTTGATTATGCAGATTCTTAAAAGTACAGGAGCTGATGATACCACAATTTTGATGATACCGCCATTATGGTCCAATCAACTCAGCCATCTGGATGCCTGTTAAACAGCAAATTACGGCCACCCACAGTGTAGTGTACTGGCATTGTCTTCCGCGGTGCAGCTTCGAGGCCTTTGGTTTGTTGCAATAGAGGCTCGGGCTTGGTACAACGAAAATTTGACTTTTTTCTTCTTCTGACAAGGCAACAAGGAAGAAAAGAGGCAAATTATGCGTGATCTTGCAACAGCTGCAGTTGCCAGTGTAATATGGGAGCAGACAAGGATGGGTGGGACATGTCAAGTGCAATGGGAGTTTCAAGTCAAGTGGGTAATGTTCTCACCAGCCGTCTCTGTGTTTATGTGTGTGAGTGTGTGTCAAGGTGTATGGGCTGGGGTGGTGGGTGGTGGACGATGTGTGTGTACGGTGTTGAACATCTGGGCGTCTTTTTGAAGTACCCAGATGGATAGTGTAGCGACAGCTGCACCGCTTCCCTCCTTCCCTCTCGGAAAGACGAAGGGAGCTTGACAAGCAGAAAATCCCCCTTGATCTGCGACGCTTCCCCCTCCACACCCCCAAAAACCTGTCTTCGCTTCCTCTCGTTCTTGCGTTGTATGCCACCAACATCACCTACCCTCAGTCTTGGTAGATCTGGGCAGATGGACCAGCTCCACAGGTAGATAAATGCCGACACGTTCTCCTGAGGAGTTCTTCCCGTCAACAGTGGTCAGATAGAAGGAACAGAAACAAGCTGTTGCTTTAGTGGCTTGTCGGCACGTCAACGAAGGCGAGTGTGTATGGTCCAAAGGTTAGGTTAAGAAGAACACAGGAACACAACCAGGCAAACACTAAAGCGGAGTGCTTGCAACTAATATTTTCCAGAACTTGTGGGGACCGATCAGAAAAATGATTTGTTCACTATTATGCATGTGTGGACTTGCGTCACCAACCATAGAGGGAGGACTGATCCCGTGTGCTTCTCTGAAGTAAACATTTTAGCTTCTAAATGGGTTTCTGAGGGTTTTTCTTGATCTTTGCTCTCAATTATAATGATAAAACCCTTTTCTCCACTGTGATGAAACTTCTGGTAGTGTTTGGTGCAGATAAAAAGGCTGCTGGAAAGTTTTCTCAGTAAGTTACAAACTCAGAAGTCATTGCTTATTCATTTAACTTACGTTTTTCTTTTAACTTTCTAGTTGGGTTTCTTGCACTCTTTTATTTTCTATTGCTATGAAATATTTCTAAGCAACTTGAAAATGTAATACTAATTGGTTTGAGATGTGCTGAACTAGCAGTGTTTCTTTACATTTGTGCTTATAAATCTGACTGCTGCTGAAAGGAAACTCAATTTTAAACTTTCTGAAATTTGGCAAGCGCTCCCACCTTGCCATGCATTTTAAGGGGCCATGTATGTATGCGTATGTGTGTGTGTGTGTGGGTGGGTATGTGTCTCCAAGAAATGTGGAGGGTAGTACCACATAAAGTGTGGTCCACGGAGTCCCAAAGTGTTTCATTCCATCTCCTACACAGCATGCACCTCCACACTCTAATCTAATTTACCAATCAGCCGGCGTAATTACGCCCTAAGATCTGCTCCGCTGGGCAAAATGGCTTCTGTCTTGTGCTCGAGTGGCGCAAATGAAACCGCTGCCCCGTCGCTCCTGATGAACAGAGAGAGAGACAGACCTGAAGGAGAGCAGCAGTGTTGCAAATGAAAGTCTTTACAGATTAATCAGGAACGCCTCAGTTGTGTGCTTCTGGTAATTAAGGGTAAGATTAATGATGATGCTAATATGGTCTTGTTGGAGCTTATGAAATACTATAAATGGTGATGAGAAAAAAAAGGATTTAGGTTTTATTTAGGTGGACTGGATTGAACTGGAAAGCAGTGGAGTGAAGCCCTCTTTTCCAGTTTACATTCACAGCAGGCCTTGGAGCGCCTGTGCTGATTTGGTATTTAATTAGCCCGTTGTCCCTGATAGGGACTGTCCTCACCACCTTCAGTTTCTACCTCTTGTCCGTCCTTCAAAAAAGCAGAGGGTGACCGCACTGAAAAAATGTTGCAGTAAACATGAGCAGGTGGAGGTTCAGCATTTTGCTCTTGGACAGGCTTCAGATTCAGAAATTATAAATCTAACCAGTGACCTGCTAGTTCCAGGGGAATCTCTCACACTGCTGCTGCTCTACTAGTAGTCATGACTTTATGCTCAGCGCAGCCAAATCCACAAGGCATTGTTACAGCGCTTAAAATGGATAATCCTGTCTGTGTGTTCAGCTATATAGAGTCACAGGTCAGCTGTTATCAGATGTTGAGGCAAGCAGACTGCCCCTGGTGTGCAACCTTCACATAACCTCGAAGGGCCGAACACACAAGAGATTAGGACGGCGCCTGTTAAGCCTTTGCCAAAAGGTCAGGAAGCAACAATGATGAGATTATAGAACTGAGTTTATAGAATCTCACTGTGAATGTAAATGGCCTATTTTGTTCTATTGCGGTGGAACATTGTCGTTTTCAGAATACTGAGTAGAGGTTGGCGATGGTCCAGTGGATAAGACACACGCCTTTGGTGAGAGAGATGCGGGTTCGAGTCCTACTGCGACACAGCCATCAATGTGACCTTGAGTAAGACCCCTTTTTGCGACCTCTCAATTGTAAATTGCTTTGGATGAAAGTGTCAGCTAAATGTAATGTAAGTGAGCCTACACTGTAAAAGTGGTTTATGCTGCACGACTGGTTAGAAAGTGTAGTGAGCTACTTTTTCTGAGTAGTTTGTAATTTAGCTTTCTATTTTCAACAAAGTATTGCAACATGTTGTAACTGTAGCCTGTCGTTTTTCCAATGAAGAGTAGTTCGTAGCTTCACTAGCTGCTGTTATCAAAGTAGCTTCCTCAACACTGGCCCCGAGTTGCTGTGCGCCGTTTTGAAATCCGGTCAGTTCTACTTTGCCATTTTTCAATGCGTCCTCATCTCAGTG
Organism: Lepomis macrochirus; assembly: GCA_024633595.2. Classification (NCBI taxonomy): domain Eukaryota; kingdom Metazoa; phylum Chordata; class Actinopteri; order Centrarchiformes; family Centrarchidae; genus Lepomis; species Lepomis macrochirus. The sequence continues at coordinate 25,698,628 of JALXJV020000023.1, read as the reverse complement.
CGTCATTATCGACGCTTTGAGACAGCGTGACAAAGTGTAATTAAATGCCGCTAAAGGTACCCTTCAGTGTCCAGATGAAATACCACCGTTTGCTACATTGCTGCAATACAAAGGAGGTCGACATAGGGCTGGACGATTTGGCAAAAAACATTATCTCGATAAAAACATTTCATATCATTCGATATCGATAATTATCACGATACATATCAAATCAGTATTTTCTTCAAGTTTGAAGAAACCAGATGGTTAATTGCATGGTTCAACTTTTCATTATGGTCATAATGTGACAAACACTCGATGCCTCGATCTCTTAACAAATCTGAGGAAGAACATTCAAAACTGTTATGACAAAATCTTTTTCAACAAATATGATTAGGAAATCTTTTTTCAGTCCCTTTTCCTCAACAAATAAATATAGAAAAATAGAAAAATTAAGTGCTAATTTGTTTGTGATTCAAGTGAATTAAACCAAATATTTATCTGACGATATACTGAACATTTATTATATTGTTATTGAGGAAAATTATATAATTATCATTATTGTTTTATTGCCCAGCCCTGGGTCGACATGCATAAAGTCAGTGACTGAAGTTGCGGCACTAACATTTTTGATGGTTATGGTAAGGGTAGGGGGCTTCAGGGGGCTGTCACCACCTTTAACACGAATGTAGCTAGCTAGCACTCCGATCTGTACGAGACGCTCTGGGTAGTCTTGTGCAGACACTGAAGGTGGCATTTAGCGTCAAATAACTACACTTTGTCACTTTTTCTCGTACTGGAAAAAGTGTTGGTATTGGACGCCCTGAGAGGAGAACGGACTGAATTTTTTTGTTCAATGTTAAGCTTTTGTCAATTAACCTAAACACTTTCACCACATTAAAAGCCTTCTGGCTGCTCAAAGGGACGTTCAATGTAGAGCTGAAACATTATTTGAATAATCTAATAGTCAGTCAACAGAATATTCATTACAACTAATTGATTAATCGTTTAAGTAATTTTTTATGGAAAAATGCTTAAAAGAAACAATTGATTAATTGAGAAAATAATCAGCGTATTAATTGATATGATGTAAAATGTTAGTTGCAGCCCTGCTTAAATGTGAAATATCTGCAGGAACCTGACTTTTACCGACAAAACATAATACAGGATGACAGGTTATCCCACCCTGAAAACCGGTCACATTGGGATCCATTAGAACTGATATGAGAAAACTATAAACACATTACAGACACTTTTTAAGCCAAGAAGTTGAGTGTTTCATTTTTAATGGAATATAACAGCCATTAAGGGTAATCATTCCTTGTGATTAGAATAATTAACCATTATACATTCACATGAATACATGCATTGCCTAATTTGCAGTTGTTGCCACTTGACATGCTACTCTAGCATGTTCATGAACAACAAAGCTTTCAGAGAATTCAACTTTTAGCTCCCTGTTTGCACCAGTCTCACTTAGGGACAAATTAAGTGTGAAAGGGTTGGCATCACATTTGATTACAGATTTAAATGCTCGATGTAGTACAAAGTGTAAATACTATCACAGCAGGGTCTCTGAATTATCCAGAGCAACAGACACTAAGTGCCTTTGCATCCACCTCTAACCGTCCTCAAATAATACATGAAACAAAAATATTTACATCATGTTTCTACTTACTTTTAGTTCAATTAAGGTTTGACTGGCCTGCATTTACGTCTGCCATCTTGTTGCATGGCAACTGGCTGGAGAATAATACCCAGCAGTTGTTTATCTTGATGTGTCCTACTCGTTGGTTGCAACCCTAATCTAAAGGAACATTCAAAGCTGAACACTCTCCACCACAGTGATTAGACAAGTGGCATTTTCTTCAGGTGCTCCAAGTAGCTCTCTAAACTACACCTGTGTGGGAGGAAGTGAACATTTATGAAATCTTATAAAATTCTTCTAGCAATAAGAGCATGAGGAAGAGGAAGGTCACCCCGAGACTATTAGAAAATCGGTTATGATTTGCATTTTAGGTGTGTATGTTATGCCTAATTGAATTCTGCAGCCCGCTACCAGGGAGAGCACTACTCGCTGTTTGTTTCAGTTCACAGCATTCAGCTCTGACAGACCTGGCCAGCATCCTGTCTCCACCTCTTCCTCTTTGTCTCTTTTCTCCCTCTCTCTCTGTCTGTCTCTTATCTCCCACACATGAGCTTTGCTCTGTCATCTCCCATGCCGTGCAGATGTTCCATCCACTACTCCATCTGCCCACCCCACCTCCTTTTTCCCCCCCCTCCTCCTCCCCCCTCTCCTTCCTCCTCTTCCACTCGACCTCCTTGTCCTCCACTAACTCATCTCTTGGTTTGACTGACATGTAACACCGCTGTGTGAAGATCTCTCCACCACAGAACTCTCTAAAAGGCACACAAAGAGTGAGTGAGAACCTCCAGTCTTTACTTCCACATTACTAGCATCGGTGGAAGGGAATTTAATTCCTAATTGTTCACAATTACTAACTTTCTGGCATTTATTTTGTTATTTGCAATAGTTAAATGCAGTACTATTATTTTACTGTATTGTATCTTATTGGAAATGAGCATTTTAAGTATATATTGTCATATTTTAGTAAGAAGCTGCCTTGTTTTTTGTTCCTACATGTTTACCTTGATTAATTCAGTACTCACCACACAGTAGCATTGCTACTCGACTATTTAACTGCATTTCCCTGCAGCATCTGAGTAGCAATGCTGTTTTTCTAAATCATGAAATATATGGAATTTTTCCCCATAACCCCATCTCCTAAATTGCACACACACAGCGTCATTAACTTTTGTTATGGTTACGTTTAGACACTGGCAGCTCTAGGTTGAGGTTAAGCAAAGGCAATGGTCCACAGTACCTTGAAACACGACATGCTTATCAATTAAATTGTAATGTAAATGCTCCGTATTTGTATAGTTACATTGCTGTATTATTATAATATTTTCTCTTGAAGAAAAAAAAAAAGCTCAGCAGCAGTCTGTTGCTCCATCACAGATTATTCCACCTGCATCTTCCAATCGTCTTATGTTCAAAAACAAGCAGACTGATGTGAGACTGGCAGCTGACCTGTCTTAAAGGACGCACTCAGCACCAGAGAGCCAGCGAGTGGGTTGGACGCTGGTCCGGTGCCGTTCCTTCACTCCCTGCTCATCTCTTTGAGCAACTGGGCCAATCAGTCAGACATTAAGAGCCAAAAATAGCCTTAACATCACACACATACTGTACACTCTTTAATTCATAAAATGATAATGATATTTGATGGCCATTACCTAACTCAGAAGACAGAGTGAGAAAGTGTGCATGAAACTACACTGCAGACTAGAGTCTCTCACAACCAAATATGTGAAGTAGCTTTAGCGCACCAAGCTACTTTTTCAGAGCAGGTTGCAGTGTAGCTTGCTGTTTTTAACAAAAGTGTAATGCTGACGTTGCTTAGCGAGCTACTGTTTTAAAGCAGCCTCCCCAACACTGGCCCATGAGTTTCTGTTTTATAGAAATACTTTTCTTATTCGCTAATTAATTCCTGCCAGGGTTTTTTTTCGGTGTTGAGCTGCTGCCAGTAAAACTCAACACTTCAATCACAGACATTTCACATTCAGAGCCTCCCAGCAGCTCACAGGGAATAATCCACGCCTTTTCTGGCAGTCAGAGGTGTAGCCCAAAAATCTGGGCCGTTGAGCATATACAGTCTCAGCGGGCCTCTTCCTCTCTGACATTTATTCTCACGCATGTACAATTTACTGAATCAACAACACAACACAAATACATGTTAGGACGTTGTGTTCACTCACTTTTATTTTGAAAGCCTTTGTTGATGTTTTCTTTCTTTCTTCCTGCCGTCTGTCTTGTGGTAGCCTGACGTCAGTTTTTTCTGTGGAAGGCCACTCCCCCCAAGTGGCGTTTTAGATACAAAAATGTGGACAACATTATTAATTTGACACTGATAATGTCAATTTTAAGGTTGCTGAGAAACCCACTTTTATTTCCAGACTTCCTGACGGCCCTCCCCTCACTACAAAACCCCTGCTGATAGGCTTTTAATGTGAAATATCTGCCGGGACTGTTGACAGTGGCTAGGCACCTAGGTAGAAATTTTGCTTATTAATGTGTACAACAAGACTCAGAACAGTGTGTTCAGTGTTACAGTGTTGAGTATGACATGCCAAATTCTGTGGAAAAGAGCGTTAATTTTGCTGTTTATAGGGATGAATAAACTTAAATCTCATCGTCATCGTAGAAAATATCTTATCACTATGTTGTTACTCCTTCAACATACTTCTTACATCTGCTTATTAGCCGTGTGCTCCAGGGTCACCTGGTTTCTTGTTTTTCCCATCCATTTTTTAAATTTGTTTTTTATTACAAATCTCTTTTGAAGCGAGAAGTTCACACACATCAGAAGCGATGGACAGCGGCACGAGACAAGCTATCTTGACATGGTCTCGCTTTGGCTGTGGAAACCAATATCCTCTGTATTTGCTCAACACAGTGTCTCATTTCGAGGTCAAAATCACATTATGGAATCACGTAGTGTGACAGCGGGGCATTTTTGCGGAGGCCCAGGAAATGAGTGAGATACATTTCCATCATCGGCGTTCCCTCAGATAAAGCTGTCGATCATGCAGGCTAATGTACAGACATGGAAGGCGGATTTTGGTAATGTCTCTGTCTATCGCCTGAGATGTGGCAGATCCAGCAGCAGCTCCAGTGGCAGTACGCGCGTGGGGAGTCATTTGGGGTGTCGGAACGCCCTTGAACAGATCAGATTAACGCTGTTGCCCGGGGCAGGTTTTCTCAGAAACACAAGACGGCAGGTAACTTAAGAATTGGAAATAATGAAAGGAAAATCCATGTCATCTCAATGTCAGCCCCATCCTTCATCAAAACACATTGCTGTTATGAAGACATTTCAAACAGCGTGAGACAATTTTCATTGCAGCCATGTGGAGGTACGATTATACTATATTACATGTATATACTTACTCTCTTTTGAGATCTACCATACCTGTCAACCTGTTCAGACTTTTTATTAGTCATCTAATAATTATAGAGATTGTTAAGGACTGTGGGAAAACTAATTTTGAGCTTTAGAAATACGACTAACTTAACTTTAAATTCATAGGACTTGTGTACAGATATCAGATGATTACTTTTGGTTTGTTTTTTTCGGTCTGAAACCATCCCTCTGTTTTAAAGTTGTATTCCAGCAGTTCATTACATATCACACTAGTGCCGAGTATGAGTCAAGGTCCAAAACCTACATTTCCCATAATGCAACTGTTGTTTCATTAGACCCTCCGCCTTCCAAATGTCACATCCACAATTTGTAAATCAAGCGTCTGTTATAAGTGTGTAGTCTCCGAGCCCATGTACACACACACCTGCGACGGCTGATTCTTGACCTTGAAAACAGCTGTTGACAAAACAATCTCTCAATCTCAAGGTACATTTACATGTTTTTTTTCAGATGTCAGACCTTTAAATGTCAAGCTCGACTTTAAAGTCCTCCTTTTTTTCAGATCTGTCCAAGTACAAGAAACTTATATAAATTGAATTGAATTCAATAGAAATCTATTTTAATCTTAATTATAACCAATCTGCCCCCTTCAAGGTAGGGTTAGATGACACCCTTTTAATTGAAATGAAAAGGTGAGTTTACGCATGATTAAACTAACATATTTTCTCAATTGTCCAGAGTGGGAGTATTTAAAGAAAACAAGGAATGAAAACAACCTTGTAGAGCTGAACAGACCACTTTATTTTTTCAGGCAGTCTCTGAAATCAAGATTTCTTTTTATGTTGCCAACCCTACAACCACAGATAACTTTGGATCCTAACCTGACCTCGCTGGAAAATGTTTTTTTGGAAAGGCACTCTGCTGCTGATTTTTTTTCCCCCACAATAACTTATTTTTTCAGTGCTGTGAGCAGTACAGACACAATTCAGTTCAGCTCAGTTCAGTGTGTTTTATTGGCATGAATGTTTCATTTAAACAATGTTGCCATAGCAGTTTCAAAATCCTATTTAAATATCGTTTAAATATAACGTAACAAGATTAATCCAATCAAAACCCTTCAATTTAGCAGCTATACATGACAAAAAACAATAAAATACAGATAACAATGTAAACTACAAATAAAAGTGAACAAGATTTAGTATGCCCTTCTCCTAGAATGATTCTTAATTCTAAGTTATCTTTAAGTTCTTTAAAATCCGGTAATAATAGATGGAATTTCTCAAAATATTTCTCTCTCATGCTTCTACATTAAACGCCTAAACGTCGTCACAGACTCTAATATTCTTTAGGTAACCAGGTCTCCCTTTTTCAATTGCAAGGGTGTGGTCACTGAGTCTGTACTTGATAAGAAGCTGCCTCTGCTTGATATCTCTGACAGCAGAGAGATATCCAGTCATTTCATAATCTCAGTTTAGGACCTGATAACATAACTGATGTGCATTTTTGTCTCTTCCTCCCGATGTTCCACATAAGTATTTCTGCTTTGACTGATCATTTGGTTCACCCCACCAGGTGTTTGTAAAGCATGTTGCAGGATTTGTTAGTCTCAGAACCAGCTGTTATTCGAGACTCTTTCTCAGGTTCAGCTCTTGGGTTTTAAGAGCCTTGAATTGGAGGGAGTCTTGGGGAAATTAAAATTCCATTCTCCTCCACCATATTGAGGTCGAGGCGGTGATCTCAGAGACCTCAAAACTTAGACTAGTACAACCTAAACTACCTGGATGGTTGGATACCATGAGGGGTAAGTGAGGAAATATGTTTTTTTGTGGTTTGGTTAAACTTAAGTTGTGCCTGTTTATTCCATGTTTGCTGCAAGATGTGTACGGACGGTTTGTTTGTCCTTGCTCTGCTTGATCATAACCATTAGAAAGTAAAAAGCAGTTGACTGCTCTTTTCACATATTTTTATTAAAATGAGAGCTTAACAGATGTCCCTGCCTGCAACCACCGTCCGTGCAAACCAGAGTTGATGGATTTGCGAAACCACTCGAGGAAATATTGTTTATATGCATCGCCCTTCCGCTGCCAGCCTGTTGACCCTTTGTTAGACCACAAATCTATCGCCTCTCTGGAGTTAACATGCAGCTACATTCTGCTTATGTAAGAGGCAGGCCAACGAGCGAAAACCAGAGCGAAAGAGAGAGAAAGCAAGAGATTATGAGTGTGTGCGTGTGCGCGAGCGACGGCTTGTGTTTGTGTGTATAATTGGATGCGGCTGTGTTTGTGTACACGTCCGCATGTACATAAATTCATGGTCTGGGTCTCCCTCCCTCTGCCTATCAGTCTCTGCATTTTCTGCCTCCGTCTCCTTGAGGGATAAGATAAGCAGCTGAAACTTTTTTGGAGCCAAAGCAGGGAACAGAGAAGAGCATGAGAGATCACCCTCCAAATCCTCCCTTAATCCCCTGCCGGATCATTCTTTAGTTGTAATTATGTATCTGATACAGAGACAACAGGCAGGCCATTCCCAGGACCACAAAATGTTAAAAATTGTGGCTTCTTTGCTCTGGAGCTGGTTCGTCGACTTGTTCATCCACACTTATTGCAAGCTATTTGCCACCGCCGAGTGGTTTTGAACCTGTGCCTTTGTGTGAGTGGCTGAGTTTATAGGTCATAATGACGGTGACTGTGCAGCAGGAAACATCAGGCTAATGTGGGGTGTTTTCAGTGCCATATGCTCGCATGCTTGCATTTTTTGTCATAGGAACATATTGTAGCTTGTATGTTTTTGGCGCAACCTTATGTCCTACAATGTTTTACTGGTACTGCTAATTTGTTTTGACAATTACATTCTGGAGGAAATGTAATTCCAACGATTTATCTAGTCCTGGAAGTGCAGCGTTTTTATTTCACAAAGAAGCCACAGGGAGGAGTTTGGGGTAGAAGGTTGGGGTTATAGGACTTTGACAGCAGAGAGACCAAAGAGATCCTGCATCCCACGCTCAAGTTATTGTCACGTACACAACAATTACACTGAAGCAGCCGTTGGCAATGAAATGAGATCTCAGGCTCCCTCCCACTGTGCTCTTAAAGATATATATAGAAAAGAGAAACAACCACAAGACAGGTGTTCGTGTTCCGTGTGAAACACAGAGTCAACAGTGGTTGTTTTTAGTTATGTTGACATTACCTAACTTACGCAAGTTACGGAAGTTAGCTCAGGTAAGTTAAGTTGTGTAAGTAATGCCATCTGGGCTGTTTCTTAAATCAACATCTTCCCACTTCTGACTTCTCACATATTGACGCTTGGTCAAGACCTTTGCCGTTGCTTATTAACTCCTTGGGGGCCCCTTTAACACTATTTTGAGACCTGTAGGGATCCGCGGTCAAGCAGTGCTTAGCAACAACAAATATCAACGCCTGGTAAAGTAAGCAACAATAAATATGCAACATCCGGTTAGACTTTAAAAATAAAACGTAGCGAAACAGCACGTTATTGAAGTCGTGAAACGTTGCACTTTGGTTAGGTTGAGGCACACAAAGTACTTGGTTAGGTTTAGCAACAAAACTACTTGGGTTAAAATAACTGCGTATTTCATTTAACCTGTAACATCACTTGCTTAACTAACACAATTTAGGTAACTTGTCTAACTTCAATAAAGAGATTTATTAACTTTTTGTTTCACAAGGGACACAAACACTTCTCTCCTGGTGCAAATACCTGGTTCTGCCCTTCTATCCACCCCAACCACCTGGTTACTCAGTCTTTTCTGTAAATGAGGTAATGGGCAATGAGGTACTTGTGTTACTGCTGGCAATATATCTACCTTTACTGTCAAAAACTGACGCTACAGGGTTGAACTATGATGCTATAGGGATGCCCAATGCGTTACAAATGGCCGCCGATGGGTCTTGACCATGTGTCCATTTATGATGAGTCAGGGAGTGAGAACGGGTTGCCTAAACCTAACCAGGTAGTTTTGTTGCCTAAACCAAATTGACCAGACTGCATATTTTTCCTGCTAACTTTTAACTGCGGAGCCTTACACGTGCAAAAAAAGATGCTAAAAGGTAATGAGGGCGTTAAAAGCGAGTGAGTCTCCATATTTGGTGCCCTGGGATCAGAGTGGGTTGGAATATTGCTAATAACCCCTCATAACACATGTGCCTGACTGTGGTAAGTACTGTCGGTCAAAGTTGAATCATAGATGTTTATATGAGACAGTTCAGGTATGTTTTTTGTTGATCTGGCCATCGGTTTTGTCTGTTGCGATAACGCAATGTTTCTGTAACTTTAAACAATTAGTTTTTGTTGCCTCAACCGCTGAAGTAGCCTACAGATACAGCCCACAATTTTTAAGGTTCTGCAAGGCAAACCTTTCCCTAACAACAGGGCCTTGTGGAATCACAATCAAACCATTTTGTCTTTTAGACTTTAGGTGAATGTATCTGTGATAGAAAGTTGATTTTACCTATATGCACTCCAATCATCCTATATATATCATATACCTACTTTATGTACTTACGCTCATCTTATGTGGTATTAGAATTTCCACTTAGTGTACCAGTGTTTTGATATAATGAACACCCCTACATCTGTGAGATTGTTTTGTCTTATGCATACTCTTTTGAGTATCCACTGTGGCTCAGGGCTGGGAAAGGCTTTTCTCGTAGACTCCCTAATTTCTTGATTAAATGTTTTAGTTATCTGTTTCTCTTGGTCAGACTCTCTCGTCACCCTTGGGTGTATGAGCTCTCTGCCCTTCAGCTAAATTATTTACTCTGTTATTCTTACTGTTAATGAATATCACAAAGACAGCTGTTTGGTGTAACTTCTTTATTTGTTAATTGTTTCATGAGGAAATATACAATCTCCACCAAAGTGTCTGCACGCGGTTGACCGCCAGCACAAATGTTCATACTAAACGTCTCCGCAAACCGTTTCCCTACACTATCCACTCATGCAAACTACCGTTTTATGGTTATGTTTAGAGAACTCAAAGCACTGGAACAAACATGTTCATGGTTAAAAGCAACCAACACTGACTGTTAGAAGAAGACAGAGATTGTGCCTAGCTGTGGATTGTTACCTCCTCCCTAAGAGGTTTTTTTGTGGTGCTAAATGAATGTCACGCTTGTCAGAAAAACTTTCTAGGTGTTTGAACAAACTGCTGATTAGGACAGTCTTCTATATTCAATTTAACTCCATCCTCTTCATGTTCAGGAAAACATAATCTGGCTGGCATTGCGTTGCCTTCAAAGTGTATTTTCCAATTCAAATTAGCTGTATATCATCATCGTTTTTAGGAGACAGGGTTTGTTAGTGCGTGTGTGGTCATGACAGACGTGGAATCTTAGTAACTCCGCTTCTTCTTTAATCAGCTCCGTCCACTGCTGCAAGGTCCCTAAATGTCATGGGCACTCACTGTGAAATTGCAATTAAGAACGTAATAAATAAGTGATCGAGAAACACTCTGTGGCAGGCCTGGACAGACAGAGGGACATCCAGCTAATTAAGATTTTATGATCAGCAGAGGAGCATTCGCGGTGAGGGAGAAGCATCATCCGGCACAAAGCAACACAGGGAAGGTAAAGAGTCAATCATTTGGTTCTTCCTTTTCTCTTTTGAATGTGTTGCACATTGTGGGAGTGTGACTGCGTTTTTCCCAACAAGACGCCGCCCCCTCCTCTACACACACACACACACACACACACACACACACTCCCACACTCCCCGTGGTGTGCAGATCCTGCCAGGTTGGCGTGGGAAAGGGCTGTGAAGTTCACCGAGCAGATTTAAAGTGGCTAAAAAGTTCCCTGCAGTGCCTTTTCTATGCCTTTCACATGAAGTGAGGAAAGCCAAACTGGAATTATTTCCCAGTTCACAGAGAGCTAGAATAAGAAGAGAGAAGGGAGTGGTCCTCAGAGGCCCCAGAATGCATTTCAGGTTGAAACCAGATCATGGACAATTAGAGGAGAAATGGCTGACTTGGTAAACAGTGGTCCTCCATGGACCCATCTCAGATGGAGACTAATTCCACTCTCTGCGTCTACGAGGAAGTGTTGTCTCTTGCTGTCATTAGCAGCAGCAGTTTGGATTGCCGCAAATTCCTCCATGATCATTTAAATCGTTAAAAAAAAAGAACACATTAGATCGCTCCACCTTTCTGTCTGGTTCACTTGTTCCCTCTCCCTTCCTGCCTCATTTCTGACAACAAATGTCCTTCAGTATTTCAGCCCGCTGTTTCCTCCTCTGTCACATAATCCAAATATATATGCAAAATGCCCCCTCCTGTCCTCCACCCTCCATATCTTCAAGTGCCAGAATCAGATGCAAAAGTACAGCAGAGGTAGAAAGACAGAGACAAATGGGGAGATAAAAGAGAGAGCAAAGGAATATATGCAGGGGGGATGCAGTTCACTGTAATGAGCGTGACAGATTGGCCTCTAAACAGACTAATTGTAATAAGGCTTATTCCCTTTTAAAAATAGATGAGGAGTAATGAGGCAGGGACACAGAGGACAATACAGAGTGTAATGGCGTGTGTGAGGCCTGAATGAACGTCTCTGGAAGGCACACTGCAATATGAGAACATGTTGTCTTTTGGCACAAAGCAATCTGTGGCCTTGGGCGGGGCATCGGAGCAACCCGCTCGGATTAAAGACATAGCGGGGCGTCAAACCCAGCCAGCTCGTTTATTTACACTCTGCATGAGGACTTCACTCGTGATCTGCTGTGTGCATGCACATGTTCTGGATAACTATTTGCAATAAGCATTTAGACTGACTGTGTTTCAGTAGTGGTGGTAGTGGTGCCATGTTTGAGGGTGGGGTGGCAACAGAAGAACACTCAAGCTGTGTCGTAAATCCGTACAACAAACTTACTCTTGGAGTGTTTTGAGTGTTCACATTAGAAAAGTGACAAAATAAAGATAAAGTTAACATTCATCCTAAAAAAAACCACTTGGTTTCAAAGCACACAGGAAACTGAAGTACCAGCTCACAGCTGATATCCTGGATCTCTGAATGTCTGAAGTCACTTTTATGCCGATCCATGCTAGCTGTCGAGTCATTCACGGTCTGACATAGCAGCTCCTGGAGCCACACTGCTAACTGGGCTAAAAACCCATGGCTTGACATTTCTATATATTTTACATTTTAGATATAAAAACAGTACTTATACAAATGGTGTCAAATCAAAGTCGCAACTTCAGTTTGTGTCTTGTCCTGTCAATGGACAAGCTCTTTGCTGTGACTAACAAATCTTAACATTATCGTGACTTTGTGCTGTAAAATGCAACTGGACAGCAGCACTCTCCCCATTAACCCCATTAATTAGGATCCATGGGACGTAAGATGAGACTGGAGGATTGGAGAATGTTATTTTAACCACATTCAGACATTTATTCTTTATTTTACTGAGGACATTCTTGCGTGAGCACTTATCTTATTCATTTCAGTTTATCTATCTAAATCTTAATAACATTAGCTAACGCTAGCTAGCGTAAGCTATACTGGTCATACCAGACCAAGTAAATCTGGTGCAGCAAAACCCCTGCGTGCACTGACTTGAGCAAGGGTGCATTTCATTGCTTGTGAATTAAAATCTTTTCTTTTGAAAAGTTTCACTTTCGCTTTGTTTTGTTTTTCCCCTCACTGAAATCTGTAAGAAAAACAATTTCAAAAGCCATGACTGGTGAAACTGAAAATGTGTTTTCTGCAGATTTTATGCTTACTGAATAAGTAAGGAATTTTCGACTATCATGATTTATTTATTTTGTAGTATCAAGTATCATGAGCATATCAAACTGAGAGCTCTGCATCATGAATCAAACTGTATCGACTGTATTGTTAAAACTCTAATGCTCAAGCATTTATATTTAATGCCTACCTACATTTCAGTGAATAAAATGAAAGCTGTGCCAACGCTTCTACACTCAGAAAGTCAAATGAATGCCATATCGAATGAAGACACTTTATACTTTTATGATAAATCACTCATGTGCGTGGAATCTACAGTAGATTTAGGATACATTAACTTCACAATAACAGCGGGATACAGAACAGTTATCTAACTTTTTGATTGCTGTAATGTGTATATAGTTTACAGAAAGTTTTTTTTACACCTAATTTCAGCTCTCCTGCAGTAGCTGGTAAACATTGGATTATTTCTGCTGTAGTGTCAGTTTAGAAGAGGTGGATATCACATACTTGTGCCACGCTGTGTCATCAGGGGGCCCACATGCTTTCCTGTCATGTCACTCCCCATGTTTCATGATGTCTGTCGGTGGTGGCCCTGTACCTCATGAGGAGCTGTATGGAGAGCAGAGGCCATATAGATAGCATTTTTATTTTTAAAATGTTCAATTTGTTGCGATAAGTATAAGTCACATGGAAACATTTTAATTCGTTTTCAGGAATCAAAAATAAAAGAAGCATTTAAAGGGCAATTATCAGCTAGTTTTACCTGTAAACACACATAGACACATACATAGGGACCTTTCTGCATCCATCAAAGAGAGGCCGACCTTAAAGCTGAAGCAAAGCCTGTGATTATGATGAGTGGATAATAAAACAACAGCAAAGACTTTGAGTATGCCACCGTGCCAGCGGGATAGCACACTGTCACTGTGAACTTGTAGCCAGTGGATGCAAATCCAAGCTGAAACCTTTTGCCAAGGCCAATTACCCGGCCATGCATCCAACTGCCTAATTATCCCAAATTAGCTGACTCAGTGGATTATGAGATGAATTAGTTGTTATCAAAATCATGCAGCAGCGCTGAATATTAACAATGTCATTTAAAGCAAGTGATTTTCAAGCTAATTTCAATGTAGAGGGGAGGACACAGCAGAAACACTGACAACCGTAGCATAATGCAACCTAATACAACCCCGCAACGATACCCTTATTAATTACCAATTAATCAACACTCTCAACAAACGTGCAAATTATTTTTTGGAAGTTTTAATATTGTATGAATCATGCATGTTGCATGTATGTTTCATAACTGAGTAATGGTATCAAAAATAAGACCACCAGCAGACTATAGTCTGTAGGAATCAGTAACAGATTGAATGCAGGAAGGAGGGATTGACACGATTTGAGTTGAAGTTGCAAAGAAACTAACATTTACACAAAGAAAGTTAGTTAGCACTTGTAAAGAGAAACACTATTTAGATTGTACACTAGATTTAATTTATTTTAATTTGTATGGGATAATATACAATATCCAAAATAAATGTTATGCAAAGTCAATGTCAACCACCCATATGTGGTGGATGACTGACCGAGGGATGTTTAAATCAGTGTCGGTGAGAAATTAAAAATGTGTGGCAAGAGGAATGGCCCATTTAATCTAAAATCAACAACTACAGGTCAAATCAGTAAAATCCTGCATTCCCTGATGTTTTTTGGCCACGTGGTGGCAGCACAAGAAGCAACACGGACATATTATCACCTTATAAAGTGCATAAGGCTTACGTGTTGGCTAACAGTAGCCTACAAATCTAGCAGATATAATTCCATTTTAGCACATTTAAAGGTTTGGTGTGTAAAATAGAGGAGGATCTATTGACAGAAATGCAATATAATACACATAACTATGTTTTCAGTGGTGTATAAAGAAAAATAGAAATAAAATGTACACAGCTTTGCTTTTCAATGCCCCCAGTGTGTTGACGCCAAATGGTCTTGGCCATGTGCCAATATGTGACAAGTTGGGAGTAGGAATGGGTTGGTTTGGTGCTGGGCCGGCGGCTTGCGAGGGTCTGTTTAAGCTTTTTCACTGAAAATAGCTGAAAACTATGACATGTAACCAAAACAACAGAGTTGCTGGCTTTAAAACCAAATCAATGAGCTTAAAGACACTAAAATGCCCCATTGAGCTGAGGGGACCCGCAGGTGAGAATTCTCTGTGTATGACCACTTTAACATTTTCTTCACTGTTGACATTAAAATATTGATTGTTGGAGCTTTAAAACCAAACTGCTTTTTTTACTAACAGGCCTCTCTTTTGCCATGTATGTGACTATTGCCAACAATCACTCAGTCTGGTGTAGCCTAGGCTTAGGCATCAGTACGGAGTATCGCTGAACATGCCACAAATGTAAGGAGCACAACAGCAAAACATCCAGCAAGCGGTGTTTTTCTATCACTATTCTTGATTGAACAGATAAGATACAACAGGCCGAGCTAAAACAAAAAGGCTTTAAAATCTTTACAGTCTTAACACAGGCTATATTTCACTTAAAAGAAAATGAGGTACTTGGGTTACTGCTGGCAAAAATGTCACTAACAGCTGAGAAAAAGCAGTGAGAACAGAAGTTGTATCTCCCATCGCACTGCAGTAAAACATATGGACCCAGCCTGGAAACGGTGTCAGCCTCATTTTGACCAGCAGTTTCACATCAGTCAGAGAGATGCAGGCAACTCAGCTGTTAATCAGTGTTTTAATGGCCCATTGAAATTAAAGGCATTGTCCACAAGGTAGTTGGCTTTATCAAGGTTGTTGATCTAAGCAGGCAATTTTCTTCTTGGAACTAAGAAAAATGGAATGGTTGAGAGGAAAACAAAAAACACTCAGCTCATCCGTGGATGCTGATGCAGCTTCACACACAGGGAAACACAGAGAGATGCCGACTTCAGTCACTCCGATAATTTATTTATTCGTGGGCCACCTTTTTTTTTTATCTCTAAGATCCCGGTCCTTTCCCGTGAATTAGATGTGATACGATTCCAGTGAATCACACGTCCTACAGAGCCCACATGTAGAAGAAAACATCACTGTGATTATTACCATTCTGCATGAGGCAGTCATATAGGAGAGAAAGAGGGAGCAAGAGGCCACATATCCCCCTGCTGAAATCAATCTTCTGGAGGACTGCGAGGCCAGCATGCTGATGAGCCTTCATTCACATGTATCCTGTCTTTGCTCTATTGACCTCGCTTTCGCAAAAGCTGAAATTAATATCTGATTTATAGAAACCTTTGAAATCATGTTATGCATCTAAATTAGGTCTACAGTACTATATGTGTGAATGTACAGAAAGGTCTGAGACATACTTACGTATATTTACTTAAATACTCCACTTAAAACCATTTTGAAGTGCTTGTGCTTGAATTCAACTAGAATTTTTACACTTAAATTTTAGAGGGAAATATTGTACTGGCACTACATTTAGAAGCTCGTGTTCCTGGTTACTTTGCAGGTTAAGATTTTCCATAAAAAAAAACATATGATAGGCTAAACTCGTTTTATTATAGAAAATCTGCAGCTGAAAATGCAAATTAATGTAGGTTTCCATCCACTAATGCTATTAGTATAAGGACTCGGGAGCACTGAGACAAACAGCTGGTGGAGCTGATTCTCCAGCCGAGTGCCATGGCACAATTGCAGAAGGACATCTTCATCTCTGCGGTGACTTGGCGGTTAAATCACATGTGCGGCATGATTTATTCGCCAAATCTGTTTGCATTGCACTTTATTGCATTTTGTTTTGATCAGTACACCGCCATTTCCACCTTAGCACCTAAGAGTAAAATGCTGCTTATACACCGATGCATCAGTATTAACAATCTTATATTGGAACATATGATATTATACAGTCACAGGGAAAATAGAGGAAAATGAGTACTTTTACTTCTGATACTTTATATTTTGCTGAATATATTACTGTACTTTTACTTTAGCAATAGGCATTTTTCTTTTAGTGGAGTATTTTGATATTGGTACTTTTACTTTAGTAAAAGATCAGAGTACTTTTTTCACCACTAGATGGGTATTATTCATAGTACAACAGGCGTGCATTGTAAGAGACATGTATGCGTTTTCCATGTGGTCAAAAAACTACACATAGTGTGATAATAACTCTTTTCCCCTCTTGCCAGCCTTAACACAATCCTCTTTAACCAAATTTAGCATGCTCCCTGCATGCTACATTAAATGTAGCATATATACATTGCTAGTGCTGCCTTGTAATTATCTCACCATAAGCCAACACAATTCCCAGAACATGTTGTTTAATCCACTATCAAGAGTTATTTTGTTGAAAGTGAGTCAACAACGTTATGCCAGTGCAGTGAGATAACACAATACAAGTCAGCTTGAATTTCCTGGATACATGGCAGTTTCTTGATGGTGTTGCCAGTGGTGGCTGCGAGCGCTGATGGGCTCCGGTTCAGGATTTTTTTAAAAGGGCCCACTTTCAACCTGAGACATGCAAACAAACACCCACATCTGAGCCAGCTGCTGGCATAGGCGGTATAGGGAAATGCCGGGGGGGTGCTGCTTGGGTACAGGGAGAGCATGCAGATTGCTGAGGCAAATGTGGCCTCCATGTTGTCAACAGATTATGTTTACTTGCATTTCCGTCTGCTCTGACCACCTCACAATGAAACTATTTCATGGCTTGTTGGCCGCGGTGCACACCAGCTTTTTTATTGTCACCTTGATAGGCCACATTTTTTACATTGAGCAGATTTAGATGCACCAAAAAATACATTCACTGTAATGTATTTTGCAATTGTATGGAGGATGTCAAGGAAATATTTGACTACACCTGATTGTCATCAGTGCATGGATGTCATTCTTACTATAGATAACAGTAAATAAATATTAAATAGATATATTAAATAAATACTGTATCCCACCAATCTTTCCATGACCTTAAGCAACCTTTTTCCACAGCTTTCAACCACATCAGTCTTCATCGGCAGGAGTTTGCTCACTTGTCACATAGTGTCTCTGAATCTCTTGAATGTTGACCTGCATTGGTGCACTGGCCATCTGGCATACTGGAACAAATCCCAGTGGGCCCGCACATCTGCGGGCCGGTGGACCATCAAAAAATCCATACGGTTTTTACTGGCCGTCTGGCTCTATCTCTCTCTTTACAGACCCTCAGTGTGCTTATGATTCGCTTGAGACCGTGCGTGTTCAGGGAGTTCAGCCCTGCCGTAGCCTCCTTTGCTATTATCACTTTGTTACGGCTTTACGATTTCACCTAAAATCAGAATCATGATTCATTTCGGACATTTCACCTCCAATTATTGAACAATTAGTTTGTTTTGAATGTTGTTTTTTTGTGTTTTTTTGCCCTTATATAGTGAACAGTGTGTCACGTGACAACTCACGTGGTAGCATATTTCAAAGGGAAAGTACACGAACGCACAGAATATTGCCAGGATTAAATAACCTAAATATCCGACGTGGGGAAATGACGTCGGTTAGAGTCTCTGAATTTTGGTTTGATTACTTTTTAATTAATTGTCCAGCCCTAACCATATTCGTATATACTAATTGACCCCAGTCTTATACTGCATATCATAACCCTCTCTTTCTTACAATGGTTCTTGTCTGCATCTATACTGCAACTGTACAACTATCAAATGAAGGCCAAAAGTAAAAAAAAAAAAAATTATCATTTATTTTGGAATACTTGTTGGTGAAGCAAATGTCTTTGTTTACCTCACTGGTCTGCATTATTCAGTTTAAAGCCACTGACACCAGTGGCTGCAGAGGATAAGATGGAACACTTTCAGTATGGAAACTAAGATGTTAAGTGTGAAGTATGAGACTTCACAGCTTGCTAACATGGGGATTTTTTGCAGAGTGAACATGCAACAGCCACAGTAACTGTTACAGCTGTCTCTGTGGCACAAGAGAGGAATACGATACTATCAGAAAAACCCATCCCTAACCCAACAAACTCCTAAGATTCCAGATAGGAAAGTGAGAGGCAGTGGTGGGTAAATAGTGGTGGGTGCTGAAAATACTCCCAAGCCAAAAGTATAATTAATAATTAAACAAGTTCAGAAAAAAAAAAATACACAACTGGGGTTGTCTGTTAATAACGTTAATATTGTTTAGAGGGTGCATGCTGGAGCTAAGCAATGAAAAACTACTTTCATGAGGATCTGCATCGTTATTTGCCCTGATTTACACTCACAGAGCCAGTGGCAGTCAACAATACAAACGAGCGAAAGCTGGCATTGAAATATATCCTGTCTCTGTGTGCTTTCTATCTCACACATTCTCTCTGGCTCGCTCTCGCTTTTTCACCATTTGTCCCCCAAAGGCAGAATATTGGAGGAGTCTTTAATCATCTTTACTGCCCACTCGATAATCCCTGCTAAGAGACTAATCCATGATCTGCCACAATGGAGACCAACCCCACCGAGTCAAGGGGAGGGAGAAGCAAAACAACATAGAAGGTTAGCCTCAGTCACAAAAAAACGTATATCCTCAGTGATAACTTTCATTCTTCTGAATGTTCGTGTGGGGTGTGATCGGCATTCTTTTGGAAAAGTGGAAGGAAACATGTAATGACTGAGGATTTACAGGATTCTGAACACTAGTAACACACAAAATACAGTTTTTACTGCCTGCTCAAAGTGTCATTACGCTGATGTTTTGTCACCTAGATCTCTAAATCTTTCAAAATGTCATTTGTCATTTGTTTGAAGTTAACACAGAGAGCCTTCGTGAATAACTGAGAAATCCATTTTTGACAGGGTTGGGGGGGTGTTTTTAGTCCTAAGATCCCTTTCTGAGTGATATTTAGGAGCGATTCTGCAATGCTGTGAGTTCTGGAAGTGTGAGTCCCACATTTATTTTCTGCATAAGCATTTGCTAGGTTTTCATCGATATGTGCAAATTTAAACCGGATTTCAAGAAAATTGGCGAAAAAACATTTGAATAAATGTCTTTTCCATTCATATGCGATTACTAGGAGTTGGTTTTCTGGTGGTGCCAATTTGCCCTTTGGGTGCCATTAAAATATAGCGGAGGAAGAGGCTGCAACAAGATAAGGTCATTAAATAAGCACCTGTCAAACTTCGAATGCTGAAAAACAATGTGGAAATGGACAAAATGGACAGATGCTTGTTTCATGAATTAATTTCAGAAAGGTTACAGGTCTCCTTATTGCTCCACACAGATCTGTTTTCTTCTCCTCAGTGGTCATTCATGCTTCGTGTCCTAACTTATTTGCTCATCTTCAAAGCCACCTTTTGATCTATTGCTAAACATGAAGTAAAGAAGTCAAGCGATGATTTTAAAGATCCAATCACTAAGCTTAGAATTAAATGCACCACTAATGGTGGTCAGAAGTTAAAGATTACACATGGTAGAAACCTGATAAAACATTCAGCAGCTTAAATTGATTCACTCTCTGTTTCTGGGGGAAATTTGTGTGAGTTCAGCACTTGTGGTGTTTTATTCCCAAAGAATAAAGATTTCATTTCTCTGCTACTGTCTTTTTCTATTACAGGTCTGAAGCTCATGGGTAATTAGAGGCATGTGCCATGCCAAACCTTTTGTCAAAAGTAAAAGATCTTAAAAAATTGACACTGTGATACAGTCCATGGTGCATCACATCACCCCAAATTAACTGACATTCAGCATATGTGAAGCAAAATATAATTAAGTTGACAGTAGCGCTCAGGCCAGATGGGTACTTATAAAGCATATTTATATACTACAAAATTTACCACTGCAATTTTGAGGACATATAAGTATTGTCTGAGTTATGTTGACATGCAAGGTTTGTGTCCCCTCCAGGAAGTGCTGCATTCTTGCTGCACAAATGGCGGGGGAGGTGGTCTGAGCGGGTGCTGAGCAAACACAGCACAAGGGAGGAGTTTGTGTCCTTTGTCTTATGATCGTCTTATTATCTTTTTCATTATTACAACTAGGGATGAGCAAGTACAGCATTATCTGTATCTGTTAACCATATGAATTATCTGTATCTATATCCGTACTGGGACTGGGCGGGGCCTAGCCCGGAAGTGGGTCGGGTTGTCTTGAAATGGGCGGGGCTTTAACTGTATGTTATTTTAAGCATGCAATTTATATGGGTTGATCAGAAATTGTTACATTTATTGCTGATTAGAAAACTATTTACATGACGGCATCAGCATTGAGCTTCAGATCAATGGTTTTGATCACGATAACAAACTATATACAGAACAAGTTTTGCAACAATGAATACAACACATGCGGTTGCAATTATGAAGTAAAATGTAATGAACATGAGTTTTCATAGTCAACATTACTTTCTTTTTATTAACTTTTAAAAAACTTTTAAAATTTTTTTATGAATGGCTAACCTGCTCCGAGCAGGTTATGTTCCAGAAAAGAGATTAACTGTGAAAACGCTGCCTACTGACCAATCAGCTCTCTGGAAAATGACATCACCATCTGTAGGAAATCTCACAGACTGTTTTAGCCAATAGGCTCCTACAGAGACTGATTAAAAGCCTCAGGCTAATGTTGCCTACAGGTTTTTACAGTACAGCAGGATCAGCCTACTTACTGCCTTTAAGTGTCTTTAAGATTTTTTATTTGCTCCCAGTCATTTCACACAGCCTGACGCAGCCGTTAAAATAAATGGATTTTATTTTTCTTAGGTGAGGCTGAATATGATGAACAGTTTGGTATTGAAATACTAAATTTGAATACGAACGTAGTCTATCTGTTTAGGTTAGTTTAGCTTTCTAAGGCCGACTACAGAGACTGTAGTCATGTTCCGTCCCACATTTTGCGATGTGGGCTCAAAAGGTGGGACGGTGAGTTTTCAGCAGCCTAAATGTTCAGATTCAGCTGCTCCACAGCCAAGTAGAGAAAGAGAGAGAGGGAGAGAGTTGCGTCTTTTCTGTTCAGTTTCAAATCAAGTGGCTTTATTGGCCCTGACCCCCTCCCTACGTGTCCTTACTATGCCCACTAGAGGGCATTGTCACTGTTGTAACGTAAGCAGATGTTGTTCTGAGGCACTGGCTAAAACGACTGATGTTGTTTCCTTGGTGTCCTTAGTGGATTGATAACATAACATTGCCAAAAAAAATGCAAAAAATGATGAGTAGAGCTCGATCCATACAACCCCCTGCATTCTGGTCCTTTGTTAGTGCACATGCACTGCATGCGTAACCATAAACAGCCCTAGTTGCTTGTTATCAGATCCTGGTAGGACCTTTGATCTACCTACCTCTAGATTCCACCGGGCACGGATCTATAACATAGGGTCTGCAACTCTGCACTACTTCATATCCCATAGGGAGCTTTTTTAGAAGCGTTTTGACTGCCTGATTTTGCAGACTGGCTCAGATTTTGTTGATTTGGTAATTTTATCCTCTACCATGGTAAAGTAGGGTATGCTAAATGGTTTCTCTCTTTTTGGCAGTTTTAATTTTGTTTATTGTTGATATCCGAACTGGGGATTGTGCAGGCGATCTGGGGGTTTTTCTGACCCCCAGTCCGGTTCTATCTGCTTTGTGCAGTTTGATGCAGCTTCCGGCAAAGTAGACTAGCCGCGTATTCTCCCTGAGCGCCCCTTGTGGGACGCTTCTGGGGCACATCTAGTGGAATCGCAAACCTTGACTGGAATTACCACTTCCAGCTGCAGTGCATCGCAGCCGGAATGTGATGCAACCAGGCCCAGAGGAATGTAGCCTTTACAGGACAGATGCTGTATTAACCTCACTCCTCTTTTTAATCACAAATTGAACGCTGTCCTTAAAGTCACGTTTGTCTTGTAATCCCAGAATACCACAGCTCAATCCATGCATATCATCTGGGCTGCCAATGAGAGCAGTGTAGCACACATCTGGTGAGTGATAGGGTCAGCTTATGTTTCCACTATATGTTTCTACTTTATGTGCGAGTTTGAAGTGCTGACAGTGACCGCTGGCTGGTGGTTGGCAAAGAGGCCAACCGATGCAGGGATAAGTGCTTTGGCAATAAACTCTCTCTCGCACATACGCACACATTTATTTAATGCAAGCGGCTGTGAGGCGCTACAAAGCCATAGAGACATAGACATAGAGGTGATAATGTGGCTGGGAAGGGTGTGAAAATATGCCTCCATATATATATGCTCTAGTTAGAATCCGAAGCGCTCACAGATGTAAACACATAGTCGCTGCAGTAAAGAAGGAGGAAAAACACGCTGAGTCTGTACATGGGTGAGCGTCAAGATGACCTGTTACACTGGCATGTTGCCTGATTCTTCTGAGTGCAAATATGTACATATTTCAATATTTGATGGCACTCCTGGAAAGGTGGTAAAAGGCCATGGGAGTGGTGCATGGGTGTATGCATGGGTGTTTATGAGTGATACTTTTGAACTCCGTTCCCTCGCTCCCACTAGTGCAGGAGAGTCTACTAGATTGTGTGTATGTGTGTATGAAAGAAAGAAAGAAAGAAAGAAAGAAAGAAAGAAAGAAAGAAAGAAAGAAATCTGCAGAAGCAGAACCATATTTCCCTTAGGATTCAGTGTGTGTGCCTTGCTTTCAATGTCCACCCTCATTCAGTTCCCTTTTCTTTTTCTTTTTTCTTTCCTTATTTTATTTTAAATACTATGGAGCTCACAGTGATTGGCAGTAGAGGAACAGTTCAATTTGGATAATACATTAATACAAAAAATTACAATTCACTTTGCTGACTAGAATCGTTTATTTCAGGTCAGTTCAAAGATATTTGACAAGTCATTGACAATGTATGTACACTGTTTTCTAAGCTGAGCGATTGCATGTTACATTGTTCATTTTGGCACCTGATCATTGTTTTAAAGTTGATTTAAAAAAAATCTTAATAAAAATCCAACAGGTACACATAGAATGAATGTAGCAAACATATATGCATGCAGTACATTACAGTAAAGTCTTTTGTAACACTGAAACTCTGGAGCAAAAAGAGTTCTGGTTAGAAGAATGGGAGATAAGGCACAGCTATGTGGATCCCCTGTGTTTAAAACAATATTGCTGAACCATTATCCACTACATGGTGTGGTCTATCCTGCAGGAAGTTTTTTTTAGTGGGTTGACCTGTGATCTAGCTGATCATTTTCACATTTCTCTTTATCTGAAGGTTAAACATGTTCTTACTAAGCTTTAAGATGCATTCAGAAAGAGCTTGAACTGAAATGGCAAAATTGCATAGTCACTGGAAAGATGGAGTGGGTGCAACTATATGCAAATTTGCCCAGGGCAGTTCAAACTGGGGCCAAAAGATATCATCCAAGTTGAAAATGTCAAGGGCTTTAGGTGTCTATAAATCTACAGAGACGAAAGGGAAAGAGAGAAAGACTGAAGGAAACAGAAAGAACAGGAGTTACAAGTACATTGACTGGGGCAAAATTTGATTGAATAATGCAAGACAGAAATTCATGTTCATGTTCTGTCAAGGTTAAAGTTGTTTGTAAGGGTATTTTTTAAACTTTGGACATAGCTTGCAGGTAGCAATTTTTTGCTAAACTAGACTAACCACAGTCTAACATATTGTAATTGCTCCAAAATGCCAAACTATCCCTTTCAGGTAGGAGGGTAAAAATCTGTGGTAACTTCTGGCCCTGAAAAGTAAAGCCAATGCAGAAGTTCCTTAAACCTGCATTCTTTACAATGGCGGCAGGGGGCGACTTCACTGGCTGCAAAAAGAAGTCAGATTATACAGAAGTCTATGACAAAATGACCCTACTTCTCACTTGATTTATTACCTCATTAAACACTTTCCTAATGAGTTTATGGTCTTGATTGCTAGCTTCAAGTCTTCTTCAGTAAGACCACTCAGTAAATTATGGACCCATTTTGAGTAAAATTGACAAAAAGCAGGGTATGCTTTAGGGCGTAGCTACCTTGTCATTGACAAGTTGCTACTACGGAGACCTGTCAGGTGTTGCAATGCCTATCTCTCTCCAGTTCTGTCCTCTCTTCCAAATATGGTCACTCTGGTTCTAAAAACCAAGATGGCAATGGCCAAAATGCCAAACTCGAAGTGATGGTTATGTCCACTTTTTTTTTTTTTTTTTTTTACAGTGTGTATGGTCTGTTTCTTTCTCTCTTTCTCGCAAGATACATAGTGACACAAAATGGAAGACGTGTGCCTTCGCATGTGTGTTCAGGCTGAGTGTGTGGTAATGATTAAGCTGGAGGATCCCATGGGTATGATGGTCTGTGTGTGTATGTGTGTGTGCGTGTGCATTTGTGTATACATGTGGCTTCCCAAGTGCGTGTTTTTTTTCCGTGGGGTCTTTATGTTATTCACAGGAAAGTTTTAAAGGTTCAAAGCTTGCTCTGGTGCTCACTTTGTGCTCTCCCCAAAGACGAGACATTGATGTTTTACTTTGCAATGAGTTGTTTAGGAATAAAGGCGAAAAAAGAAAAAGGTAGAGGTGTGTGAAAACGGATGCCTCCCATCAGAATGTCAATACATTGGAGGGGTGGAGGGAGTTTTACCATAATGGATTTGAGAGGATAGACAGAGATATAGCTCAATAGTCTCTAAAGTGCACTTCTTTCCACTTTGAATGAATATTGAAGCATGAATTTGAGGCAAATCAGTTCCTCACAGTCTCCGAGTTGACAGTGAGGTCCTGCATAATGATGCCACTACTATCTAAATAAGTTTGGCACACACAGCAGCGGATGCAGCAGGATGAAGAATGTGCTGTCAGAAGTGTCCGAGTTATCTTATCTGTTTGGACAACCCAGTTCTTTCCTCGCTGTACTGGAATCATTTAAATGCAGCGAGGCCGGGCCATGCTACATCACAGTTGCTCATCAATGGTGGTGAGTATTGCCAACATCCGTCAGCCACAGAACAGACACGCTTAATGACGGCCATCATTTCCACATTACAGATATGTAGAGGTGATTACCTTGATACAGTTGCCGCCCGGTTATCCCCATTGACTGACATTAGCGCTGCTAGTCAACTCGGCTCGATTGTCGCGATCAATTAACACTGGCTCTCAAGGAAGCTAGGGATGCCACTGGGTATCGATCGAGCATTAGCGTAACCGCTAAGAGATATTGACCCTGGCCATTTCACTGTGTCCCAGGGATCAGTGGTCAGTGGCCTTGGGCCGCCTGAAATGCAGTATGACTGGCATGTTGATGTCTCCGTCACCCAGCAACTGTCTGACAGTATCAGGAATCCATGAGAGCAAATATATTTCAGTCTTTACAACACATTGCTGTTAGTCTGTGGCTGTAACATTAACACTCTCTGACTCACATTGTTATAGTGTGCGCATTCATTCATTTTTTTTCACCATTTTTCGGGATTGTCTTTCTGGCTCTTTGGTAAAGTCCAATATTCACTCTCTCTTTGGCTTTCTCATTAAAAACAGTGTAGTTTAGATTTAAAAGACACTTCTTTAATCTAAGAACTCTAGAGTCAGGTGACAATTCTCTGTGGGTCTGTCACTAGAAGCGATCATTTTAATCATCGTTAATTTAAAAAAAAACTTTTCAATTTAGTTTGGAGTGAGATTCGGTATTGGAGGTCAGTTCATTTTAAGCCTTCTGTGTCACATCCCACCACAGGGGTCGTGGCCATAACTCTTTAATTCTCAGGACTTTTGTTTTAAGAGTTCAACAGTCACATACGTATGTGTGTAGCTAGATGAAAAGTCAAGTCAATAATCAATAAACTTCATTTTCTGCATTCTGGTGATTTTTTCTTTAAATGTGGAACTTTTTCACCTCAAGGATAAATTTAATCATTTTAATTCAGTAAGAAACTGCCACACTGAATCTTGAAACATTTTTGCACCTATCGCACATATCTGTGTAATCTGACATCTCCAGAAAGATTTCGGAGAATAACATCATCATTTAATCACAATATTTTTCAAAATCTCTCTGCTGTTCATTAACTTTCACTGCTGACATGACTGAATCCCAGACAGACAGACACAGAACCCGTTTGGGACCTTATGGATGAGACCTGTGCAAAATGAAACTAACTGACAACACTTTACCACAAATCCTCACATGTTAACTTCAGCAGTTTTGTGCAGCTCACATTCCCGACAGAGCAAGGCGGTGCTTTAGAGTATACATTTTTATATTGCAAAACTCGACCAGCTACGTTGCGCGATCACAAACTGTGCCACTCACTGCGCGACAGCTGGATCGCTGATTCCTGTCACAGCGTCCGCTGGTGTCGTATCATCTGGGTGGAGTGTAATTGCGCAGAGTCGATGCAATTAGTTACAGGCTACATTAGTTTTTGCAATGTGTGAGAAAATTGATGTATGGCGTGAGGGCGTGTGAAAAGTGCTGCGTGAGTCTCACGCTCAGTGCGTGAGAGTTGGCAGCTCTGCTATGCTAATGTTTTAGCTAAAGATTGACTGCTTCAAGCAGACACAGATCAACATTAGCAATTATTTGAGTTGTGTTTTGAGGCATTTAATGCACACAATATTCTATTTTCTGCTTTGCTTTGTTTTGGTCTTAACCACCTACAGTATGATATCTGGTTCTTTAGCAGCTGCATGTGCCACTTTGTTAACTAGCTAGTTGCTTGTTTATTACTGGGCAGGTAACATACATTGTGGGCACACTGGCTTTTTCACCAAAACCCACTTCCTGCAGCAGAACTTTGGAGACCTAAAAATCAAAACAATGAGCTCAAAGAGGACTTTAGGCACTGTAGAGATGTGGAGAACTGCAGAGTTGGTGATTATTCTCTGTGGGTTTTTCACATTACTCACAGTCATTTGAACATTTTTAAACATTTGTTTCTAAAAAAAAAAAGTGGATCAGTGCAGCTTTTAAGGTTTTTTTATTTTATTTTCATATTTGTTGTTGTATTTTATTCCATATCTCCCCCGTCAAGTATCTTCACACTGTTTAATTCTGTGATTTAAGTATGCAACTTGGCAGCTGCAACAGTCGTCATGGGGTTAATAATCATACTCAGTTTTGTTTGTGTGTTGCGTGTTGCACCGAAATAAAAGGAAATGCCTGTTAAATGGATGAGAATGAGGTGGTTCTTGTGTCTGTTTATCTCACATCATTTTAGTCTGTGACAGTGATGAGTTTTAATTGGATTACAAAGCACAGCTTGAATTTGAGCTTTACATGCATGTGACATGCAGCTCTGATCTTTTACTGCAAGAAATATACAAATCTGTAGAGCTACATTTTCCATCAGGCCTTTTACTAGTAGGATGTTTTTTGTCACTTTTGTTTCTGTACATGTTACTACAGCAGTCAGGGGTTTTGTTTTTTAGACTACATTAGTGCTGCAATCATAAACCTCCAACCTATATCAAAAAGGGCTGTACCAGAGTAATGCGCCACCAGTCTTTGCAGTTTTTTTTAAGGTCCACCTACAGAGTTCTATAAATCCAGGTTGTTATTATATCCTGGTACGACTGCGGGGGTTTTCATGTATTAACTAGAAATATATGCCTGCTGTCTAGGTGGAAATCCAGGAATTCATTTGGGTGATTATTCCTATTTTCCTTTCAGTTTTTTGTGCAGCCCAATTTTTGGCACCATATTACTCACATTGTTCTTGGCTGCGGCGCAAAATCCCAGGTAACTGGGGATGTCAGTCCATGAGAGGATCTGTTGAAAAGGAATCACTAATCAAGGACTGGCGAGAAGGTAAACAAAGGTAGCGAGATAACACTGATGCAGTTTGGATCTTCACAGGACTTTCACTGTTAATAAACCTCCCTTACTGCATGTGTGGGCAGGAGTTCCTAACAGTCGGCATATATACTGTACATATACATTAAATATGATGTGATAATGAAAAGTGGAAAAAAGTGTCTAGTAAAAAATGTAAAAGCTAGAGAAATTAAATAGCATAACACTTCTAATAGAATCAATAGCAGAGTAAAACATCACCATGGCAGACAACACGTACATGTATGAATAATACAAACTCCGTAGAGGCTGCAGGCCACAAACGCATCGCATGTTAAAAGAAAAAGAGAGCAGCACACAAGACACACAACGCTACGTTGCCTGGCAACAGTGCCACTCTCCTCTGGAGAGAAAGAGTTACAGCCATTACTGAGTGTGTTGTTCCTGTCACCTGTCTGAGTGACATCCTGTGAGTCTTGTTCTCTCTGTCCCGCTACAACCAGTCCCCTCAGTCTCTGTGTCCCACAGAGCTCATCCAAGTTCTCAAACATTTGGAGCTGAATAAGCGGCCTTCAGTCACCCCGACGGCAGGGATTGTTGTCAAAAACAGCAGAAGGGCCTGACGCACACCTCACTGAAGGTTAATTTCCAAATTGGGAAATAATTCAATATCAGTTTAAGGAAAAAAAGCTTTTTGCTCTGACAGGAGAGGCTCAAGTCACGAATCTTAAAACTTTAGATTTGACCTGACAAAATAAAAAAAAGACTTGCAAGTCAACATTGAATTTAAGACTTCTGACCTCACTTGGACACGTGGAGACTTTTGACTTGAAACGACTTGATAGTCTCACTCAAATACTGAAAGTGATGCTGTATAAAAGTGCGTTGCGATTCACTCTTCATTTTCCTGATACAGATACTTCGAATCGGTCTGCCAGAGATTGGATTTGGACAGGCTTGACTTAGGACTTGTTGGTTGTAAAGCAGATTTGACGTGGGATTTGTTGGTATTGACGAAGGCTTGGCTTGGGACACATAAATGTTTTGTAGTCTGATCCTAGCAAAAGGAGAAATGCGAATAGAATGTTTACAGATTAAATCGGTATTCAAACAGGACTGCAGCATAGCATCTACAGAATCAACTTTGAAACCTTTGCCTCTGTTGCCATTGTTTCTAGTGTTAATGAGTCTGCAACAAGCCCTTTTACGTCAGTGTCCCGACTTCAATCGACAACAGATGATGTGAAAACACTTTAAAACGATAGAAGGCCTCTGCTTTCGTGCCTTCATCGCTTTTTTCCTCCCTTTGTTTCACTGGTTCAGTTCTAAGTCTTTGATTCCACTGTGTTTTGAGCTGTGCAACCAGCGAGTTGAGCAGCATCCCTGAACCTCTTCTTTCATCTCTCCCCCACTTAGCACACACTCATTTCAGAGGCTATTCTTGCTTCTTTTTCTTCCTGTCGATGATCCTAACCTTGCCAGCCTGCTCGTCTGTTTCTGTTGTAGCCCCGAGATGCAAACACAAACGGCGAATCTGATAGAAATCATGCTGGAACTTATTGTCCGCAGTCTTTGCTCTACCGTGCAGTGCAGTCCCACGGGCCTTTACCGTCCATGGGCTTTACACAGCTCAGATCACAAGGTTTCTCTGTGATTCTGAGCTTTGAAACACACTCCAGCCACTAGGAAACCAGCTGTGTAGCTGTTCTCAGTTTGCACTCCCAGAAAAAAGGCATAGCGATAATGATGTGAAAAAGTGGGGGTTTAAATTTAGTTACTGCTGCCTTAGCTGCAAAAAGAGAGCCTGAGGGCCAGGTATAGGGCTTTCCCCTCATACAATGCCCAGTGGATCGCTCCTTACCACAAACAAAATAAATAAATCAGCCAAGTACCCAGGAGTGTCTGTGTGGGCGACCTAACCTATTTTAAGACACATCATGAGGACAAGTTTTTTTTCTCCATCTCTTTGATTCACTTTCCATCCCCACCCTCGCTATTTTCCTCTCCACTCATCCCTCCTTTTCCACTTCAGCTCTCTGTCTTCTCACCAAATTGTGGCCGAGCGAAGCAATAATGTTATTTCTTCATTTTCTATAATTTGTGATTGCTCATAAAGCTCGCCGACTGTGGTACTTTGTGTATCACGTTAAATCCCAGAAAGCATGACAGTACAGTATGTCAGTGCCATAATCTGTTTGGGTTTAATGTCCTCATCTTCAAATGTGTTGTTGGAAAGTTGCTGAAGTGATTTTAAATGAGTGCCTCCCAAGTTCAATCATGACAATAGTTACTCTAAGGCTTTGTTCTGCTTAAGTGCTTCCTAAACCACTCAGAGCACCAAACTCTGAGCAAAACACAAATACGGGGCTCTCCACTTGAAAAATGGCCTCAGCGTTTTCCCGCAGTAAAGCAGCTGGAGCTGTGGTATGAATCCAGATCTTTGCAGAGAGATACGATACAGTACTCCAAGCAGCCTGACGCATACATATGGCTCTGCTTTTTAACCACCCCACAATGATAAGTAGGCCGACAGTAGCTTTGCAGTCCCACACGCTGTCTGAATGCTAATGATCAGTCGGAGCAGCTTGCAGAGCTCCAGCAGCGAGCTGTGAGTAGACAAAAGGTTTTGCAGCCCAGAAAATCAAAACAACGGGCTAAAAGAGGTCCCAGTGCTCAGTAGGGATGAGCAGAACTGCGGAGTCGGTGATTATTCACTGTGGATTTTTCACTAGCTTTCACACGCTAGCATTTTTTTTACATTGCTCACTGTCATTTAATCATTTGTTAATAAAAACATTGATTAGTGCAGCTTAAAAAGTGCAGCATGCTGTTGTATTTTATTAGAACAGAAGGTACACTGCAAGTATTCTGCCAGTAATTGGATTTAATCCTGACCTCCTTTCCACGTCTAGTAAGTAAGTAATTTATTTCAGCCATTTAACATGTGTACGCTGAATATGGAAATGTGAATGTCTTTGGCAATGAAGCCCCACTGTGACATCATGGTGTTTGAAAGGCGTGTGTAAAAACCTCCCAATGGAGTCTAGACACTGGTGGTGATGGAATGAAGAGACTGATGAAGATCTGACTGTGCTGAGGAGTGGACTTCTGATGAGCTCGACCTGGGCCGGGATATGATGAACTGGAGGCGAACGGGGTGGAGGAGGGCAGCAGCGATTTCTCACTGAAATGACAGCTGACAGCAGCAGGAAGAGGAAAGATTTAAAGTTTGACACTGACAACTCGATTGGCTGATGGAGATCATGGCAAAATCTGATTGGTTTTAATAAAGAGTGAATATAGTCAGCTCATTACGGTAACGTGAAGAGAGAGAGAGAATGAGAGAAAGAGTTATAAATGAATGAAGCATAAAGATTCTTGAGCTTCCTGGTTGACTTTATGCTGAGCTTCATTTGTATGCAATCATAGACATATGTCACAAAGTTCAAACAAGAAAGAATTAGAAAAGGTGGATGGAGGATGGATGGATCAAATGAATTCAGATCTTTAATCCAGGAAACTTGGGTCTGATGGTGCCTTCTATTTACCTCAGAAGTCGGAGGTTGGAGCTGGCAATGACGTCACCCCCAAGTTGAAGGCGAAAACTTCGCTCGGCCAGCCATTGTTTACTAGCCAGGTTAACCATCGTCGGTTATAATACACTGTAGCATCACATCCACAGACAGCAGCTGGACAGCACTTTGTGTACGAAAATTTCTGTGAGACACCGAAGTACACCGTACACAAGTGCTAATAAACAATATAAATTACAGCTATGACCAACTGTTGATACTCGGAGTAGCCATCTTGGCTCCCAAAGTCTGGTTAGTGCAGTTCTCCAGAGTTTCAAAGTTGGAAATCTGTCTTAAGTGGGCGTGCCCTTTGAAATTTCCAACTTTGAACTCTAATTCCAACTTACCATGTCAAATGGAGCGCACCATTATTTTAAGTTAAATAACGTTACATAGGTGACTTAACGTTACTTACATCACGTAACTTATGTAATGTTTTTATTTTAACCCAAACTATTATCTTTTCCTAAACCTAACCAAGTAGTTTTGGATCCTAAACCTGATCAAACCACGACTGTTTCACAGAGGTCATATTTCCAGTCTGGTAGCCTGTCGCTGGACTGGTACTTTTTCAGTGGTTATATAGTCACTTTGGAACAACTGACAGTCAACATATTTTGTCGTTTAGGTATGAGGCCGTGTTGGGTGATCAGAGCATTTCATCTGAATCATTAAACTGAGTAGATTTCCATTTGATAGAATTTGATGGATTGGCATGGAAAGTTAAAAAATTTGATAAATGTCCTTGAGCAGGATCAGCATGTATATCTCAAACTGGGAAGCAACATTAGGAAAGCTATGCATATAAAAGGAGAAAGGGTCTATACCCTGTCCTGTCCAAATTAAACCACTGATTGAAAAAAGTCAGTCATTACTTAAAGAGGTGGTATTATGCTCATTTTCAGGTTCAAAATCTTAATTAGGGGTTGTACCAGAACAGGTTTACATGGTTTAATTTTCAAAAAACACCTTATTTTTCTCATACTGCACATCCCTGCAGCTCCTCTTTCCACCCTATGTGTTGTACGCTCCGCTCTTGAGCTCCAGAGTGATGCATCTTACTTGTACAAAATCTTTGTTGTGAGTTGCACATGCGCAGTTCCCTGGTAAGAACTACTAGCCAGGCCTCACACGCTCCTCCCGCGGGTCGCCGCAGGCTTCCCCCGCAGCCCCAGCGGAGCTCCTCAACTCGAAAATATTCAAGCACATTTTTGTTCCGCCATCACTTCTCGTAAAACTGTCAAGATTCGAAATCTACACAGCTGATTTCTCACCTCAAAACTTCTCAGAAGTGGATTTACTGGTTAAATTCCATACGAAAAATGTAAAATTCAAAGCTTTCTGTTGCTGGCCTCTGTCCGGTGCAATGATGATGCAGTGAATAGTGAATATTCTCTCTGACCAATCAGCAGTCAGGTACAGGTCCAACATTTCTACAGTGGAAACCCAAACAAAGGCCAGTCGAGCCAAAGGGCCTCCGCTCAGACTAGCTCAGTTTGAGGGCGTGCCTGACCCCGCCAGCCGCTTGGCAAGCTTCATGATGCATTTTCATTGTGATGTCACAAGTAATAGAAGTGAAGGGCTGGGCTACAAACAAGCTGTTTTCAAACGGTTCAGAGCACAGCTTTCTGTGGGAGATGGGAACTCTGGGCTTTTTCACTTTGCAGACCTGTTACATGCACAAAAAAGATACATAACTCAATAAAGGAGAGGGAAAAAGCCAAAAAGCATAATATGATCTTTTTAAGTAAAAATAGCCAAACTAGCTAACAAGCTAACAGCACTGACTCTGAGATGAACAAAAGAGTCCGGTGATTATTAGAAATTAGATTACTTTCCACCACTGGATTCATATTGAAATAATACAGAAAATATTTATAATCGAAATAGCAAACAGGATGAACTGATGTTTCAGGTGTTGGAGATAAGCCTTACTATAACTGTAGAAAGCAAATAAAAAGCTCTTGTACACCAGGGTCCCCGGGCTTGTAGGGTGTCTCCACATTCCTGTGTTTTTGTGCATAAAAGCCCGTGTGTGTTTCAGTTCCCATCATGTGTGTGAGCCTCGCTGCCACTCTCCCTCCGTTTACCCTCCGTGACGTGGCTCATGAGAAAACAGATGGCATTGTGGGACAGGTTCCAAAGCGCCACTTCTTACCGGCCCTCTGCTGTGCTGTCATCTTGCTGGCATAGACCGGGTCTTAATCAGGGGCTCGACGGATGCCACTTTACACCTGCACACAGTCACTCAGCCAGAAAGCACTGAGGCTGATGAAGTTACTGCTGGGAACAGAAGGCTAGGAATGCCTCATCCTTCTCCTCTCCTCTACTGTTTTGTCCGGCAAGACTTGCTTGGAGGAGAGAAACATCCAAGAGTCTGTGGGAAGAGTATCAAAGTGGAGAAACGACAGCCAGATGGTTTCAGAAACTGTTTGGGGTCTGTTATTCCTATGTCTGTTTCCACATTGCTTTACATGAAGGTTAAATAACGACTCTTGAATTCTGTTTTAT
Organism: Lepomis macrochirus; assembly: GCA_024633595.2. Classification (NCBI taxonomy): domain Eukaryota; kingdom Metazoa; phylum Chordata; class Actinopteri; order Centrarchiformes; family Centrarchidae; genus Lepomis; species Lepomis macrochirus. Next base: position 25,664,203 of record JALXJV020000023.1, on the reverse strand, counting down.
CCCTGTCCCATTTATTTTAAAGGAAGGATAGATTTTTATGTAAATGTGAGTTTCTAAAGTATATGGATTAACTTTCCTTTTATTCATCATCATTGTCTGGAGCATCAGTTAAAACTCTCTCCCTGATGTCCAGAGCTAATTGCATTTAAAAGGCTTGTTTTATTAACTGGCTCAGCAGGTTTCCAAAGTACTTCTGGATCAAAGTATTGAATCAATATCAGCTTTTAGACCTGATATCACCTCTTCCGATGATTACTGTAAACACAGGTGCGGAGTCAGTTCGCTGGCAAGAGACTAGCTTTTATTATGTTAGGGTGTACTAGTTCCATAACTCTCATTCTGAGCACAACAACCCGTCAATAGCATCAAATATTTATTGCCGTACCTGTCTTCCATCAAAGCTATTGGCTGCCTTTGCCTGTCTTTGCCCTGAGGTAAGCACTACATTGTCAGAAAAGTGGGATTGAAGAAAAAGTCTATTATTTTTATTCACCCTCTTGATACTTGTACACTTTATACGTATATATGACCTTGCCAGAGCTGAGAGAACTTTTGAATTTGGGAACAAGCTGAACTCTCTTGTATTGAATTCCAAAACAGAGCCCATGTCCATTATTTTGATTGCAATCAACTTATCAGATAGAAAAGCTAATGTTATAGCAAAGCTATGACATTAGCTTTTCTTTGCCTTCCCCCTTTCTGCCTTATCAGCTGTTGTTTGATTTCCAGAGGTGGTTACAGCTAATCTGGCCGGTCGGCTGCGTAGTGAAAGCTAGTGCCGTGGCAGGAATGACAAAAAGTGCAAATGTTCCCAGGGTCCTATGCTACCAGGTCCAATGTTCCAAGGGTCATATTTCCATTAGCATAATATCCTCTTAATATGACCATTAAGGAGATCTGACAAAGAGATATATGTTCTCAGCAATGTTTTGTTCTGTTGGTGAAATGTTCATTGTATGTTTCCCTAGGTCACTATGTTGAAATAACGTGCTCAAAGCTCGACCGCACTCAGAACAGGAGGATGGGGGAATATTCCAGGCACAGATTTTGCTCATTATGATGAGAGCTGCATCAAAAATATCCTAGTTATGGAAAATTAGAAAGATTACCAAGATCTAGTGTTTATTTCCTTGGTGACGCTGCTTATTCGGCTTCCAAAAACATGCTCCCCTACTGTTCTCTGCTCTGCTGCTCTCACGCTGTCTCTCCTGTCCTGTCCAACAACAACAATAAACAACATGCACCGACAAACAATCAAGATCAACATTACATTAACTAGAATAAATTCAGAAGAGGATTAGAATTGAATATTTTAAATATAACTAAATGTTGTTTCCAACAGTAATGTTTACAGCAGCAAAGAGACTTTATATACTATGTATGCTTTGTACAGGTTTACATGTTTATGCTTGTTGTGTACTGATCAAGTACTGACTTTTTGCTCACAAAGGTTTTATTGCACTTACTAAGAGTAACAAGCATAGCTGTCATTGAGTAATCTTGGAGTTATCTTTATTTTACCTGGTTCATTTCTCCAGTGTGGCCTCTCTGCTGACCACTGACTTTGCTTTGCTTTGTGTGTGTGTGTGTGTGTGTGTGTGTGTGTGTTTGTGTAGGAGCTCACTGATAGCAGAATTTCAATGATTTCCATACAGATAATAGCGTGCAATAGTGAGTTTACTGAGTCCTTTCAGATTTTAATGCATCAGAGACGCAGGACTAGTACCTGTCAACATCACTGCAACTTCCAGCACACCTGTAGCTGGTAGCTATGCCAACACTGACACAGAAACACTGCAGTGGGAACTGGTTCCAGGGACCCTGTAATGTCACATCTTCCCACTGCCTGTATAGACAGTAGCTGGATTCATTCACAATAAATTATATTTGTGTAAAACGGTTCTAAGTGAATTCCCACTATAAAGAACACTGAAATGATCTGATCAGGAATGACTTGTACCCCCCCCCCCATTTCCACCTCTGCTGACCGTATTGAGCCTAACCGCTGTATGTTACTCTGAGAATCCTGCCACCACCCCAAAACAGTGGGGTTAAGCTGAATCTGAGCTGTAGTTGTCATTGCATCGATTGTGGCTTTAGTGCTCTGGATAATCCTCAGGACATACTGTCAACAGCACTCATCTGGACTAGTTCTTCAGTTGGGAGTAGGTGGTTGGTGTTAGTGAGCTTTAGATGTGTTGGTACACATATATTTAATCTTTGGACAGAGCCAAGCTAACTTTTCCCCTGTTTCACTTCTGTCTTTATACTAAGCTAGGCTAAATTCCTTGTTCCAACTCTATATTTAATGCACAGACATTAGATTAATTCAGATCTTGCTTTCATAAAGAAATCAAAAAAACTGTTTTTTTGGAAATGTTGATATGTTCTTTTTTATATTTGTGTCAACTTTTGTTAGGCTATAAATAATGGTTGGATTCTTCGTACGTCTGGACATGATTGGTAAAAACTTTTTTCTGCAGATGAAAGCTTGACTCTTGAAAAACTTCTTCATATCAATTGGGAACTGAACCCGAGCTGTCAGAGTCTGAGGTGAGAATGCGAACTCATCCACACCCTGACCTTCACACCCTCAGGCCTGCTTTCAGTTTTACTTGTCTTCTTCATGAGCATGAAGGCTTTGCACAATTCAAACATGCAGCACATCATTCGTGTTTTAAGACAACATTTAAATTTTAATCAAATTGTGCGAGATCAACAATGGTGGTGTCGCATTCAAATCACGTTGTCAGTCCAAGCGGCGCTCCTGGCTTGGGTTGGAAGCGTACCAAGAAGCCTCCTTGTCAACACAAGCTCAGTCCAATTGATTTGGTCTGCTGTGAAATGCTTGTATTCTCACAAGTCCAAACAAACCTAACAAAGGGAGAAACTGCTCCAGGGTTTAAAGTAACTGGCCTAAAAGAGCTAGGTGTAGGGTTTTAGGAAAAGTTGAAACACACTAGAACCAAAAGAAAGAGAGCTGCATATATAGAGATACTCCACCTTTCCAAACTGATTCTCAGGCTTTCAGAAGGGACCTTAACTGATAAAATCCCTGACAACCATGGTTGGAACAGTGTTTCAGGCAGGTACTTAAACTGGTGTGCTGAATCAAAAGCCCCCTTTAATGCCGCTCCCAGTGCTTTTTTATTTTGCTTGTTTTGATGACACGAGAAGTTATCTTAAAATGCCATCATCTTGATGCCCAGATCCGGAAGACGCTCCAATGGCTCTTTCGAAATTCACTATGGCATTCAATATTCTGGCACATCAGACGTCTCCAGATAATAGTGGACACAAAGACACAAACATATGCTTTTAGCCTGAGATTCAAAAGAATCTGCCCGTGTAAAACCACACATGTTCCCGTGGCCACTTTCTTCTAATGTGATTAAAGGGGGAAGGATAGTCTGTTGTTTTCAAGGAGGCTGTTAGGCTGTCACATTAAAGAAGCCTCCGCAGCACTTTTCACACGCCTTCTTCTCTCAACAGCCAACAATTTAGAGAATTACTGGAAGGAGAAATGTATTATCTGGATTTTGTGCATTTTGTGCTTTCGTGGCAGTTTGATTCAAAGTGTTGTGGGTTTAGATTTGCCACTGCCCATTATACTCTGGAGGAATCCTACAATCAAATGTGATTATGCCAATGTGAATACACTATGACTGCCAAGGAATCCTTAGCTCTTCTACCCAGGCTATTGCTGATTTAGGGCCTCTCCTGATGTGGAAAGGAAGAATCTCTGTCTCAAAGAAATTATGATCTTTAAAAATGTGTGTGTGTGTGGGGGGGGTTCTTTTAGACTCTATACACAATATATAGAGACATTTATGTACTGCTTCTGTCACTACAATTGTATCATTTATACCTTGAAATGTAAATTCAAGGTATAAATGATACAATTGTAGTGATTTACTTCAGTGTACATGTACAATCGAAGTTGTTTTTGTACATGATGCGCCTACAGTCTTACCATCAAGTTAAAAATAGAATCCAAGTACATTGTTAGAAATGAGCTCCCTGAGGTGCTGGAGCCTGATTGGTTTCTTAATGTTTTACAGGGTCTAATTAAATGCTGCTTACTCCACCCATTGAGTTTAACCACCTATTCCGACTGTTCAGAGACTCTTTGTTGATAGAGGGAGGCCTGCTCGGACATCTAGTCTGCTTCACACTCCAGCGCGAAAGTATGAACCAAAGTTTTATCATAATATTTCATACAGTTATTGTCTCATGGTGTCAGTCAAGTTATCCAATCTCTGGCAGTTCTCCGAGAACCTTCTAGCGCTACAACCCCACTGCACAGAATCAATGATTTCATTGATAGAGATGATTATTTATTTCATTTTGTGGGTGACCGAAACAGCTATATTTTAGAGGTGTTACATTAGAATAACAATGTAGTGGAACTATCATAAATATTTTTTGGTCTTTCATGTATGGACATAAATGCTCTATTGAGTGACATCCAACAAAAGACCAAAATGACTCATATGTGCCTTACAAAAGTGAGTCATACGAGAAATTTCAGGTCAAACACCTAAACCTATTTCATTAAGGTTAGGGAAAGATCGTGGTAGGAAGCATGGTGTCAACCGAAGCCTGCTGTGTGAAAGTCAGAGCCACCCTCCCAACCATCCACTCCCACAGAGTCACTAAGAGGTTTTGTGGTGCTATAGGCCTTACACATAGGTTGTTTAAAGCATTTTAAATAAAAATAAATAAAAATTTGAACCAGACCAGTATCCATTTGAAGGGTAATTTTATTGGATGATTCCAATAAAACTTTAACTTTTTATGTACAGCAGTTTGTAAAACATTTAGTGCTGCTGCAGGAATTAGTCTTCTAATAGTAAGGTGAAAAGTAATTGTGTGGATGTGACAGTGTTGGGCCTGTAGCATGTCTGACGTTCATATAGGAAACCTATGTTTGTTATCATAGACCTGCAATAAAAAAAAATCCAGTTCATAACCACTTTCTTTCCTTAAGCTTAACCAAGTGCTTTATTTGCCTTACCTTGACCATACTAGTTAATTTGCCCGTATTTGTCCGTATGCCTCAAAGTGCTTGTTGGATCATCGGCATTGGCCTTTCACCCACGCCTTACTGATGCTGGCTTTGGAGGGGCTCTATCTGACCACTTCTGAAACTTTCTGAAATTGAAAATCCCACAAGCATGCCCACTTCCCGCAACATTTGGCCAGGTGTGTGAAAGTAGGCAGGATTTGAGCTTCTCTCACAAGCTCTGCTTTTGCTTTTCTTCACTTTTCATGTGTGAAACACCATGAATGCCTTCGAGGAGAGACTGTCCAAAAGCATTCGCTGTTATCTGCCTTTGTACGATTTAGTTTTTTATGCCGCACCTTTGAGTTTAGCCATCCGCAAAAGGTGTAAGTACTTTTGCCTTTAGTGGTGGTCAGATAAGACTCTACGACACTAACTGGTTTGTTTGAAGCATATCCTGGCTTTGACTGTACCATGCATGCATACTTTTTGCAGAAAGAAAGCATTTGCAAATATTAGTACTGAACATTAACACTGACAATGAACAAATGAATATCATTCTTCTTCTTGTGTGGTGAAAGGTTTGTTTTGAACAAACTACAGATGCTGTTGTTTTTCTGGTGAGGACAGCACAGTCTCTTGAAATCTCTCTCCAAATGTCTCAGATCTGTGTTGAATCTCCCTCATCATGTTGCATTACTGGAACTGCTGTACTGAAATGTGTGTCCATAACTTCACTGAGCTGCAACCCACACAGCCCTGCTTATATTTAATTCACTAGGGCTAGTCTTTTTTTTTTCTCTCCACACTTTTCTCCTCTTTCTTCTCTCTTCTTCTTCCCTCTTCTCCCTCCTGACCTCCTGTGTTTGGTAAAAACGATACCCTCTGTCTCTATCTCTATCCATTCTCCATGGATATCTCCATATCTGCAGACCTTAATGAAAGGGAACCTGTCATCTCTTTTAATAAAAACCTTGCCATGCTTTGCCGTGCTTACATCTGCAGGCCTTTAGAGAAGATAATAAAACCCTTCTGATGGTCTCTAAAGCTAGTGTGCATCTAACAATTACAGTCTAATGTGGCTTATCACCATTTCCACTATTGAGCTACAGTATTTTACCCTGTGTGGCAACATGTACAGTACTCTAACATATTACAACTTGTTCTTTTCTGCGTAGGTGTAGGATTTTCTTTCAGCTATTCAAAATGTTCTATAACGGAGCAATACTGCACCCTAATAGCTGAAGATATACAGTAGTTAGAGGATTCTTCTTCTTGTAACAAGTGGTAATTTACTCTATTGATCTGTGTGCTCAGTTAATGATAATGTTCCTTGTGTTTTCTCATTATCAGCATGCTACTGATGTTTTCTATTACCGTACCTGCCTGCTACCACCAAGTCTGCCCCAGACAGTCAACAATCTCCTTTATGACTTGTTTACGTTCACCAAGCTATTACCTCTAGTGTGGTAGTGCATTGTGATCATCACTATCTTTTAAAGGAGGACCAGCACGTTGTCCAATTGTGCTTTCTGGCTCCTATGCTCCTGGAAGCTTTTCGGAACAAATTAAAAGCTTGTTTAGTCTTCTTGAACAAATGAGGTGTATTAGGAGGGTTACGGGAGACGCACAGCAGTGACATATGACATGAGATACTATGGCAAAGAATTGCACTTTGTGATCTACACTAATAAACATGGAAAGCCAACAGTGCGCTCCTGCTGATGGCTGTGATCTTCTCACTATTGTGCATCTATTTATTGGAACTGGGACTGTTGTAACAATGTATTTGTGTGAAATGTTGTGGCAGCTGTCAGGCTCAGAACTGATGCTGTTTGCTTGATTTTAGTTTCTATCTAAATCAATCCATGTTGGCAGCATCCTCTGTCTTTTTTGACGTGTTTTTAATACACTCGTTAGTTAGTTAAAGTGGCTGCCGGTACAGGTCCACACGCTCGACTGTGTTTACTTATGTATGAATATGTATGAGAAGAAGGAAAAACATTTTTGTTGGTCCTTACCTTCAAAAAGTGGTGACTCTGAACCCCAGTATGAAAACCGCTACCTTAGGGTGGTGGAGTTAAGAATTTAGCAATGCAAATATGTAGATATATACAGAACTGTTATCACATTAAAGACCCTGCACACCTAGCTGATTAGACCTCTGGTTATAGTTGGCTGGGATTGTGCAGGGACTTACATAACGTCACCAAACATGTGCATGTATTATATAAAAATGATAAAGAAGTAAGTTGTTTCACACTAACAGGTGCAGCAACCCTAACAAGAGAACCAGGGTGATGGTTTGTACACACCCACGCAGGTCTAATCAGGCAAATTAACACCAGTGTGGGCGGACCAGGAGTGTATAGGGCCTTTAAAGGCAGGTACACAAATTTTGATAGGCTTTTTTTTTTTTACAGAGGACATTTTGACATGTCACGGTAAGAAAAGAATAGGTGTAAATAATAAAATGAATGATGGGCTGGATTTCAATTTATCTGCTTCAGTTTCAGGGTCCTGGGGTTGTTCACACTGGCTCACTGTCACACTTTCTCGGCTAACTGGGGCAGAGCCATCGTTAATATGTTTTAGTAACACCAGTGATTTTCCTACTATTTGACATGTCCAAGTGTCTGACGTGAAAAAAGAACTTTAATGATGACGGTGCAAGTTGTCCCAATCAGCAACAGATAATAAAAAACAAATAGGATGGTAAAATGTCATTTAGACCCAGTTCGTACAGACCCACACAGTCCTCAGAAGAGGTCTGATGTGATTAATTAAAGGTGGGATGGGAGATTCTAATCCAATACATATCTTTTTGACAAATTTAGCAAATCTCTCTCCATGGTCTGCTAGCTGTTCCTTCTGTGTGTGCACTGAAACAAAATCTGGTGTTTTTCTGTAAATGGGAAACAAACAAAGTAGTTCGGACTGAGCCACACAACAGCCGTTCTAGCCTTTATGGAACTTTAAATAACTTGCTCACAGACATTCAGCTTACGTTCTAGTTTGCCAAGACATGCTGTTGTTGTGATGTGAGCTATAGTAACAGGAGAGTTGTGAGTACTACTGTCTGGAGCTGGTGTGCTGGCTCTGGGAAACCGCCTGGTCCTCAAAGCATGTTAGCTTTGCAGCATCAACTGTAGCAACAGTTTCCTAACCCACAACCTAGCTAATGTTAGTAACATTATTTGACGTGTCATTATTCACTCTATATCATGGTATTTGTCATGGTAAATCAACAATCACACCTTTAAGTGAAAACACGTGTGTGGATGGAACAACAGTGTGCAGGGTTGTGCAGTGTGCTTTTAGGTAAACTGTGATGTTGGGTAGCAGAGAAACAAATTAAATTAAGTTCTCAACCTGCAATAACCGCATTTTTGGTCACTTGGCAGTGGAAACAAGTTAAAACAATGACAAATTTAATGTTGCATTACATTTATTCACTGGGGGGAAACAACAAAATTAGTTGGGTGTCATCTGCATAGCTGTGGTAAGAAAGGCCCTGCAAGTCAATAACAGAGCCATGTGATGAATGTAAGTCCAATATTCACTCTTCTTTTAGCTCTGTTTGATCCACTATGTTCATCAGCTAGCTGCTAATACTGTGTTGGTGCTGGGCAGGTTGTACTATGGGTTTGTAGAGCATTTTTGCTGTTAGGTGAAAATGGATAAAACCCAAAAATATATATTAAAGCTGCAAGCAGCGATGGGCGGGCCCTCGCACATGTAGCACGTCGGGGTGCTTTGCGGGCGTGTTGCATATTCTGGAGCACTGCCAGTGCGGCTGTGAATTTACTAAGCGCTTCGGAGGCTGCATGGAGTTGTTGTAGGTCACTTCCTGTGTTCCCTTTGCACTCGGCGCTATGAATGTAAATGACTCTTGGCGTGCAGATGTGTTCGGGGGCGGCACAGTTATCACGCACGTAAAGTTTTGTTCAGATTTGAGCATGTCATCAGGCTCCCATGGGGAACAATTGATCCAAATTTGGAATCAGTTGAACCAGTGGTACTGGAGATACAAAATGAATGTAAGTGAATGGGAGTGTTTTTTCAAGTACAATTAATAGAGTCAAGTTTTGGCCGATTGACACCAAATTTTACACAGGCTTTAGGGAAGTCATGTTGCATAATGTCCCAAAGTTAGGTGTTGATCGGTCATTCAAAACACATTCAAAATGTGCCATGATTGAAAATCCCATTCATTTCAATGGGCTTTCCCACGGCATTCCAGCTTCGATTATAGCACCACCTTGAGGCCGAATTGCAAGAAATTTTGCAGGTGTCATCAGGGGCCCATGGTAAAGATTTGACCCAAATTTGGTTTCAATCGGACCTGTGGTTCTGGAGATATAAAATGAATGTAAGTCAATGGGATTCTTTTTTGTGTTTAATCCCCAATAACAGCGCCACCTATGGGCACATTAGGATGCACTTTGGTACCTGAGGTCAGGGGACCATGCTGAACAATTTGGCACAAAGTTCACGTCAATGCGACTTGCGGTTATACCAGAACTAATTTCTCGCGTTAAACAGCGCCACCTAGAGGGTAGTTGCACCAAACTTTGCACAGGCCCTCAGGGGGGCGTCCCACATAAGTTCTCCGAGTTTGGTGTCGATTGGCCATTCCAAAGCCAAGATATGACATCAATTAGTGTTGTTAGCGTTTTGCGTGAGGAATCGTTAGCTTATAGCGGGAACAATTTTTTGCGTATCGATCTGGGGAGCACAAGCCAGTATGATGTGTGTGCAGAGATGGTCCATGCCAAATTTGGTGTCGATCGGACTTGCGGTTACGGAGGAGTTAATTCTGAGTGGCTAGTCAGTTTTCGTGATTTAGCGCAAAAAATTGAAGGCCTAAATGGGCGTGGCCTATACCAAGAGATTCAGCTCGATCCCCTATATATAGACATGTCCCCAAAAAATGTCGTGCATGTAGGTCAAACGTGCGACGGGGGCTGCTTCGTTGAAGGACACTTCCTGTTGCCAGCAGGTGGCGCTATGACTGGGGCTGAATGTCGGCATGTACATGTGTTCAGGGCGGGACTCTAGTGTAACGTGAAAAATTTCGTGCAGATCTGAGCATGTACATCCAAGTTATAACAACTTCCTGTTTCATGGCGAATCAACGACACCACGGACACGCCCATCGACAAAAACGCGCAGATAGCACAACTTTAGACCTTCAATGCCTTTAGAAGGCACAGCAGAAATTTGAAGTCGATCCGACTAAATCCCTAGGAGGAGTTCGTTAAAGTACGGAGTGTGTAAATCGTCCCAAAATGGCCACTAAATTCAAAATGGCCGACTTCCAGTTGAGTTTAGGGCATCTCTCCCAAGAGGCTTTTTTGTGCGTCTGGACATGATAGATGTACCACAGAATTTTCGTACATGTAGGTCAAACGTGCGGCAGGGGCTGCTTCGTTAAAGGTCACTTCCTGTTGCCAGCAGGTGGCGCTATGACTATGGTTGAATGTCGGCATGTACATTTGTTCAGGGCGGGACTCTTTTCAAATGTACAAAATTTGGTGCAGATCTGAGCATTTATAGCGAAGTTACTATAACTTCCTGTTTCATGGCGAATCATCAACGCCACGGACACGCCCATTGACGAAAGCGCGCAGATAGCACAACTTTACATCGTCAATGCCTTTAGAAGGCACAGCAGAAATTTGAAGTCGATCCGACTGAATCCCTAGGAGGAGTTAGTTAAAGTACGGAGTGTGTAAATCGTCCGAAAATGGCCACCAAAATGAAAATGGCGGACTTCCTGTCGATTTCAGGGTATGGGTTCTTGAGGCTTTTTTGTGCGTCGTCACATGATACACGTCCCCACCAAATTTCGTCCATGTAGGTCAAACGTGGATGAGGGGCTAATTTTTCCTAATTTTCCAGGTGGCGCTAGTGAGCCATTTTGCCACGCCCATCCGCGAAACCCACAAAATACGAAATTTTTCACCAGTCCTGACATGCGTGCCAAATTTGGTGAGTTTTCGAGCATGTTGCGACCGCGAAAATGGGGCTTACTTTGCAGAAAAAGAAAGAAAAAGAAAGAAAAAAAAAAAAAATAATAATAATCCTAACAGTTTCAATAGGGTCCTCGCACCGTTAGTGCTCGGGCCCTAATAAACCACAAAACAGTCTGACATTAAATCCTACACATACATAGGTAAACTTTTCATCTGACTCCTTTCAGGATTTTTGACAGGTGTAATTTGCCACTTGTAAACGACAAGCTAGTGCTAACTTGTCCCTATTCAGGATACTAACCCAGCGCAAATACCACTAACAACTATAAACTACACATGACATGTGCACTGTATATAATTACATTGCAGACAAACTTTCGGTAAGCGGGAAATCCTATTTAAATATACTGTGAGCCACACCAGCACAAAAATCATAACCCAGAAACATAATCAGGGTGTTGTCTTAAAACATAAGGCTGTAAAATAAATCCTATGAAAAAGCCAAAACCAAATTTATGTTATACTTTCAGACTTTCATATGATAGAGATAAATAGCTCACAAATACAGAATATAGATATTTTAAAGGCTCAATAATTTCCTAAAAAGCTGGACCTTGTAGTTTTTACCAAAGTCAGTTTAGTCTGAGCCACCAAAAATGACTCAAACTGGAGGAAATAGCGCAGTTGTTTGGGACCATTTTCAGCGGCAGATGAATAAACATTCAGTGCTCTTGTGAGTATTTGGGGCAGCAGGATGGTGTATGTGGGATTCAAAATAAACAACAGTGTGTGTCTTCCTTACCAGTCGTCACACTTTTACTGTCATTACGGAGTGTCTCATTGATGTTTTTTGGACATCAATAGAGCTCTGTGACAGCTTAATGGACCAAAAGCCTCAGTTTCAGGCCACATGAATGTTTATGTGCAGCATAGTATCATGAATTGAACTTTGAACATGAACATGATTGTGTATAATGTTTATGGCAGTGCTCTCGACAAAAGACTGGAGTGCAGAAAAGTCCTTCTTGATGTAATTTGGATGCCACAGTATAAATACAGACAGTATAATCAGTATAATACAATGCTGAGACATGAGATGAGTTGGACAGCTGCGAGTGCTTCTGTTGATTGTCGTACAGTTGTGCTTTTCAATAATCAAGCAGCGCTGCTAGTCCGCTGCTTATCTGACAGGCCGGGTTTGTTTTCATGAATGAAGTACATAAGCTGGTGATTTTTCAGAAACACATTCAGCACTGAGAATGAAAATATGAACTCCGCAACCCGCTTGTAATAATTACCTCACTACTCGCAGAAGTGTTGAGACGCCAGAGAGTAATGAGAAAGCAGATTGGAATACAGTGCCTTTGCTTTGTTTGCAACCTTCCCAGCACATTGACTTTGTCTGGTAATTGTTACAGCAGAAACGTGACAAATGAAGTAAGCAAGTTTTGTTCAAGTGTGTATTCATTTATTCTTCAAGTCTGGCTAAATGTACTAAAATATGATCTTGTTCAACCCCATCTCAGAAGATTTATAATTTAACTTAAAATTTAATTGATTTTTACCTTTGCATTCTCTTTCAATATTGTGCTTCTGCAGAGTTTTGTTTTTCCTTTCAAAATTTGTGCGTGGGATTGCATCATATACAGCTTCTTTTTCTTCTTTTTCCCCCTTCAGTATCTACAGCAGAGTTTCTCTCATGATGTTCCCTTCTGTTTTGCTCTTACGAGCACTTCACTTCACTAGATGGGGATTATCGATCCCGGGAGATGAAAGAATTACCAATTAGAAAAGGAGCTGCTTTTTGCTGTACATGCTCTTGTATCTTTGTTTCACTATGAGACAAACACGATTACTGTCCTCGCCTGTGTCATTCCAACCACACTCCACTACTCACGCCTCCCAGCCAGCCTCTAGCCATTTACCCTGACACAAGCAATCAGCTTGAACAACAGATATTAGCAGTAGTGTGAGGGTTTGAGGCAGGAGAAACTCTGTATTCCAGATGCTCTTTCGCTTTTTGTGCTTCATAATTATGCTGTGAGGCCACATACATTTGTACAATTTTGGTGGCTGGTCTGTTTTCTGTACCCCTATTGGCCCCTATTGTCAACAACGGGCATAATGATGACAGACAATATATGGGCCCAACTTTGTGGCAACTGTTTGAGGAAGGTCTCACAACAGAATTTGTCATTTGTTCAAATGCCTAGTATGACACATGTTTAGGTGTACCTGACAAGGCCCACTAGTAGCCATCTCTATTTTGAATACTTGAAGACGAAAGGCGTCTTCAGTTCTGTTGGGCTGATAGACAGTCGCTGTCATTTAACCTCTGTAGCATCGCTCAGTCCTTGACCGTGGTTGCTAGATAAACCGTGACCTGGATGGCTGAGAATCTCCACAGACACCAATGTGAGGCTGTTATTAGCGCAGCAAAAAGTCTGAGGAAGGAGGTCAGGGTGGATGGATGTGACAACAAAGTGACTTTGACCTGAGAGATGGCTGCTTGTGAAACAAAATTGTTTCACAACCTTAAAGCTGAAGTCATGTGTTGCCAACATTTTAAAACACCTGACATATTATGACTTTGTAGAGTTGTCAATTATGTCAACTATTGTGCAACTATCATTTTAGTGCTTTAATGCTTTCTGTCCTGTCACTCTCCTTTTAGCTCTGATTTGGTCTACTCCAACTCCAGTTACTGTTATAGCATCAGAGTAATGAAGATGGTTCTGGAATGAGATGTTTAGCAATAGGGGTGTAAGGTTCGGGTATACATACTCTGGGCCACACAGTGTATCTGAGGCTGCGAATGCTATGTCTTTGCATGGCTGCATATTTTTAGTATCTCAGTGTCCTTCATTGCCAGGCTGCTGGACATTCATTATTTCTGACGCTTTAAGAGAGTTCCAGTCATCTCACCACTCCTCCAACCCATGAATAATAGCCAAAGGAGGTCTTGAGGGAGATGAGATTTTTTTACTGGCCTTTTCAGGGGTCTCACCTCGCCCTCACCGCCTGGCCAGGAAACCTAAAAGACTTTTCTCCACTCGCTCCTCTCTTTTCCTCTTTGGGCCCTGAATCCATCCCACCTCTCTCCTCCCTCTCCCCATACTTATCTCCTCTTTGCATCGCTCCCTCTTCCTCTCTCTTTCTCCTTTCAAATCATTGATTTTTCTGAGCTTCTATAAAATATTTACAACGTGTGGGCAGACTTCTTTCTCTGGGAATTTGCGGAGGGGCGGGGTGATCATTTTGAAAGCTAGCGGTATAAGGAATGAGAGAGTGGGAGACGAGGGAAAGCACAGGGAATGGAAAGAGGAGAAGAGAGAAAGAGGCAGATAAGAGCGATGGAAGTCCACCGAAAGCCGTGGCGTGAATATCAATGCCTCGCTTTGAAACAACTCCCGATTCTAAATAAACAGATTGTATGTTTGATGATTGGAAGGATTGGTTAATAAAGCAAAAGATTGTTATTCATGGCTTTTATATTGACTGTACATGAACATATTCTGATTATTTCAGTCTCTTTTTTTTATCTTTACTCGCTCTTTCTTTACATTAGGCTCCACTCGCTCTGTTTGTCTGTTGAAGTGTTGTTGCAGTTTACCTCCTGCTCAGATTGCTGCCTAATTAAATGAAGCCCTCAGGACTGTTCCTGCATCAGCTCGGTTGATGATACATTCTTAAGCTGTCAAAAAAAAAAAAAAACGCAAGACAACAGCATTTCCTTATTACTGAAACCAAAGCTCACAGAGCTGAAAAAGACATCAAGAGAACCTGATTTTCCTCACTTGTTTTTTTTTAAACCTACTACTAAAGAAACGATCCACTACTCTTTCAAGTCAGCCAGAAGAAAGCGACTTGGGCAAACTTTCCTGCAAGAAACCCATAGCCCTTTCAATGTAGACATCCTTTCAAGTTGTCTTGTGTAAGTTTGTGTGACTGACTTTTCTTGCATAATTTTGGAGATCTTGTCAAATTTCGTTTGTTATAGAAACCTACAGTCAAACAGATGTTTTGGGATAAACACTTATTATTTTACATACCTAAATATATTATTTGAGCAATTACTATGTGTTACTCAAAATCATGCCTATATACAGCGCCACTCGTATGCAACAGCAGATACCTTTAGAAAGAAACACAATGGAGCCCTGATCAGTTTGAATTAATATAATAAGGAAACTGTTTTAATGAATATATCTGCAAAATCTGTTCACAAGAGTGTATCAACACAACCAGTCACAAAATGTGCTTTCCTGAAATATCCAGTAAGGGAGATTTCAAACATACATTTATTTTTATGGCTGTGTTCAAGCCACATCCATAAAACTTCTCTGTGGCACATGAATGCAGCTCTTAGGCTACGTTCAAACTGCAGGCCAAAGTGACCCAAATCCAAGTCACATGGACCATTGGGCCAGTTTCATATGTGGTACAAATCAGATACATATCGGATCTTTTGAAAGGTGATATGTGTCTTGACACCGGATCGGAATAGATGTGACTTTGTCGTCACTCTAGAGCAGAGAGAGAGAGAAACGTTAGTGAGTTGGGCAGTTGCTAAGCTAACCTCTGACTCCTTGTTTACTTCTGTACGACAGCGTGCTGCTGCGTGTTATTCAATTTCAGACTGTGGACAATTCACACTGGAGTCTGATATGGGCCACATTTAAACAATAATGTGAACTGTCAAACAAAATATAAATCAGATCTGGAAATAAATTTTGAAATTGAGCATTAAGGCCTGCAGTCTGAACGTAGCGGGCAGGAAAAATGTTTCCACTGACCATAAGCCAGGTACCAAGTGGCAAAACTATTTAAACTTAATGTTTAATTTCTTACAGAAACAGGGTTGGATCTCATCCATATTTTTAACCTTATTAAAATCTTGAAATCTAAAAAATTATGAGTTTAATAGGCACTCTGGTGAAGTGATGTATGGATTGATAAGCAGCAATCACATAATGTTTGGTTTTTGTTTTAGGTAGGAACTAATGTGGCTTGTGGGCGCACGCACTTTAACGTAACGTAAGAAATAGCATATTCATTCTTAGAAGAAAAAAGTTTAATTCATGAGCAATAAAATGCATCCTTGTCTAATTTAATTCACTCAGGGGTTTCATGTCTAAAATGTGAAAGGATTCTGCCATGTTCCTGACCCTACTGATGCAGTTTGCTAACTTTATGACTCTCCTCTACTTGTGCTTCTGCCACACTTTGTTAGCTTTTACAAATACCCTGCAGAAGCCACTCGTGTCCACGGTGAGAGCTATTCAGCAAAAGTCACACCGGCTCGCTTTGAACACAGGTCACGGGGATTTGCAGGAGACCAAGAAAGTTCAGGGTGGCTCACACCTAATCTGCTTGCTGCGATGAAAACAAACTGGTGCTGTCCCTTTGTGGTATGAAAGCGAAACAGCTTCTGATCGAAACGACTGCAAAAAAGAAATGTTTTCCCAAACTGCTTAAATGATGCATGTATTTCTGCAAGATAATGTGGTAACCATGACAACAGTTGTGCGGGTCAGCACTTGAATGTGTTCCTGATACATAAAAAAGAGGCAAAAATAAGGTGTGTTGTGTTTTTGTCCTACACTTTTTTTTTTAGAAGTTTCTCAAAGTTTCTTTAGAAGTTCACCACAAAGTTAGTATCCCCCCATAATGTTACACCCACATCTCTTTTTCTTCTTGTTTCTGCCTGGTAGTCTTTATAAATGTCATATGAGGTCCATGAAGTCTGGAGTAACAATGTTCATCAACTATTTCTCCTCGATCTCTTTGTGACATCTCACAAGTTAAATAAACACAAATGGCAGAGTTAGCTGCGTCATGACTTGCTTTCAATGTGCTGTCAAGTCAGATTCCCGGCTCTTCACGTGGCCTCATGTTTACTCTTTTTTGGGTGATCTGAGGTCCATTTTTCTACAGATCTGCTAGTTGAAGTTTCTTCTTGGGAATGTGTGTTGTGTTCTTGTGTAATGAAAGTTGCGTCATGTTGTTCTCCAGGTGGGAGGGACGATGTACAACACGGGTCGCCATGTCTCTCTGCGATTGGACAAAGAGCATCTGGTTAATATCTCTGGAGGGCCAATGACCTACAGCCATCGCCTGGAGGAGATCCGGCTACATTTCGGCAGCGAGGACGGCCAGGGCTCTGAACACCTTCTGAACGGACAGGCCTTCTCTGGAGAGGTGTGTACACTCTGTGAATTACGGTAAAATTGGCCAAGAGCAATGCAAGTAAACACACTATTGTCACCATATAGAAATAAACAAGTCGAGTGCACAGGTGCATGGAGAAGACAGACACTGTGGTTTTCACCTAATTTCAACAGGAGCAGTAACTCTGCCAGGATGAGCCTGTCAGAGCAGATAGTTCAAAACATCATAGTAGAAACAGAAGTACTTTTAGTAGTAGTGTTTATATTTCACTGTCACAGACACACAAAAAGTTCTATTGCTTAAAACTCTTAGGGCATGATTTACTAACATCCCGAACAAACAGTACTAAATTGCATGTGAATTCAAAAATATTACACGTGTAATTGTAGTACCTGTTATGGGTGATTAAGTAAGAATTAATGCGTAGATGACAATAGGTGCAAATACAATGGGGGTGGCAGTATTTAAATGGATTTTAATGGTTTTCGCCAGGGAGAGTCAGGACGGAAAGCTGCAATCTCCTGTCCCTGGCCCTGTATGCCCCAACACCCCATTCCCTCTACAGCACCTACAATAGGTTGTGTCGTTATTACGACCGGCGAGCTGAGAACAGATGGTGATCGTTCCCTCTGGCTAGATGACTTTTACGCGTGACCTTTACATGAATGTTAATAAACAGTATTCAGCTGCAAGAAAAACACACAAAAAAATTTCAATTCATAAAGTTCATTGAATAAATAAAATAAAATAAAATAAACTTATTTCTACATATTGGATATAGCATAGAATTATATAAGATTTTTAATTTCTCTACGTCTTCGTTCATTAGCTTACGTGCTAATTTGCTGGTGAAATCAAGTTTGCGCACATTTATACTCAGGCAAACTTTTAGTTAAAGTTACAGTACTTCCCCTTATCATTGGGTACCATTACAGTAAATAGGAAACTCCATATGCTCCACTGACAGATTTCCTTTGTCCCATTTGGTAATTAAATTCAACTGTACAGCATTTTAGACCTTTTCAATTGGATTCCAGTATCTGTTAGGTAACATTCATTGCCAAAGCAGGAAGTAGTGTCGTGTATAGCAAGGTTAAGCACATCCAACTGCGAGTGTCTGCAGTTCAATAATCCATCCATCTCTATCGCAGATCATAACCGCAACCATAAACGCAATCCTTCCCTTACCTTAACCAAATGTACCCACACTATAACCCTAACGTTAACCCTACCGTGGCTGCCATGCACAGCTATGACAGAATAAAATCAGTTTAAAATTGTCACTGAATGTAATCTGCGTTTTGACAGAATCATACTAAATGTAATACCCTGCTTCTTGTCTGGCAGTAGGGTTTCCACGCACAACTCAAACAAAAACAAATGTGAATGGAGTTGTATTCATTGCTGGTGTGGGGGTGGATGAAAAATCACAGACATTTTTCATAGACTACAATCACGGCCAGCACTTTTTGTTCAGTTCAGTTTTTATGTTTTTACACACCTAAATGAGTCAGAATTTCCCCCAATCTGTCGAGAACCACATGACATTCTAAATGAGTTTTCACTTGATGGCTGTAAATTTGCATCAGCGCTTTCAGCAGGAACAAACTTGTCTTGGAGATGACAGTTAAGGATTCGACTCCCTCACACACACACACACACACACACACACACATGCTCTGTCCCTGCACACACTCGCACATATACACGCACTGCCATTTTAATATTTTGACGAGTGAAACAATTAGCTTCCCTGGTTTGATTGTTCAACAAAATCATGAGTCACTCACGCTGCAGCATTCCACCGCCGCCATCATATGAATAACCAATTTGTGTGGCAACAAAATAATTGCAGTCTTGACAGGCAAATTTATTATAATTAATGATAATAATTTATCCTCCCTCAGAGTCTGAGAGCTGATATTCAAATCATAATAAAACAAGTGTTTACTGTGTCCTTCAGGGTGAAGAGAGCTGTAACCCAAGCCTGAAAGGACACCTCCCCACGCACACACACAAACACACACACACATACACACACTACTGTAAATTGTGGCTATCTAGGGCTTCATGTTTTAGTTCACCCCTGCCTTCAGTCACTGATTTGCACTTTGTGAGTTAACACTAAGTTGGAGGAGTTCTTCAGAGACAAGCTGCGGCGTTCTAAAGAGATTTGCCGCTGTTATCTGAAATGTGATGTCACAGTGTTGCCACGTTGCACACAGCATCCCTAAGGCAGGCCACAGGGTAAGGGGAAGGGGGAGTCTGTGCTTGCAGCAAGTCCTATCGACTGGGGATTGGGGGAGGGCCATTAAAATACTCGCCATGTGTATGCTTTCAATTATAGAATGTAACCTCCCTAAAGGTTGCTTAAATCCCAAATGTCCAGAAATATCTGTCAGGACATCAGCGTTTTCAATGGCAGCTACACCGAGCATTCCGTGGAAAATCTTTTGCCCTGGGTTTTGCCTCTCAGGCTATACACAGGTTGCCTTGCCTGTCTGCTCTCATTGTGGATTGTCTTCAGTCAGGGCAAAAATAAATAAATAAATACATGCCTTCCTTGGTTTTGGGGAGAAAAATCATCAAATGAACATTTTGGTTTACAGGTGGTGGTGTGTAAAACATGTTAGTGAACCTCAGTCACAGCTAAGACAGAAGAAGACGGTGTTCTGTGGAAATAAATGGCCAGCAAAGTTCCAAATTGAAAATTTCCAATTGAAAATAAAATGTTTCATAATGGTAGGATTCTCCTAAGTTGCTCTCTTTTAATTTAGAACCCATTTTTTTATTAAGTCATTAAATTAATAAAAAAACTATGTTAAGCATCATACTATGTTGCAATAAAATTTGCAATACATTATATTGGACAGAGGTAAAACCAAGAGACACAATCTGACCACAAAGACAAATGAAAGTAAATTCAAAATTTTTATCTGAAGACCTCTTCCATAGGAAATAAATGACTTTAGGTGACAAAAACTATTCTGTAGTCTTAAAGTCGTTTTTTTGTGGCCCTCTAATATGTAGTTTTCATGGATAGGGTTAGTGCAGTAATAACACAGACAGTAACACAAGGTATTTGGTTAGGCTTGTGGTAGGCACAATGATCAATTTACTTTATAATTTTGTTGATGTTTTTTTTTTTTCTTTCTTCATTATCACCTTCCCAACTCAACAAAACAAATCTCACTTGACTGAGAGCATGTGGCCAAAACTCTGTATCTGTCTCCAATCTCACTCTATACAAGGAGTGAACAATAGGTGGGGTTTTTTCAGTAGAATAACTGGCAGCTCTGCTCAAATAGACAGATAGTTGCAGCTATAGAGCTGCCAAACCGCCGAGAAAACAAGGCCAGAAAAGGTTGCTAACAGATGGGGTTTTTTTAAACATCCCTTTGCCTTTTGCCATGTTCTCCTTACTCAAACAACAGTTTTGTGAGTGAAATGGCAGCTAGAAAACATCCTCCTCATCCTCCACCACCTCCCCGGATAGCCCACCCCAGCCTTTCTCTGAGCCAAAGCCGTGACTTCAAGGTCCAACAAGATGTTTCATAATCAAAATTGCAGAAAATTCTCTCTCGCTCTCTCTCTCTCTCTCTCGCTCCCTCTCGCCCTCATCTGCAGATGAGTGGTGGCTGTGCTTGTCCTTGAAACGTGAACAAAGAGAGAAATATTAAAACTTTTTAAAGCAAAGCATCCCTCTGAAATGGCAGCCTGTGGGAGGATGGGGGTTGGGTTGGGTAATGGTGGCATGTGTGTATATCTGTGCGTGTGTGTGTGTGTGTGGGTGTTTTAACACTCAGAAGCTGTCGTCTTTAAATCACCCCTTTGTACTTCAATTCAGTGCAATGCACAGGGAAACTCTGAGTGCACAAGACTGTGTAGGTACAGTACAGAACCACAGGTCTAAGTTGAACCAGGAAGACTCATCAGTTTGGGCGATATTTATCTATACATCCCAAGCCGATCCTAAGATTCGGTATCAAGACCACACTGGGCTTTAATATATTCGTACCAGCTATAAAAGACGGTCAGAAGTCTGATCCTTTCCTCAGTGTACTGAAGACTGTTTTGTCCACCGCAGCCTGCTAGTGTTGCAGCATACGAGAATTTTGCTCCATATACAAGTGGAAATTAGAGTGTGTGAATGTGAAACAAGATTTGATCGCACCAGAGCTCCCGAGAGTATCAAATCTGTTATCCCTCCTCTCACATTAGCAAAGAGCAGTGAAAATATTCAGGTGGTTGCTTCTTATTTTTAGCTAGTTCTGACCGTCACTTTCAACTACCTGTCGCTTTTTTACTCTGAGTAAACTTAACCCAAAATAAACCTTGACTATTGTCTGGTTTGTTTGCTTTCTGTAGTTGATTTCCGTATTCTGCCAAAGATCATTCATAATTTTGGCATTCATATTATATCAATAATTTAAGTTTAGAAACTTCATAGTTTTGAATCAGAACTCGCAGCATTTGCCTCTCCGGTGAACCATCACCTTATCGTGGTGGAGAGGTTTGCGTGCCCTGGTGAACCTGGAGGCTGTGTTGTCTGGAGCCTAGTGCTCCTGGTAGGGTCTCCCAAGGCAGAGAGGTTCCAGGTGAGGGGCCAGACTAAGAATGGTTCACAAAACCCCTGATGGTAGACCAAAAAAGAGGAGGAATAACCCGGCCCGGAGGAAGCCCGGGGCCCCCGTCTGGAGCCAGGCCCAGAGGGAGGGCTCGTCGGCGACGCCTGGTGGCGGGTTTGCCACGGAGCCCGGCCGGGCACAGCCCGAAGAAGCTACGTGGCCCCCTCTACATCCCTTGGACCCACCATCCATCGGAAGATCCGCAGGGGTCGGGTGCACTGCCACATGGGTGGCGGTGAAGGCCAGGAGCCTCGACGGACCAGACCCGGGCGGCAGAGGCTGGCTCTGGGGACGTGGAACGCCACCTCTGTGGGGAAGGAGCCGAACTATGCGGGAGATGGAGCTACCAATTAGATCTGGTGGGCGGGCACAGCCCGAAGAAGCTACTGGCCCCCCTCTACATCCCTTGGACCCACCATCCATCGGAAGATCCGCAGGGGTCGGGTGCACTGCCACATGGGTGGCGGTGAAGGCCAGGGGCCTCGACGGACCAGACCCGGGCGGCAGAGGCTGGCTCTGGGGACGTGGAACGCCACCTCTGTGGGGAAGGAGCCGGAACTTGTGCGGGAGATGGAGCGCTACCAATTAGATCTGGTGGGGCTGACCTCCACGCACAGTCTTGGCTCTGGAACCGTGCTCCTTGATAGGGGATGGACTCTGTTCTTTTCTGGAGTTGCTCAAGGTGTGAGGCGCCAGGCGGGTGTGGGGATACTCACAAGTCCCCGGCTGAGCCGCTACGCTGGAGTTTACTCCGGTGAACGAGGGTCGCCTCCCTACGCCTTCGGGTAGCGGGGGGGAAAACTCTGACTGTTGTTTGTGCATATGCTCCAAACAGCAGTTCAGAGTATTCGGCCTTCTTGGAGACCCTGAATGGAGTCCTGGATGGGGCTCCAGTAGGGGACTCCATAGTTCTGCTGGGTGACTTCAACGCACATGTGGGCAACGACGGAGTTACCTGGAAAGGCGTGATTGGGAGGAACGGCCCCCCTGATCTGAACCTGAGTGGGGGTTTGTTGTTGGACTTCTGTGCTAGTCATGGATTGTCTATAACAAACACCATGTTCGAGCATAAGGATGCTCATAAGTGTACATGGTACCAGAGCACCCTAGGCCGAAAATCAATGATCGATTTTGTAATCGTTTCATCTGATTTGAGGCCGCATGTTT